>CM042691.1:360097407-360697407 GCA_023614405.1 Avena insularis | reverse complement strand
ATATATTTTTTTCTATTTTTGTACATTTTTTTTGCTACAACCAATTTCTACGGTTTTGCTATGAGGTCTTCGCCTAGAGTCTCTGACGCTGTCTCCGGCGATGTCCTCTTTTGCTACACTAGAAAAAATATTTTGCTACAACCGTTTTGTGGTTTTGCTACATTAGTGTAAATTTTTAGCTACAAGGTCTTCGGCGACGATATTTCAGGCGAGAGTCTCCGGCGATGTCAGTTTTGCTATATTAGGATATTTTTTTGCTACAAGGTCGACGGCGAGGTCTTCGACGAACTCTCCGACAAGGTCCGGTCCATTTATTCTTTTTCTAAAACGAACCGTTTTCTGCTACGTGTAGCAAAAGCGGGTCTATTTATAGCAAAAGTGGTTATGTTTGTAGCAAAAGTGGATCTATTTATAGCAAAAGTGAATATGTTTGTAGCAAAAGTGAGATCTGGGGCCTTTTTAAAGGACACGTGTCAGCAGGAGTATCCGGGAAATTTTGGAAATTATCCCCCGGGAACGCATAGTACGACCCAATATACAATGCAGAATACGGACATCGGAGGCTCATGCAATGGCGCCTACCAAAATTACAAGGCTCGTTGCACAAATATAAATTACACACGAATATTCTTTTGGTGCATAATTACACGTGAGAATTCAAAAGGCGTTAGACAGGGATCGTAGGCGCACTTTGTATCACTAGAAGTCTGGCTATCGTGTAAGGCTTGCCATAGTGCTAGTATCATAAGAAGTATCATATGTTATCTTGACAAAAATTCGATATGATATCACAATTAACGAAGAGAGATGTGTTAGTGCTACATAATATGATATTGTATCATAGCATGTGAAGCT
The DNA here is from genome assembly GCA_023614405.1 of Avena insularis. NCBI lineage: Eukaryota > Viridiplantae > Streptophyta > Magnoliopsida > Poales > Poaceae > Avena > Avena insularis. The sequence continues at coordinate 360,696,552 of CM042691.1, read as the reverse complement.
AAATAATTTAATCACAAATACATCTCATACACAAAATTGCATTGAGATTTTATAAATAATTAAACATAATGTTATTATGATACTACTAAATTATACTATCCATTATAATAGAGACATATGAGCAGCCTAAAAGGATTGGTACATACACACGCGTCAAGAAAGTGATTGGCACACCCTAGTAATATTTCGAAGACCGATCTAGTCCATCGCGTCGCCTCCCGCGTGAGGTGTGTAGGAGTTCGTAGCATGGAAAACAAAAAAAATTATCGCATGAACACACTCAAACCAGATCTAATCTAGATCAGTGCAGCGATTTTATAGAGTACTAACCCTCTAAGATCCAAAACGTTTAACAAGATACGGATCTCTTATGAGTGATATAGTCGTTCACTTGCTGATCTCAAGATCGCGTACACGATCCTTCCGGCGCCGCGTTCTGGCAGCGCTCCTGCAGTCGGTCAAATGTTCGATACTCGATGAAGACCTTCCTCTCCCTTGTTCCAGCAGGCAACGGAGGTTGTAGATCTCCTCATGATTCCACCGGTACGACGGTGTGGTGGTGGAAGTAGAGGTGAGATCTCACAGGGCTTCGCCTAAGCCTAAGCAGGTATGGTGGAGTAGAGAGAGCCTTGTCAACTAGGGTTTAGAGGCCGAGGGGTGGAGGTGGCCGGCGGCTAGGGTTTAGCTAGACGGCGGCGGTTTAGAGGAGCTCTAGGGCGGCGGCGACTTGAGAGGGGGCGGCGGCCGGCCTAGGGTTTGGGGTGAGGGTATGGGGGAGCCCTACCCCTCCTCATATAGGTGGGGAGAGGCGGCAAGGGGAGGGGATTCCTCCCCCAACTCCTCTTCCTTGGCCGGCGGCAAGGGAGGGAGGGGAAACCTTCCTTCTCTAGGTTTCCTCCTCTCCCTCCACTTGGTTTGACTTTCAATGTTGGGATTTGACTTTTCAAATTGGAGTTTGATTATTTAAACTAGAGTTTGATTTCTCTCTTCCCATTTCCCAGCCAAGTGACCTAGGACATGATGCAACCATACCACATTTGTATGACACATTCATATACCGTTCCCTCTCCGGAGTGGTGGACCTTCTAGACCCTTCTAGAAGATTCCGAACACCGAAAATATTTCTGAATCCCGAAATTGGACTTTCCTTATATGAATCTTATTCTACAGATCATTCTGGATCTCCTCGTGATATCCCGGATCCAATCCGAGACTCCAAACAACATTCGGTCTCTTACTCACATTCCATATCTACTAAACAACATCGAATCCTTAAGTGTGTCTCCCTACGGTTCGTAAATTATGCAGACATGATCGAGACTCTTCTCTGATCAATAACCAATAGAGAAATCTAGAAATTCATATGGCTCCCACATATTTCTACGATGACTTTGTGATTGAATGAACCATTTACATACGATACCAATTTCCCTTTATCTCGCGATAGTTTACTTATCCGAGGTTTGATTGTCGGTATCTCTTCATACCTAGTTCAACCTCGTTACCGATAAGTACTCTTTACTCATTCCTGTGATATGTGATCCCTTGTGAGCTAGTCACATGCTTGCAAGCCAATTGGATGACATTCCTCCGAGAGGGCTCAGAATATATCTATCCATCATATGGATGGACAAATCTCACTCTTGATCCATGTGCCTCAACATATACTTTCAGAATACTCAATGCCACATTTATAACCACGCAGTTACGAAGTGGTGTTTGATTTCATCAAAGCATCCATCCGGTGATGGTGATTAACATGATCTCAAGGTCGAAGGATTTATGTTACAGTGTATTTGAAAGCTTATAGCAAGTAAACTATTTAAATGACCTGATCTTATGCTACGCTTAACTATAGGAGTGTGTCCATCACATCATTATCCTAATGATATGACCGTGTTATCAATAACATCCAATGTTCATGATCAGGAAACAATGATCATCAATTAATCAACAAGCTAGTTTAACAAGAGGCTTTACTAGGGACTCTTTCATGTTTACAAATCACACAAGTATTAAAGTTTCCGATTTATACAATTATAGCATGGGATGTAAACATTCATCATTAAAACAAATATATAATAATAACTATGTTTATTATTGCCTCTTGGCCATATCTCCAACAAGGTGACCAGGGGCTTTCCCTCTTCCCAGCACCAGCTCCCCCTTCCCCTCCTGATGGTGGCTCATACTGTCTATCCATGCATTGAACCTATCAGCCCGAGAGGCCAATGTCAATCAAATCCCACATGTCTATCCATGCATTTAACCTATCAGCCCATTTTAGATCTATGTTACCATTACTCTTATATATTTTCTAGCTATATGCATATTTTTTATGTGTGTTGATGATACTTTGCTTCTGTAAAGATGACTCTCTATGTAATGGCCACGTCAGATCGATACGCTACTTATCACTTCCTATTATTGTTACCACATGTTGTTGAAGTATAAATTCATTAAGGAGTCTAACTTCTGGCGAGCGGACCGATACCCGTTGTCGGAGGCTTGGGTCGAAGCATATATATAACCAATGGAGGAGTATGATGCTCTTGATATCAAATCAGAGAGTTCTTCTCTGTCAGATGAAAAAGGACTGAGATGTAAGTTTATTCTTAGAGAGCTTAACTCCTACTAGGTAACAGAAGATTCTAAAGCTAGGCAAAGATCTAGAGCGAGGAATATTCTAGAAGGTGATAGGAATACAACATACTTTCATGCGGTTGCCAAAACCATAAGTAGGAGAAAAAAGATGATGTATATCCTAGATGGAACCGAGACAAAAACTAAGAAAATGCTTAAAGTGCTACATATTACTATTGGGGTCTTTTTAAGTATGAAGAGAGACCAGACATTACTTTGAAAGAAGATTTCTTTTATGCTGAAAATTTAACTCAAGAGGAAAATTCAATGTTATAAAATAGATTCGCTAGAGAGGAAGTCAGAGAAGTTGTGTTTAGTTCTTATGCCGATGGTGCCCGTGCCCTGATGGCCTTTCTTCATGTTTTACCAGCATTATTGGGATATAGCTAAAGAAGATTTGATGAACCTTTTTGATGCTTGGTTTGATGGTAATCTATATATCTTTATATTACACTTTGCCATGATTAACTTTTTTAAACCACATTACAGTAGCCCCCTACGGTGTAATTTTTATAATATTATAAACAAGGGTAAAAAATGCACTACAAAAAAAATACAACTGTCGTATGCAAAATGGACCGGAACATGCCATGTGTAACCCAGAAAGCACACGTCAAGTTCACGAACACGGCAAATTTCTGAAAAGGAACACGGCAAAGACACACAAAGGAACACGGCAAAGAAAACACACTCGACAAAGTCGACAACGACACACGGCATAGGTGTCGTCATGGCAACGAGGTGAAACCCGCGACCCCATAGATACACTTGACGGGGAGGAGCTAACAGCTGCAGACGGTGGCCTCTTTTTCATGTGCCCTCGCCGGCCTTTTTCCGTGTGTACTCCGTAGTATACACGGCAAAGTTATTTTTTTAATTTTTTCCCTTTTATCACATTACTCTAAGGAAAATCATAAAAAATAATTCTAATTTAGAAAAATACAAATAATATATCAAAATTTGCAGAAAAATAAGATCTATCTACACTCAAATATTAGATATTTATGTTGAATAAGATATCTTCATGCTCGTCGTTTTGTTGATAGTTTAAAACAAGCATAAAAAATTCAAAAACGATCGAAACAATACAAAATCTTCGTGTAGTGTCATATTATGTGACATAGTTGGAAGGAAAAAAGATCAAACTTGGTATATTGATTATGTCTCAAAAACACCTTCACAAAATGACCTATCTCATTCGAGTTTTCCTGTCTTTCGGGTCAAATGACCAATGTTATGGCTAGAATCAAGGCATAGTTTGTGATAATGTGCCCATATTGTGTATGCATGTGCATCATGGGATGGCGAACAATGCTGTGAGAGAAAGTTTTCCTTTTCGTCGCACTAAAAAGCCATTTTCTATTTTCCGAGCGCAAAAAATGAGGGACTCTGTGAAGCAACCACCATATGGCTAATTCAAAATGCTACCACCCTATTTTTCAAAAATACTATACCATCTTGCATGGACAATGTCCTAACAGGGGGATCTCAAACCTTTTCGTCCATCCCAGGTAAAAAAGACAAATTCCTGCCGAATCGGGAGGAAGTGGATCAGATTTGAACTATAGGTACATGATCTGATGCTCATGATTTTTTACAAAAATTATTTTTAGATTCACAATATTCTATTTCATCAAGTGATGGACACGGCCTTTGCTTATTTATAATGCAAAATCCATCTGCATAAGGTGATGGACACGGCCTTTGCTTATTTATAATGCAAAATCCAGCAGTTGTACTAGTTTGCTCCGAAAACAACCTGAGGCCATGTTATGATAAAATACAGAAACAAATGAAAAATACGAGACTCCTAAGGTAAGCCTTCAAGATGGAAATGCCGCACATGCACCTATAGTGACGAGTCCAACCGTAGATCGGTCTTAAGATTTTCATCCCCAAATTCGAGTTTTGATCCACCACCTTCAGCAAGGACACGAGGCAAACGCGTGATGCCATAGCCTGATCAGAGATCTTGTGTTCCCACCAGAGAACGCATACTCGTCATTGAAGCCTCTTGTACCATCATCTCTTCTCCTGATATCGACACCTCGAGAGCTGGATATCATTGAGGAGGTACCGGAAGACGGATGCGGCCCATACTACCTTGCCTCCCATCACTATCGCACCACCTTCATTCCAATAGCACCGGGCATGACTTGTCGCCTCCATAATTGCCACCTTGCGAAACACCTGCGACAGCAAGCATGGCTTGGAGCCTCCACAGAAAATTGCCACCTTGCGAAACACCTGCGACAGCAAGCATGGCTTGGAGCCTCCACAGAAAAGTCGTGTGTAGCACCTGCCGGCGATAGGCATGACTTGGCGTATTTGCAAGCAGTCGATGCGCATGGCACCTGATGAGCCGGATTGAACCTGATCTACAGGTGGAGGGGACGTCCCATCCGCTGTCCTCGTAAGGCCGTCACCATCTCTAGACCCAATCGCCGCGTCATCCACAGGACTAGAAGGCTGCCGCGGTCGAAGACCCAGGACCGCCGCCCCAAAATCCAAGTCCTACGCTGCCAATATTGACACTGTAGCTAGTAGAATGCGGCCAGGTCCTCGACACTCGATCTGTGTTGTAGTCTTAGTCGCCTGCAACCACCACCATCCCCAACGCAGCGATTCTTCATAGACGTGGGTGTCCCCGTCTTATCCCAGGGTCACGAGTGTTCCAAGATTCGTGTCTATCATTTGACAACAATCTTGATGTTGTACATTTCTTGCCTCTATAGGGAAGAAACTGTACATGTACACTTCTCCTCCTCCTCCTTCCAGATTCTCTTTCACATACTCCAGGAGCCTCGTATCTCTGAGCACCGTCCAACCGAGAAGAGGAGAAGGCTTATCCCCAACCAAGGGAGGTCTTCGAGGGTTACCTCGGCTAGAATTCCAACAGAATCGACGCCTCCTACGTACCGTAGCCTACGGCCTTATCTCGTGCAGGTCTCTAGCTTGGATCTGGTGACGAGGTGGAGCGTAGCGCCTCCGTGACGAGCAGAGTGTGGGCTTCATGGTCATTTACAAAGGTTGGATTCGTGTCGCCGTGATCTAGATCCACGACTTCCTCCTCTTTCGTTTTTTGGCTGTATCTTTCTGGTTTATGTTCTGGGTTAGATCTGGATTTGTTTGTTGTAAGAATGGTTAGATCCGGATTTTTGTTGGTCAGAGCATGTTTAGTACAAAGTCTAGTTGTTGTGTGATTGATCAAAAGCGATTAATTCGTTATATTATTTGGATCATATAGGAATTCCTTTCCACCGGGAGTCATGGCTCACAAGCTATTGCATATTCGTGTTCATTGTACAAGGATCTGAGACTAAAAAGTGGACAGACTGGAGATGTTCTTTGCACTGAATCGATAAAAAACAAAGTTTTTCACACCATCCCTCCACTCCACAAGACGCTTCAGATTGAGCACTTTAGGCCCATCAGCCCAAAGAACTTGGTCGCCGCGACCTTGGCACTGCATGCCGCCGTGCCCAACCCCAGCTGCTACTTCTCTCAAGAAAAAAAAAACTCCAGCTGCTACACCTCACGTAGCAGCGGCAACCCGATCACCACCGAAGGATCCCGGAGACGCCGCCCCGGCATTCGTGCTCCGCCGTACACAGACGGTGTCCAGGGCTGCTGCATTACGGTCGGAGATCCCTTGTCGCTAGAACAGCTAGGGATATGAGGACCCACTGTCTGACATCTGCCGGGCGTGGATTTTCCCACCGGCTTCCTCCGGCAACGGCATATATAAAATAAAGTCTAAAAAAGCATATATATATACAATAAAATTTAAATCCCCTATTGTCATCGAGTGATGGTAATCGGTGATGCTGCGCCAGCGGGGATTAGAAAATTGCAGATTGTTAACACGTATCGGGTTAGGGTTTTAAAAACTACTACCTCCGATCCTAAATAAGTGTCGTCATTTTGAACTAGAGTTAGTTCAAAATCGTGAAACTTATTTAGGATCGGAGGGAGTACCATATTTTGTTTTCTTGGCAAAAAAAACTACCGTTGCTGCCCTAAGAGCAACTTGAGCAGATAGGATAGACTCGCAAAACCTGTAAAATAACCGTCAATTTGCAGTTTTTGCCAAACAAAAGGGCCCTGAGCAGACACGAGCAGACACCATAAAAGCACATGACATGTACTTTTTCTTTACAGTTCGCGCCAAAATCGACACCTTGACCTCTAGATACAAGGGTCCATCGGGCGACCGAGCGCAGCCCGTACTGCTAGAGACGTTTGTCGGCTTGCCCATTTCCTGCTTCCACGCCGCTTGGCGCGCCTACTGGAAAGTCCCCGGCCAGATCCAGCGGCATGTGTTGTGGTCAGTGATCTTCGACACCTAGGCCCCACATCTCCGCTGTCGCACAATGTGGTAATGGACGGCTAGGGTAGGTGGCGGTGCGAGGTCTCCACGCGCCCTAGATCGGTCCCCGCACACGCCGCCGCCTCGAATGGCTCTACAGATGGTTGGAGGGGAACGACTGGCGGTAGGACCATTCGGCCATCTCCAGCGTGGCGGTGGAGGGCGCGGCGCGTCGGTGGGAGCTGAGGAGTGTGGTGTCAATGGGCAATTTTTACTCCTGGCCATCGCGGCCAAGTAAAAATATGGGAGTCGGGTGGAATTTTAAGGGGAGGTTTCGTAAATAAAGTCCTCTAAAGATTTTTTGGGTTTCCTTTAGGTGCGGCCTCGTTAGAGGAGTAAAAAAACATCCTCAAGCTGATTATAGGGTCAGGGTTAGACATGCTCTAACTATTTGTTTCGTAGAGCCACTGGTTTTTAATCTGGACTACCCGTGCCTTGCCACGGTTATTAAAAGGTTAATTATAATAAATATACCAATACTTAAAAGAATGCAATGCTCCGTCGCCCCTGTTAGACCCCTTGCGATACTTAAAAGAATGCAATGCGACGACGATATCATGCGCGGGCTCCGCAGAGGAGAAAGAGAAGCCTCGAGGGCATGCGTTTTTATTTACTTTTTTGACTGGCCAACCCGTGCTTCTGGTTTGGCCTTAACTCCTCGAGTTGACCAACGGAGGAAACAAAATAAAATGAACCGATACCTATAGATGGTAGTCACGGGTAATGAAACGTCAATTCTAGGGGCAAACAGTTTTTACGAACTTCGAACAAGAAGTATCAACATACTGATTTAGGCGCAACCTGAATTTGATTTGTGTGAAACCATGCGTATGGTGCAGTGTTATATTTAGCTAGTGTGATCGACACAAATTGGTCAAACTCTAGGTTTGAGCTAGCTATAAAACGCAAGCGATTCTCTAGAACGTGCACCTAGTACTGCTATATTAAAATCGGGATGACAGCAAGCGCACGGTTGTATACGAGGAACTCTGATGCAACACTTGACCTTGGCTAAAAGGAGTAGCTTAGATGTCATATATTTTTCCTGCATAAATTCTAGTATGGCCTAAAACGCCCATCTCGCCATCCCGGCCGTATAACGACTGTATAAGAGCAAGTTTAATAGTATAATCTACTGTTGGCTATAAGCCACTGCCATGTCATTTATAGTCATCACTATAGCTATAATAGGTAACTACAAACATGTACTAGTTTACTAATACATGGCCCACATGCCACTCCCACAAAGTGCCTAGGAGCACGTGTTGTAGCTGGCTCTTAACTTAGAGTCGGCTCTTCTTCTCTCTCCTCTTCTCTCTCCTCCAACTCAGCCAAAATATAGTATTTTATCTCTTATAGTCAGCTGATGTCACCTTATTGTACTTGCTCTAACGGCGGTTCGAGGATGTCCAGGCCTCGATCTGAGCGCCCATCTCGCCATCCCGGCCGGCCTCGCGGTGCCATGGCTTTTCTCCACCATCGTAGCCTGCGCGTGCAAGAACGAATCCGACCTCACCGGAGACTCACCGGAGGATTTCGCCGATAGACCTCACCAGAGACCATGTAGCAAAAAAATATTATGCTATTATAGCAAAACCATAAAACAGTTGTAGCAAAAATCTTTTTCTAATATAGCAAAACCGACTTTGTCAGAGACATCGTAGGAGACTCTCGTAGCAAAAAATTACGTGAAAGTAGCAAAAAATATATTAATACTTAGCAAAAATAATATGCTAAGATAGCAAAACGCTAGTAGCAACGACAGACAACAAACACTCTAAATTGTGATAGCAACGCCGATAAATCATTATAGCAATTAGGCATAGGGTAGAAAAACTGGAAAAGGAAAAATCAATCACGCCTTCGCCTCCCTCGGTAGCACCATGGCCAGCCAAGCCACCTTGCGAAGGAGGTCATCGGAGGAGGGCGTCGCGACTCGTGAAGGAGGTAGAGGGCTGCGATGCGGCACAGAGAGGCGGAGGGGCAATGAGGTGGAGCAGCAGTAGCGTCGCGGGTGGGCGGCGGCGCAGCGAGGCGGAGCAGCGGCGTCGCGGATGGGCGGCGGCACAGCGAGGCGGAGGGGCAGTGAGGCGGCGCAGCAGCGTCGCGGGTAGGCGGCGGCGCAGCGAGGCATCACGGCTAGGCAACGGAAGATGGAGGTAGGTGGAAGAATGAGCCAGGGAAGAGATAAAGGCTAGGTCCTGCTGTACGTGTGCGAGTAGCGACCCGGGGGATAAAAGTTAGCAATCCCCAGGGGGGGCTAATCATTTTCCATCTTTTTAATAGTATAGAATACTTAGGCACCTGCCATGGTGGAAAAACTACCGAGACAACAAAAGAAACAAGCCAATATACATAGCAACACAGTTTGCCAAATAATTAACAAGATTTTAATTACTCCAAGCTGATCGTTTTTAGCAAATGCTTGGTCACTTGTGGCGATGACATGAACTCCAAGCAATAATTTTGTAGCTTCAAGCAATGGTGACGTTGTGCCAGCTTCAATGTCTTGAACGCATTCTCTTTCGATATGCACTCGGCGAGGAAGTTCTCGCACACGATCTTCATCCTCTCCAGACCGAATCGGCATGCAGCCACGGGCATGTCTTCGGCAGTGAGGGAGTCATCATCATGTGCAGACTTTGCAGATTTCATGACCGTGAACTCCATAGAGGTGCACTGTAATTTCCGGGTGAAGGTTTTTGTTCTTACTTGTTCTATCAGCGGTGTCGCACTAGGGTAATCCATCTTGAAGCCCACCGACGTCGTGAGATGGGCAGTTCCTACATCATCACTAGACAGCCCAAGGAACACCCTGATGATCTCTTGCTCTTGCGATGACAAGGACTTTGATATGTAAACCCATATCTTCCAGGCATAACCTCCTATATGGAATGTCCCTGAAGCTATTTCGTCGCCAACAACAAGGAAGCTCCTCTGGACAGCCCTGAAGTTTGGGATCGTGAACTCGTGGGTACCATGGACCACTTTCGACATGTTATTTGAGGGTGTGCTCTTGATGCTTCTGAAGTTAGAAGAGGTGGATCCCATGTTTGGCTATTTTGTCTGTGATCTCTAGTAGGAAAGAGCAGCAGCTTTTCTTGAGCTCCATATACTCCTTAGTCGATCTCCTTCATGGCGGTGTAAATGTCGGGATGTGATGCTATGTACTCGATGCATGAATCCTCGAGTTTCTGGCAACTGTATCGGCCTTGCACCACCATCAATATATGTATGACACACACGGCATCCATGCACTCTATGTCTATGAGTACGTTGCCACACAAAGTCCTTAGCCTCTCTAGGTCGTAACGATCGGCGGCCACCAGCAGGTCGAGGGCCATAGACTCAAATCTTCTGACAGTACATTTCTCTTTGTCAGTGCGACTTGTCAGGTCGAGGTCATGTCGTCGACCCTGATTATATGCTGCTCGCATCATTGTGCCAACGGATCATCACGGCGAAGACGGGCGACTCCATGGCAAGAAGGATCTTGTGTGCCTGGATCTGGATCTCCTCGACGATGAATGTCACGTCGGGCCATCTGTGACGATGCACGGACCCCAGCGGTGATTTCGACTTTGGTGGCAGAAGAAGGCCGAGGAAATCTCGGGACAAGGTCGATGGCGGCACGAGGGAGATGAAGCAGTTCTTGGTTTGTGGGCGGGTAGTGTTGGATAGATCTCTCCCACGTTCGGGCCCAACGGCCCGAACGGAGTCCCTCATCGCGCCCTAATCGGGGGCGCCCAACCCTATCCATGGTTGTGGGCCCCTGTCGCCAGTGCGTATATAAATAGGTGGGGGGGCCGGACGCACACGGTACGAGGTTCACCGTGCGCCGCAGCCCCCCACCAACACACCCACCGATTAGGGTTCGCACTAGGCCGACGGGAAGCTCCGCCGCCACCGCTCTCAACCACCCACGCTCACGCCGTCGCCCCTTTTCCCATGGCCAACGACGGCGGGTCTAGCTCCGGCTCTGGCTCCGGAATCCCCTCCGGTTCCTGCTTGTCAAGCCAGGGCGCAGGTAGTCTCTCTCTCTCCCTCTCAGATCTACATGTTCAACTACTACAGAGCATCTACCAAGGTTAGGCTAAATCTAACAATGGTATCAGAGCGACTTAGATGCTAGCTTCTTTGGTAGAAAAGTAAAAATGAAAGAAAACACTAGAGCCAAAAGTGCGCCTTGCCCCTCTGGCCGCGCCGTCCCCCTCGATCCCTATGCGCATCGGCAAGCCGAGGCATAGGGAAGAAGGACACACCCCTTCGGGGGCAAAGAAAATCAAAACCTAACCCCATCTTGTCCAAGTAAAGAAAAACAAAGATGAAAGACCCTTTTTCCCCACCCGCATGCAAAAGCCACGAAAAGAACAGCCTCAAAACCCCAAACCCTAGATCTACGATCTGAAAGTTGCACCGGCCATCGCCGGCAAAAGGACCGTCCACTTCGGCCACTTGACGGCGGCGCGCCCACCCACGGGTGGATGCGCACGCCGGCAAGGAACCAAAGGGGGCGCCGTCGTCTCTGAGGGGGTGCACCGCCTGTTCTAGAGTCAATAGGGTGGTGGAAGAGGTTGGACAGAGTGAACGGGGAAAAGGGTGGCGGCGCTGTAGGAAGGAGGGGACCGTCGCCGGCACCGCTGCCGGACGGACGACCGCCTCCCCTCTCCAACACCGCCGGAGCAGAGCTCACCGCCGGTCCCGCCGCTCGCGGACCCGACGCAGGCCGCCGCCGGCGCAGGACACGGCGACCACGCGGGGCAACCGCCTGGCGGACGCGCGCCGCGCTGTGGACGCGGTCGCCGCACGAGCGATGACCACGCTGCGGCGCTGCGGCAGACGCCGCGCCGCGGTGGCCACGCGCTGAACGGCGGCGAGCAGGGGCCGCGGTGACCACGCGGGGCGGCCGCGCGCAGGACGCGGCGCCGCCGCGGTGGCCACGCGGGAGCGGAGTGGGGGAATAGTGGTTAGGGTTAAGGGGGGTCGGCGGCTGGGGGGGTTTATACCCCCGAACAGCGCGCCCGACCGTCGGATCCAGGGTTGAGCGACTGAACGGCTCAGATCGAGCGGCCGCGGGCGGTGGCTGACGCGGAGCGGGCCATCGGGCCACGCGGGCGGTGGTGGGCCAAGTAGGCCGCTGGGAGGTGGTGCGCCGCTGCCGGGCGCCTGGCGCCTCCGGCAGCATGATAAATAGCTAGTTGGCCGTCCTGGCTGACACTCAAGCCCAGGGAGAGGCCCAGTAGGGCAGTTTTCCTTTTTTAACCAGTTTTCTCTGTTTTTTTAATTATTACAGAGTTGTTTTTTAATGGTTTTTGCTTAGTTTTAAGCAATTTTTGCATAGTTTTCTCTAGTCATTTTACCTTTTTGTATATTTTGACTAGAGAACGTTACAAAGGCAGAATTTTTCTGCAAAGTATGAGTTTTATGAAAGTCATTATTGAAAGTTTCCGCTGCAAATAGTCGTTTTAAATTGCAATAGTGCAACAAAGTTTGGTTAAATTTTGACATAAAGATGTGATTAAAGTGATTATGCCTCATGCTATTAATTGACCAACGTTATTAATAATCATGACCATAATCCTTTCCTATTAAGTATTAAAGGTGCATTTAAATTTATTTCTGCCCAACGGTGATGTAATTTTAAATAGCACGAAACGATTGCATGCTTAATTTATACCAACGTTGAATTAACGCATACAGTTGTTTTACTTGGTGACCTCACATCTTTTGTGATTTTCAGGAGGTCTCAACCTCATGGCATGTTTAAAGGACATCCCGCTCCTAAGGGGGGACAACTACTCCGAATGGAGGAAGAAAGTTGACTTGGCGTTCGTATGCGCCGAAGTGGATTGGGTGGTTGACACCAAGCAACCAGTCAAGCCCGCTGACCCGGTCAGGGGGGCCGCTGAGGAAAGTGCTGACTTTGAGAAAAGGAAGAGGGACCATGCTCCATTGGAGCTGGCCTACTCTATTGATAACCACAAATGGGTGAACGCCATAAAGAAGTGTCGGGCCTTCGTAAAGAACACAATTGAGAACGCAATAGTGGGCTCAATTGGAGAGTGTGCTACCATGGGCGAGTATCTCGCCAAGATAAAGAGCCGCCATCGCTCTTCAAAGATATATCGACCAGTAAAAATTGCTGGTTACTAAAAAGTATACGGAAGGACCCCACGGAATAAGAGAGCACATCTTGAGGATGTCAAACATGGCAGCGAAGCTCAAGCCCATGGATGAGGACCTCGAGCTAAATCCAGCACTCTTGGTGCACCTTGTGATGGCCTTGAAGGGATTCGCAGCATAGTAAATCAAAATTTTCTACGGAAGCGAACAGAGGGAAAGCCAAGATCTAATCTAGGAGATGCAAACAACGAGAGAGATTGGATTAGATCTTCATACCCTTGAAGATTCGCTGGCCAGCGTTACGTCGGAACGTGGGTGATGTAGTCGTACTCGCTTCTCCTCCTCGCGATCCGATCCGATCTAGCACCACAAGTGGCGGTGCCTCCGTGAGATGCACACGTGCAGCACCTCGACGTCTCCTCCTTCCTCGGACCAGCAAGTAGGGTGGAGAGATAGATTGGATCTACAACACGACGGCGTGGTGTATATGGTGGAGAATTTCTGCCGCAGGGCTTCGCCTACAAACAGTCAGGAGGGAGAGAGGAGGGCAGCAGGGCTACTAGGGTTTGGAGGAAGGTGTGTATGGGAGGGGCGCCCTAGCCCTCTATATATAGAGGGGGAGGGGGCGGCCAACCCTAGCCCCTCCTCCAAGCCTTGGGCCGGCGGCCAAGGGAGGAAGGAGTGGGGGCTAGGACTCTATCTCTAGTTTAAACAATTTAAACTTATCCCTCTTCTAGAAATTCTATCCCGAGATTTAAACGATTTAAACTCTCTAGGATCGGCTGGGCCCTATGGGGCCTTGTGCCCCTGGCCCAATGCGGCCAGGACACTCCCTCATAGGCCCATGCCCCCTCCCGGAAGGTGGGGCCACGTTGGTCCCCTTCCGGAAGGTTCTAGAAGCTTCCGGTACAATACCGATTAACCCGGAACTATTCTGAACTCCAAAAACTGCACTGCCTTATATGAATCTTATTCTCCGGACCATTCCAACCTCGTGATATCCGGATCCCATCCGAGACTCGAACAAAAATTCATAAACCAATTATCCAATCTATCCTAGCGTCGAGACACGTTAAGTGTGTGACCTGAGTTCGAGAATATGCAGACATGATCTTCTATCAATAATCAACAGCGGGGTCTGGGCACCCATATTGACTCCCACACATTCATCGATGATCATATCGGATGAACCACGATGCCAGGATTCAATCAATCCCATATATATATTCCCTTCGTCTCGCGATATTTTACTTGCCCGAGATTCGATCGTCGGTATCGTCATACCTAGTTCAATCTCGTTCACAGCAAGTACTTTACTCGTTCCGTAATCCGATATCACTTTGTGATTAACTCCTTAACCACATGCTTGCAAGCGGTGTTGATATCGATTAGTGGCCCCAAGTATATCTCTCCGACTTGGGAGGGACAAATCCCATCTCGATACATACAACCCAACAGATACTTTCCGATTACCTGAGAGACACCTTTATGATCACCCTCTCATAGGATGACGTTTGATGACCTCAAAGCTTTCTTCCGATACCAGGGAGTTGTATTATCTCATGGTTTGAGGAATACAATATTTGACATGAGAAAAGCTTCGCAAAGACGAACACGATGAAACGATCTAATTGCTTCGCTTAGTTTGGGTCTATCCACCATATCATTCTCCAATGATATGATCTCATTATCAATTGACAACTCATGTCTATGGTTAGGAAACCTTAACCATCATTGATCAATGAGCTAGTCCATAGAGGCGTACTAGGGACACGGTGTTGTTCACAAACCACACAAGTATTAAAGTTTCCGCTTAATACAATTCTAGCATGGAATATAAACTTTATCATGAACAAGAATTATAATAATAACATCTTTATTATTGCCTCTAGGGCATAATTCCAACAGTCTCCCACTTGCACTAGAGTCAATAATCTAGTTTACATTTGGCAACAATCTTACACCCATGGCACTGAGGTGCTGATCATGTTTTACACGTGGAAGAGGTTTAGTCAATGGATCTGCGACATTCAGATCTGTATGTACTTTGCTGATCTTCAGATCTCCATCTGCTATATAATCTTGGATTATATGAAACTTGCGGTTGATATGCTTGGTATTTGGATGATATCTTGGTTCCTTAGCGAGTGCTATGGCGCCAGTGTTGTCACACAATATCTCCAGTGGGTCCAATGCACTTGGAACCACGCCAAGCTCAGTGATGAAGTTTGATCCAAACTCCTTCACTTGGCAACCTGCGGCAGCCATGTATTCGCTTCTCATAGATCCGCGATCACGCTTTGCTTGCAGCTTCTCCAGCTCCTGACTCCTCCATTCAAAATATACACGTATCCTATCTGAGATTTACAATCATCCTTGTCGGTGTCGAAACTAGCATCGACGTAACCTTTTACGACGAGCTGTTCATCACCCCCATAGACTAAGAACATTTCTTTAGTCCTATTTAGGTACCTTAGGATGTTCTTCACGGCTGTCCAGTGTTCCACTCCTGGATCACTTTGATATCTGCTCGTCAAACTAAGAGCATTGGACACATCCGGTCTAGTACACAGCATGGCATACATGATGGAACCTATGGCCGAGGCATAAGGCACTTTGCTCATAGCTTCCCTATCATTTACCGTAGCTGGACACTGAGACTTGCTCAATATCTTACCTGACAACATAGGCACTGAACCTTTCAATGCCTTATCCATTCTGAACCTTTTCAGAACTTTGTCTAGGTATGTACTTTGGCTTAAAGCTATCAGGCGTCTTTGTCTATCTCTATAGATTTCGATGCCCAATATATAAGCAGCTTCACCTAGGTCTTTCATTGAAAAACACCTGTTCAAATAACTCTTCACATAGTTAAGCATGTGGATGTCATTTCCAATAATCAATATGTCATCCACATATAGTACCAGAAACGTCACCGAGCTCCCACTCACTTTCTTGTAGATGCAAGCTTCGTAGCAATTTGGAACAAATCCAAAGCTCTTGATCACTTGATCAAAACGAAGGTTCCAACTCCGAGATGCTTGCTTCAGTCCATAAATGGAACGCTGAAGTTTGCATACTTTATCAGCATCCTTAGGATCGACAAAACCTTCGGGTTGCATCATATACAACTCTTCATCAATGTTGCCATTGAGGAAAGCAGTCTTGACATCCATTTGCCATATTTCATAATCATGAAACGCAGCAATTGCTAATAAAATCCGAATGGACTTAAACATCGCTACGGGAGAGAAAGTCTCATCGTAGTCAACACCTTGAACTTGTCGAAAACCTTTCGCAACAAGCCGTGCTTTATAGATGGTAACATTACCATCCGCGTCCGTTTTCTTCTTGAAGATCCATTTGCACTCAACGGCCTTTCGGTGCTAGGAGGGTCCACCAAAGTCCATACTTGGTTTTCGCTCATGGATCCCAATTGGTTCATGGCTTCTAGCCATTTCTCGAGTCTGGGCTCATCATCGCTTCCTCATAGTTCGTGGGTTCGCTGTCTTCTACTAATAAGACAGTCAAGGCAGGTTGCCCATTACCACTCGGGAGGGGCGCGACCTTGTCGACCTGCGACGTTCAAGAGCGATCGTCGTCAAAGCTTCATGATCCTTGTCATTAGCTTCCTCTATTGTTGGTGCGGTGACCTTTGGAACAATTTCAGGTCTGCGCTACTCTCCAATTTAAGAGAAGGTTCAATAACCTCGTCTAGCTCTACTTTCCTCCCACTCACTTCTTTCGAGAGAAACTCCTTCTCAAGAAAGGAACCGTTCTTCATGACAAACACTTTGCCTTCGGTTACGTGATAGAAGGTATACCCAATAGTTTCCTTAGGGTATCCTATGAAGACGCATTTCTCCGCTTTGGGTTCGAGCTTGTCGGCATCAACTTCTTGGCGTAAGCTTTGCATCCCCAAACTTTAAGAAAGCGACAACTTAGGTTTAGCACCAAACCATAGTTCATACGGTGTCGTCTCAGCGGATTTAGATGGATCCCTATTTAAAGTGAATGCAGCGGTTTCTAATGCATAACCCCAAAATGATAACGGCAAATCAGTAAGAGACATCATCGATCGGACCATATCTAATAGGGTTCGATTCGTGTCAGACACACCATTGCGCTTGTGGTGTTCGGGTGGCGTGAGTTGTGAAACGATTCCACTTGCTTTGAGATGCGTGAGAAAATCATAACTCAAATATACGCCTCCACGATCGGATCCTAGAAACTAAATCTTTACATTACGATGGTTCTCCACTTCATTCTGAAATTCTTTGAACTTTTCAATCGTTTCAGATTTATGTTTCATTAAATAGATATACCCATATCTACTTAAGTCATCGGTAAAAGTGAGAAAATAGCGATATCCACCGCGCGTCGAAACACTCATCGGTCCGCATACATCGGTATGTATGATTTCCATCAAGTCCGTTGCTCGCTCCATCATACCGGAGAACGGGGTTTTGATCATCTTGCCCATGAGGCATGGTTCGCATGTGTCAAATGATTCAAAATCAAGAGACTCCAAAAGTCCATCGAATGGAGTTTCTTCATCGCTTTACACCAATATGACCTAGATGCGATTGCCACAAATAAGTAGTATTATCACTATCTACTTTGCATCTCTTAGCCTCAATGTTATGGATGTGTGTTTCATCCCTTTCGAGATTTAGAAGAAATAAACCACTCACAAGAGGTGCATGACCATAAAAGATGTTACTTATATAAATAGAACAACCATTATTCTCCGATTTAAATGAATAACCGTCTTGCAATAAACACGATCCAGAAATAATGTTCATGCTCAACGTAGGCACATAATAACATTTATTAAGGTTTAAAACTAATCCCGAAGGTAAAACTAAGGAGAGTGTGCCGACGGCCATCACATCAACTCTTGATCCGTTGCCAGCAAGATCGTCACCTCATCCCTACAAGCCGCCGTCTATTCCGCAGCTCCTGTTTCGAGTTACAAATATTAGCAACTGAACCGGTATCAAATACCCAGGCACTACAATGAGGGCTAGTAAGGAAAACATCAATAACATGTATATCAAATATACCTTTGATGGTGCCAGCCTTCTTGTCCGTTAAGTACTTCGGACAGTTGCGCTTCCAGTGACCCTTGTCCTTGCAATAGAAGCACTCGAGGTCCGGCTTGGGACCGGACTTGAGCTTCTTCTCAGCGAGAACGCGCTTAGCCGCCTTTCTTGAAGGGCTTCTTTGCACCTTTACCTTTCTTGAAGGAGGGCTTGTTGACCATCAACACATGATTATCCTTCTTGATGTCCACCTCGCAGCCTTCAGCTTTGCGAAGAGCTCGGTGATCGTCGATGGAACCAATCTGATTATGAGTCACTACAAAACTTTTGTAGCTGGGAGGAGTGATTGCGAACCTGTCAATCTTGAGCTCCTCTGGAATCTTGCATCCGCTTGCTCAAAGGCGTTGAGTGTAGCCCGACATCTTAATGGCGTGCTCACTAACGGAACTCCCTTCCTCCATCTTGCAGTTAAAGAACTTCTTAGAGATCTCATATCTCTCAGAACGGGCCTGAGTCTGAAACATGGTTTTCAGCTCCTCGAGAATCTCAAAGGGCCCGGGATAGTTTTCAAAACGATTTTGAAGTTCTGGTTCCATAGCAAACAACATGGTGCTCTTAATCACACCATAATCATCTTTTCTTGCGATGATAGACAGCTTTCTCATCAGCCATGATTGCAGGGGGTTACCTAACGCTTTCTCAAGGACATAGTCCTTTTGTCCGCCAGACAGAATGATCCTTAGATTGCGGAACCAGTTGGTGAAGTTAGACCCATTGTTTCTAAGCTTTTCTTTCTCAGCAAAAACGTTGAAGTTGAAGTTGGACTTGGCCATGTGATCTACAGTATTTGCAAGTACAATTTAGACTATGTTCATGATAAATAGTTCAACTTAATCAAATTACTAGATGAACTCCCACTAAATTCAACATCCCTCAAGTTGTTTAGTGAACACGATCCAAATTCACCACACCTAATCCGATCTTCACGAGAAGAGATGTGGTTTCAATGGTGGACAACGAAGTGTTGATCATATCATTCATATGACTCATGCTTAACCTTTCGGTTCATGTGTTCCGAGGCCATGTCTGTACATGCTAGGCTCGTCAAGTTAGACCCAAGTATTTCCGCGTGTGTAAAACTGGCTTGCACCCGTTGTATGTGAGCGTAGAGTCTATAGCACCCGATCATCACGTGATGCTTGGACACAACGAACTTTTCATAGCAGTGCATACTGGGGGAGAACACAGTTTTTATCTTGATATTTAAGTGAGGAATCATCTTATAATGCTACCGTCGCGATCTAAGCATAATAAGATGCATAAAAGGATAAACATCACATGCATATAACTTTATGTGACATGGTATAGCCAATCTTCGCGCAATGATCTCCATCTTGTGCGTTTCGGCATGATCTCCATCACTCCACCATGATTGACTCCACCACGAATAGCAACTACAACTATTGCTAACTACTTAGCGATAAAGTAAAGCTATTACATGGCGTATAAGAAGTTGACTCATGGGTCATACACAATTATAAAGACAACCATATGGCTCATGCGGTTGTGTACTCATCGACATGCAAGTCGTGAAACATTACAAAACATGATCATCATACAATATACACATCACATCTTGGGCCATACCATATCACGTAAAACACTCCTGCAAAAACAAGTTAGACGCCTATACTTTGTTGTTGCATGTTTTACGTGGCTCATGGGAGTAGATGCTAAGAACTATTCTTACCTACGGAAAAACACAATGGTGATATTATGGTTGCCAAACTCCTGTGTTAATCCCATGACAACTATAGTGAGAGAAACTGACATCCACCAGCCGCATATGTGGTACAAGCCACACGTCAAGTGCGGAGCCGGTCTCGCGAACGACGTCGCGTAAAGTTGGCCTGGACCGCTTCAATCTCACTATCCCGCGTCATAAGAAGAACACAAACAAGAGGCTTGCAACAGAAAACATCAACGCCCGCAACAACCATGTTGCGTTCTACTCGTGAATCACATCTACGCATAGATCTAGCTCTGATACCACTGAAGGGATTCGCAGCATAGTAAATCAAAATTTTCTCTGAGCGAACAGAGGGAAAGCCAAGATCTAATCTAGGAGATGCAAACAACGAGAGAGATTGGATTAGATCTTCATACCCTTGAAGATTCGCTGTGAACGTTAAATCGGAACGTGGGTGATGTAGTCGCTTCTCCTCCTCGCGATCCGATCCGATCTAGCACCACAAGTGGCGGTGCCTCCGTGAGATGCACACGTGCAGCACCTCGACGTCTCCTCCTTCCTCGGACCAGCAAGTAGGGTGGAGAGATAGATTGGATCTACAACACGACGGCGTGGTGTATATGGTGGAGAATTTCTGCCGCAGGGCTTCGCCTACAAACAGTCGGGAGGGAGAGAGGAGGGCAGCAGGGCTACTAGGGTTTGGAGGAAGGTGTGTATGGGAGGGGGCGCCCTAGCCCTCTATATATAGAGGGGGAGGGGGCGGCCAACCCTAGCCCCTCATCCAAGCTTTGGGCCGGCGGCCAAGGGACGAAGGAGTGGGGGCTAGGACTCTATCTCTAGTTTAAACAATTTAAACTTATCCCTCTTCTAGAAATTCTATCCCGAGATTTAAACGATTTAAACTCTCTAGGATCGGCTGGGCCCTATGGGGCCTTGTGCCCCTGGCCCAATGCGGCCAGGACACTCCCTCATAGGCCCATGCCCCCTCCCGGAAGGTGGGTCTACGTTGGTCCCCTTCCGGAAGGTTCTAGAAGCTTCCGGTACAATACCGATTAACCCGGAACTATTCCGAACTCCAAAAACTGCACTGCCTAATATGAATCTTATTCTCCGGACCATTCCGGAACCTCTCGTGATATCCCGGATCCCATCCGAGACTCCGAACAAAAATTCATAAACCAATTATCCAATCTATCCTAGCGTCGAGACACGTTAAGTGTGTGACCCTGAGTTCGAGAATATGCGTACATGATCTTCTATCAATAATCAACAGCGGGGTCTGGGCACCCATATTGACTCCCACACATTCATCGATGATCATATCGGATGAACCACGATGCCAGGATTCAATCAATCCCATATATATATTCCCTTCGTCTCGCGATATTTTACTTGCCCGAGATTCGATCGTCGGTATCGTCATACCTAGTTCAATCTCGTTCACAACAAGTACTTTACTCGTTCCGTAATCCGATATCACTTTGTGATTAACTCCTTAACCACATGCTTGCAAGCGGTGTTGATATCGATTACCGAGTGGGCCCGTAGTATATCTCTCCGACTTGGGAGGGACAAATCCCATCTCGATACATACAACCCAACAGATACTTTCCGATTACCTGAGAGACACCTTTATGATCACCCTCTCATAGGATGACGTTTGATGACCTCAAAGCTTTCTTCCGATACCAGGGAGTTGTATTATCTCATGGTCTAAGGAATACAATATTTGACATGAGAAAAGCTTCGCAAAGATGAACACGATGAAACGATCTAATTGCTTCGCTTAGTTTGGGTCTATCCACCATATCATTCTCCAATGATATGATCTCATTATCAATTGACAACTCATGTCTATGGTTAGGAAACCTTAACCATCATTGATCAATGAGCTAGTCCATAGGCGCATTAGGGACACGGTGTTGTTCACAAACCACACAAGTATTAAAGTTTCCGCTTAATACAATTCTAGCATGGAATATAAACTTTATCATGAACAAGAATTATAATAATAACATCTTTATTATTGCCTCTAGGGCATAATTCCAACAGGCCTCACTTCCACAGCCTTTTGAAAACTTTGTAATAAACTATAATATGTCCCCTGAAAAGTGGGACATAGAAAAGACCATTGGGATGTGCTCCCAGGAAGAGGAAAGGCTGAAAGCCCTTCACGGCGGTTCTATGAACTTCGTGAAGGACAACAGGAAGAGAGGCTTCACAGGCGGCAACCATGGTGGCTCACCCTCCAAGCCCCATGGCAAGGGTCCAATGCAGCACCAGTACCAGCATCACCAGTCCACCCCTGGGGAGAAGGATTAGTGCCATCACTGTAAAAAGCCGGGCCACTACAAGAAAGACTGCCCGATTTGGCTAAAGTACATCATGGCCAAAAATGGTAAAGATATTGTTTCTTTTGTTAATGAATCTTTGTATGAAAAGTTTACTAGATCCACTTGGTGGATTGATTCTGGAGCAACTGTTCATGTTGCCAACTCTTTACAGGGGTTCCTTTCGATAAGGACCACGCCAAGAAGAGAAAGACACATTGAAGTGGCGAATGGAATAGAAGCAGAAGTGGAGGCCATTGGTGACGTCCCTCTGGAGCTGGTTTATGGCTCTTTGCTTTTGCTCAAAGATGTGCTTTTCGTTCCTTCATTACATAGGAATTTAATAAATGTTTCCTGTTTGGACAAAGATTCTTACGAATGTTATTTTGGAAATGGCAAGTGTGCCATTTGGTTGAAAGACAAATGTGTGGGTGTTGCTACATTATTTGATAAGTTATATTTGTTATCCCTGCATGAGAAAGTTCTTTCTGTGTGTGATGTGAATGAAAAAGTTTCCTTGTCGAACAAAGAACAAAAGAAAAGAAAGCGAACTCTTGACTCATCAAAACTATGGCACTGCAGACTAGGCCATATTTCGAGGGGAAGAATAGAAAACCTCGTTAAAAATGACATTCTTCCTCCGTTAGAGTTCTCCGACATAGAACAATGCATAGATTGCATTAAAGGAAAGTATGTCAAACAAATTAAAAAGGGTGCAAACCTAAGCATAGCTACACTAGAAATAATCCACACGGATATTTGTGGACCGTTTCCGGTGAAAAGTGTGGATGGCTATGATTCATTCATAACATTCACGGATGATCACTCCCGGTATGGTTATATTTATCCAATTAAAGAAAGATCTGAAGCATTGGATAAATTTAAAATTTTTAAAGTTGAAGTAGAAAATTAGCACGATAAAAGAATCAAAATAGTTCGGTCCGATCGTGGGGGGAGTACTATGGTCGGCATACTCCATATGCTCAAGTACCAGGACCCTTTGCACGGTTCCTGCAAGAAAATGGAATAGTCGCCCAGTATTCTATGCCAGGCGAACCTCAAGAAAGCAGAGAAGTGAAAAGGCGCAACTGCACCTTATGGATATGGTGCGCAGCATGATGAGCTATTCCACCCTCCCATTGGGATTGTGGATGGAGGCGCTTAAAACCGCCATTCATATTCTCAACAGAGTACCAAGTAAGTCGGTGCCCAAAACACCGTATGAATTGTGGACAGGCAGAGTCCCCTCTCTGCACCACTTGAGGGTCTGGGGGAGCTTAGCTGAGGCAAAAGTTTTCAATCCAAACATCACAAAGCTAGACCCCAAAACAGTATCTTGCCATTTTATTGGCTATCCAGATAAGTCCAAAGGCTATCGTTTCTACTGTCCCGACAGATACACAAAGTTTGTAGAAACAAGACATGCAGTCTTCTTGGAGGACGAATTGATGAGGGGGAGCACGGTAGCTAGGCAAATTGATCTTGAGGAGAAGAGGGTGCATGCACCTAATCCGATGATTCAGGAGCCATTTTTCTCGCTACCTGTTGTGCCACCATCTACAACCCCTGAGGTTATGGTGCCGGCACCTGTTGTGACTCCACACGTGACAACAATGGGCGAAAGTTCGGAACCTGTCCATCAGGAGCCACCTGAACCCACTGTTGAGCACGAAAGAGAGCCAGAACGGCCACTTACTGTAAATGTGCCTGAGCCCCAGGCAAGAAATGAACAAGAGTCTGATGAACTCAGACGGTCTAAAAGAGAACGAAGACCAGCCATTTCCAAAGACATCTACAAAGTTTACAATGTAGTTCATATGGAGGGCGATCCTACCTCATATGAAGAAGCCATGAGTAGCCCTCACTCAGCCAAGTGGGTGGAGGCAATGGAAGATGAAATGAAATCGATGAGTTCCAACAATGTTTGGGACTTAGAGGAAATTCCCAAAGGAGCCAAAATAGTAGGATGCAAGTGGGTCTACAAAACAAAGTATGACTCCAATGGGAATGTAGAAAAGTACAAAGCTAGACTCGTGGCAAAAGACTTTACGCAAAGAGAAGGCGTAGACTACAATGAGACTTTCTCTCCGGTCTCCTGTAAGGACTCCTTCAGAATCATCATGGCACTAGTTGCACATTTTGATTTAGAGTTACATCAAATGGATGTCAAGACGGCATTTCTAAATGGAGATTTAGAAGAAAATGTTTACATGAAACAACCCAAGGGTTTTTTCATGGAGGGGAAGGAACATATGGGATGCCGCCTAAAGAAATCCATTTATGGGTTAAA
The DNA here is from genome assembly GCA_023614405.1 of Avena insularis. NCBI lineage: Eukaryota > Viridiplantae > Streptophyta > Magnoliopsida > Poales > Poaceae > Avena > Avena insularis. Next base: position 360,672,002 of record CM042691.1, on the reverse strand, counting down.
GCAAGCCTCTAGGCAGTGGTATTTAAAGTTTAATGATACCATTAAAAGATTTGGATTCAAAGAAAATGTTGAGGACAATTGCATTTATGCAAAGTTCAAAAATGGGAAATATATTTTCCTAATTCTATATGTGGATGACATTCTGCTTGCTAGCAGTGATGTTAGTCTACTACTAGAAACAAAGAAGTTCTTCTCATCAAACTTTGACATGAAAGACCTTGGTGAAGCCTCTTATGTTTTGGGCATAGAAATTCACCGAGACAGAAAGAATGGAGTGTTAGGACTGTCGCAGAAAGCGACAGAAAAGATTTTAAAGAAATACAATATGCATGCAAGTAATTCAACACCTGCTCCCATAGTCAAGGGCTTACGCTTTGGGAAATCCCAATGTCCAAAGAATCAATATGAGATCGATCAAATGAAGTCGACCATATGCTTCGGCTGTTGGAAGCTTACAGTATGCACAAGTGTGCACTCGCTCTGACTTAGCATTTATCACCGGGGTACTCGGTAGATATCAAGAGAATCCAGGCATAGAGCACTGGAAGATGGTAAAGAAAGCTTTGCGTTATGTGCAAGGCACAAAAGGCCTCATGCTAACATACAGAAGATCTGATTCCCTAGAGATAAAAGGGTATTCAGATGCAGATTTTGTGGGAGATAAAGACGACCGAAATTCCACGTCAGGGTATGTCTTTACTCTCGTAGGAGGTGCTATTTCGTGGAGAAGCGCCAAACAGTCGATAGTTGCATCATCTACGATGTATGCAGAATTTATAGCATGTTATGAGGCCATGGGGCAGGCGTTATGGTTAAAGAAATTTTTACCCGACTTGAAAGTGGTTGACTGCATCAGCAGGCCACTAAAGATGTACTGTGACAACGAGCCCGCAGTATTCTATGCTCACAACAACAAGTCGAGTAATGCTTCAAAGTCTATAGATATAAAGTATTATGTTGTGAAGGACAAAGTCCAGGATCAAACTATAAGTCTCGAGCATATAAGGACAAAGGATATGCTTGCGGATCCGCTAACGAAAGGCTTACCACCCAATGTGTTCAAGGAGCACATAGCCGGCATGGGTTTAACGGGAAGCCTATGATTCTTGGACTATAGAGTCCCAAAAGTAAACAGAATTTGTTTCAGAACATGAAGGTATATAGTAGCTGTCTGATTCTATCGGCAATTGAGCTGAGACGATGAAACATGCTCTATGTATCATTCTGTGATGAAATAAGTAAAGTACAAAGTTAAAAATAAAGTCGAGATCTAGGGGGAGAATGTTGGATAGATCTCTCCCACGTTCGGGCCCAACGGCCCGAACGGAGTCCCTCATCGCGCCCTAATCGGGGACGCCCAACCCTATCCATGGTTGTGGGCCCCTATCGCCAGTGCGTATATAAATAGGTGGGGGGGGCGGACGCACAGGGTACGAGGTTCACCGTGCGCCGCAGCCCCCCACCAACACACCCACCGATTAGGGTTCGCACTAGGCCGAGGGGAAGCTCCGCCGCCACCGCTCTCAACCACCCACGCTCACGCCGTCGCCCCTTTTCCCATGGCCAACGACGGCGGGTCTAGCTCCGGCTCGCTCGAATCCCTCCGGTTCCTGCTTGTCAAGTTGTATGCAGGTAGTCTCTCTCTCTCCCTCTCAGATCTACATGTTCAACTACTACAGAGCATCTACCAAGGTTAGGCTAAATCTAACAAGTAGCTCTAAGATCGAGGACATCGATCGACCACACAGAGGATAAAGAGGCGGTCGTCGTCATCCACATAGCGCTCGTCATGGCCCCGGAACTCCTCGGAGACCGACAGCTCCTACCTCCAGCCGTCACCATAAGACCGGAACACATTGGGGACATCGCTCCGCCACACGGCGGCAGGCCACCTGCAACGTGGGTCGTCGATCCTCAGGCTGGCCATGGCGGTGGCGTGATTGGCGCTGACCAGGTTCAGGGAGATGGACGCTAGCCCTTGTTTCCCAAAGCGGCAACTGAGAGCCCAGGTGTGGCCGCCGGCCTCGAAGTCCCCGGACCTGACGGAGGAAGAGTTGCCCGCGATGACGCCGGCGAGATCCTTTCGCTGGCTGTAGCCGACGATATGGAACCTGTGCAAGCCGCGGACGAACGACGACCCGTATGTTGACGCCGCCTTCTGCGCCATGGCCGGCCGCCTCAGATCTACCATGCGAATATCTATTGATCGGGGCTTGTGGTTTTTATACTGGAGTAGTTTTTGTTTTTCATGTAATCTGATCTGATCCCTCGACTCCGTCCGAAAATACAATCTAAGGACCCAAATTAGTATCGATCAGGGCTTAATAAACTACTCCCTCCGGTTCGGTTTATTAGCCATGCACGTAGTTTAAGAACAACTTTGACCATTAGTTTTGGTCAATAAATTTTACATAATATATCATAAAAATTATATTATTAGATTCATCTTTAAAAGCAGTTTTCAATGGTATATTTTTTAAACATATATTACATATTTTATTGGTCAAATTTGATGGTCAAATATTCTTTTTAAACTACACGCATGTCTGATAAACTAGACGAGAGGAAGTATTTAATCACATGCGCGATCGGACAAACCCAATGCAATTCATAGGAAGCACGGCATTTCTACATGTGTGACTATTAATCGATCATATGAAGACTAGACTTACAAAGAGAAAAAAAATTTGGGTAAAAGAGAATGATTTCATGAAATAGGATGGAATCACGAGGGTTTAGTTTCAACTCCTGCAAAACATCAGTCCCGGAACCCAACCAGACCATACTGTGATACTCTTTTTTGTTAAACCAATATATATTAAGCATGCAAGCCGCCTCATCAAAACCTTCCAGTCCCCTTAGGTACCCTGATAAAGAAAAAGAGTGCGTTTGGAACTTGCAGCCCTTCAACCAATAGATACATCGTTTATGAGGGTTTCTAGGATAAAACTAGGGGGCTCATCGTCCCAATTACAAGATAGACTATTGGCAAACCAATGACTAGCTAGCTCATGAGCCACTTGATTAGCTTCTTTTGGACAGTGTTTGAAGGAGACTGATCCAATAGATGTAGCCAGATCAATACGCATAAACAGCAGATGCATCATTCCACCAACGATCGCCTCCATTTAGAGCCTCAACTACTTCAGTAGAGTCTGACTCCGCTTGTACCCTGTTTAACCCCAATCTATTTGCTAGAGTAAGACCTTCTCTCATAGCCATCGACTCTGCCATCGATGTCGTACCCACATGCGGTATGAAACAGCAGGAGGCCGCAACAAACCGCCCTTGATAATCACGAATCACAGCACCAGCCGAGCCTTCACAAATATCTCCATGGAAAGACGCATCAACATTAAGCTTCATGTGACGAGGTTCAGGCTTTAACCACTTCGCCGCTCCTGTGGTATTTGAAACTAATGGAACAGCAGCGTTAGTAGTAATTGCTAAGGTTGACAATTTACATTGGTACATCGGGGGAACAGTTTTATTGTGTGTTCTCTGTCGTCTGATCCACCACAAATACCAGCAGCACATAGAGACCACTTCTTTTAGTCCAATTTTATTAAATCCAGGAAGTGTATTGTCCTCACGCCGGAGAAGATTCTCTAGCACAACCGAACCAGAAAGTTCATTCTGCAGTGTTTGGTTAATGATATCTGATATACCAAGATCTGCCCACAGATCAGACGCAGTCTGGTAAAGGAAAAACAGGTGCAAGATATCCTCCGGGCCCTCATTGCAAATCAGACATCCTCTGTCATGACAATGTGTCCATTGACCAAAATAGACTTTAGAGGAATAATACCATGTAGAGAACGCCATATGAAAAAATTTACCTTGCTTGGGATTTTTAGTTTCCATAAAATTTGCCATACCGGATTGATTGCCGAACTACCAGTAGCAACCAGAGGAGCTGAGCCAAATTGATGCCGCCATTGTAAGTAGTATCCCGATCTAACAGTGTATCTACCGTGTTGTGCAAGGGAATTTGCAATAAAATCCTCAAACCCACGATTGTGCAAGGGAATTTGCAATATCCAATTTACATCAATAGAACTGAATATTGCATTGAGCAGCTCAAAGTCCCAAGTACCTGATATTGGATCAATTAATTCACTAACCTTCGTGTAAACTGTTGCTCCCCTAGGTGACATAATTTTTCTTCAGGACTGGTCGGCACCCAGGGATCATGCCAGATATTAATATGCTCTCCTGTCCCCACTCTCCACACATACCCTCTCTTGAAAGTAGCGATGCCGGCTATGATACTTTGCCAAGTATAGGAAGAGCCGGCCTTTGGTCCAGCCCTTAGAATGTCACCATCCCGATAATACTTGGCTCGTAAGACTTTAGCACACAACGAATTCGGATCATCAATAAGTCGCCAAACTTGCTTTTCCAACATTGCTAAGTTAAAAGAATGAAGGTCTCTGAATCCCATGCCACCCTCTTTCTTTGGATAACACAGCTTCCACCATACATATCAATGCATCTTATTACTATTGTCATCATCTCCCCACCAAAACTTGGCAATAGCATCCATCATCCTTTTGCAGACACCTTTTGGGATCAAAGACACAGACATAGCATAGACTAAGATGGCCTGCGCCATAGATTTCAACAATATTTCTTTACCTCCAATAGAGAGAAGTTTCTCCTTCCAGCCATTTATCCTCTGAATAATTCTTTCAATAAGATGCTCAAAACTGTCACTTTTTATCCGCCCCAACTAGTGCAGGGAGACACGAGAGAGCTTCTGTATCAATATGGAGAGCCTCACAGACTTCTGTTTTAATAAGGCCATTAGTGTTAGGGGAAAACAATATACTCGACTTTGCTAGACTCACCAACTGTCCCGAATTTGCACAATACGTGTCCAGAACCCGTTGTAAGGAAGTTGCCTAATTCATATCAGCTTTTATGAGGATCAAGTAATCATCAGCAAATAGTAGGTGTGAAATCGATGGTGCATTCCTGCAAACCCTAACCCCATCGATGCCACCAACTTCTTCATACAACAAGAGGCTGGATAACCCCTCCGTACATAACAGGAACAAATAAGGTGAAAGAGGATCGCCCTGACGCGGTCCTCTTGTAGGTGTAAACGTATCTGTTTCTTCTGAATTAAACCTTACTTGGTACTTGACCGATTTCACACAAGCCATCATCAAAGAAACCCATCTTTCATCAAAACCAAGCTTCATCATCATATTCTCAAGGAAAATCCATTCAATTCTATCGTAAGCCTTGTGCATATCGAGCTTCACCGCATAGCTTCCATTCGTACCAGATCTTTTATTCTTAATGGCATGGACACACTCATATGCAACAAGAACATTGTCAGTAATCAAGCGACTAGGAATAAAAGCACTTTGCATGGGAGATATAATGTCAGGTAAAATATCTTTAAGTCTCCTTGCAAGCATTTTAGAGATAATCTTATAAATTGCATAAACTAATAGGGCGAAATTGAGTTACCAGTTCTGGAGAATCAACTTTGGGAATCATCACAATGGTAGTGTCGTTCCACCCATCCAGAATAATTCCAGTTTGCAACGCCTGAAGGACCTCATGAGTAATATCCTCTCTACAAATACTCCAGAACTTTTTATAAAATATGGTATGCAGGCCATCTAGCCCTGGGGCTTTAAAGTCCCCAATACTAAAGGCTGCATTTTTTACATCTTCGGCCGAGAAAGGAGCAACCAGTTTCTCGTCCATCGCTTGTGTTACTCGAGGATTTATTTTGTCCAAGACGGCCGGGTCAGTCATAAGAACCTCAGATGTAAACAGATTCGAAAAAATAGTGCATGATCAAGGGTTTTAGAGAGTCCATACCATCAACCCAAATATTAGCATCATCCTTTAGCCTTTTAATGTAATTTTTCTTCCGTCGCGCCGAACCAAAGTTATGGAAGAAAGACGTATTCCGATGGCCATGTTGAATCCAGTTAGCTCGAGATCTTTGTGACCAGTAAACCTCTTCCTGTTCTAAGAAAAGTTCAATAAATTGACATTTCCTTCGCCTTAGCTTCGGACTCATCAGTAATCTGCCCGCTCAACGCTTTATCAAGCTCCCTTTGGGCCTTATGGAGGCGCTGCTTTGGTCTTCGGAGAACCGAAGCGTCCCAAGCGTGAAGTTCTGCATGCATGCGGCCTAGCTTGGCCAGCACGTCATTGCCTAAAGTTTTCTTCCTTCAACCACTTTGCCTCAAACCTCCGAGGTCTAGTTCTCCGAATAGTAAGATCGCTTTGGAACTTCGTATCTAGCAATATTGCTCGGTGGTATGACCGAATATATCCAAGATGTTGCACTGTCGCTCCTGGGTGCATATTCAACCAATCATTATTAGTAATAGCTCGGTCTAGACGCTCTCGTATTCTACCACGTTTCCAAGTAAAAGCATCACCTGTGAAACCAAGATCATTTAGGTTGCAGTCCGTCAGTGTGTCCCGAAACGCTTGCATATACCCTTGAGGCCGGGTGTTACCTCCCTCCTTCTCATGAGAATATAGAATCTCTTTAAAGTCACCTATAAGAACCCATGGTATACTCAAGTAATTGTTGAGTTCCCCTATCTTGTCCCAAGTTTTGTACTTGTCTTCCATCGGGGCTCATCGTAAATACCCGTTAGTCTCCAAATCTTCTCGGGTGATTCGATCACCTTAACATCAATATATTTAGGGGCCGAAAAAACCTGTTGTATGACTATCTCTCTTTTCCTTGGAAATGTTGAAAATCCATATGATTTAATTCAAATAATAAACTGATAAAACGCGATCATACAAACTGTACTAAAACTAATCATGCATATCAACAAAGTAGATGAACAGATTACATTTATACAATATAAACCTATCACATCTATGTCAAACGCTAGAACTAGAAACTCTAGCAAAATACGAAAGAGAGATTAAGATCATATACGATGCAGTTGTGGCAGCAGCCGCAACAGAGGTTGTAGCGGCGGCAGTAGCCGCGGCGGTAGCAGCAGCAGAGTTGTCGCTCATGTTGAGGTTGCCGAAGAGGTCGCTGATGTCCGGAAAGAAGTCGTCGTTCGGGAACTCGTCGTCGGACGACATCGTGGTTGCCAATAGTCGCGCTTGAGCGCTCCCCAAAAACCTGATCGCCCCTCACCCGTATAGGTTTACGAGAGGCGGGGTTCCGAAAGCCTACTGTCCTGATCTGCGGTGCACACCGCAAGCCGGGATGAGGAAGACGAAGACGGCGGCGCAAGGGTTCTGGAGGTAGGCGCGTGTGTGGATTGATTACCGATTAGGTTTAGCGCAGACGCTTATATAGTGCAAGTTAGGGAGATAGTGAGGCACAGTCCACGATCCATAAAAACTTGAAATAAATCTCGGCTCGGCGAGATTCCTGCGCGCGTGTCGTGACGAGGCGAGGCGGGCGGCGGCGGAGGAGGAGTGCGCGAGGACTTCTCTCCTTTTCACGCCTTAGTGAGTGGTGCAACACTCGACTATATAAGATGGTCCAACTCCCCTTCTACTAGCAATGTGTGACCAAACTTTAGCACCACTAGTACAGCCATATGCTATCATGCACAAGTGGGACAAAGAGAATTTCAAAATTTGTCTAATGGTCAGCAGCTTAAAACTCACAAAATCCCAACATGAAAGTATGCAATTGAGTGACTAGCCTAACAATTGTTAATCTCCGCTTCTACAATTTGAAGTTCCACTCTTTGACTAAGCAAGCGACTAAGCTCTAAACAAGTATTTCTATGAACCGATCGATCTTGTAACAGCACCGAGGCAAGAGCCACCAAAGCCTTACAATCTGTTTCAAAGATGTATGACACAGTAGTATCCAAAGCCAACCTCACTCGTTCCACACAAGCTTGAATTTCAGCATCATAGGGATCATCACAGCTGAATAACCATCGGCAAGCCGAGAAAATAATTTGTCCCGAATCATCGTGCAAAATCATACCGGTACCACAACCTTGAGTTGACCCATCAATCGATATGGTCGCCCAACTAGGAGGATGGTAGGATCGTCAATCAATGGGAAAATAGAGAACCTTATCCTCTCGACCGTCCTCCCCTCCCCTCCCCTCCCTTTGAGAGTCATCTTCTAGGAATCGGGTTGATCTGCCACGCTCCCTGCCGGAGCAGTCGACTGGGGTTGGGATCGGAGAGGCGCCGGAGTTAGTAGTAGGTCTAGTAGGGTTACGTTTGGGCGGTCTTCCACCGTTTCTTGGCGTCATGCCTGGAGTTCGTGGTGGCTAGATCTCTAGGCCGAGATCTTCCCATGGTTGGTGGCCTTGCTTCTCCTTGTGAAGCTCTGATGGCCGGAGCAAATGGTGGAGGGTGACACCGGCGAATCCTTAAATAAAAGGCTTGTGGAGCGCCTTCTTCTGAGGAGGATGGGAGGGGCTTCCAAGCCTCACCTGGCTGGCCATGGTGGCAGGGGGTGAGTGCGGCAGCGCGGAGCAGTGGTTTGCTCGTCTTCCCCCGGCCGGCCATGGCGGCGATGGGGGAAAGGGGACGGTGATTTCTTCTTCTTCTTTGTCCTCCTCAAGATGGCGATGTTCTGAGCTTAGTTTTGCTTTGCTTCTACTCTTCTTTGGCTGTCGTGGTGATCGTGGGGGTAAAGATGATCTGGGCTTGGATGTGTATTGGAGATTCGAGGAGACGGTGCCTTCTTGTCTAGCTCCTCCATCTGGATTTTATCATATTCTCTCTTCTTTGGATGCAGTGCTTGGGTCTACCTGCTTCACTAAGGGTCTATTGAGAATAGATGTCCAGGTTGTCTTTGCGATCTTCATATCACTTGGATGTGTGCGCCAGAGTTGAGATCGTCTCTGATGTCGATCCCCACATTCAGTGGTGAAGATCTCCCTGTGTTGAGCTCGGTGGTGTAGCCTCAATTTCTACAGATGAACTTTCAATCTCGTTGCCTATACCATCTCAATTGCTAGTTGAGACGCTGGTTCTACGGTTGGTTAGGCTATGTGAGGACCTTAAAGAACAAATTTGCAGTTTTGGCAAGTCCATGTTCTCGATGGATACCCTGGTAGGCTCCAATGGTGTTCTTCTGCTTAGACAGCTTGGGTTTTCAGTTTTTACTCTTTTATGTGAGCTTGTAGGCTGGAGGGTCGAATCTGATCTTCAGAGTTCAGGTTGTAAGAGCCGTGTTGTACTCTATCTCTATTAATATATCAGCTCTTTAAAAAAAACTAGGAGGATGTAGCACCACGCCTTGCTGGAACCTATAGCTGGCTTTGGCGTCGATAATTCATGTGAGGTCAGCAGTGGACGCTTATCCTTCAACATAGCTTCCACCGTCAAAGATGACACATCCTTAACCAGCTTCATATAACTGCGCAAGAACCTTGACGAGCCTTCAAAGGAAGGGAGGGGTTTCTCATGAGTTATTTCATTACGCACATACCATGCCCACTAGCAGAAAAGGCGCTTCGGACACAACCTCCTTAAACCAAGCATGTAGGTTTACCTGAAGATCAGAATCGATCGGAAGCATCTAGGACTCCGTCATCTTCGTCCAGAGTCGATAGGCATGGGGAGAACGAAAACAGATCATGGGCCACATTCTCCACACCTATGGAGAATGAGAAGACTGGGCCACATTCTTTTTTTTTTTTTTGAGAACAAGACTGGGCCACATTCTCATTCTCCACACCACACCGGTAGTCATGGATCATTTTATTAAGATCATCACAAATCGAAAATGTGAGCTTAAAAACTCCCATGACATAAGTTGGGAGATCCTGAAAGACTGTCCAACTTAGCAACCATCCTCTCATTGTCTGTGATCCAAACCCTCCAAATTTCCTTGAAATCGTCTATGTTTACTCGGTGTTTCTGAAAATTAGACCTGTTCAGCCTAGTATGATAAAGTAGGCTGAACAGGTCTAATTTTCAGAAACACCGAGTAAAGGTAGTAAAGGTCTAATTTCACCACATGCTATTGTAACAGTTAATATGATTTGCAAAGAAAGTAAACAATATTCGTACGTCTTTGGTAACACAGTCACTCATATAAAATAAGGAAATATCTTCCAAGACACATCAAACTGTAATAGTTACAAAAACGTACATTTTCGCTATTGTCATGAAAAAAATAACAATATTTTCAGGTGGCCAAGGTTTGAACAATGACAATCGTTCAGATTTACTATCCTCTACAGAGCTACGCAATAAATGTGTTGGGACAGAACAAAGATGCACCACAGTTTGAAACAGTGATTTTGTGCAGGTAGGAGAAGAATTGATCACAGTGTCCGACAGCTTAAAGGATTCTGTCGAGATCAGTGATGAAATTGGAGGCTAGTGATGTGAGCTTCTTTCCGGTCTCTCCAGCCATGCTCTTGAGTGATGATAAATCTTGAGAGGCCTACGAAATAAATACAGAAAGTTGGAGATTTTAGTTTGAATCTTCCCTAGCGCTAACCTTTTGAGTTGTCTAAACATGCACGGGGTTGGATGATTAAATGGTTGTCACCATTTAAAGAAGATTACCTGGAAAGATATTCTGTTGATCAGGTCCGCAGCACTTACGTCCAGATCAGAATCATTCGTGTCACGACCAAAAAGGTCAGCACTCGAAATGGATGAAGAACCCTGTTGTACAGCAACAGATGAAATATAAGAAAAAGGAGATGGCAAACTTCTACAGAATATTTCATAACAAGTTTGCTATAACAGGTATAAGATGTTCAGATTATGGAACATGAACACTCAAAGAGGAGAGTAGGTTGGAACTCAAATCTTATATAGACTGCAGATGATTGTAAATTACGCACCGAGAACTTTTGAAGCGATTGTTGGGCCTCTTTCTGTTCTCTGTCTGTATTACCGAAAAATTGCGATGATGAGATTGCTTTGGCATTAGAGAATTTTTTCCTTGCTTCGTCGGACTCCTCTATCTGCAAGAAATTGCACTCAATGTCAAAACAGATACTAATAGAACTAGATAAACTGAAGCGGGCCTGCTTACAACGATGATTACTAATGTTGAAGAAATTAGGTGGAAAGATATAAATTCAGAGAAAAAAATGTAGCCTTTTAAGGCTTGCGCAGTCTTTTTTCCTGCTCTATCCATAAATTACTGGCACAGATTTCGTCGGTTTTCAAATAAAATGAGGGAAATGTCTAAATTATAGAAAGACCATCTTAGAAATTTACAAGAATAAATAATGCACTTAGATGTTGGACAATCTATGTAAAAGCAAGCACATACAGTCACATGCATGGAATGAATACAGAGGACCATTTGTTGAAATAATAGAAAGACCATTTTGAGAAAAGGGAATGCTAGGCAAATGTTTCTAGAGAGCAGAGAACAGGTTGTGAAGTTGAGAGTAGATGTTTTATATGAAAAATATCAGATCAGATCAGAGAACAACAATTCAGAGTAAAAAATATGTCCTATGCAAGCTAAATCGTTGAAGAAAGAAAGATGACATACAGCTCAAAACAAGGGAAGCTGTAAGCAGCAGCTTAAACAGCAAAAGCTAAACACGAGAGCATGAATATAGTCACATGTGCATGAGAGGAATATAGAGACCATTGGTGAAACAATACATAGAGCATTCATGAAAAAGAAGAACATGCTACCAAATGTTTGTAGGGAGCAGAGAACAGTCTCTGAAATTAAGAGTAGATGTCATAGCTTTATGTGAACGCCAGACAAGAGAACAATAGTTTGGCAGAAAAAGAAATCATATGGCATGCTACTCAAACCAAGGGAAGCTACAAGAACAGATCATAATCAAGTTAGAAGTTTGTACAGTGACACCTATAGGATTAAGGTCAATCAACTTGAACATTTCTCCTACTAACAAGGATTAAAATCAACCAAAGTTTTACCTGAGCCTTTGAGGCGGCTGTGCTTGTTTTTCTTTGGAACCCATTATCCATCCCATAATCTTGAAAGAAATTCGAGGTTTTCGGTGCTGCTACATGACCAGTCATTTTAGCTCCTCCAGTTTTTGAATCAGTTGATTGCTCATTCTCCACATATTCAAAACGTGAATGTGACGGGCCACTTTTTACAGAAGCTGTAGTAGTACTAGTCAATGTTGGCAAAACAGGTTTTGGCTCTTCAGGTTTCTGGTCATACAAGCTTTCATCTGTCTGTTGTACAAAATGGCAAAAAGAGCAAAGATTAGCCCATATGGTTCCCACAACATATAACAGTGTGGTACTATGCTACTTTTAGAACCTTTGACCTCCAGAAATACATACGCCTGAAGAGATTTGAAGCCATCTAAATTTAGAAACAACAATAGCCCCTTTGATCTAAAAGTATTACCTTTGTAGTGAGCTTTTTTACACCAAGCCCTCCAGTCTTGGCACCAAGCTTCTTTGCACCAAGGGGCTTCTTGATAGAACTGACATAAGTGGGATGAGTAGGGGCTTTTGGTAAATGGGTAGGCTCTTTTGTCGGGTTAGCGGGCACAGGTTCATGCTTCCCATTGGTATTCTCTTCTGGTGCATCAGCAAGCTTGAAATCAGGGAAGTCGTCAGATGGGTTCGATGCCTGAGACGATGCAACAGGTGATGATGGCAGGACGTTGACAGCAGAACTCTTCTTTACTTCCTTATTCAGTATCTCCCTGTACAATTCAGCAGCTCTAGATGTATACTTTGAATCGACCTTGCCACCCTGATCTGTCCACCCATGCTGTTTGAAGAAAGCATGTGCACGATTGTTGCCTCCAAAAGCCATCATCTTTAGCTGGTCAGGAGTCCATGAATCCAGGTTCGTTGACCTGCACGAAATGCATGTACAGTTTGCGTAAGAGAGACACGAAACAACATGAAACTGTCGGCAGGCAGGGAAGACAGGGGGGGTTAGCATGGAACTTCACAATTACCAGGGCAGAGTTTACGTTTAGCACATCATCAGATAGACAAAATAAACAACACAGATAGAAACATGCACCAGTAGTTGGTCCATGCAAAGCGTAGTGCATCAGCAGCAGTGCAAAATCACTATATAATGGATGCATGGAGCTCTCATAAAGACAGAGAAAACGTAGAGGATGACTTGCACTTTTTGCTGCGCCAAAAAAACAGGTAGCAAAGTACAAGAGACAAACCTGGTATTGCTTTATTTTCCAAAGTTGACATTGTTGATTGGTTTACGAATGCACAATATGGATTTAGTCTGCCGGTTGTGGGATGTAGATGTTTTGCAGTTGGCATGAAAGGCAAAGGAGGCTCCCTCTGAACTCTTAATTTGACTCTATGACGCAGAGGGCTGAGACCGACCCACGCACATGGTTTTTAAGGCGTGAAGGCGACAGAGGGGCGCTCTGACGCCTAGGCGGGCGCCCATTTTTGCAAGGCGGAGGAGGGGCGCCTGGACACCTAGGCGACGGCCTTTAAAACCATACCCACGCAGGCCCAGCTTTGTAACATTCAAAGCAATGCCCTGGTGTTGGGTCATAAGATTAATACACAGAAGTGAGTGGGCGGAGATCTCATTTTATGTTTGATCTATGCCACAGAGGGCTCAAAGACTCAACAACAGTCCGGCCAAACTTGGTGCATTCATATTGATCGCCAGGTATCGGTTGCAAGATTAAAACGCAAAATAAAGCATTAGCAGATTCGTAGTTCTAGCTTTGACAAAGTGATCTAGCAGGTGTTAAGCATCAAGCGTGGCGGTTGTCGGCTCTAACATTAGTTCTAGCTCGGTGGGCTAGGTGATCTAGCACGGTGGTTGGCCGTGAAGGAATCGAACACTGGGATGAATTGGTCAGGGCGCGGGGGCATTCGATAACTATACGGCAGACAGATCCATCAGTAGTAACTGGCGATAGGTAGAGGTGGATCTGGCGGGAGCAAGTATATGGAGGGGAGGGGAGGGGTATGAGGAGGAGGAGGAGGAGGAGGAGGGAGTAATAGTAACCTGACGAAAGTGATGTGCACTCCGAGGCTGCGGTGGAAGGCGGAGCAGTCGAGGCAGAGGAAGATGCCATAGGTGACGGAGGCCCAGGTGGGGTTCTTGGCGTTGCAGTCGAAGCACATCTGGCAATACAGAACACACGTATAGCGATCAGATCTGAGGCATGGCAGATCTGGCCTAGCCGGTAGGTAGGTAGATGTGAAGAGGAAGAGGAGGGGACGGCGGTACGCACCTTGTTCTCTGGCTTGGCCTTGAGGCGGCGGAAGACGGCCGTCTTGTCGGTGAAGGCGTCGAACGCCATGGCTTCTAGTTCTGGGCCGGCGGGGAGAGAAGGAGAGATCGCGCGGGCGACGAGGAGGAGGAAGAGGAGTCGGTGTGCTGTGCTGTGGTTCGCGCGCGCGCGCGCTGGAGGGAGATCTGGCGGGTGAGGGGGCGGTGGGTGGAGGAGTTTGGCGAGCGAGCGAGCAGGTGGGGTGGGGGCAAGAGTATATTGGGCGAGGGGGGAGCTCCGTGCGGTGTGCGGTTGACGGCGAGGGGAAGACGACGCGGCTCCGGTTGCTTCAGGTCAGGTCGCCGCCGACAGTCAAACAAACAGATCTCCCTCCTCCAACGTTAATACCACCGGCACCGGGTCGGTGTCGGTCTCGTGCCGTGCCGGTTTTACCGCTCGGGTCCGCTTTCGCCGTTTGCACGAGCGTCACGTTTTCTCTTTTTCTTCTCCTCTTTCTGCTCATATTTTTAGACCGAAATTAATACTGCCTCCAGACTCGACTCATATTGGTTGATTCAACTAATATGGCGGCCATATTAGTTGACTCTACTTTGTCTAGATTCATAGGAGTCAACTAATATGGACCAAAGGAAGTAATTCGTGGTAAGTTTTTGCAAAATAATACCGTGCTAATGGAGTATTTTATTTGCCGTGAACATACATAAATGGGTTGTTCGTAGCACAGACGATGGCCGTTTGTAGCAGAGTTGGACGGCCATTGTAGACCCGACGACGAATTGTAGCAGAACTGGTGGCCATCCATAGCAGAGCCTGCGGGATACACAAGCAAGAGAACAAAAAAAAGAAGGCAATAGAGGCGGGCGGCGACGCAGGATACAGGTGGTAGGCTGTCCGAAGTAGAGCAGCTCGCTGGAGAAGTTTCTTTGTGGGGAGGCTGCCCGTGTCACCATGGGTGAAGGTGGTCTAGTCACTGGCGGACGGAGCGCCCTTCCAGCAAGGGCGCTTGCTTAGGCTTTCGGCCGGCCGGCACAATCGACTTTGATTGGAATTTGTCTGATAATTGTATGTTTGGCCTTTATATTTATAGTTTGCTTGGGTATCGAAATAATCTTGAATCCGCTACTGGGTCTAGTGTTGAGGTCAAAGGGGAACGAGTGGAGGACATAATCGAGGTGGAGATAAGATCGTGCTGGTGAACCCCGCACACATCATTGTCTCCAGAGACCGTGTCACAGCTACAAGTCGGAGGAATCGAGCCGCGCAATCCCCCGGTTTAACCGAATCATTTCCCTTTTCTTAGATACATGTATGTAGCTACCTTTTAGTGTATAGATCTACTCATTTTTCTTCGAACTTACACACTAAAAGACATATAAATACATTTGTTCTAGAAAAAGCTAAAACATTTTATATTTTAGAACGGAGGGAGTATCATCTTAAAATGATGTAGAAGACCGATAAAATATTGTCTTGCAAAAAACATCAACCGTGCCTCCTATTGTAGAAAAATATCTCCACACTGTGATTTTATTATTACGATAAACACAAGTATACACCCACAAGGTTTGTAAAAATAGAAGAGCTTAGAAAGTCGATCATTGACTACTAAGCCATTCTCTAAATTGAGTTGCATATATAGCCTTTTACTCCCTTTGTCTCAAATTATATCTTTTAGTGTGGAGGTTCTGAGAGCAAAATGAGTGAACCTACACATTAAAAGACCATGTGTTTCGAAAAAAGATAAAAACATGTTATATTTTGAACCATGACTAATTCATTCATATTTATTCCATCCATGTTCCATGGACAATGTAACCGTGGGTCGACAAGCAAAGGTTGCATGCTAGTGTAAGAAAACAATTGCAAGAGCTCGTTTTAGGTTGTCTGGCATGGATTACTATAATCATGCAGTTTTTGTCCCAACCACCTTTTGGTGAGTTGGTTGACATGCATGTGCGTGTGTGGCTGGAAAGACCAGCACACGCTGCCAGCAGCTGCTGCTTTGTTTCGATCTTGTGCTCTACCAAACTTGATAGCAACACACGTCGATCATTTAAGCCCTAGATGTAATTCATTCGTTTTTGTCATTGATCAGAGATTGCAGTCCCTCTTTACACCGAGTCTGAAGCTGTTGGAACTCTCCATAAAACCCTCTTGGGACAGAGGAGGAAAGTGAAAAAGGTTTCCCTGTTCTTGCTCTATCCTGATTCGAATAACTGAGGCGTCATATGCTTTTTCATGAAACAAAGATCGATGGACAACTGTTTTATCATGAAATAAAGATTGATGGGACAACTGCTTTTTCATGAAACAAAGATCGATGGACAACTGGAGAGGATGATCAACGGCTACGTGATAGCATGTAAGCAGGCCTTGATCGCCGCGGAAGATCTGCGTGAGCAAGTTTTGACGAGATGTAGCTACATGATGATAATCCATTCCCTCTTCGTCGGGATATTTGAAACTAGGTGGTTAATCATATAGTACTATGTTTGTTTCTATTGGTTGGAACTAATATCGTGGTGGACTAACTCAAATCAGATTTGGTTGATGTGTGAAGGAGTTGATGATGATTAAGCCATGAATATCATAGACCAAAATTGGCTTCTCCTTCTGAATTCCCTTGCGAGCTACAAGATCGTGACCACTGCAAATTACTTGTATCGGTTTACATGAGATACACTATTAAAACTTATTCATAATTCATTCTATACAAACTTCATCTAGTAAAGTTATTGTTTGTCAGGAATTAGACTTTGTCAAGGAGGTCGTAAAGCTGATTCTATGGCTCGCCATCTTGAGGATTAACATGCTACCTCCAGTTGTCATGGTAGTAAACAATGAATGACTTCATCGATGACAAATGGATCAAAAGGTATTGACCGTCTCAACTTAAACTTCTTGCTCCATCGAGTGAGCTGCCTCACTCCGCTGCCTGTGGCCCATGCGCTCTTTGTCTCTTCCTCCATATTGTCATTCCTTAGGGCATGTACAACGGGAGCATTAATCATAGATGATAGGGTCAATTTCCCAGCCGTTTTGTCAAAATCCTTTGTTGTCCTGGGATTTGGCTTAGCATCGCCGCTAAATTAGGCGTCAGGTGCTCCGTTATTTTTTTCCTCCGCTCGGGACAATTTTTCCAGCCGTGGCTGTAATCTATGGCGGGAAAAAAGAACTAACGCATTAATTAAGAGTCTCGCGTTGGAGTTCTAGTCTCGTATGCTATTTTTTTTCTTTTGACAATTTAAGTGCCTATCTAAAAGGCTAGGGTTGTACATGCCTTTAGATATGTCATCTTATTTTTTCAGGCAGAAGGCACTATCCTAGCCGTGCCATACCTTTTCCAGAGTTGATCTGTTATGTTATTTTATCCATTGTACGACATTGTTCATGTTTCGTTGTTGTTTTTCCTATTGTCAAGTAGGATCTTGCAAGGACATAGTCATGTTCTACGACATTCCCAACATCGAGGACACGCTCACACTCAAGGTTAAGAGAAAACATATTATTTGTACAAAACTTTTATAAATTTCCTTATTTTTTATCAAAACATCATAGTAACTAGTATTTTTGTCATACATATTATAAATGGCAACATAAAAGTTGTGAAGTATTGTATAGTTATGATATTATCTGTTATATGATTCTAGTATCTATTAATCCATTATATGATTCTAGTATCTAACATTGGAAACAACACTTGTGTTTTCCTAATGTTAACGGAAACTTTCAACAATTTTTTTTGCCTCCTTTGAGGATCATTAAACCAATCCTCGGTAAGCATGAGAAAATAAAAAATAAAAAATGTATGCCTTAGTTTAGTCATTTTCTATATTTGCATCGATTATACAATTTATACGTGTGTATGAATTACTATTTTTAATACACTTAAGAGTCTTGGTAGAGATATGTAAAGTATATGGTCTAAAAAATATCTTGGTAGTAATTTCTGGTGTATGAGATCCGGTATAAGAAAGCATCAATTGTATATAGGATATAAGGTGCTATTAGGAGTTCTATGATCATGCGTGTCTTACAGGGATCAATTGTTAGTTGATAGCATGTGTCTAAAAATCAAGCGATAGAAAGGATAGCCCATCGCAAAACTATTGTGGTGAAATAATTAGTGTAACCGGAATAACAACTATCAGATTCTAAAAGAGAAGAATGAATATTTTATTCAAAGATTGAGGTGTCAATAGGAAAAATTCCAGAGTACGTGGAGAGGAAAGATTGCCATAGACTCTTTTCTCGTTCTATTCCAGTTGCTTAGCCAGTAACCAAGGTCGAAAACTCAACCATGGTGTGTGCTGGAGGGAGATCTGGCGGTGTGTGTGTGGGGCGGTGGAGTTTGGCGAGCGAGCAGGTGGGGTGGGGTGAAAGTATATTGGGAGGGGCGAGGGGGGAGCTCCGTGCGCTATGCGGTTGACGGCGAGGGGAACACGACGCACGCGACACGGCTCCGGTTGCTTCAGGTCAGGTCGCCGACAGTCAAACGGATCTCTCCAATGTTAATACACTACATGAAAATATGACGTTGTTGTGTAGACATGGCTTTGCCTTGTGCCAAATAGACCGGAACACACAGCAAAGTCTGTCTTTGCCGTGTATAATCCAGAAAACACACGTCAAAGTACACGAAGAACACGACAAAGAAATATATACGGCAAAGACCCACAAAGGAACACGGCAAAGAAAAAACACTCGGTAAAGTCGACAGCGGCACACGGCATAGGTGTCGTCACGGCAACGAGGTGGGACCCGCGACCCCACCGGTCCACTTGACGGGGAGGAGCTAACGGTTGCAGACGGTGGCCTCTCTGCCGTGTGCCATCGCCGACCCTTTGCCGTGTGTATTCCACAGTATACACGGAAAAGGTTATTTGCTGTGTGTATTACATAGTATACACGGCAAAGTCTGATACGTCGTAAACGTATCTATAATTTTTTATGTTTCATGCTTGTTTAGTATCTACTTTGCTTTGCTTTGTCTATACTTTGAGGTATTTGTATATGTTTTCTGAGACTAACCTATTAACAAGATGCCACAGTGTCAGTTGTCTGTTTTCTGTTGTTTTTGGTTCCAGAAAAATCAAAAAATAAATATTCTTGGAATTGGATGGGACAAAAGCCAAAGTCAATGTTCACAGAGGAGAACACGAAGCCAGAAGACGAGACGAAGGAGGGCCTCGAGGTGCCCACACCCCCTGGCCGCGTGGCCAGGCCTGGCCCGTGCCTAGGGGGTGCGGCCGCCTCGGGCACCCCCTCGGTCTCCCCCTTCACCTATAAGAATCCCCTTATACCTAAACCCTAAGTATCCGATCAGATCTCCACGAAACAGTCTGTAGCCGCCACCATCGTCCCTAGATCAGGGGGATCTGAAGCTCTTCTCGGCACCCTACCGGAGGGGAGAGATCATCCCGGAGGCCTTCTTCATCACCATGCCAGCCTCCGGTATGATGCGTGAGTAGTTCCACCTTGGACTATGGGTTCATGTAGTATCTAGATGGTTGTTTCTCCTCCTTTGTGCTACCATGTTTAGATCTTGTGAGCTCCGTTCATAATTAAGATCATATATTTGTAATCATGCATGTTGTGTTTGCGGGGATCCGATGGATATTGAGATTACTATGTCAGATTGATTAATGGTTCTATATTATTGATTCTATCATGTCTATGTTGTTTGAGATCTTGCATGCTCTCCATTTCTAGTAGCTATCTTGTCCAAGTAGATGCTAGTGACTCCAAGAGGGAGTATTTATGCTCGATAGTGGATTCATGCCTCTATTGAATCATGGGAAGTGACAGAAATCTCTAAGATTGTAGATGTGATGTTGCTACTAGAGAGAAAACAACGGTCTCTTATTCATGGAATAAGTGGATTGTTTACCTTACACACTTTGCTTAAAGCAGTTATCCGTTGCTTACAACTTAATACTAGAGGGGGTTCGGATGATAACCTGAAGGTGGATTAGTAGTCATAGATGCAGTTGGATGGCGGTCTATGTATCTTGTTGTATTGCCCAATCAAATATCATAGGATCATGAATATCTAGTATTGCATTGTTATGCCTTGCTCTGTCCTGTCAATTGCCCTGCTGTAATTTGTTTACCCAGCATGTCATGTTTGTTTATCTTAAGGAGAACACCTCTAGTGAACTATGGACCCCGGTCCAATCTTTACCATTGATACATCTTTCATTGTTACTGTTTACTTTCTGCAAGCCACCATTACATTCCACACCATACAGTTAATCCTTTGTTTTCAGCAAACCGGTGAGATTGACAACCTCACTGTCCATTGGGGCAAAGTCTTGAGTTTGTGTTATGTAGGTTTCCAGTTGCTAGAAACACCTTTGAGTCGTTTCCTTCCTCCTACTGGTTCGATAACCTTGGTTTCTTACTGAGGGAAAAGCTTGTTGTTGTACTCATCATACCTTCCTCTTGGGGTCTCTGAACGAAGCTCTACAGTGATCCGAGCCGCATCAACCGCCGGCACCATCGTCCCTAGATCGGGGGGATCTGAAGCTCTTCCCGGCACCCTACCGGAGGGGAGATATCATCCCGGAGGCCTTATTCATCACCATGCAAGTCTTCGGTATGATGCGTGAGTAGTTCCACCTTGGACTATGGGTCCATGTAGTAGCTAGATGGTTGTTTCTCCTCCTTTGTGCTACCATGTTTAGATATTGTGAGGTCCGTTCATGATCAAGATCATCTATTTGTAATCATGCATGTTATGTTTGCGGGGATCCGATGGATATTGATATTACCATGTCAGATTGATTAATGGTTCTATCTTATTGATTCTATCATGTTGCGCATGCTCTCCGTTTTTACTAGCTATCTTGGCCAAGTAGATTCTAGTGACTCCAAGAGGGAGTTTTTATGCTCGATAGTGGGTTCATGCCTCTATTGAATCTGGGGAAGTGACAGAAATCTCTAAGGTTGTAGATGTGCTGTTGCTACTAGGAAGAAAACAACAATCTCTTGTTCATGGAACAATTGTATTATTTACTTTACACACCTTGCTTAAAAAAGTTATCCGTTGCTTGCAACTTAATACTGGAGGGGGTTCGGATGATAACCAGAAGGTGGATTAGTAGTCATAGATGCAGTTGGATGACGGTCTATATATATTGTTGTAATGCCCAATCAAATCTCATATGATCATGAATGTCTAGTATTGCATTGTTATGCCTTGCTCTGTCATGTCAATTGCCCCGCTGTAATTTGTTTACCTAGCATGTTATGTTGTTATTCTTAAGGAGAACACCTCTAGTGAACTGTGGACCCCGGTCCAATCTTTACCATTGATACATCTTTACTGTTACTGTTTACTTTCTGCAAGCCACCATTGCCTTCCACACCATACGTATAATCCTTTGTTTTTAGCAAACCGGTAAGATTGACAACCTCACTGTTCGTTGGGACAAGGTCTTGAGTTTGTGTTGTGCAGGTTTCCAAGTTGCTAGCAACACCTTTGAGTTGTTTCCTTCCTCCTACTGGTTCGATAACCTTGGTTTATTTTTGAGGAAAGACTTGTTGTTGTGCTCATCATACCTTCCTCTGGGGTTTTCCAATGAAGCTCTACAGTGATCTGAGCCGCCATCAAAGTCCTTTCTTCTTCTTTTCCCCCTTTTATCACATTACTTTTAGGAAATTCATAAAAAAATCATTATAATTCAGAAAAATACAAATAATATATCATAATTTGCAGAAAAATGAGATATATCTATTTAAACTCAAATATTATATATTAATGCCGAATAAGAATCTTTATGCTTGTCGTTTTGACCATAGTTTAAAACAGTCATAAAAAATTCAAAAATAATCAAAACAATGTAAAACCTTCACGTGATATCATATTATGTGACATAGTTGGAAGAAAAAATATCAAACTTGGTATATTAAATATGTCTCAAAAAAACCTTTACAAAATGACCTATCTCATTCGAGGTTTCCTGGCTTTCGGGTCAAATGACCAATGTTATAGCCAGAATCAAGGCATAGTTTGTGATAATGTGTCTATATTGTGTATACATGTGCATTATGGGATGGCAAACAATGTTGTAGGAGGAAGTTTTCCGTTACGTCGTATCGAAAAGCTATTTTCCATTTTCCGAGCGCAAAAAACGGGGGATTTTGTGAAGCAACCACAAAATAGATAATTCAAAATGCTACCATCCCATTTTTCAAAAATACTAGACCACATTAAATGTACAATGTACTAACAGGGGGATCTCACACCTTTCCGTCCACTCCAGGTGAAAAAGACAAATTCCTGCCGAATCGGTAGGAAGTGAGTCAAATATGAACTACAAGTACATGATCTAATGGTCATGATTTTTTACCAAAGTAATTTTTAGGTTCACAATATGCTATTTCATAAGATATCCATTACAAGTTTAGAGAGGCTCAGCTCCGAGATAAGAATCATCATACCCGTCGTTCGACAAAGTTTGTTGATAGTTTAAAATAGGCATAAAAATTCAAAAAATGATCGAAATAATGTAAAACTTCGCGTGGTGTCATATTATGTGACATAGTTAGAAGGAAAAATATCTAACTTGGTATATTGAATATGTCTCAAAAAAACCTTTACAAAATGACCTATCCCATTCAAGGTTTCCTAACTTTCGGGTCAAATGACCAATGTGATGACTAGAATCAAGGCATAGTTTGTGATAATATGTCCATATTGTGCATGCATGTGCATCATGGGATGGCAAACATTGTTGCAGGAGGAAATTTTCCTTTTCGTCGCACCAAAAAGCTATTTTCTATTTTCCGAGCACAAAAAACGGGAGATTTTGTGAAGCAACCACCAAATGGCTAATTCAAAATGCTACCACCCCATTTTTCAAAAATACTAGACCACCTTAAATGGACAATGTCCCAACAGGGGGATCTCAAACCTTTCCGTTGACCCGAGGTGAAAAAGACAAATTCCTGCTTAATCGGTAGGAATAGGGTCAGATATGAACTACAGGTACATGATCTAATGGTCATGATTTTTTACAAAAATCATTTTTAGGTTCACAATATGCTATTTCAGAAGATATCCGATACAAGTTTAGAGAGGTTCAGCTCCAAGATAAGAATCTTCATACCCATCGTTCGACGAAGTTTGTCGATAGTTTAAAAGAGACATAAAAATTTTAAAAACAATCGAAACAATGCGAAACCTTCGCATGGTGTCATATTATGTGAAATAGTTGGAGAAAAATTATCAAACTTGGTATATTGAATATGTCTCAAAAAGGCTTCACAAAATGACCTATCTCATTCGAGGTTTCTTGGCTTTCGGGTCAAATGACCAATGTTATGGCTAGAATCAAGGCATAGTTTGTGATAATGTTCCCTTATTATGCATGCATGTGCATCATGGGATGACAAACAATGTTGCAGGAGGAAGTTTTCCTTTTTATCGCACCAAAAAGCCATTTTCTATTTTTCGAGCGCAAATAACGGAGAATTTTGTGAAGCAACCACCAAATGGCTAATTCAAAATGCTACCACCCTATTTTTAAAAAATACTATACCAACTTAAATGGAAAATATACTAAGAGGGGGATCTCAAACCTTTCCGTCCATCCCAAGTGAAAAAGATAAATTCCTGCCGATTCTATAGGAAGTGGATCATATATGAACTACATGTACATGATCTGATGGTCATGCTTTTTTACAAAATCATTTTTAGGTTTAAAATATACTATTTCATCATAGATCCAATTCAAGTTTAGAGAGGCTTAGCTCTGAGCTAAGAATCTTCATACCCGTCGTTCGACAAAGTTTGTCGATAGTTTAAAAGAGGCATAAAAAATTCAAAAACAATCGAAACAATACGAAACCTTCACGTGGTGTAATATTGTGTTAAATAGTTGGAGGAAAAAATATCAAACTTGGTATATTGAATATGTCTCAATTTTTTTTCACAAAATGACCTATCTCATTCGAGGTTTCTTGGCTTTCGGGTCAAATGACCAATGTTATGGCTAGAATTAAGGCATAGTTTGTGATAATGTGCCCTTATTGTGCATGCATATGCATCATGGGATGGCGAACAATGTTGCAGGAGGAAGTTTTCCTTTTCGTCGCACCAAAAAGGCATTTTTCATTTTCCGAGCGCAAAAAATGTGGAATTTTGTAAAGCAACCCCCAAATGGCTAATTCGAAATGCTACCATCCCATTTTTCAAAAATAATAGACAACCTTAAATGTACGATGTACTAACAGGGGGATCTCAAACCTTTCCGTCGACCCGAGGTGAAAAAATAAATTCCTGCTGAATCGGTAGGAAGTGAGTCAGATATGAACTACAATTACATGATGTGATGGTCATGTTTTTTTATAAAAAATCATTTTTAGGTTCACAATATGCTATTTCATAATATATCCAATACAAGTTTAGAGAGGCTCAACTCCGAGCTAAGAATCTTCATACCAGTCGTTCGACAAAGTTTGTCGATAGTTTAAAAGAGGCATAAAAAATTAAAAATGATCGAAACAATGCGAAACCTTCGCGTGGTGTCATATTATGTGAAATAGTTAGAGGAAAAAATTATCAAACTTGGTATATTGAATATGTCTCAAAAAATCTTCACAAAATGACCTATCTCATTCGAGGTTTCTAGCTTTCGGGTCAAATGACCAATGTTATGGCTAGAATCAAGACATAGTTTGTGATAATATGCCCATATTGTGCATACATGTGCATCATTGGATGGCGAACAATGTTACAGGAGGAAGTTTTCCTTTTCGTCGCACCAAAAAGCCATTTTCTATTTTCCAAGCGCAAAAGACGGGGAATTTTGTGAAGCAACCACCAAATGGCTAACTCAAAATGCTACCACCCCATTTTTCAAAAATACTAGACTACCTTAAATGGACAATATCCCAACAGAAGATCTCAAACCTTTCCGTCCACCTCAGGTGAAAAAGACAAATTCCTGCCGAATCGGGAAGAAGTGGGTCAGATATAAACTACAGGTACATGATATGATGGTCATGCTTTTTTACAAAAATATTTTTTATGTTTATAATATGCTATTTCATCATAGATCCAATATAATTTTAGAGAGACTCAGCTCCGAGCTAATAATCTTCGTACCCATCGTTCGACAAAGTTTACCGATAGTTTAAAAGAGGCATAAAAAAATCAAAAACGATCGAAACAATGCGAAACCTTCGCGTGGTGCCATATTATGCATGCATGTGCATCATGAGATGGAGAATAATGTTGCAGGAGAAAGTTTTCCTTTTCGTTGCACCATAAAGCCATTTTCCATTTTCTGAGCACAAAAACGGAGGATTTTGTGAAGTAACCGCCAAATGGCTAATTCAAAATGATACCACCCCATTTTCACAAGATTATATGGATGTCATATTTGGATTCCTCACATTTGTCTGATCGATTTAGACATTTTATTTGTCAAATTCCGATTTACGGATTTAAATATATGAATGATTCCATATTAAATAAAAAAGAAATAAAATAAAATCATTTTTTGGATTCAATATTATTATTACTTATTCATTATTGTTTACTTAAATAATTGTTTGAAATCTAGAATTGAGATGTGTGACATCATGGTCCAAGGGTTAATATGATTGATATGAAAGTATTATCGACAAGGTATGATTTCTTTCTCGAAAGCTTATTCGGAAGGAACGAAGAAGTGAAGCGTGCTAGAGCTAGAGTAGTATTAGGATGGATGATCGAATGAAAAGTTTAATTATGAGTGCAATTTGACCTAATATTAATCATACAAAGGGTTAAAATATCCTATATGAGATTATCAAGTAAATAATATTTAAAAAAGTTTGAAACAAAATTGAATTTTTTTTCACTTTTTTTGAAAAGAGGGTCTCTTTGCCGTGTAATTTTCCACGAGACGCACGGCAAAGACAGCTTCTTTGCCGTGTACTTTTCGAGGAAACACACGACAAAGACAGCTTCTTTGTCGTGTACTTTTCGAGGAGACACACGGCAAAGAATAGACACCGTCATCTCCGCGGAAACCGTCATCTCACTTTACTTTGCCGTGTCTACGTGTAATGCACACGGCAAAATAACACACGGCAAAGGGCATTTGCCATTGCAAACGTTGCCGTGTGGCATTTGCCGTGTTCCGAAAGGCCTTTGCCATTTCTTTTTACCGAGCCAGTGTGCCGTAGTGATACCACCCGTTGGTCTCATGACGTGCCGATTTTACTGCTCCCGCTTTCACCGTTTGCACGAGCGTCACGTTTTCTTTTATTCTTCTCATCTTTATGCTGAAATTTTAGATCGAAATTAATAATTCATGATAAGTTTTTGCAAAATTATATTGTGCTAATATTTTATTTGCTGTGGACATACATAAACGGACAAAATGAATGTTCCTTCACTAAATAAACACGCATTAATTACTGTATGAGAGATGGACAATCCTTGTAGTATAATATTCCCTCCGTTTTAAAATATAAGTAAGATGTTTAGCTCTTTTCTGAGACACGTGTATGTAGCTACCTTTTAGTACTTATGTAGATTCGTTCATTTTCTTCGAACTTACACATAAAAGACATCTACAAATACATGCGTTTCAAAAAAAGCTAAACCATTTTATATTTTGAAACAGAAGGAGTATCATCTTAAAATGATATAGAAGACCGAGAGAATATTGTCTTTCAAAAAAGATTAACTGTGCCTCCTATTGTAGAAAAATATCTCCACCTTGATTTTATTATTATGAATAAAAACAAGTATGCACGGTTTGTAAAAATAGAAGAGCTTAAAAGTCGATCATTGACTACTAAGGCATTCTATAAATTGAGTTGCATGTGCATGGCCTTCTATTCCCATTGTTTCAAATTATAAGATCGTTTAGCTTTTTTTAGAAGCACATGTATTTTGATATCTTTTAGCGTGGAGGTTTAGAGCAAAATGAGTGAACAAACATACTTCCTCTGACCCATATTACTTGACTTGGATTTGTAAAAATTTGGATGAACCTATATACTAAATAGTGTCTAGATTCATCCAAATTTAGACAAATTTGAGTCAACTAATATGGGTCGGAGAAAATACTAAAAAAGGTGTAAATACACGTGTTTCAGAAAAAAGACAAAAACATGTTATATTTTGAAACGGCTTCTATGGCCACCATGGCTAATTCGTTCATAGACAATGTAACCGTGGATCCACTTGAAAAGGTTGCGTGTTATATTAGTGTAAGAAAACAATTTGCAAGAGCTCGTTTTAGGCTGTCTCGCATGGATTACTATAATCATGCAGGTTTTGTCCCAACCACCTTTTGGTTAGTTGGTTGACATGCATGTGCGTGTGTGGCTGGAAAGACCGGCACACGCTGCCACCAGCTGCTGCTTTGTTTTGATCTTGTGCTCTACCAAACTTGATAACAACACACGTCGATCATTTAAGCCCTGGACGTAATTCATTCGTTTTTGTCCTTGATCAGAGACTAGGTAAGTTGGCGTCGCCCGTGTCGGATGTTTGATGGGGGTAAAGAGGAGACACTGTTTTTCAATCAGCACGCATATTTTCTTATCATACATGCAGCAAGTCATGTCATAATTCACAAAGTTACAGTACATTAAAACACAGAGATAAGGCAGTATCTTTCTCTGCAACACAGGACTCGGTTCAACTACTTCCTTACTAATACTGAAAATGCAACAGTTTTTAGACGGTGTTGTACTGAAAATGCAACAGTTCTTTTTTTTTGCAACAGTTCTTATAAGTTCATAGACATCAAACTTGGATGGCAAGGTCGGTCCCTAAATAACATCCTCTTGTTGAAATCACTTTTAAGCAGGCTATAATATCGTCAGATCAGCTAGGCCTGCAAAAAACAGTTATTTCATTATTTAACCTTAAATAATGAAATAATGACAGTACGCAAGAGAATTCAGTAATTCCAGAAGTGAACATTAATGTAATAATGATCAGAGGATTTACATGAAAGACCATAGAAAAACATACCGTCATCATAGATAGATGGAAAGTACCCCATCAGCGGCAGCATCAACAGTCAGATTTGCTGTCGGAAGTAAGCTGAGCACCATCAGCAGCAACATTAGCATGTATGTTTACAATAAGTAATGTACAGTCGGATTTGCTATCAGGAAAAAGCTGAGCATGGTCTGTCAAATCTAGTGGCGGCATTTGCTTGACCCCGCACTCGGCTCGCTCCGCTCCACCCACGTCTAAAATGTGCTGATCATTAGGCATGGCGATGTGCATTTTCCAACTATTGCTGATAGCAAATAAAAAACCAACAATGAATATTTCAAAACGCCACCGTCTTATTTCAGACCAAGGATGTCGTCTTTTAGATTTTCTGAATTCCCCATGTTTGCTTGAAATTTCCAAACAGTGCTGAAGGGATGGTAATTTATTGTGCGATGACCTACTGATCATGACAGTAATACCAAGTTTGCCCTTTTTTAAGAAAGCAGGCCATGTTCTAACAGATCACTGCAAATAATCAATTTCTTAATGGTTATATGTGTTGTCAATCACGCCAATAACTGAATTTGCATTATGAAACCAGATTTAAACATCAAAGGGCTGACCACTTTCATGAGTGAAGTGAACTTAAATAGAAGCAACCCCAAATCAGTTCCACAAAGAAATACCTGATGCACACAAAAAGGTTTGAAATAAACAGGCAAAATGCGGGTTTGAGATCAGGAAGAAGTTTCATATGAGAATAGTTCTTTCAGAAATAACCAGTTTAGATGTAAAGGATATTAAGTAGAAAAGAAGAGCAAATTACCTTCACGTGAGTAATCTGGAACTAAAGAAAAAAATACCTGTGGCCCCAGCCTGGTTGAACAATCCGAGAGTGAAACCTTATAGGCGCTCTCACTTTGATTTGAGGTCACACAAAATGTTGCTGGCCTCTTCTTATCCTATAGAAACACGAATGCTCATTAATTCAGTGGCTGCATTAGTACCATGATTCAGTAACAGGTTCATACGAAATGCTGTTTCCAGATTTTATCAGGTTAACCACCTAATGCAGGAGGGCATTCTGAAGTCCTTCCCTTCTCATTCATGATCAGCCGCGGAAGTTGATGGCAGAGAATTGTAAATTAATTAAATCCACAGTAAATATTCAAAGGAGAAACGTAGACCCCAAGCATCCATGCCATTGCCATCCTATATGAAAAAATTCTTATTTTCATTTGCCGGTCAATGTACGAACTCCTAGAATCATAACATAGTCAGACATAAGTAATTGATCTATATTTGATAAATGAGAGATCAACACGTAGATATGGAAAGGCGGGTGGAAGCCGGCATCCGTACCTACTTCCTACTGGAGATGGGAGGAACAGAGGACGATGATGCTGGCAAGACTTGAAGCAGGGATACCTGGTGGGAGCAGAGAAAACGGGTCCACAAAGGAGGAGCGCGCCGGTGGAATTTCTTGGGCCTTCTCGCCTCATACAGGTCGGCCGACCTCCATGTGAACTGGAAAAGTTAGCGGCGACCACCAAATGGTAGTGATAATAGAAACACACAGGAAGCTAGAATCGAGGACGGCTGGAGACTTTACCTCTCCCTCAGTCGAGGTGGGTGGGGCCGAAGCTGAAGAACGGTCGAGCTTGTTGCCATCCTCCCCTGCTACTATTCCTGCTTGCTAGGGAGGCGTATCGACGGTCCTCCGCGCTCCCCCTCGCCCATTTGATCGATCGTGCCCGTCATGGACGTACGTCGTTCGCGTGGTCGACGTACGGTGGCTTCAAGTCGAAGTCGCGCTCGCTCTTGAATCCGAATCGGAGCCGCAGAGGGGAAGCTAGCTAGAGCAGGAGGAGGACCCGACATAGGCTACGCCCGCCACCCAGGGAGGAGCTGGGATATGGTAAGCTGATCGATGCCAAGGGAGGGAGCTCACACGGGTAAAGTTAGGCGGGGGCTTAGGATGGGAAGAGTGCTACGAAGGAGCGAGATGGAGCCTTTCATATCGAAATATTTGTCGGGTTTGAGAAAAATCTAGGGTGCTGTCTAATTAAACGATGGGAGGTTACCAAATTGATCAAGGGGTAGGGTAAAGGTAACAGAAAAAAAGGACAACACACGGGAAGGTCGTGCAACTAAAGCGGTGGAGGACGCGGCGGGCAGCCACGTAGCAGCTAGATGGTTCTAGAGGTCAACTACGTGTTTAGAAGGAAAGGAAAGAAGAAGCAACTTGCCGATGATGTCTGGTTGGTTAAAACGTGAAATCTACGGTACGAAGGAACCGTCGCTAATTGATCACCGCGAGACCATGAAGAGCTAATAGTGCGAGAATCCAACCGCTCTTAATATATATGTATCTATCTATTGCAGTCCCTCTTTACACCGAGTCTGAAGCTGTAGGAACTCTCCATAAAACCCTCTTGGGACAGAGGAGGAAAGTGAAAAAGGTTTCCCTGTTCTTGCTCTATCCCACTACTGGAAAAACCATCTTCGATTCGATGTGAACAAGGCCAACAGTCCCGGCCTGGCACAGCCCGCGACTAGTGAGAGCACTAGTCTCGGGCCGGACCAGGTCAATACGGCCCGGGACTAATAACCTGGAGCAGGTCAGCTGGTCCTTTCGTAGACTATTAGTCCCGGATCGTATCACGGCCCGGGACTAGTTGTCCACGACTATATATTCTGTCTCCTGTCTTGCTGCCCTAAAGCATATGGTGGCCATTTTTGTCAAAGAAGCAAGAGAGTTCATGCCATTTTTTTCTCAAGATTTAGTTTGCAACACCTAAATCCAAAACTTTAAAAGATTAGAACTTCATTCTTTCATCTCTTATTGCTACTTTAGCTCTATAATACTCTAGAAGTATAGAGATATGGATCAAATGCATGCATGCTCTAGAAGTAGCTAGAAGGATTTTGATATATATGTGTAACAAATTTTGATTAGGCACATAGTTACTGAAAATTGAAATGTGTAATTTTAGAGTTTCAGAGCTTAGAATGGAATGAGGTTTTCACTGATAGAACAATAATAAAAAACTTGTAATAATGGAATGAGGTTTTCACATGTTGATTGTTTTCTCCAATTCACAAATTGGTGCATGTAAATTTTTCAAAATTCAAAATTAATGCTCTAGAAGCTCTCAATATAACTTGTAATAATTTTATCATGTTGTGTAATGGTTTTTGATATACTTTTACTATAATGCAGATGGTCCGGGAATGGATGTACGGTACTGACCGACGCTCTGGCGAGTTCATTAATGGCGTGCATGAATTTATCCGTGTTGCTGATGCAAACAAGCGCAATGGTTTTGTATTCTGTCCATGTAATGGACGTAGGAATCAGAAGGATTACTCTGACTCAAAAACCCTTCACAGCCACCTGTTGAAGTCCGGCTTCATGTCTAGTTATAATTGTTGGACCAAGCACGGAGAGAGAGGGGTTATAATGGAAGACAATGAAGAAGAGGAGGAGAATGACAACTATCATGGTTTCCCTTAGTACGGAGATATTTCCATGGGGGATGCTGAAGGGGAGGATGAAGAAGATACACATGATGAACCCGCTGATGATCTTGGTCGGACCATTGCCGATGCACGAAGAGATTGTGAAACTGAAAAGGATAGGGAGAAGTTCAATCACATGTTAGAGGATCACAAAAAGTTGTTGTACCCAAATTGCAAAAATGGTCTGAAAAAGCTGGGCAGCACACTGAAATTGCTGCGATGGATGGCTGAGTGTGCTATACCTGACTCCTCATTTAAGAAGTTGCTGAAGATGATGAAGAATATGCTTCCAAAAGATAACGTATTGCCCCCAGTACGTATGAAGCAAACAAGGTTGTCTGCCCTCTAGGTTTAGAGGTTCAGAAGAACATGCATGCCCTAATGACTGCATCCTCTATCGCGGTGAGGAGTATGAGAATTTGGATGCATGCCCGGTATGCACTTCAGTTCGGTATAAGATTAGACGAGATGACCCTGGTGACGTTGAGGGCGAGCCCCCCCGGAAGAGGGTTCCTGCGAAGGTGATGTGGTATGCTCCTATAATACCACGGTTGAAACGCTTATTCAGAAACAAAGAGCACGCCAAGTTTTTGCGATGGCATAAAGAGGAACGTAAGTCAGACGGGATGTTGAGACACCCCGCTGATGGGTCGCAATGGAGAAAAATCGATAGAAAGTACCCGGACTTTGCAGATGACGCAAGGAGTTTAAGGTTTGGTCTAAGTACAGATGGCATGAATCCCTTTGGGGAGCAGAGCTCCAGTCACAACACCTGGCCCGTGACTCTATGCATCTATAACCTTCCTTCTTGGTTGTGCATGAAGCGGAAGTTCATTATGATGCCAGTGTTGATCCAAGGTCTGAAGCAACCCAGCAACGACATTGATGTGTACCTAAGGCCATTAGTGGAAAAACTTTTACAGTTGTGGCACGAACCCGGGATACGCGTGTGGTATGAGCACAAGCAGGGAGAATTTAACCTCCGAGCATTGCTTTTCGTAACAATCAATGATTGGCCTGCTCTTAGTAACCTTTCAGGACAGTCAAACAAGGGATATAATGCATGCACACACTGTTTAGATGAGACTGAAAGTATATATTTGGAACATTGTAAGAAGAATGTATACAATGAGCATCGTCGATATCTTTTGGCCAAGCATCCCTTAAGAAAGAAAGGCAAGCATTTCAACGGTCTGGCATGTCACTAGACGAAGCCTAAGGAGCGTACTGGTGCTGATATATTTGATATGGTCAAAGATTTGGATCAACTGGTAACCTTTGGAAAGGGTCCTGGAGGAAAATCTGTTCCGAAGGACGCTGAAGTACACGCACCCATGTGGAAGAAGAAATCTATATTTTGGGAGCTACCATATTGGAAATTCTTAGAGGTCCGCTATGCAATCTATGTGATGCATGTGACGAAGAATCTCTGCGTGAACCTGCTAGGCTTCTTGGGCGTGTATGGGAAGACAAAAGATACACCGGAAGCACGAAAAGACCATCAACGTATGAAAGACCCAGATGGCCTGCATCCAGAATGGTTTCAAGTTCATGCCAGCTACGCTCTTACCAAACAAGAGAAGGAAATATTTTTTGAATGCCTAAGCAGTATTAAGGTCCCGTCTGGCTTCTCGTCGAATATAAAGGGAATAATAAATATGGAAGAAAAAAATTCTAAAACCTAAAGTCTCATGACTGCCACGTGATTATGACGCAAATGCTTCCGATTGCATTGAGGGGGCTTCTACCAGATAAGGTTCGAGTACCCATTGTGAAGCTATGTGCATTTCTCAATGCAATCTCTCAGAAGATAATCAATCCTGAAGATCTACCATGGTTCGTCCTCCATCTACTCATATCCATCCTAAAATTCAGGAAAACAACCGCTTTAATCCTTACTTCAAGGTAAATTATTTTGGTTGAAAAGTCTGGATATTGCTGGAATTTGATAAGACCAATGAATGACAAATATTTCTATTTTCTGAATTAGGATTGTATTGGAGCAATAGATGGGACTCATGTGTCCGCAAGAGTCCCAAGAAATATCTCAACTGCCTTTAGGGGTAGAAAAGAGGGCACTACCCAAAATGTCATGGCTGCCATAGACTTTGATTTAAAGTTTACCTATGTACTTGTTGGTTGGGAGGGGTCAGCCCATGATGCCCTTATCCTCTTTTGTAATGCTGATTAGAACTAATGCATTGTCGACTTTGCTATATGGATCTACTATTGAGCACTTGTAATAACTTATTATGAATTGTAAATTTGTCACTTTGAATGTATGACGTGTTTTGTTGGTGCTTATTATTTGTTAAAATTTGCATCAGTTGAATTTTTATTGGTCTGGAGTTATATGAGCAACTCACAAATGCATGCAGACTGTTGGTTGATGCACTCGTATGTACTTTGTAATATTAAATGTGTTATTTTGGTGCTGGGAATTTGCTATTTATTATGTTCTAAAATTATTATTGACTTGTTGAAATTCGCATTAGTTGGAAGAACCACATATTACCCACGGTCTACCAAACAAAGTCTAAGCGCAGCATGCGTAAACAGATCAGGGCTACGAAACAACATCTCAGCTCAGCATAGCTCAATAGACACAGGCTACCAAACACATGACAAAATCTCAGCTCAACATAGCTGGGGTCAGCATGTATAAAAAGAGAAAGGCAATCTGTGTTCACACGGGCTACCAAACACACCCTTAATTGTTGGGTGCAGTAAGCGCCAGCTCGTTGAGAGTCGTGATTTAGACCAACCACCGTGGGGCGCTTATCTACATGCGCTAGAAATTTAATCCTGATCGTTTACGCTGTTTTCGGTAGTTTAGTTTCTCTAGCACCGATGCCTAACTAAGCAACCGACGCCTGAATAATCAGTGTAAATCGAGTCAGTTGCTTGGTGCAGCAAGTGTTCGCTGCTTGAAAGCCATGATTTAGGGCATGTTTAATGGGAGACGCTTGCAGTGAAAAAAAATCATTATCAAAGTAAAAGTCGTTCAGGCGTCTGTTCTTTCAATGCTAGACGTCAGCAGTAGATGCTTAACATTTCAGCTGTGCGCCTCCTGCCTTCAATGCTTCACGTGGTACACAGAAAGTAAAACAGGTCAAGCATTCGACTCTTTTTCTTGCGCCTATTCTACACGGGTGCTAGGATTTCTAAACTTAATAACTGCCGATCAACAAGGAAAAAGATCCTAGCTCCCAGTCATAGCGCCCAGCAGGCGTCGTCGGTCGCTTAGTTAGGCATTGATCCTAGAGAAACTACCGGAAACATGGTAAAACTGTCAGGATTAAATTACTAGCGCCTATCGATAAGCGTCCCACTGTGGCTGCTCTAAGAAAGACTCCCCACCTCTAAGGGCACGTACAGTGGAGACGTTAAGTGCCGACGCTATGTTTAGATTCCTGGTCGTTACCTTTACTTCCTGGCTGATTCCGGGAATTTTTCTAGCGTCGATGTCTATCTAGCCATCGAGCGCTCCACTTTTTTCGCATGTTTTCTAACAGCAGATGCTATCCACGCGTGAGAAAATAAGTCGGACTTAAGCGTCTCAACTAGCGTCCAAGGTTGGAGGATTCAAGGCTCGGCTGGCTTATCTATTCCCTAAGAATTATTTTAAATCACCTAAGCGTTTATCTAACAGTCCAGCAATGTACGTGCCCTAAGCATTATGTGGTTCCGTACTTAAGGAAAAAAAGAAAAAAAAGAAAAGAGAGAACAAAAACAAAGGAAAGAGAAGATAACCCTTCTCAAGTGCCGGCCCTCAGGCGCCGCCGCCCCCGAAGGTTTCGAGGCATAGTTGCTGGCTGGGGCCAGTCCGGGCCTGATCGAGCTCAGTGTGTTGTGTTAAATAACTGCTGATCTTTTAAGCAGGGGAAACTCAAGGATTATTTACAGACCGTAATAACAAAGTTAGTATATAATATGCTGAACCAAAACTAAAGACTGACTCATGTAATCAACAACCATGTCAGTACAGAAGAAAGACTGGATTAATTAATTGTTGATAACGGCAGAATGCTAGAGTTATCGGAGGTAGTACGTATTATACATGGATAAAACTTCCTGATCTAATTGGATTTGATAGGAACATGGGTAGTAGATCGAACAGAATAGTCCTGCAGCACGTCCTTGATGGCCACCACCTCGTACCCCTCTTCCATGAGTTTGATCTTTACCTCGTATTCTTCGTGCATTCCCTTGATCGCCACCTCGTGCTCCTCCTGCATTTTCTTGGTCACCACATCATAATCCTCCAACTTTCCTGCCATTGCCACCTCATAGTCCTCCAACATTCTCTTCATCCCCACCTTGTACTCTTCCAGCACAACCTCAATCGGGATCTCGTACGTACTTCTCGACCATGACTTTGATATCCGCCTCGTGCTCCTCCATCATGGCCTTTTTCTCCACCTCGTACTTCTCCATCATGCCATTAATCTCCACCTCGCGCTTCTCCTTCATGTCCAAAGATGGTGGCTAGGATGCCCCTGGCAGTGCCGCCTTTCCGACGGTTCATGCTGAAACAGCTTCGCCCACCTTGGCTGCCGTTCCGCCATTGCTTCTGCGGCCGCCGCAATCTCCTCTATAGATGTGCCTGTGTGCGCCTTTCCTGCTGCTGATATGTCCCGGTAGGGCAGGCCCATCGTCTTTGCGGTCCTTGCCCACATTGAAGAAGATGTTGCCGGGGTCATCAATCCTACGGGCCAAGGACATGGTGTCAACAAAATAAGGGGATAAGAGCAATCAAGTTTAACAAATAAATAGATTTCTTCAATCTTCAAGGAGATGTATACTCCACATGCACAGGGTCCGGTAGATTAGTTAAATTATTAACTACGCAAGGTACGAGCGAGCAAGAGCCGAGCATCTAACCCCGTTCGCCGGCCGGCCGGCGATCGCTAACCCAACACTAGTAACCAAGATCAAGACCATTATTAGACCAGGCATGGATGAAGCTCGAAACGGAAGCTCTTTAGATCTAAATCAAAGTAGTGTATGAATCTGGAGATGAAAACAAACCCAGATCGATATATCTGATCGAGGTCGTTTGTATCATGCATACCTGAGAAAAATGAGAAAGTCGATCGATCGGCTGTGTTGGTTGGTTGGTTGATTGATGTTCGATCAGAGAGGCGGCCGGCGCTGTTTCCCTGTGTCGACGAGATGGGTTTGCTGCCCTCCTAACCTAGTAGTGTATTATATCATGGCCGCCATAGGAATCTCTTCTGCTATTTCCATTTACAGCTCTTTCCTTTCACATGGATATTTTTCCTTTAATTCGGGGTAAATTAATAAAGAAAGAAACGATTCGTTTCCTTTGGAAAGGAAGGATTGCAGAAATCGACTCAAAATTAAATGCGATCGTATCGCAAAATTGGAATACGTGCGTCTTACTATTCCTTCTTCCCGCGTGCGCGGTGCGCTATTCATTTTTCATCATTCCTTTCTGTTTCCTTTCAGTCTAATAAAGAGATGTTCCCGTGCATCCAAAAACAATGAACAAATCAAAAATGGGAAATGCTAGACCTACGGAAACATGGTTACGGAATGGACCTACGGACTGACCTGGCACCGGTCAATTGGTTCAATTTTTTTCACCTCCCGTGGATTATTTTGGCCTGTGATTAGTCCGCACGTTTCCACGTAATTCCGTAAGAGCGATTCTGTAAGAGCATCTCCACTCGCCTACTCAGAACGCCGGTCCGGACGCCGAATTTCGGTCCGGACGCCGAAAATCGGCCCAATCGCGTACCCAGGGACCTGTTTTCGTCCGGATTTCGGTGTGTTTTGGTCCGGCCTACCCAGGCCATACCCAGGATCCCGGGTACGCCCTGGGAACGCCGAACTCAGCGAAAACGGACATGAGCCAGCTCTGTCGGCGAGAGAAGGCACCACTCCGGCCACTTCGCCGAGCTCCCGCCCTTTTCTTCCCCCTCCCGCCTTTCTTTCCCATTCGCCACCCCCGCCGCTCCGCCGAGCTCCCCGCCCGACATGCCGCCCAAGAGCTTCGTCCAACCCAGATTGATCCTCGGCGAGGGTCCGGCGGAGAAGAAGGCGAGGAAGCCGAGAGCGTCGCCGACCAAACCGGAGGGCATGTCCTCCGCCGACTGGGAGAAGAAGGAGCAGGCCAGGCAGATCTCGTCGGCCGAGCGGAAGGATAGGAAGGAGAGGGCGAAGCTCCGGCAACAACAAGCGGAGGAGGAGAAGGCGATGGTGAAGGCGGCGACAGAAGAACAGGCGATGGTGAAGGCGAAGCAGGCGGCGGCGACGCGTTCGGCGTTGTTGGCCGCTGCATCCACCACATCGGGAAGCCAGCGAAGGCCGCTCACCTGTCGGATTCTCGCTGATCTCTGCGGCCGGCTTCCAGGAGAGCCAGGCGACCGCTCGACAAAGGTACTCCTCGTCGCCGGAGTTCGACGACGGCTTCAACCCGAACGTGATCTTCCCCTGTCCGGCGCCGCGCCCTCCTTCGGCCTTCGGCGTGGACATCAACCTCCCCTACTCCACCTCTCCGGCGTACGCAAGCCCCGCTCTGCGTCGCGGACCGCTGCCTTTCGGCGGAAACTCAGCGCCCTTCGGCGACGCCGACGCGCGCAACCTGTTCGGCAGAATGCTGGGCACACTTCCGGCCGGCATGACGCCCGAGGAATACATGGAGGACTTGATCGCAACAGGCTCGACCTCCAACCACCCCTCCTTCTTCACGGAAGAGCAGACTCGGGCCGACGCCGAGCGCGACATCGAGTCCCAGGACCTCGCCGACATCGATGCCGAGGAGACGCAGCCAGAGGGCGCCGAGACTGAGGCGAAAGGCAAGAAGGGGAAGAAGAAGCCGGGCACTTCGGCGGACACTCGACTCAAATGGACCGTGGCCGAGGACACCTGCCTCGCCGAAGCTTGGAAGATGATGAGCATGGATCCGATCACCGGTGCGAACCAAAATTCTGAGAATTATTGGTGGCGCGTGAAGGCAGCATTCGACGAGCGAAGCATGTGCGACCCAAAGTATCGCAAGATCCACATGGAGCGAGGGGAGAAGGCAATAACCAACCATTGGGCGATCATCCAGACTGCGTGCAGCAAGTGGCATAGCTGCGTGGAAGAGGTCGACCTCACACAAGCTAGTGGGGAAAACATGGACAACAAGGTACTCGCGAACACTATCTTTGTCGTGTACTCTCTTCCATTTTGACAAACTTGACACACTTTCATTTTGCAGCTGCGTCGTGCACTTGCTCTGTTTCGAGAGGACATGAAGATGGAGTTCAAGTTCCATCATGTCTTCGAGCAAATCGAGCATTGCGAGAAGTGGCGTGACACTTGCTTGAGTCTCTCCAAGAGCAAGGACGGCGTCTACAACCCCGAGACCCCGGCAGCTGCTGCCAGCGAAGGAAGACCTGAGCTCGGCCAGAAGAAGGCGAAGATGCTCAAGGCCACCGGTCCTCCCGCCGAGCGTCTGCAGGCTTCGATCGAGAAATGCATCGCCGATATGAGGGCGCAGGCCGAGAAGAGGGTTGAGAAGAGCGAGGAGCGCTGGAAGAAGCTGATTGAGACATAAGGGGAAAAGGTGGCCCTCATCAAGGCCAACCTCGTCGAGAAGAAAGCCAACCTCGCCGAGAAGAAGGCCAACTACGCCGCCAAGAAGCGCAACACGGACCTCAAATTCCTCATGGGCGGTGAGGACACGTCGAAGATGAGCTCGCCGGTCAAGGCCTGGTACATGGCGCAATATCAGGCCATCCTGCAGGGCATGATCACGGCTTCCCCTTCCTCTGCGCCGAACGTGCCTACGCCGAACGCCCCCACGTCGAGCTTTGCTTCGACTTCCTCCGACCCGGCGAACT
Organism: Avena insularis; assembly: GCA_023614405.1. Classification (NCBI taxonomy): domain Eukaryota; kingdom Viridiplantae; phylum Streptophyta; class Magnoliopsida; order Poales; family Poaceae; genus Avena; species Avena insularis. The sequence continues at coordinate 360,632,532 of CM042691.1, read as the reverse complement.
TTGGGCAAACTTTGGGCGAATTTTAGCGAATATGGACGAACTTTGGGCGAATATGGTCGATATGGACGAACTTTGGCGGAATATGGTCGATATGGGCGAACTTTGGGCGATACGGACGAATTTTGGGCGAGTATGGGCGAATTTTGGGCGAACTTTGGGCAAATATGGTCGATATGGAAGAACTTTGGGCGAATATGGCGATATGGACGACTTTGGGCGAATATGGACGAACTTTGGATGAATATGGTCGAATATGGACGAACTTTGGGCGAATATAGGCGAACTTTGGATGAATATGGGCGAATATATGCTGACTGGGCGGTTCCACTCACCGAATTCGTTTTGTCCGGCGTTCCCAGGATTCTGGGTTCGGACTGGGAAGCCCGTCCAAAGTTCGCCCAAATCCGGACGAAAACAGGTTTCTGGGTACGCGACTGGGCAAAATTTCGGCATCCGGACCTATTTTCAGCGTCCGGATCGGCGTCCTGGGTAGCCAAGTGGAGATGCTCTTAGGTGAGTGGATCATCTAACTTTAAAAATTTGTTGATACCTAATTAAAAAACTGTTGATAGAACTCTTAAACAAACATATTTTGGTATAATCATAGTATTTTAATTCATGATTCATCTATACCGAAGAGGTATACCGACAAAAGGAGAGGCGACTGTTGACAGCTACCCTAAAACCTATCTACGGTTTAATTTCGTCCCGCTTGCTAGCGACAAAGCCGGTCCGCTCCATCTCCAGTGGTCATGGGGCCTTGAGCTATGATGGACCACGACCCCTCGCCGACGGGAGGGTTCCTATTTTTATGTTTAGGTTATTTTTTAGTGTCTTCTTTGGGATGGTGAGATAACAGCTATATCCTAATATCAGAATAAGTCCTTCTCCGTCCTATTCTTGTTCTGATGGTGCAAGTAGCACATGCGAAGGACGCGTGGAGTCGTGTATCAAGCCAATCTTCCGGAATTTTGTCTGTTTTTGTGTTTATTTGCGTGGTTTCAGGCCGGTCTCTTTCGATCTACGGTTTTTACGATTAAGGATGGTTGGTGCTCTGGTGTACCGGTGCCTTAGGGCCTTAACATAACAACTTACCATTTGTTTATTATAACAAGCTTTACTATGACGAGTGCGTCGATTTAGAGCTCGTCCTCACTGGAGGACTTTATTTATTTTTATAAAAAATTCAGATTTAAAGACTCAAAAAATTCCAAAAGAAAATACTGGGATGTAGGTAACAATTTATAATACATGTGCTGAAAATCATCTGAAAATATTTTGTATGATTGCCTCAACAAAAAAGAGAAATTTTTAGATCTGGACGTAAACGGTGCAATTTTGAACGGGCCTCCTTTTTCAAAAATTTGTCATTTTTGCTACGTTCTAAATACAAGGTATTTTGCATTGAAATTTTGCAGACTTGTATTTTGTACCATTGGCTACACAAATATATTTTTCAAAAATGTTTGATGCTTTTTGAAAAATTCAGAAAAGTCATCCAGGGAGGATGGGAGCTAAAGCCATTTTCTGCTACTATGACAAGCTTTTGTAGTGATCGCCAGGTGGTATAAAGTCCTATTTGTAAATTTTTTATTACTTTCGCCATGTTTGTATTACTGTTGATGATCAAAAAGAACTATTTTTTCAAGTTTTGAAAAATGCTCACAACTCCTAATAAAATGTTCACGGGATTTTAGAAAATGTGATTGGCTTGAAAAAATGTTCACGTCTAGGGGAAAATTGATGTTTCGGAAATATGTTGTCATGTGTTACGAAAAATACAATAAATTGGAAAGGAAAATAGAAAAATAAATAAAAATGTTCAGGTATTTTAAGTAATGTTTTCTCAGGATTTAAAAAATAACAAATTTGAGAAAATATGCATACTCACAGTTCAAAAAAACCACATCCTCACCGACGAAGAGTGGGTGATGATGATGGAGTGATGCAATGTGAGCACCGAGCGACCAATCATCGATGGCGGGGAGAGCGATGTCACAATGATATTCACAGGTCTTTTCCACCGGTGGAAAAAATACCTACCAATATTTAGCCAAAAGCATGTAGTCACGTGTTACCCAAAAAAGAAAATACAAGAAATGAGAAAGGAAAATGGAAAAAGAAATAAAAATAAAAATGTTCTTGTATTGTTAGTAATGTTTTCTCAAGTTTTGAAACAAATATCATGAATTTGAGAACGTATTCATGGTTAAAAAAACCGCCTCCTCGTCGATGAAGTGCGGATTGTGATGACTTTGACGATGTTGAAGTAATGCAATGCGAGTACGAGGCCACCGATCATTGATGGAGGGGCGAGCCATGTCATGGTGATATTCACATGTCTTTTCCTCCAGTTCCCATTGGTGAAAAAATACCAACTAATATTTACCTTTTTCTTTAACTTAATTTAGTCAATTCGATGATTTTTTTAAAATTCCTACACTAATTTCAAATTTTGTTTGAAGAATCTCGCAATCCATTTTGATCGACAAGTATAAAAACCATAGTGCCTCTCCGGGACAGACCACAACGACCTTCCGACCGTGCCGTTCAATGTCATTGTTGCTCATGTGGAATAGTTGTCAAAGCCTCCATGACGCTGGACTAATCATGATCAAGCACCTCCTGAGCCACCCTCCCCCAGGCAAGAGTAATATGCACCGGAGATCCTAAAAGTTTGGACAAAGCAGTCTGCAGGCTCTAAAAGTTTTAACTTGTGTATCGGAGATTCTAACTCTCAGTTAGTTATGCACTACAGGTCCTAATTCTTAATTAGTTGTGCATTGCAGGTCCTAATTCTTAGCAATAGCCCTAGCTACAATGCACATGGATCTGAGAATTAGGACCTCCGGTGCACAAGTTGAAACTTTTAGGATCTGCATACGGTTTCGTCCAAACTTTTAGGACCTTCGATGCATTTTACTCCCTAGGCAATTCGGCTGCGGCGGGTAGAAACCACGGGAACCTTCCGATGGTATCGTTCATGTTGGAAATATGTCCTAGGTGCAATAATAAATTGGTTATTATCATATTTCTTTGTTCGTAATAATAGTTTATTCTCAATGCTATAATTGTATTAACCAGAAACTAAATACATGTGTGGATACATAAACAACATAGTGTCCCTAGTAAACCTTTATGACTAGTTCGTTAAACAAGTGATGGTTAAGGTTTCCTAACCATGGACAATGTAATGTCACTTGATAACGGAATCATATCATTAGAATGATGTGATGTACATACCCAAATTATAAGCATAGCTATTGATCGTGTCACTTAGTTTGATTGCTATCGCTTTCGTGCATGTCAAGTATCATTTACTTAGACCATGAGATTGTGTTACTCCCGGGTACCGGAGGATTGTTTTATGGACATCAAACGTCACTTCATAACTAGGTGACTATAAAGGTGGCAGGTATCCCCATGGTGCTTGTTGGGTTGCATGAAACAATAGTGGAATCTTTCACTCCAAGTGTTGGAGAGATATCTCTGGGCCCTCTCGGTAATGTAGCATCCTAAAGTTTGCAAACATGTAACTAATCGTTTTAGTCACGGGGATCCTACATCACGGAAAGAGTAAAGAGAACTTGCTAGTAACGAGATTGAACTATGTATACCGATACCGACGATCGAGTCTCGGGGAAGTACTATATCACAAGACAAAGAGAATTAAATACATGATTAATTGAATCCTTGACATAGTAGTTCAAACGATAAAAAGAACTTCGTTGAATATGTAGTAACCAACATGGGCATCCTAGTCCCACTGATGGTTATTGATCGGAGAGGTGCCTCGATCATATCAGCGTGTTCTTGATCGGAGAGGCCACACACTTAATGTTTCGGTGTCGCTAGGTTTCATCGAGATAATAGATGGTTTGATCAAACATAGATTTAGAGTCTCGAATGAGATCCTAGATATGATGATGAGTTCTAGAATGGTCTGGAGGTAGAAAAAAAGTATATGGGGGCTAGGTTTTGGTTCCAATATCAATTCGAGATAGTTCTGGATAGATCCAGAAGGTTCCGGAGTGGGTCCTACCTATCTAGAAGGGCACATGGGCCAAATGTGGGGCACCCCAGCCTATATAGGCTAGGGCTTTAGAACCCCTCAGGCCCATGCGCCCCCACTAGGGAAACCCTAGTCGCCCCCAAACCCTGGGAGAGGAAGGGAGGTATCCCTCCTCCTAGCCGCCGCCTCCTCCCTTAGAGAAGAGGCAAGGGTTGGTCGTCCCCTCCCTATCCTATATAAAGGGATGAGATGGAGGCGTGGCAGCACCCCAAGTCCCAGCGCTCGCCTCCCTTCCTCTCTCTCTCTCTCTCTCTCTCTGACGCTTTTCCTCTGTTCCACATCGATAAAAAATGTCTGCCAATATTTATTGTTTTTAACTTAATTTACTCAATTCAATGAATCTTGATAAAATTCAAAGTAGTTTCAAAATTTGTTTTCACAACCTCGCATGTCATTTTGATTGACTAGTATAAAAATCTACAGTGCCTCTTCGGGACGAACCACAACAACCTTCTGACAGTTTCGTTCCATGTCGCCATTGCTAGCATGGACTGGTTGTTGAACGTCGTGAGCATCTCTAGCGCGACGGTGGCGATGTAGACCGTGTCTTCATAGAAGTCTTTGTCAAAGTCATCCTTTCAAGACGCGTGGGTGTTGAAGAATGCATCCTCTCGCGCTAACCAAGTTCGGATAGAAAAGGTTAGAGGTTTAGGATTTTGTAATATGATTTGCAGGGTTGACACATGCGACGATTTATTAGCGAATTTCTTTCACCGTACAAGCTATCAGTGGAAAACTTATTTATATGTAGACCACACGAACAAAAATATCTAGGGTTTCTACATGCAGTCAGAGAACTTGTAAACATTCGGTTAGTAGCAATTGCTGTTTGCTGTAATAGGAACAATGTTGATAGCTTGCCAGTAATTATTTATTTTGATAAGAAATTTGTTGATTCTTGAGATATATACCTATCTTCGCCACGAGGAGCGGCGACTGCAACACCTACGGGATCATGGGGCTCACACCCCGTCCTTACCGCTGGCTACTCCCGCGGTGCGCCCGCATCCCCGCTGACAGCTCCCTCACCCCACGCACCGGCGCCGCCTACCTCCTACCCGGCTCAGCCGCCGGCCTCCATGTTTTGGGCTTCCGAACAAAGCGTCCTCCACAACGGCGGGGAGGGCTCACGCGTGCCCGCTCCTCCTGCCACATGCGGCAACGGCGGGAACAGCGGCCGACAGCGTCGACGCGGTCGTGGCAGCAACGCGGCCAGCACAACGACGCTCCCGGTCCCCAGCAGTACACGCCTACGCCGCCATGGACCACGGGCCAAAATCCCTAGACTGAAGTCGTCCACGCCTACACCATGCCGGTGCCCTGGGCCCCGACATCATGGGGCCCCAACCAGCAACCCACCAGGTTCTCTTCGCAGCGCCTCAGTATGGCGCGCCTCCCGGCTACAACGGCGCGCCCCCGACGCCACAAGTCGACCCCGCGCTGCTACACGCCCTCCACTCCGCCCCCAACACTGGCGCATATGGTGGCAGTGGTGATTGGTTCATGGACACTGGCGCTTCCTCCCACATGACCTCCCATCCCGGTAACCTCTCTGTTTCCTCTCCCACCACCACTTCCTCCCGTATCATTGTCGGTAACGGTCAAGCTCTTCCTATCACCCACACCGGTTCTACTAGTTTCCCTTCTAATTCTAGGCCTATTTCTCTTCATAATGTCATAGTTTCTCCCTCTGTTATTCAGAATCTCGTTGTTGTTAAACGTCTTGCTCATGATAACTCCGTAACTGTTGAATTTGACGATGTCGGTTTTTCTGTGAAGGATGGTCGTACTCGCATGCTCCTCCACCGATGTGACAGCCCCAGCGACGCAGTATATCCTGTTTAGAAGTCCACCACCGCCACCAGCCACCTCGCCCTCTCCGCCGGTGTTGACCTCTGGCACGCGCGCCTCGGCCATTCCAGCACCACCGCACTTCGCCAAATAATGCACAGATTTTCTTTTTCTTGTAATAAAACAGAATCCCACTCTTGTGAAGCATGTCGTCTAGCAAACATGTTCATCTTCCCTTTAGTTCATCCTCTACTGTAGCGTCTTCTCCGTTTCAGTTAATTTATAGTGATGTGTGGACCTCTCCAATTTCGAGTAATTCTGGTTTTCTTTACTATCTTGTGATATTGGACGATTATTCACATTTTATGTGGACATCTTGTTAGGGGTGACCCCTTAGGGTGGCCCGATCTTTCATGAATTCCGCGGGAATTGAGGGGAAAACGGTGGAAAGAGGGAGGGGGTGAAATCCACGAACACACACGCGAAGAACTCGATGAACACACACACACGAAAACACGATACAAGCCGATAGCTCATGCCGGTGGCAACCGGTCCAACACAATCCCTAGGATCAGCGTTGGGCAAGGCACTCTCCCACGACCAACAACGGGGGCGAGAGGCTTGATGAGATCTTGACTACTTGGGCACGAGACACCGAGATCCCAAGGACTTGTACAACTTGAACGCACGAGGCAAAATCCAAGAGGTTGTGGATAATTTGGTGCTCCTTGTCAAGGAGCATGAGACAAATAGTTGATAGATCCTCAAAGGGGTGTCTTCAACTACAATTATCCAAGTCTAGGGTTTACATTAGAGGGTGGGGGCTATTATAGGCCAGCCACATAAACAGGGATAGTTTAGGTACGAAACGGTAAAGTCTAGGCGAAATAAGGGGTTACACGGGCCAAGCCCGAAAGTTGACTTGAATCTGGGGATTTCAGGCGAGGGGTCCGGCGGCGCCGGAGTGGTCGTCGGAAATTCCGGTCGCCGCCGACATTTCCGGTCGCCCATCGGAAAGCCTTCGTAACACCTTGCTCGGTCGTCACGGAAGTTTCGTGGCTGTCGCCAGAACCAGATGTCGGCCCGGGATCGGCTCGCCGCCGGAATTGTCGGATTTGCTGCGCTTGGGAGTATTCTCAGCCTCAGCCTTTGGTCCCTTCCTTGACGATGCTTCATTGGGTTCATAGCTGAGGATGCATAAGGTTTGGGAATGAAGTAGCAAGCCATCCAAGGGTGTACCGAAATCACACGAGGAAAGGAGCGAGTTAACCTTAGCTTGTAGGAGCTTGGTTCGAGCGCGGGTCATTGGTCCACTTGGGGGACTAGTTGGTGGGGATGTAGATGACTCCGAAGGATGGGCTGCATCAGCTCCCCCCCTTGGGAAAGAGTCGTCCTCGACTCTTCAACCTTCTCAACTTCATCTTCTCCATGGTAGGGTGAAAGGTCCTTGACATTGAACGTCGGGCTCACGAGGTACTTTAATGTTGGGATATCGATGATGTAGGCGTTGTTGTTGATCCTCTTTAGTACTTTGAACGGTCCATCACCTCTTGGCTTGAGTTTGGAGTCGCGATCCTTGGGGAATCGATCTTTACTCAAGTGTATCCACACAAGGTCGCCTTCGTCGAAGATCATCTATTTCTTGTTCTTGTTTAGCCTTGATGCTTGGCGAAGGACTTGTTGCTCGATCGTAGCTCTTGTGTCTTCATGGAGTTTCTTCATTGTTTGGGCAGGCTTGTCAACGTCCATATTGGTACGGTCATGGAAGGGGGAGGATATCAAGCACAGTGAGAGGCTCAAAGCCATAGACGATCATGAACGGGCTCCTCATGGTGGTGGAGTGCTTGGCGCGGTTGTAGGCGAACTCGGTGTGTGGAATACATTCCTCCCAGTCTTTAAGGTTCTTCTTTATCAACACACGTAGAAGTGTGCCAAGGCTTCGATTGATGACCTCGGTTTGTCCATCAGTTTGAGGATGCGAGGCTGACGAGAATAGGAGCTTGATGCCGAGCTTGGCCATGAGTGTCTTCCAGAAGTAGCTCATGAATTTGACGTCGCGGTCGGAGACGATTGTTCTTGGTACACCGTGTAGCCGAATTATTTCCCTTAAAAACAAATTTGCTACATGTGAAGCATCATCGGTCTTATGGCACAGAATGAAGTGTGCCATTTTTGAAAAGCGATCCACTACTACAAATATAGAATCATGTCTATGTTTAGATCTAGGCAATCCTAACACAAAGTCCATGCTAATGTCCGACCAAGGTGCATGAGGAATAGGTAATGGCATATAAAGACCAAAGGGGTTAGACTTAGACTTAGCTTGGATACATGTAGTGCATCGTTGGACATGGCGTTCCACGTCGCGCTTCATCTTTGGCCAAAAGTAGTGAGTGGATAGCATGTCATATGTCTTGTCACGGCGAAAGTGACCCATAAGGCCTCCACCATGGGACTCTTGGAGGAGCAAAATTTGGAGAGACGACTTCGGAATGCAAAGCTTGTTTTGTTTGAAAAGAAAACCCTTATGCAAATAGAAATCATCAATCCCTTTGTCTATTTAACACTTTGCAAAAATTGATCCAAAGAATGGGTCGGCGCAAAAATTGATCCAAAGAATGGGTCGGCCTCGTATAAAGATTTGATGTCATCAAGACCCAAGACATTTACTTCGAGTTGCGTTAGAAGGTTTGTGTTTTTGCGAGACAAGGCGTCCGCCACCACATTTTCTTTGCCCTTCTTGTACTTGACAATGTAAGGAAAAGATTCCATGAACTCAACCCATTTGGCGTGCCTTTTACTCAAATTGGCTTGGCCCTTAAGATATTTTAATGACTCATGGTCGGAATGGATGATAAATTATTTGGGCCAAAGGTAGTGTTGCCACACTTGAAGGACACGAACCAAGGCAAAAAGCTCTTTGTCATAAATTGGATAGTTAAGGCGTGCGCCATCAAGTTTCTCACTATGGTATGCAATAGGACGCCCATTTTGCATAAGGACGCCTCCAATGCCAATACCACTAGCGTCACACTCGATCTCAAAAGTTTTTGTGAAATCCGGTAAAGCGAGGAGTGGTGCTTCGGTGAGCCTCTTTTTGAGCTCATCAAACGCTTTTTGTTGTGCTTTGCCCCAAACGAATGTGACATTTTTCTTGGTCAATTCGTTGAGAGGGCAAGCAATGGTAGAAAAGTCTTTCACAAAGCGACGGTAAAAACCGACCAACCCATGAAAGCTGCGAAGTTCACTAACATTGGTAGGGATGGGCCAATCTCGTATGTCCTTAACTTTTGAGACATCGACTTCAATGCCATTAGAAGACACAACAAAACCAAGGAAAATCAGTTTGTCTTTTGCAAAAGTGCACTTTGTGAGATTAGCATAAAGCTTTTCATGACGAAGGATTTGAAGGACCTCCTTAACATGAGTAACATGCTCCTCTAGTGACTTGCTATAGACAAGGATGTCATCAAAGTAAACAACGACACTCTTCCCAATGAGAGATCTCAAAATATGGTTCATGAGGCGCATGAAGGTAGATGGGGCATTTGATAAGCCAAAAGGCATAACTAACCATTCATAGAGACCAAGCTTGGTCTTGAAGGCGGTTTTCCACTCATCACCTTCGGCCATGCGGATTTGGTGGTAACCACTACGAAGATCAATTTTCGAAAATATAGTGGCTCCACATAACTCATAAAGCATGTCATCAAGGCGCGGTATAGGATGTCGATAACGCACGGTGATAGCATTGATTGGACGGCAGTCCATGCATAACCGCAACGTATCATCCATTTTTGGCACGAGAATCACGGGTACCACGCTTGGGCTAGTGCTTACTTGGATCAAAACTTTGGAGACGAGTTAGTTGATTTGTCGTTCTATCTCCTTCATCTCTTCCGGGTTCGTGCGATACGCGGCGCGGTTTGGGAGTGGAGCGCTGGGTATGAGGTCGATGCGGTGCTCGATTCCGCGAAGAGGGGGTAGTCCATGAGGAAGCTCTTCGGGGAATACATCTTGGAATTCCTGCAAAATAGCCATCAAAGAAGGAGGAACATTTGTCAAGTCATTAGTTCCTTGCGCTAGTCCCTTGCATACAAGGACATAGTGCAAGATGGATGGGTTGTTCCGCACTTCTCTCATCTCACTTTTGGTGGCAAGAAGAACACTCTTTGTTTTTCCACTCGAGTTTGGTTTGTGGCTCTCACTCACTATAGTGTGGTTCTCTCGCTCACCGCTCTTCTCACAAGGTGATTTTGTGCTTTGCGCCCTCGCTAAAGCCTTTGCATGGTCCGTAATTATTTGGCTAGGAGTCATTGGTTGCAAAACACAAGTCTTTTCAATCCATTTGAAGGTATATGTGTTTATGTGACCATCATGCAACGCACGCTTGTCATATTGCCACGACCTTCCTAGCAACATATGGCAAACCTGTAGGGGTTCGTAGCATGGAAAACAAAAATTTTCTATCGCATACAAACAAACAAGCCAAGATCTATCTACTAGATTGCAGCAACGAGTCGATGGAATAACTCACCCTCGAAGATTCCAAAGTGTTTAACGAGAGCAGATTCTCGTGGGTGATGTAGTCGTACTCTTTCCGATCTCAAGATCGCGTAGACGATCCTTCCAGCCACTACGTTCAGCAGCGCTCCCATCGGTCACACGTTTCGGTACTGACGAAGACCTTCCTCTCCCTTGTTCCAAAGGCAATGGAGGTTGTAGCACTCTCCTCGCGATTCCCGGCAAAGACAACGGCGTGGTACTGTAAGTAGAGGGAAATCCCAGGCAGGCTTCCTTAAGCCAAAGTAGTATGGTGGAGCTTATGAGAGAGGCTATTAGTGGTCTAGTAATTAGACACACCAATTAGAAGGCTCTAAACCAATTAGAAGGCTCTAAACCAAATAGCTCTAAACCGGGTTTAGGTCTAGGGTTTAGTTTAGAGGATAGGAACTTGTGTGTACTAGGAGGGAGGCCCTGCCCTCCTTTATAGGTGGGAGGGCGGCGGCCAAGGGAGGAGTCCTCCCAAGTCGGCCTTGGGAGGCGACCGCCAAGGGGACTCCTCCCCAAGCCTGTCTCCACCTCCTCCTCTTTTCCACTTCCCAAAATTGCGTTTGACTTTCAAACTAGCCGTTTGACTTTTCAATTTAGGATTTAAATAAACCCTTTATTTTGGACAGCAAGAACACCTAGTACATGATGCAATCATTCCAATATGTAATGACACATTCATGTACCTTCCCCTCGAGTGGGACATTCCGACCTTCTAGAATGTTCCGATGAAAACACCTAACCATTCCCCAACTCAAACGGGACTTTCCTTATATGAATCTTATTCTCCGGACCATTCCGGATCACCTCGTGATATCCCGGATCCCATCCGAGACTCGAACAACATTCGGTCTCTTTCTCATAATACCATAACTACTCAAACAACGTCGAATCCTTAAGTGTGTCTCCCTACGGTTCGTGAATTATGCGGACATGATCGAGACACTTCTCCGAACAATAACCAATAGAGGAATCTGGAAATTCATGGCTCCACATATTTCTCTGATTACTTTGCGATCGAATGAACCACTTACATACGATACCAATTTCCCTTTGTCTCACGATATGTTACTTATCCGAGGTTATGATCGTCGGTATCTCTGCATACCTAGTTCACCTCGTTACTGATAAGTACTCTTTTCTCGTTCCCGTGATATGTGATCCCTTGTGACCAAGTCACATGCTTGCAAGCTAATTGGATGACATTTCACCGAGAGGGCCCAGAGAATATCTATCCGTCATGTGGATGGACAAATCCCACTCTTGATCCATGTGTTTCAACCAATACTTTCCGAACACTCAATGCCACCTTTATAGCCACCCTGTTACGGTGTGGTGTTTGATGACATCAAAGCATCCATCCAGTAAAGGTGATATGCATGATCTCATGGTCGAAGGAATCAGGTTACTATGTATCAGAAAGCATATAGCAATTGAACTATTGAAATGACTTGATCTTTATGCTACGCTTATCTATAGGAGTATGTCCACCATATCATTCTCCTAACGATATGATCTTGTTGTTGATAACATCTCAATGTTCATGATAGGGAAACCACAATCATCAATCAACCAACAAGCTAGTGAAGTATAGAGGCTATACTAGGGACTTCAAATTAAGTTTACAAATCACACAAGTATTAATGTTTCCTTGTTAATACTATTATAGCATGAATGTAAACATTTATCATAAACACAAAGATATATAATAATAACTACATTTATTATTGCCTCTAGGGCATATCTCCAACAAAACCGTCATGGGGACCACATCACATTCCACCGTGTCTTTGTATGGTCCAATTGAGAACGTTACTGAGATGGTGTGCTTGATCTTGACGGACCCTTGATCACTTAGCCATTGTATATGGTAAGGATGCTTATGCGGATGGAGGGTGAGGTTGAGTTTCTCACACAATTCCGTGCTTGCAAGATTGTGGCAACTCCCTCCATCGATGACAACCTTGATGGACTTCCCATTGATACCGGCACGAGTTTGGAAGATGTTTGATCGTTGGTCTTCAATCTCATTGACTTGAGTAGTTAAGACCCTTGTGACGACAAGCGATGGACTTGCGTCATGCTCACACACAAGTAGTTCTTGGTCATCTTCCAAATGTTGCCTTGCCATTGCTTCCTTGACCCTTGCATCAAACTCATCTTCACTCAAGTATTCTTCATCGCCATTGTCGTGGATGAATAAAACTTTCTTGTTTCCACATGCGGCCGACTTGTGTCCTTTGCCTCCACACTTGTAGCACTCACCATTGAATGGTTGTTCATCCTTTGTGTATTTGCCACTTGGGGGTGGTTTTCCTTGAGGAAGTGTTGGCTTGAAGGGAAGCCGTGTGGTACTTGATGAGCTTCCACTTGGTGTTGTTGGAGTAGTGGCTGGCGCTTGCTTGTATGTGAAGTACGTCTTTGGCTTGTTGTACTTGATGTACTCTTGCACTTGACGCTCGGCTTTTGATGCTATGTGTACAAGCTCAACCATGTTGTTGTACTTTTGGAAGTCGGTGATGCGCTTGATTGGATGGTTCAAGCCATTGAGGAAACGTGCCATTGTTTGTTCATCACGCTCTTCAATGTTTGTACAGATCATGTTGAACTCCATTCTCTTGAAGTACTCTTCCACGGTCTTTGTCCCTTGACTAAGCGTTTGAAGCTTGTTGAAAAGGTCACGCGTGTAGTGCGAAGGAACAAAGCGGGATCTCATATGGGCCTTCATATCTTGCCAAGTTGCGATTGGAGGCTCTTGTTTCGCTTCACGAGCGAGTTGGACTTGTTCCCACCAAAGGTTGGCATACTCATCAAACTCGAGGGATGCCATGGCCATCATCTTCTCATTTCTATAGTTGTGCATGCGGAAGATCTTGTCAACCTTGAGTTCCCACGAGAGATATTCTTCGGGTTTATTGGAACCGGTGAACTTGGGCATGGTGAATTTGAGCTTGCCGAAAGTTTCTTCTTCATTGTGGTTCCGGTGTCGGCGGTTGCCATGATTTTGGCGGCCATCTTCATCATCCGAGCTTTCATGTCCTGCTTGGTGATGGTTGCGTTGCCCTTGCGGTTGTTGAGGTGCCGCGTTTGGTGGAGGAACTTGATTTTGCCGATGAGCTTGGGAAGCTTGCTCGTGTTGTTGGCGGGGTTGAGGACGAGGAGGAGGTTGTTGGTCCTCACGATGAGCTTGGGGAGCTTGCTCTTGTTCTTGTCATGGTTGATGACGATGAGCATTGTCTTGCGCCATGTGGCGAGGAGGACGTCGAGACGCATGCGCAATGGGCTGCTCCCTTTCTTCTCGATGTGGAGGAGGCTCGTCATGATGATCATGTTGTCGACGTTGACGTTCATGTCGATGATGACGCCTTGGTGGATCTTCGAGTGCTTCACGCCGACGACGATCTTGTTCGTCCACTTCGGATGCTTCACTTGTTGTTGAAGGAACATGTCGTTGGCGATGGGCTTGGTGGTCCACGTGAGGTTGCTCTTGTTGAATCACAAGTGCCCTTTTTTGTGGACGGTTCGCTTCATGTCTTGGAGATCTTGCGGAGAGGTCACCATCATAGCTTGATGTCGCGGCGTGTCGCGGAGATGGTACCACTTGCGACGAGCTCATGGAGTGAAGGACGGGTCCATTTTGGTGCCTTGAAGCGTGACGGCGAGGAGCGCTTGATTCACTTGAGGAGTGCCGTGACGAGCTTGAGTCGCGGGATCGTGGCCTTGCTAGCCCATCAATGAGGCGTTGAAGCTCCTCATCCGTTGCGGCGAGGGCGTGACCAAGAGCTTCATTTTAATGGCCGAGGTTGTGTTGCATGGCATGCATTTGTCCTCGGACTTCTTCGAAGCGGTTGTCGATGTTCTTGAATTCCACGCGGGCTTTGCTAAATTGTTCTTCTTGGCGTCGTTCAAGGGCTTCACAACGGTAGTTGAATTCTCCTCGGACCTTCCAATGATCCCATCTTGTCATGTATTGTGTGTCGTCCTCTGGAGGTGGTGGTGGTTGGGACGACTCGCCATTCCTGTCCATGATGCAAAGCCGACAAGGGTTGTATATGGAGAAGAAACGCGGGGAGTTAGCCTTTTACCTCACCTTGGAGATTGTATCAAACCAATTGCCACACAAGAGAGCTAATAGCTTGCAAAGTGAAATCGCAAAGAAACTCACACACAAATAAGCTACAACTCACAAAAGCTTTTGGTTAAAGGTTAGGATTGTGGAAAACCAAACAAAACGATCCAAGCAAAAGGTTATTGTTCTAAGTGGAAAAGAACCAAAGATCAAAAGCAAAAAGGATACGATCTACAAAATACGGGAGAACGCACACGTGGAGATTAAAGGGGTTAGCACGACTATGAAAATGAGCACAAAAGGTCCTAACGAAGACTACGCTCGGTTGTCGTGCCAACTCAAGGAGAGACCACAACTCGTTTGCCAAAAGAGGATAAGCAACGGATTTGTGCACTTGCCTTGGCGCGCTCTTTTCCTCTCTCTTTTTGCTTACAAGCTTGATACTCTCTTTGTATTGGGAGACTATGTATCTTTATATTTTTATTTTGCTTTTTTTTAAAAAAAATCGTTTTCTCCCTTTCTATACTACTATGTTAACTTTTGTATTTACCCTCACACTCTCACTTTCCAAAGGCAAGTGCACAATGCTTAGACAAACACAAAATGAGTTGCTCTCATAGGATAGATACACACAAAGGAAGATATGGGGCTGTCAAAGTGGCGCAAGTTATACCTTTGGTATTGTTGACGACTTGCAACCGGTGATGTGGAAGATGTTCGGAAGTCGCGGTGTCGAGGAGCGCGAGATGTAGGGATTTGCGGAAGCTTTTTGTTAGTTTTTGGCGACACGCACGCGAAACATGAACAAAACAAGGGGGAAACAGTCAAAATTTGTGATCTGGAAAATTTTGGTGCAGAACCGGCGACTGGTCTGCCGGAAATTCGATGTCGGTCCGGTCTGACCGGAGTTGTCGCCGGAAATTCCGGTTGCAGAACCGGTTCGCCGGATGTGGCGCCGAAACCTGTTCGGGATGAACTCCGAAAAGTCAAACTGAGAATTCCGTCGAAATTTCGACAAAATTGGGCTGGGGAAAGGTCAAAGGATGTAGATCAAGACCCAAAGCAACAGATCTATGGACCAAAACCACGAAAAACTCACCAAATCCAGAGAACGATTCGAAGGCAATTTGGGGCTCTTTTTTGGGGAAATTTCGATTTTATGGTGGAGAGAAGAAAAATTGAGGGAAAATTCGTGATCAACCTTGCTCTTGATACCAATATGTTAGGGGTGACCCCTTAGGGTGGCCCGATCTTTCACTAAATCCGCGGGAATCGAGGGGAAAACGGTGGAAAGAGGGAGGGGATGAAATCCACGAACACACACGCGAAGAACTCGATGAACACACACACACACACATGAAAACACGATACAAGCCGATAGCTCACGCCAGTGGCAACCGGTCCAACACAATCCCTAGGATCGGCGCTAGGCAAGGCACTCTCCCACGACCAACAACGGGGGCGAGAGGCTTGATGAGATCTTGAGTACTTGGGCACGAGACACCGATATCCCAAGGACTTGTACAACTTGAACGCACGAGGCAAAATCCAAGAGGTTGTGGATAATTTGGTGCTCCTTGTCAAGGAGCATGAGACAAATAGTTGATAGATCCTCAAAGGGGTGTCTTCAACTACAATTATCCAAGTCTAGGGTTTACATTAGAGGGTGGGGGCTATTTATAGGCCAGCCACATAAACAGGGGTAGTTTAGGTACGAAACGGTAAAGTCTAGGTGAAATAAGGGGTTACACGGGCCAAGCCCGAAAGTTGACTTGAATCTGGGGATTTCCGGCGAGGGGTCCGGCGGCGCCGGAGTGGTCGCCAGAAATTCCGGTCGCCGTCGACATTTCCGATCGCCCACCGGAAAGCCTTTCAGAACACCTTGTCGGTCGTTCGCCGGAAGTTTCGGTCGTTGCCGGAATTGTCGGCGAGGGGACCGGTCGACCGGGCCTGCCGCCGGAATTGTCGGCGTGGGGATCGGTTCGCCGGGCCTGGCGCCGGTTTGCTCTGGAGTATTTCCTCGGCTGCCTTTGGTCCCTCCCTTGACGATGCTTCATTGGGTTCATAGCTGAGGATGCACAAGGTTTGGGAATGAAGTAGCAAGCCATCCAAGGGCGTATCGAAATCACACGAGGAAAGAAGCGTGTTAACCTTAGCTTGTAGGAGCTTGGTTCGAGCGCGGGTCATCGGTCCACTTGGGGGACTAGTTGGTGGGGATGTAGATGCCTCCGAAGGACGTGCTGCATCACTTTTCCCCTTCGTCATAAAACCGATGTTTCCGTCACCTTAACATCCTTTTTCTCCTACGTCTCCACCCAGTTCGGTTGCACCATCCATGCCCTCCAGACCGATAATGGGAAAGAGTTTGACAACCTCGCTGTTCGCACCCTCCTCGCAACTCATGGCACTGTCTTCCGTCTTACGTGTCCCTACACTTTTCAACAGAACGGTCGCGCTGAACCCATCCTTCGCACCCTCAATGATTGTGTCCGCACCCTCTTGTTTCATGCCTACATGCCACCATGCTTTTGGCCTTGTCGCTCTCGTTGGCAGTATGCACCACACCACCTTCTCTACGGTACACCACCCTCCTATGATGACCTCCGCATCTTTGGTTGTCGCTACTACCCCAGTACAACCGCCACTGCTGCACATAAGTTTGCCCCTCGCTCCCTTCCATGTGTGTTCATCGGCTACTCGGCTAACACCAAGGGCTATCGCTGCTATGATCCGGTCTCTCATCACGTAATCACCTCGCTGCATGTTTAATTTGATGAGATGTTGTTTCTGTTTAAGCAAGGCATCTTGAAGACTCCTACATTGCCGGTCGCCCCTCCTCTGTTCGCCCCTACACGACGGCACACGGCAGCAGCCCCGCCAGCGCCCGTGCTTCATGCGCCGGTAGCTGCGGCCCAGGCTACGCCCGCCACACCCAGGCCCTTGGCGTCTGGGTCATCGTTGTCGACGCCGGACTCTTCCTCGCCGGCCTCGTCGTCGCCGGCCCCCTCGTCGCCATCGAGAAGTGTGGCAGACGGCCACCAAGGCTGCACATAGGTCTCCTTGGTAGATTCCTTGTACACCAAGGCTTGTAATCCGTATGCCTCCTATATATACGCGATAACCGGTCCTATTGGAGCTGTGCAATCTCTCTACATGATATCAACCTAACAGATCCTAATCCCTAGCCGAGCTACCGCCACCCCTCCCTTGGCGTTGCCACCGTCGGCGGCTCTCCCCACCAAACCCTAGCCTAGCCGCGCCGGCTCTACATTGATAACGCAAATGACAAATGCCTGTGGTGAAAAATGGGAAAAGGAACAAACGAAACTAGACTCACAAATCACCTGGGATCTGGAGAAGAATGAGATGGGAAACGGCAATGACTTTGTGGTTTAGCTACCCAAAAGCTTCCCACGCGAGTGACTTCGTACACAAAATTGGTGTCTTAAGCATGTTTGCCCAGTCTTTCGAAAAATTCTGGCTCGGCCACGGTCGTCCGGTAGGCAGTTCTTGGCACCCTCGGCTTGATATTACTACATTTTCCCTCTTTGTAGAGTCGGGCACTTATTGTGAGCTAGGGCCGGTCGTCCCATTGTGTTGTGTTTTTTTTTTTTAAATTCATTGTGTAGTGTCAAATAGCAGCTTTTCTAGATAATAAGCAATAAAATGGCGAAACTGAAGTACTTACTCCATTTGGGATTATAAGTCCCGCGTGGATAATTAGGTTACTAATTTGAACAACAAAATACAAATAATATAGCATAAAAATTATATCATTAGAAACTTTAAAGGTTATATTTTCTAATGGTATAACTTTTATGATGTATAAGTTATATTTTATTGATCAAATTAATAACTTAGGTATCGCGTAGGACCTATATATATATATATATAATCCCAAACAGAGGGAAGTTGGATGGTATGTTGGATCATAACTTGGGATTGGTGTCGGTGAGTCTTTTAAGACAAATACGATGGCATTTGGAAAGAAGAAAGTCGGATTAACATGGTTGACAAACATAGATTGCTAGAGCCATGTATAATAGTACTAGCTAGTAGTAGCAAAATCCACAACAAATAGATAAAACTCCATGAGAAGTAATTGGCATCGACATCGAACATATACTATACTTTGGCAGGTGAAGTCATGGGAACGATCATACTACTTCGGCAGCACGCCCTGGACAGCCACCTGGTACCGGTGCTTGATGCCCTTGATCGTCCCATCGTACTGCTAGAGCCATGGTTGACAAATGTAGATTGCTAGAGCCATGTATAATAGTACTAGTAGTAGTAGAAAAATCCATAACAAATAGATATAAAACTCCTTGAGAAGTACTGTAATTGGCATCGACATCGAATGAACATACTACTTCGGCAGTACGCCCTTGACAGCCACCTGGTACTGGTTCTTCATGCCCTTGATCGTCTCATCGTACTGCTCCAATATCTTTTTGCTTTCCACGTCGTACTTCTCCAGCATGCCTTTCATCCGCATCTCGTAGTCCTCAGTTGTGTCCTTCCTAGGCGCTTCATACGCCTCCATGATGTCCTTGATCTCCACCTTGTACTTCCCCACCATGGCGTCGATGTCTGCCTTGTACTTCTTCGTCGCGCCCTTGATGGCCTTCTTCAACTTCTCCTCCAGCATGTGATTTGTCGCCGCCTCACAGTCAGGGCTGCCGCGGATGCGCTTCTTGTGTGGCGTTAGACACGGACCGAAGATGCTGTCGACGATGCCCCTCTTCCCGCGGCCGCCTCGACCGCCCTGACCGCTATCTCCATCATCTCCCGCCATGGATCCTGTAGGTGAAGTCATGGTGCCATAAAGAAAAGGAGCAATCGGGTTTGCACAAATAAATATACTTTCGCAGAGTGATTACAAGACAGATGCACAACCCGTAGCTAGGAAATATGATCTAAATCGACGTACGAATCTAGAGATCAAAATAATCCCAGGTCCTCGTTGGATGCATACCTGGTCGAAGCTTTGGGTGAAAAAGAGACGGCCGGCGGCTATGTTGGTGGATCGATTCGATCAAGAGGCGGCTATGCTGATTTGCTTCCCCCCTCCCTCCTTAGAGCAAGTCCAGGAGGAGCCCAATAACCTCCCCGATAGCACGTATAGGGGAGAGAGAAGAAAAAAAGGTCTCCAGGAGGACCCCTACAGCCTCCCCGACGTTTCCGCCTCCCCGACCCAGCCCCTCCAGATCCCCTACGAATCGGGGCGACGGAGGTGCCCCCAATCCGTGGATGCGAGCAACTTCTCCCGCTGGAAGACTCCCTCCCGCCATCGGCTCCACGAGCTTGACACCAGGTTCGTCGAGGCCTCTTTTTTTCTTCTCCAAATCAAGATCCAAATTAGTCATCCATGGCGGGGCGGCGCACGCATGACAACCGCGATGGCACGGGAGAGGAGGGGAGAGGCACCTCGTGGCCAGGATAGGAGGGGAGGGGCTGGCCAGGAGAGGAGGGGAGGGGCACCTCGCGGCAGCCGAGTCATGGCGCTCTGTTGGCGAGGAGAAGAGGAGAGGAGCTGGACGCACGCAGCTTGGGGCGAGGTTGTCGTTCCCGCCGGCCAGGGAAGCTCGGCGTCCGCGCCGTGTGGGGCGAGCTTGCCGTGCGCGCTGCCGGTGGAGCTCGCGTGTGCGCTGCCTGGGAGAGCTGGCGTACGCCGCCTAGGAAGCTTTCTGTGATGCACGCGACCTGGGTTTTTTTTAGCTGTGCTACTTCCTGTGCCATGCTACCGCTTATGATTTTTATACTGGATGTTTGCTAGGTGATGGACAACGGTTTTCTGTTTTTCACTGATGTGGTACAATATAGCTTGTTGTATTAGTTGTTGTTCAATATCTGTTAAACTGATGTCCAATTTTCCCATGAAAATTGCTGTCAATTTCTGTCAATTTTAAGTCAAGTCTATATTAGTATGATGATCTTACAATATTGTTGATTCTTGTTTGCTGTTCTGCAATCTTGCTAGCTGAGACAACTTGTCTAAACAGTAGTATATTGGTGCAGATTTTTTGATGAAGGATTCATCATTTATGGGCATTTTAAATGGTGGTGTTAACCTGAATGACGCTGAGTTCAGTTGGGGAGAGACACAACATACATATACTCTTGGTGGAGATGAAGAGCATGTCCCTCCCGTGAAATCAACCTCGAAGAAAGGAAAAAAATTCAGTTCACAGGAGGACTTGATGTTGTGTGATGCGTACCTCACGATTACTCAAGATCCGATTGTAGGAACTGAACAAAAGGGAAGCTCCTATTGGAAAAGGGTCCATGATTACTTCCACACGCACATAGGACGCAAGTCAGATCGTAGCCAAAACCCCTTTGCTCTCCAATAGCAAGTAACCTAGCAGTATCATCAGCATTTGGAGATCTGAGGTACTCATCGCCAAAGATCTCAATAACAGCTTTCACAAACCTTCGAAGACTTTCTAAAGTGGTGCTCTTCCCTAGCCGACAATAATCATCGGTAGCATCAGTTGATATTCCATAAGCAAGCATTCGAAACACTACAGTGATATTTTGCAAAAGATGTAATCCAAGAACACCAGCATTATTTCTTTTCTGCTCAAACCATGTATCATGGTGTTCAACAGCACCCGCTATGTGCAAAAACAAAGGTCGATGCATTCTAAACCTACAAAGAAATAAAAGGAATGAGACCATATGAACAAGACAGGTAAAAATTGAACATTTCTGACAATCGCATACCTTTGACGAAATAGCCTTGCGGGGTATCCCATATTCTCTGTGAAGTAGTCTCAGTGGAGTCTAATACAACCCTCTGCTCTCTCGCGATGAATAACTTGGCGTCCTGGCACGGAACCACGATGGCGTGGGGCATTCAAGCGCTCCTCTTCTTGTTGAGCTACGACAGACGCCATCACATAGAGGTCCTCATCATCCGACGAGGACGACTCCTCCATGCACCTTCGCACGGCCAAGCTCCGACGGCGACTCATTTCGTTGTGGGCGAGGATACAAAATGAGAGAAATATATATATGGAAGATCCAAGAATATGTGAGAGATCTGAGAGGCATGGACCTGTATATATGGACCTGGAAAACTAGCCGTTGGAAAACTAGCTGTTAAAAATAGCACCGTTGGAAAACTAGCCGTTCGAAATAATCTTGTCGAAAAGTAGCCGTTGCATATAGTCATTTGAAATATTGCGTTTATAAAAATAATCATTCATGAAGTTAGTTATTGAATATTGATAAAATAGATGTGAATGTGATATAGGGGGAGTATATAGGGGAGCTGCTGGAAATAGACAAATTATAGGGGAGGTATCTTTTTAGGGAAAGCCCCTAAAGGGAGATATAGGGGAGAAAATATAGGGCTCCTCCTGGACTTGCTCTTAACCTACTAGGATAGAAATCTTTCCCTTCCAAAATTAATGAAAACATAGCAGAGAGTTACCACTCTTTCCTTCCGTACGGATTTTGCCCTTTAATTTCAGGGTAACAATTACTGTACTCGTTCCGAGTTCAGTTTATTAGTACACATGCAGTTTAAAAAGGGGAGTGTCTAGATCTCAGGCGTCTGAGAACTTCTTATGTCTAAGTCGCTAATGTCATTCTAATATTTCTGCTAAAATCTCAGTTGCAAACTAGTTGCAACTCATAATATTTGTACTAATTCTCAGTTGCAACCTAGTTGCAACTCATTAAATTCTTAGTTACACCCTAGTTATAACTCATGTGTAACTCGTTAAATTCTTAGTTATAACTCATTAAATTCTTAGTTGTACTTCTCCACCATGGCGGCGATGTCTACCTTGTACTTCTTCGTCGCGCCCTTGATCGCCTTCTTCAACTTCTCCTCCAGCATGTGATTTGTCGCCGCCTCACAGTCAGGGCTGCCGCGGATGCGCTTCTTGTGTGGCGTTAGACACGGACCGAAGATGCTGCCGACCATGGTGCCGACGATGCCCCTCTTCCCCCGCCCGCCTTTCTGACCGTGGCCGCTTTTCCCATCTCGGCCGCCCTGACCGCTGTCGCCATCCTCTTCCGCCATGGATCCTGTAGGTGAAGTCATGGTGCCATAAAAAACGGAGCAATCGGGTTTGCACAAATAAATAAGCCAGATGCACAACACGTAGGCAATATGATCCACATGGGTAATGGCTACGCAACAGAACGCAGCATGCACAATCGGGCAGTACACACACCCTGACACAAAAAACCCAACACTAGTGCTCCCTCCCTCGAATTATGAATCTGGACAAATCACCGACATCTAATTCAAGAAAGATCATAGAGGGAGTAGTAAAAAAAGATGAGGCATATGCATGGATGAAGACCAAACGAGAGGCTCTATGGATCTAAATCGACGGTACGTACGAATCTGGCATCAAAATAAACCCATGTCCTCGTTCTCATAGTGCGTGTTTAAAGACGTGGTGTAAGGCGGACGGTTGACGGGTACGAGGTAACACAGCTTACCCAGGTTTAGATCCCACGACGGTGGCGGAATTCTACTCCTGCTATAAATCACTATAATGGCAACGCCGAGTTACAGAGATAGGTTCGCTGTGCGAGGTTGTGTGAAGTTGTCTATGATCATGCCCTAAAGGCTCCCATAGGCCCGACTTATATAGTCGCCAGGTCCTAGGGTTACAGGGAAAAGTCCTAGCCGGACAGGTTACAGAGTCCTACACCGTCAATTACTAGTCTTGTGTATCTTGCACTCCAAGGCTCCGGTTACGTTGGTGACTCCACCGTAGCCTTCCTTTATCCGGCATGGGCCTCCCTTCTGGATCCACCTAACTGGGCCACTCAGCAGGCCATAGGCCATGCTACCGACTATGGGCCACCCGGGTTAGCCGGATAAGAGACATGCTATAAGGATACCCATATAGCATATCCCCAACAGTAGCCCCCGGAGAACTCCGAGATCTTGCGCCGTCTTGCCTCTTCACGTGGAATGCTCCGTCTAGATAGATGTCGGCAAATCGTCAAGCAACATCTTATAGTCCTGCCAAAGAACCCTGCAAGGTTTTTCTCCGTCTTCGACTTGTAAGCCGGAGTAATGCTGAATCTTCTATTATACTCTTCCGCAGTCGGATTAAATCCGTCTATGCCGGAATCTTCGATGTGACGGCTCATCTACCCTGTCAGCTAGGACGACGTAGGCTTAGGTCAGCGACGCCTCGTAACTCACACATGCAGAGAACGCAATCATATCCAATTTTTCCCGCGCGAGCGATACAAACCATTGGCGGCGACGGTTGGAGACGTGGCGAAATTTCCGCGCACGTTCGCGAACACGTCGTCTACGCGGCAACCGTCCGATTAAGCTGCACGAATCTTGAGGCCGAGGATGATAAATAGTAACCGTGGGGCATTTTCCACTTTTTACCTCATTCTCCTCGCATCATCGTCTTCCTCCAGCTGTGCGCCTCCTCGAGCTCTCCGCGAGAAACCTCGAGAAAACCCTAGCTTCCATCTGCACCAATCGCATCCATCCTTCACTCCATGGCGAGCAGCAGCACATCCCCATCCATGGCGGCGTCGAGCGAAGCCGCGGCGAAGCCGGCGAGCTCTGTCGTCGTGCCCCTAGAGGGCTTGGTCATCCCCGCATCGGCGGTGATCGAGTCCACCGGCGGCGACCAAAATCTGGCGGCGCTAGAGCCACTGGAGGAAGAGCCAGACTCGCATAAGGGCGACTGGCGCGGCTCGGACATCACCGACCGCGACATCCAGGAGATGGTCGCCGAAGGTTACCTCCCCGCGACGGAGGGGCTCGCCTGGCGGGCGGCGCCGGTCGGCGATGTGACACCTTCTCCACAAGTCAGAGAAAAGGTGTATCTTAAGGCTCAGCTGGTACGCGACGTTTCTCTGCCCATCTCCCACTTCTTCCTCTCCGTCTTAAACCACTACAAGGTCCAGCCCCATAACCTCTCCCCCAATAGTATCTTAGTGCTTAGCAACTTCGCGACACTTTGCGAGGGTTATCTAGGGATAAGGCCTAGGTTAGACATGTTCGTGTACTTCTTCACCGTCAAACGTGAAGCCGGACATAGTAAGGAGGAGCTTAGGAACTGCGACACCATAAGCTTCAAGATTCGACTTGGCCGGCGGTTCCCCGACATTGTCGGCCACGAGTCCTGCAAAAATTGGCAGCGGACGTACTTCTACGGCCCCGACATTCCTCTGGCGGGCCGAGAAGTAACGTACCCGGACTTCGCGGATGGAGCCGCCACTGAAGTTTCCACATGGAGATCCCAAGCCTCCCTTCCTTCCGACCTCGACGCTTCCCGCGCTATAAGGCGGATTGAATGGTTCGTAGAGACGGGTTTAACCGGCTTGGACCTAGCCATGTGCTGGTTCATCAGGCGAATCCAACCTCTGCAGCACCACGTGAAGTATATGCACGAGTATACCAGTGATCGAAGGGATAGGCTCCGGATCTCCGTGGATAACTTCTTGAGCGACTCCGTGAAGCTCCGCCTAAAGGACATCGTCAAGGTGAAGGATAAGAAGCGTGGCTTCACCATCACCTACGACATGTTCGTAGACGGCAAGTGCCCAAAGGTAGGTATTTATTTTCCGTGTACGACATATGCTCCAGTTTTTCCGTCTTGCCAATACCATCTTATCTAACACGGTGATTTCTCACTTAACAACTTAGCGATCTAGATGAGGGCAACCTGGCTGCCCAAATCTACGATCCAAAGATGAAGGAAGTCACGGTCGTGTCCGGCGACGATGTCCCGTTGGCGCGAAAGCGGAAGAGCTCCACCTCTGACGCTGCCGATGGAGGCAAGAAGAAGAAGACGGAGGGTGGAGCCTCCAAAAAGACTACCGCCGCCCTGGAGGCGGAAAAGAGAAAAGCCACCGGGATTTTTGCCAAAGCACCCCCCTAGTGTAAGCTTCTCATTCTCCGACATTGTCTATCTGTCTGTCTTGTTCCTGTACTTATGCATTTGCACGTTTCAGAAAGAAAGCCACGACCAGCCTCAAGAAGACCTCCAAAACTTTGGGGGCTTCTCGAAATATCAAGGATATCTTTGTCGCGACGCCTCGCCATCGCCCGCTACTCCTGCCACAAGCCTCGTCGCCCCAACAAGCTCACAAGCTAAGGAGGCACCAGGTCCTTCCGTCATGGAAGTGGATTCTGACGCCTCTACCGAACTCGCTGTTGTCGGTGAGCAGGCAACGCAGGAGATCACCGCTCAACAAATGGCTAAATCTCCGGCTAAGGATGCCATCGGTGGCGGCAAGGCGGTGGTGGAAGCTGGTACTTCTGCCGAAGGCGGTGCCCTTGCTCCCCAGAAACCCTTTGAGTTTCTGAAGATAGTTTACCCGGTGCTCACGCCGAGTAACACAACTCTGGTTCCTGGAGGAGTACCGTCATCTCCGACATGTGGTCTTGAGGAGCTCCTCCGACAAGCGGACATCTTGCAAGGAAATATCATGTCCTTTGGCAAGCTGCTAGCCGAGAGCGCTACAAACCTCAAGATCATTGCACTTGTAAGTTTTACTTTGCCTTTTGTATTTCATATGAGTATCCCACTGTAGCCCCCGAGGATGTAGACGGAAAACCATAGGTTTTGCATCTATATGCTCTAAGAGTGACTAAGTTAGAAAAAACTCTCACTGTAGCCCCCCAAGCTTCTAATCGAGAACTGAATTAGCTCCGACTAGATGCTTAAACAAAAGCTAAGCATATTGCTAAGTAAAAAACTCTCGATGTAGCCCCCGAGCGCCTAGGTGGAAAATTTCCTACTAGATGCTCCAAGCAGGCTAAACAACGGTTTACCTTTTTTCTTTTTTCCACAGAACGAGAATGCTCGGAGGGGCATGGCCAATGACAAGTACCAGAAGATGCGCACAGATCTTGAAGCCGAAAAGGGTAAAACTGCCATCTTGAAGGAACAGATCATCAAAAACAAGAGTCTGTTTTCTCTTTGCGCATTCCGTCTTGTTTTTGTGCCCACATTCTCCGAGTACTCACTATGTACTATGTTTTCTCCGACTTGCAGAACATGTCGCCAGGGCCAAGGACATTGTCGAGCAGTCCAAGCACATACAGCAGCTGGACAGCGAGAACAAGATCCTTAAGGAGGAGAGGAAGGAAATGCTGAAAATGCATGAAGATTCCATGAAGGCCCTGCAGGACTCCGCCTCCGCGGAAATCAATCGCTTGAAGGAGGAGCTTGTGGTCTTAAAAGATCAGAAGCAAGCTGCTGATGAGAAAAACCAACACCACAGCGAGGCGTTTAAGCTCCTCCAACAAGAGAAAGAATCCCTGGCGGACACCCTCTGGCAGGATAAGGCCAACATCTTCAGTAAGTTTCCTCCGTCTTGTATTTCTGTATTCTGGATACTTTGGATTTATTGAACTCATGCGCTCCTTGTCGGAATTTGCAGCTCCTATGGGTTTAACCCGCTCGCCTCCTTCGGACAAGGAATCATGGTTCTTGCCGGCAACTTTATCAACACCGCCATCACCCAAGCCAAAGATATTGCCAAGTCCCTCCATATATACATCGAGGCCTCGGACTCCGTGACGAAGTACTCGGAGATTCTGCGCCGAGCCCCCGAGCGTGTCACAAGCTGGAAAGCTTCATGTGCACGGGCTGGCGCAAGGATGGCGCTGTCAATGGTGAAGGCACACTACGAAGGTGCCGACATCGACATGGTGACCTCTAGTATCCCCGACGTTGACGATGACGGCAAAGAGATTGATCACGAAGCCATCTTGTCATCACTCGCGGGTTATGACACCAGAGTTGCCGAGTTGGTAGACATCGACATCTTCGTGCCAATGAACACCATCAACAATGTCAACCAAGATTCCTCCGAGTCTCATCATAGCGCCGACGTTGAGGGTGATTCTCCAGCTGGTGACGATGCTGCTTCCAAGTCTCCCGCGCCCAAGAAATGAAAAACACTTTGTAATATTTGTTTTACCTTTGGTGCATGCGCGAAAAAAACTTGGTGATGTAACTTAAGGCGGAAAACAATGGTTGTTATGTCCTGCTACTTAAGAACTAATTTCCAGCATGTATATATTTTTAGCAAGTGTTGGCTTATCCATTACTTTGGTTTTTATGATTGACTTTTCGTGAGTTGGAAGACTCGTTGTCGGAACCATGTGTTTAGGTGTTGATGCCCAATGGCACCATCAATAACTCGAGCACAAAATCGCCGACAATAAGTGCCAAAAGTCACTACTCCAGAATCCACATAAAAACGACAAAGAACGTGTAGACCAGAAAACTTAAGCTAACGCCCGTAGGCGGAATTTTCACAAGTGCAAACGCAATACTTGTGCATAAAGGTTTTACATGATCCAAAAATGAACACTAAAGGAGGTAAAAGACTCAGAAATATGAGTGAACCAAAGAGCTTTATTTCATTGATCATATAAGAGGTACACAATTAGATAAAAAGTGCTAAGTGTAAAAAGGACGTAGCTATGCTATGTTCCATGGCCGATCAAGCTCCGGGTAGTCATCATCCGGGTCACGTCTCTTACGCTTATGATCCTCGTTGGGTCTATCCTTTAGTTCACGATTGTCAACAAGGTAGTAAGACCCATTGAGCAGCGCCTTGCTTATGATGGACGGTCCTTCCCATGGCGAGGATAATTTGTGTGACTTCTTCTGCTTAAGTCGAAGCACCAAATCCCCCTCTTTAAACGAGCGATGCCGAACGCGGTGACTATGGTAGCTGCGTAGCTTCTACTGGTAGATGGCGGATCTTTGGTATGCCAAAACGCGCTCCTCCTCGAGAAGGTCCACATCTAGGCGTCTGGATTCTTCAGCGTCATCCTCGTCGTAGGCGGCAACTCTTGGTGCATCGTGGAGGATGTCGGAAGGCAAGATGGCTTCTGCTCCATATACCATGAAGTAAGGGTTGTAGCCGGTGGATCTGTTGGGTGTAGTTCGTAAACTCCACAGCACATATGGCAATTCTTCCGCCCAGGCTCCAGCTGCTCTATGTAGCGGCGCCTCAAGATGTGGCTTGATTCCCTGCAGAATTAATCCATTGGCTCGCTCAACCTGACCATTGGATTGTGGGTGTGCCATAGATGCAAGGTCAAGTCGGATGCCTTTCTCCCAGCAATAAGCCTCCACTTCTCCGAGTGACAAGTTGCTTCCGTTGTCGGTGATAATGCTATGTGGGAGACCAAATCTCACCACTAAATCCCGGACAAACCTGAGGGCAGTTGCCCCGTCAAGCTTACTAATGGGTTTAGCTTCTATCCTTTTGGTGAATTTATCAACTGCTACACGCAGATGCATAAACCCACAAGGTGCCGTCTGTAACAGTCCCACCATGTCTATCCCCCAGACTGCAAACGGCCAAGTTATTGGTATTGTTCGCAATTCTTCAGCAGGAACATGTGGTTGTCGGGCATAATACTGGCATCCCATACATGTCTCAACCAACTTGTCGGCGTCCGCCTTCGCGGTCAACCAGTAGAATCCTTGCTGGAAGGCTTTCGCGACCAACGACCGAGGAGCGGTGTGATGCCCGCAATCTCCGATATGGATTTCACGCAGTATTTCCATAGCTTCTAGCTGGGAAACACACTTTAGGTACACACCCGTAGTTCTCCTTTTATAGAGTTGCCCATTGATGATGGTATAACCTTTTGCTTGCCATACTATTTGCCGTCTTTCGACTTCGTCGTCGGGCAAAGTTCCATGTTCGAGGTATTCCATGAACGGTTTTGTCCAAGCCGGAGGGACCTTGGTCGCCATGTTGATGAAAGAGTCAGCTCTATCCGGGTTGTTGATGCCGGCCCCCTTCACGGATGGTGTGCGCATGTGCTCTTGGAAGACTCCTGGCGGAATTTTCTTGCGCCCTGATCCAAGCTTAGACAGCAGATCAGCCGCCTCGTTTTGTTCCCTAGGTACATACTTGACTTCATAGCCCAAGAAGCTCTTGGCTATCTTGTCCACTTCGTCTCGATATGCCGCCATCATAGGGTTCCGCATTCAGTGCCAACCACTGGGCAACCAAGTCGGAATCTCCACAGCAAACTATGCGCTTGATGCCAATATCCTTGGCTACACGTAGTCCGTGAATGAGTGCTTCATACTCCGCCATGTTGTTTGTAGCCTCGAAGTGGATCTGCAGAATGTAGTGTAGCTTGTATCATGTTGGTGACTGTAGCAATACACCAGCCCCCGAGCCGTTGAGCTGCTTTGATCCGTCAAAGTGCATCACCCAGTACTCTGGTTCTGGCAACGGAGTAGCGTCTGGCATCTCCATCCAATCTGCAACAAAATCCACCAAGGCTTGTGACTTGATAGCGTCGCGTCCCTTGTAAGTGATCTCGAAGGCGGCAAGTTCAATGCCCCACTTCACGACCCTTCCTGTAGCGTCGTTGTTGTTGATTATGTCGGACAGTGGAGTCTTGCTCACCACTGTGATTGGGTGCTCCTGAAAGTAATGCCTCAGCTTCCGAGAAGCAAGGAATACTCCATAAGCTATCTTCTGGTAGTACGGGTAACGCTGCTTGGACTCCGTCAAGACCTCGCTCACATAGTAAACTGGTCGTTGAACTCCGTGATCATAGCCTGGTTCCTTCCGCTCTACCACGATGACGATGCTGATTACCCGGTTGGTTGCCGCCATGTAGATTAACAGGGGCTCACCCGGCTCGGGCGCTGCAAGGATAGGCGCTGAGGAAAGAATCTCCTTGAGATGCTTCAATGCTGCATCTGCCTTGTCCGTCCATGTGAATTGTCCGCCTTTTTCAGCAACTTGTACAGCGGCAGAGCCTTCTCACCAAGTCGGCTGACAAACCGACTAACTGCTGCAACACAACATGTTAGTCGTTGAATGTCCTTTAGGCATGTCGGACGGTTTATGTTTAAGATGGCCTTGATTTTCTCCGGGTTGACCTCGATTCCACGTTGGGAAACGATGAAGCCCAACAATTTGCCGGCTGGAACCCCGAAGACGCACTTCTTAGGGTTGAGCATCATGTTGTATTTCCGGAGATTGTCAAAGGTTTATTTTAAGTCGGAGATTAAGTCGTTTGACTTTTTAGACATCACCGCGATATCGTCCACATAGGCGTGAACGTTCCGACCAATTTGGTCGTGAAGGCAACGTTGCATTGTCCGCTGGTAGGTAGCACCTGCGTTTTTCAGCCCAAAGGGCATCGTGACATAGCAAAACGTGTCGTATGGGGTAGTGAACGAAGTGGCCAATTGGTCCGACTTCCTCATCTTGATCTAGTGGTACCCTGAGTATGCATCGAGAAAACACAAAAGTTCCGAGCCAGCCGTCGAGTCAATGACTTGGTCAATGCAAGGCAAAGCAAACGGATCTTTGGGACATGCTTTGTTCAAGCCGGTGTAATCAACGCACATTCTTAATTCATTGGTTCCCTTTTTCGGGACAAGTACAGGATTGGCCACCCATTGGGTGTGAAGGACTTCTCGGATAAATCTATCCTTAAGTAACCTAGCTATCTCTTTGCTACTGGCGCGTCTCTTCTCATCTCCAAAGCGTCGTAGAGGTTGTTTCACTGGTTTGCATTTTGGATCAATGTTTAAGCTGTGCTCGGCAAGTTACCTAGGTACACCTTTCATGTCGGCAGGTTGCCATGCAAAGATGTCCCTATTCTCACGGAGGAACTCGACGAGCGCGCTTTCTATTTGGGGTCCAGGTTCGTCCCTATGGCGACGGTCTTGGAGGCATTGCCTACCACAAGTTCCACCGGCTTGGTTTCGATGGCGGCCTTGAATGCAGGAGTGGGGTCGGAGATCTGCTTCTTCGACGCGGGAATCTCTGAGTCATTGACCTTGCTCTGGATCTCTTTGAATTCTTCAGAGGATGGCTCAGAACGGCTGCTTCGTTGATCTCGCAGTCCCTTGCCTTGGTAAAGCTTTCGGATACGGTGATAACACCGTTTGGTCCGGGTATCTTGAGTTTGTTGTAGACAAAGCATGGCTTGGCCATGAACGTGTGGAATATGTCGCGGCCGAATATGACGTGGTACACGCTCTTGAAGGGGACCGCCTCGAAGGTCATGCGCTCTTGGCGGTAATTATTAACATCGCCAAAGGCAACTTGAAGTGTAATGCACCCAAGGGACCGAGCCTCCCGACCAGGGACTACGCTGTGGAAGATGGTGTTGGTCCGCCTTAGGTTTGCCTCCGTCAAGTTCATCTTCTGCGGTGTATCCAGGTACATGATGTTGATGCTGCTTCCACTATCCACCATGCAACTTGGTGAACTCCACGCCGTCAATCAAGGGGTTGATGACCATGGCGTTCTGGTTCTCCGTGGGCACAAGGTCTGGGTGGTTCATCATGTCCCAAGTTATTGGAACTTCCGACCAGCGCAGGTACTAGGGGACTGGAGGGAGAGTGGCCATCAGGATCCTCAGAGAGGTCTTCTGTTGTTGGACGGTGGGGGTGCCAAGGAAAGTGTGGTAGACTGGAGCCTTCTTTGCGAAGGGGTCTTGCCCTTGTCATCGCTCTTGGCGGCATGCTTGGGGACAACGTCTTCGTCCATGTCACTTGAATCCTTGGACTCCTCCTCCTTCTTCTTCCCTTTGCCCTTGCCTCGCGTCTATTCTTCCGACTTCGCTTGTAGCCAGACTCCGGGTCTTCCTTGAGGTCGTTTGACGAACTTGCAGTGTCGATTGGTATAGGTGGCCTTGCCGTTGGCATCGAGGTGTATGAGGCACGGCATATCGCGGTACTCCTCGTAGGTTTGGGGAACGCGGAGCGGCGCCGAGGTGGTTTCACTTCCTCGTTGCTGCCCACGGCCAGCTCCCCTTCCTCGGCCACGTTGTCCGCCTTCTCCTCGTCCTGCAAAAGTCATAGCGACCATGTCGGTAGATTGCTTTTCTTCTAGAGCGGTTTTCCGCTTTGTACTGCTCTTCCTCCGAGCTTGAGTAGGAACGGCCGTTGCCGGCAAGGAGCCGCGAGCGTCATCGTCGGCAGCTGCAAACTCACTAGACAACTGAATCATCTGGTTCAAGTCAAGCTAGTGATTGTCCTGCAAGCGCTTCAGCTTATGTCGGAGCAGCGTGCCCCTTTCCAACCTATCGATGAAGGCGGCCATGGCGGTCTGAGCGTGCACTCCTGCGCAGGAATTCTTCATATCTAGCCAGCAGGAGAGGTAGGCGCGATATGTCTCGTGTTTCTCTTGCACGCACCGTTGTAGATCGCCCACAGTGCAGGGACACTTGTATGTACCCTCAAAGTTCTTGGTGAACGCTTCTTGCATGTCCAGCCAGTTGTAGATAGATTTCTCCGGCAGGTCATCGATCCATTGATGGGCCGTGCCCGCCAACATTAACGGGAGGTACTTGACGGCGATGTTGGGGTTGCCTCCCGCAATCTCCACCGCGTTGCCGTAGTCCTGCAACCATGTGGATGGCTTGGCGGTGCCGTCATAGGGTTTGATGGTCTTGTCAATCCGGAAACCTTTGGGGTAAGTTGCGGACCGTATTGCAGGTCCAAAGCAACGTGGTCCCAGGTATGGTCCTTCCCGGGCCTCGTGGATCTTGTCGATCCGCGAACGTGCATCGTACGGATCCGGGTTCTTATTTTTGTCAACAGGGGATGGGCTGCGTGAACGACGCGGGTCTCTTCCGCCATGGTGACTGCTTGGAGGTGGCGGTGGGTTAGCCTTCTTGCTGTTACCCTCCTGCGACGCCTCACGTCTGTCACGGTTGCTTGTCGGGCGTGGAGGGTCATGGCGCGACCTGCTCTTGTGTCATTGGTTGCGCTCTCCGTCATGACGGGTCTGCTCCGTGTTGTCGCGGATGATGATGCCACACTGCTTTGGTGGGGGCATATCCGTACGATGGTACGTCTTGTAATCTTCGCGATGTCGGGGAGATCGGGGTGGTGGCGATGGGCGGCGAGGCCGAGCCTTTTCTCCGTGGTCGTAGGATATGGGGATGACATCCTTCCTGTTCCGCGCATCCCTCCGTCTTTGTTCTGATGAACCCGTCTGGGACCCGACATCAAGAGGAGATCGGTCCCTTGGCGGCTTGTGCTGGCTAGACTGGCAGAGCGCTGGGTTAGACTCAAGCCTCTGAGAGGTAGCCTTTTCCTGCTGCTTCACTGCCTTGGCCACTAGGTCATAGACCTGTTCCACTGCCTCAGGTGATCTATCCTGCTCCAGAAGGTTCTTGGCGATGGCGAGGTTAAGGAGTGGGGTGGGCATCACCTGCTTGCCTTCACTGTTAATGTATGGCTTGGCCTGTGCCGTCTTCGAGGGAGCCCATCCTAGGTTGCGCCGTACACCAGGATCGTTGATGACGCGAGCCAGAGCTTTCTTAGCCTTCTGTTGCTGTAGCAAAGTCTTGTACTCGGCCTCCATTGCTCTAGCTTTCTCTATGGATTTCTGCGCGTTGACCAGATCTCGATCTAGTTTAGCGCCTTGCTCCGCGATGGCTTGCGCCTCCTCCAGCAGCTGATGGCGCTTCTCGTCAAGCTGGGTCACGTTCCGGATATGAGCAACGGTTAGTGGCTCGACAAGGAGAGTGTCGTACATCACTCTTTCAGCTAGAGTAACATGGGCTGCTGCCGACATAGATGCTGGAGGCGGCAGGTTTGCGGTGTTATTGTTGCTCGGGCCGGTATTGAGTTCATGCGGCTGCTACACTGGGTTAGGCGGAGGAGGCATGACCTTTGCGTGATCGGTGTCAGCAGCAATAAGCGGCCCCTTCCCCTTGTCCAGCGCTGTAGGCGGAGCTTGTCCGGGTTGATCTTCATCCATCACCGTCCCAATGGTGACGAACACCCCTCGAGACGTGACGGTGTTGTTGGCTTGCTCGTCGCGTGAGTACTCCTCCTCCATCTCTTGCATAGCGGAGTCTAGCTCTTCGGGACTGAAGTCTATCTCCTCTGAATCTGCACTGAAATCAGCATAAAGCGCGTCAATGACAGAGTCAGAGGGTGCTAGGACTTCCTCGATGACGGGCGGTGGAGGTGCAACGACCTCGACGATGACTAGAGGTGATGGTGCTGCTGCGACGATGGCGGCCGGAGGCGGTGGTGGTAGTGGCTGAATCGGAGGGGCTCCGTCAATGAGCGCAAGCGCTGTCTGAGCTGCCGCTTCGGCCTCCGCGTAGTTGTTGACGGTGTTCACCATGCCTTCGAAGGTAAGGCATCCTGACGCCTGTTGCCGTCTTAGAGAATGTCGGAGAAGCGTGCCATGGTCTAGTCCTTCCACAAAGTGATAGATAGCATCATCATTGGGGTAGTGGGCCAGATCGGCTCGTATACGTAGCCACCTGGCCAGGTAATCGCGGGGGTTTTAGCCCTCTCTCTGAACGCAGCGCGCCAGATCGAAGATGGTAACCACGCCGACGAACTTGGATCTCTGCTGTCCAGACGCACGGACGAAGCCGGTGGATTTGTAGTGATCTTCCACCTTTATATCCTGCACAGGGGCGGTTTGGGTGGGCCTTGAATTTTTCCGATCATTGCCGGCAAACACCGAGGAGAGATCCGACATTGATCCTTTCGCGAACGTATCCTGCCCGTAGGCGGTCTGTGTGGGCCTTGATGCTCCTATGACTCCCGGGGAACTAGTGCCCGAGTCGGTTTTGTCGATGAAGAAGTGGATGTCTCTGATAGGAACGATCGAACACCGCGTAGGGTTCGTCTTCGCCGGGATCCAGAACTCGTCAGGAGGGACGATCGGAACGTTGCCTGAGAAGAGAACGTGACCGATGTCTACGGTTTCACCGATTCCTGCGAAGATTTTGGTCCTCGCCCGCTGAAGATTGTCGACATGCTATAAGGATACCCATATAGCATATCCCCAACACTTTCCCTTCCTCCGCCGCCAGCCCTCCTCCTCCTCCCTAGCGCCGCCGTCGGAGGAAGCCACCGGGCGAAGCCTGCGTGGCCGACGGCGGCGGCGCGGGGTCCTTCCTCGCGTACTCCTCGAGTTCCTGGGCGGAGGTTCTCGGTGGGTTGCGGCGGGGCTCCGGCGCGCGTGCGTGGGCGACCTCCGGCGGGGCGGTCGGGCGACGACAGCTAAGGCCACGTGGCCCTGACCTCGGCGCGAAGGGCTGCATGGAGGCGCGGCGCTGACAGGGGCTCTGCTCGCTTCCGGAGGGTGTTGGTGGCTGTCCTCGGCCTGGAGGTGGCGGTACATTCTAGTCGTCGGCCCATGGACTCGGTGGTGGCGCTGATGCCGGCGGCGGCTGCGCAGGGAGGTGCTCAGCTGGCCTGGTGCCCCTGTAGCTCTGGATGGCCCAGATCTCGGCCCGCTTGGGCCCGATCTGGGTTTGGGGCGGGCCTAGCACGGGGCTACCTCTCTCTGGAGGTGGAGGAGGGTGTGGGGCGTCTCGGAGGCGGTGGCTCTCTGCGCGGCGTGGCGGCGGGGTCTTCTGGGCCTTCGAGGCCCGGTACTGTGTGCTGGTGTGCCTCGCGACCGTCCGGTCGACAACCGCCATTGGCGGTGGAGGTCGAGCTCCTCCGAGCGGTCGTGAAGTTACCACTATCTGGTTTGGCCAACCCTTTCCCTTCCGCTTCGTAGGTCACGCACGAACCAGTCTCAGTGGGTGCGAGCCCATGGATGCCAGGGCGGCGGCCCCGGAAGGTGGTCTGCAAGGCCTTTCTTCGGCGGAGGTGGCTCCGGGAGGCGTATTGTGTTCTTGGCAGGCGGCGTTCCGGCTGTGTCCCGGATGGCGGCGGGGCGAGGGCGCTGCTCCTTGGCGGCGGTGGTGGTTGAGACGTGCTTGGCCGGCGACTCCAAACCCTAGGTTGGGTTTGGGCGGGCTAGCTTGCTCTCAGGTCACTTCCATGGTTGGTTTGGGGTTCGGTTCGGGACAGGGAAAGCGACGATGCCTATGTGTCTGCTGCAGCGCGGCAGCGGGGGCTTCACGGGCCCAAGTTGGGTTCGGCCGGGTCTAGTTGGCCTAGTATGCTCCTGTTGCTGCGTCCGGTCTGCTACCGCCCTGGCGGTGGAGGTCGTTCCCTCCCACGCGGCAGCAGCGCTGCTGTCCCTTGTCTTCGATGGGTGCCTCGTGCCGGCCAACCTCGTGGTGTTTGCCATGGCGAGACACCGATGAAGACGGCGAGACTGTTTTGGCGCATGTTGGTGGTCGGCTTGTTGGTGGAGTGTCAGAATTGGCTAGGGTTTGAGTCTTTGGGGGGTCGGGAGAAATTCTTGTCGGCTAGGCTGGCTCCGGCGCGGCGACGTCTGCGGGTGCCGCCTTCCTTCTTGAAGGGCGCTGGTGGTACCCTCCTCTCACTCCCCTATGTGTACCGGGAGAAATCCTTGGAGAAGTCCGGGCAGCAGCGTCGTCATCGTCGCCCCCCTTCTTGAAGGTGCTGCTTGGTACATGGCAATTCGGTGGCATAGGACCGTGGTGGGATTCTTCCGGAGGGCGCAGCGGTCGCGAGTCTTTGTCGGTGGTCGATCCGGTGCTGTTGTGCATCTTTTCTTTTTCTTTCTTTTGTGTTGTTCTCTTGGGCTTTTGCTTGTGCTGTTCGTCCCCAGCAGTATTCGGTATCTTTGGGCATTGTGCTGTCTGGCCCAGCAGCTGTCTCATCTATGTGCTTTATTTATAAAGCGGGGTAAAAGCTTGTTTCAAGAGAAGCGTGGGGTGAAGAAGAGACGGCCGGCGGCTATGTTGGTGGATCAATTCGACCGAGAGGCGGCTATGCTGATTTGCTTCCCCTCCCTCCTTTACCTACTAGGATAGAAATCTTTCCTTTCCAAAATTAATGAAAACGTAGCAGAGTGACCGCTCTTTCCTTACGTACGTACGGATTTTGCCCTTTAATTTCGGGGTAACAATTACTGTACTCACTCCGAGTTCAGTTTATTAGTACACACGCAGTTTTAAAAAAAAGTTTAACCGTTAATTTTTACCAATAAGATATGCAATATATATCCCAAAAATATATCATGGGGACGAATAGAGCATGTACAGGACAGGTACGATACAAAAACAAATATTTGTTGGAGCACAATAGTGATCATAATACCTTTTTTTGGAGAAGTGATAGTAATACCTTGGTTTGTACACAAAAAGAAATACTCCCTTCGTCTTTAAAATAGATGTCTCGTATTTATTAAAATTTAGATGAATTTAGACACTATATATTTAGTATATAGATTCATCTAAATCTTAACAAATCTGCTACATCTATTTCAAGACGGGGGGGGATACAAAAGATTTCACTCCCTCTGTTTGTTCCGCGTGTCCCTCCGCCTTTGCTCCGTAGAGCCCGTGCGCAATCCGACACCTTGAGGTAGGTCCTTAATTTGCCGAGCTGGAGATCTTGGCCTGCAGTGGTTTCGAGCACTAGACTATCAAAAGTACGGATTGGTATCAAGCCTATGTGAGGTGGCATTTTCCTGTGATCTATCATGCATGCTTAAGAAGGTTCTAGGTGACAACCATCACCATGTTTAAGGCGGGGTTGGCATGACCTGCTTCCCCTCTTTGTCAATACAGGGGTAGCCTTTGGTTTCTCCGCAATGTCCTTCCCCATCCTAATTTTCGTCGAACACCGGGGACTTGGATGACATGGCAGGAGCTCGTGCTCTTTTCTGTTGTGCCAACAACCTTTTGTACTCTGCTTCCATTGCTCTTGCCACCTTGATGGATTCATGTGTCTTGACAAGGTCCTTGTTGAGCTTAGCGCTTTTCTCTATGATGCACCTGGCTTCTGCCAGGATTTCTTTGCGCTTCTCATCTAGCTAGACAACGTTCTAGATATGATCCACGGTCACTGGCTCTACGAGAGTTTTAGCATATATCACTTTGCCAGCTGGAGTAACAAAGACATTGCCTGCCGCCGAGGTTGATGTCAGTGATGGAGGATTTGCTTGATTGGAAGCAGTTGGTCTGGTTGCCGGTTCCTGCACTAGCCGTGGGGGGATAGCCGGAGGGTGCAAGGCCCTCCCTAGATCCATAGGATCCACAACGTTCTTACCTGTGGCCGCTATCCTTCCGGTGTTGCCTGCTGCTGGCGGAGCTACTCCGGTATCTTGATTTTCTTCTGTGATAGCCACCAATACTTGGTGGGAAGCGATTGCTTGTTCGTTGCGTCTCTCGCGATCCATCTCTTCCTCAATCTCCTTCATGGTAGAATCGAGTTCCTACGAGTTGGCAGGAGCACTCCCACAGTCCATGTCGCCGATGTCGGTATAGAGTGTATCCAGGACCGAGTCAGAGTTATTGCTAGCCAATTTGGAGGTAGATCCTGATTCTGAAGCAAAGTAGCCAACAAACTTGTTTTTGCTAGCAGCGGTAGCGTTGGAGCCCAAAGCAACTGTGTCAGCCTTGGCGTAACTGTTAATAGTTGCGATCACTTGGCTGAGAGTTAGCGGTCCAGAAGCCTCCTACCGCCTTAGCAAATGCTGGAGAAGTGAACCCCGTTGGATCCCTTCAATAAAGTGAGACACGGCCCTTTGGTCGGAGATTCCCATGACAGAGTTTTTTCAACCTAACACATCTAGCTAGGAACTCACATGGGGTTTCTACCTCCATCTGGAAGCAACGTGACAAATCATAGGAACTCACGGTAGCCACGAAGTGTGACCTTTGCTTCTCTAACACTTGGGTGTGCCAAACAGATCTGTTTTGGTCTTCCACCATTATATCCTGCATAGAAAAGATTTGGATGGGCCTTGAATTATTGAGATCTAAGACGACAAAATTCGAAGAGACATCCGTCTCAAATTATTCTTTCGCGATCATGTCTAGCCCGGAGGCGGTCTGTGCGGGTCTTGACATGTGTCCGACTTCCTGGGTCATCGATCCCGAGCCGGTTTTACCGATGAATATTTGGATGTCCCAGATAGGGATGATGGAACAGCGGGTGGGATTCATCTTCGCCAGGATCTATAAATCATCTGGAGGGACGATCGGAACATTGCCGGAGAAGAGAACGTGCCTGATGGCTACAGTGTCGCCGATTCTCGCGAAGTGACCGGGCCTTGCCTGTTGTAGAGCTCGAAGCGCCTCTTTCTCTATGGTGCACGCCAACTGTCGTGGTTTTATCGACAAGTACGCCATGAAGGGTTCCTCGTAGAGCTTGTTTAGAGACGTGGGGTAAGGCGGCGAGTTGTTGGGTACGAGGTTACACATCGTACCTAGTTTTAAATCCACAACGATGGTGAATCCTACCCCTGTATAATAGCAATACACCGAGTTATACAGATCGTAAGATTTGCTATGCGAGAGTTTAGTTATGCTCTAAAGGCTACTAAAGGTCTGGCTTATAAAGGCATCAGAACCTAAGGTTACAGGCAAAGTCCATACCAAACAGGGTAGAGAGTTCTATAGTAATATCCCCAACAAGCATTCCTCTCCATCCTTACCCGCAGCCGAGACGGCACCGCCGCGCGTTCTGAAGACCGCTGCTGCTAGTGTCGCTTCCCTAACTTCGAGCATGGTGACCGGTGAGCCAGGTCGAATAAATCAGCCGGCATGGGCGCCATCGGGACCTCTAGGAACCACGACAACGACATGGGAGGAGTGGCTTAGACCCGTGACTTGGTGGCAGGACGGGCAGGCTTCATCGCCAAGGAGCGCTCTTTTTGCATTCTCCCACCTGTTCGGAGAATTGCACGTGTCAATCACAAGATATGTTGCCTTCATTGTGTTGTGTTAAATAGGTTCTTCTCAATAGACGTACGGTAGAATGGGGAAACTGAAGGATAGTCTATGGATTGTAACAATTATGCGATTAAGAAAGGTGGAATTCATGGTTGACAAATTTAGATTGCTAGAGCCGGCCATGTGAAGTACTAGCTAGTAGTAGCAAGATCCATAACAAATACTTACTAGATTAAACTCCCTGACAAGTAATTGGCATCGACATGAACGAGTACAGAGATATAGAAGGAACAGACTACTTCCTCCGATCGAAATTAGTTGACTTAGTTTTGCCTAGAATCCGAATCTAAATAAATCCGAGTCAACTAATTTGGATCGGAGAGTAGATTAAACTCTACCGACAAGTAATAGGCATCGACACGAACGTACAGGGATATATTATATGAACCGTGCTATACGTACGACAATTTTCCGTCCGATTTATGTACGACGACTCAAGGAACCGTTCATCTCCTGCGTGGCACGCAGCACTCTCCTTGGATCAGCTGTCGTACACAAGTCGGACTCCAGTTTTCGTACGCGTAGTAGTTTCGATATTATATATAGAAGGAACAGACTACTAGTTCCACAGAATGCCCTCGACAGCCACCTGGTACTCGTACTGCAAGCCCTTGATCGTCATCTCGAACAGCTCCCTCATCTTCTTGGTTTCCACGTCGTACTTCTCCAGGACGCCCTTCACCCGAATCCCGTAGTCCTCACCGCTGATGTCCTTGATCGGCGGCGCTTCACACGCCTCCATGATGATGTCCTTGATCTCCACCTTGCACATCTCCACCATGGCGGCGATGTCTGCCTCGTACTTGTCCGTCATGCCCTGGATCGCCTGCTTTAGCTTGTCCAGCATCTGATTTGGCGCCGCCTCACAGTCAGGGCCGCCGCGGATCTTGTGTGCCGTTAGACACGGACCGAAGATGGTGCCAACGCTTCTCCCACGCCCGCCGATCCGACCGCCTCGACCGCTGCTCCCATCTCGGCCGCCTCGACCATTCTCTCCCGCCATGGATCCTGCGTGCACTGGGGTGTCATAAAAAAATGTGGAAGGAGCAATCGAGTTGCACAGCACTTGGGTAATATGATCCACATGATGATGGGTAATAGCTACTCAACAGAATCGCAGCATGCACAATCCGGCAGTACGGATCTGATCGCAAACCCAACACTAGTAGTAGTAGTAGTAGTAAAAAAGATCCAAATTAAACGGGAAGCTCTCTACATATTGATCTGAATCGCGTACGTACGGATCTGGAGACCCGGATGGCTAATGGCTAATCAACAGAACGCAGCACTATGCATAGCACGTAGGTACTATATGAGATCCAGATGGGTAATGAATCTGGAGATCAAAATAAACCCTGGGTCCTTGATGTCTGGGTGCATACCTGGGGTCCAAGCGTGGGGTGAAGAAGAGACGGCCGGCGGCTGTGTCCTGTGTTGGTGTTGGTGGATCGATTCCATCGAAAGGCGGCCTGCTTTATATTGCCGATTTGCTTCCCTCCCTCCCTCACTCCTATCCTAACTTATTAGGGTAGTAATATATTTCCCTCGCCTAATGAAAACGTACTAGCAGAGTTTCCGCTCTCTTCTTTTTCGTACGGATTTTGTCCTTTAATTTCGGGATAGCAATTAATTTCCTTCGGAAAAGGAACGAATATGCGCGATGTGGTGCTGTTTTTTACCATTTTGCTGGGCTACATATGGTAATTGAAGCTTGGAAATTCTTTAAGCAGCAAGGATCTGTTTGAAAAGTATGAAATTCATGAACTTGAAACAGATTTTAGCCCATCCGGTCAAGACCCATCCAAGTGGGGCGACCAACGCCTCTCCCCGACCTAACCCTAGGAGCCGATGCCGCCTCTTCCCCTTTCTCGCCGCTGCCGGAGGGGCCGGTGGGCAAAGCCCAGGCACCCCAAGGAGGGTGGTGGTCCCTCTCCCCTAGCTGGTGGTGCGGCACGAGCCGTTGTCGCCGGGAGTGCGGGCTACCGCCGGCGTGGCGGACGTAGGTTGAGGCTGGTGGTGGGCGCCATGGCGGACGACGACGATGGGATGACGGGTGGAGCTCTGGTGGGTGTGGTCGTCTGGCCCTTGGCTCAGATGCGCCCGCCCCCACATCAGATCTTCGGATCGGAGGATCTTTGCAGGTCTCTTGGCGCCAGGTTACGGTCGTGGCGGCCCGGATTGCCTACTCCTCTGTTGGCCTAGCTGGTGGAGAATTGGGCGGCCGGTCCCATGGGGAGCCGGCGGGCGACGATCTGCCTAATAAAGGTGTCAGTCCTTGATTCCTCTCAAGCCAAGATGAAGATCCTTCTGATATTTCTCTATATTGATCTGGTTACTGTGTCGTGTTCCGGAAGGCTCCGCTGGCATACTCCATAAGTGCGATCATGCCGAGAGATTGCTAGATCGGATGGGATTCGGTCATGTGCATCCATGTTTTAGTCTAACCGTTTGGTTTTAAGGGTGCGCTTTGCAGTTTGTTGGCTGTTAAGATCATGGGGCATGTTGTCGTTCCATGGTGCTGACAAAGAATGTTATGGAGACCAAAATCTATGGACTGACAATGATGGTTCGAGTCTAGGTAGTGATGAGGAATTGGCTTGGTAATTCTTGACTTGGAGCAGTGGCATGCAAGTGGGGCGACTGCACATGAGAGGTTCACGGTTCTACCTTTCAGGATGAAAACCCAGGGTCTGGTCTTAATTGGTTGTGCCTGACAATGGCCTTGTTGAAGGCATTGTTTTGAGGGTATGGACTTTCTTTAGGATAAAAACCTAAGTTTTAGAGAAGCTGGACTTCTGGTGTTATCTTCGTGATGGTGGTACTGCTGCTCTAATGAATGGTTTACTATAGCGGGACTTTTATTTTTTATAATTCTTCTTTGTTTTTTGGCTGTGTGCATCCGTATAGCCGCTAGGGCAATGCGTTGTTGCAGAGGATGGGTGTAGTTGATATCTTTTGATATTAATATATGCTTCTTTCCAAAAAAAAAATTAGACGAACGAAAAATGGAACAGAAAAGGATGGTAGCATGCTTTATAGTTTTTGTTTACGCATGTCTTGTTGAAATCGGAAAATGAAACCGCCCGATAAACTCCGGAAACGTATAGCGAATCGAAAATCATGGGAGACAAATATGGAGTAGGTACATGATGGGTATGATACAAAAACGAACATTTGTCCGAACACAATAGTAACATAATACTCCCTCCGTTTAGAAATATAAGATGTTTTAGGTTTGTGAAGGAGATGTATCTAGACACCTTTTAATGTCTAGA
This sequence comes from Avena insularis, assembly GCA_023614405.1. NCBI lineage: Eukaryota > Viridiplantae > Streptophyta > Magnoliopsida > Poales > Poaceae > Avena > Avena insularis. Next base: position 360,589,168 of record CM042691.1, on the reverse strand, counting down.
TTCAGTGTCTAGATACATCTTATTCACAAACCTAAAACGCCTTATATTTCCAAACGGAGGGAGTACATCTTTACACCAAAAGTAACTAGCTGTTGCCACGGTATTTAAGTTGTTTTTTAAAATTCATGTGGATATCCGCTTATACACACTACATGAACCAGGCCGTTGACATAGGGTTTAACTGGGTTGGTTTGGTGTAGACTGTTAAAATAGGATGTGGCATAATTAATGGGTTGGTGCGGGCTGGTTTCGGTTTCTCCTTGTTTGACACCGGCCGGCTCAAAACAATCAACGAGTTGGTGTTACATAAGGACATGTTCCACCGTAGCCTTGCTTTCCCCCCGACGATCGACGCAAAGCTCCCGTTCATGCGTACCTGCACCTGCGGCCAGTGCGGGCTTAAAGACGACCGCTACGTGAGGCGCTATCGGCGGAGCCTACTAACGAGTTCGGTGACAACGCGACAGAGGACGCGGACAGGGCGCTGCTGCTGGAGAGCTGCTTCGTTCTCGTCATGAACATGATTGTCAGCAAGACGGGCGTCAGTGTCCTAGGCAAGAGAGCGGCGCGGGAAGCGTCCATCAAAAGGGAGTACTTCATACTGCATAACACATGGTTGTGGCGCAGCTAGCAGGCCAAGCGGATCAAGCTTGACATGCTCATGCTCGAGAACCAAATCCTCTTCGCCGTCGTCCAGCTGCTCGTCGCCGCTTGCGGCAGGCTGAAGCTCTGGCATTCTGTCGAGTAGGTCATGCTCTGCTGCTTCTAAGACGTTGCTCGAAGCAGCAGGCACGCCTCCCCTGCCATGGCTCTCCACACCACTCAAGCAAACGAGAAGAAGTCGAATAGGTTGTTCCCCTATTGCATGGAGCTGTCAGCTGTGGCAGTCGACGGTGTAGTTCCGGCCAGCGCGCGTGGGGGCGTCGGGTGAGTCGAGATGTGAAAGCACCTTGACATGTCGTTTCTGGAGGTGGCCGGCGAGCCCCCTGGCATGATGAGCACCCCGTGCTTCCACGTCCATGAGTAGAGCTTGCACTTCTAGTGGGCGCATGACGCGTGCATCACGATGGACATGCAGGACCGGCTCTATGTTTTTCAGGGCCCTAGGCAAAGTCGGTGGCATGGGCCCTTAAGACTAACGTATATAGAGACATATTAGAAAAAATTATCATATATGTATCTACTGGTACTTTTAAAATAACTAAAAGTTAACATCCAATCAAACATTTTATTCTCAAAATATAATAAATAGTATTTGTTGCTGGTTTGATTACCTCAAATAAGAAATAATCCCAATGATAATAAGTCAGGAGTGAGGATCAGAGCCTGCCGCTGGTGAATTGGTGATCCCCGATAGACGATAAATGACCTGCGAATCTGCGATCGTCGATCGAGTCAGGGAGATAGGGCCCTAGAGATCGAGGCACGGAGTCCGACCGATTTTCGAATAGTCGAGGAGAAGAGAAGAGAAGGGAGATCATAAGTTCGCGACGCATTGTAACCCATGCGGCCAGCGTCGTAACGCATTGTAACTCGTAAGCCTTGTGCCTCGTGTCGTAGTGAGCCTTTTTGATTTCCTGCTTGACACATTGTATCTGGTTTTCAGGGCCCTACTCGTTTCTCGCGTCGTGGGCACCAGATGTATACCCATATATATATATACATCTTCCGTTCGCAAATAAGTGTACATCTAGCGTTTAGCCAAGTTAAAGTTTATTAAATTTGACTAACTTTATAGATAATATAGCAACATATATTACTCCCTCCGACCCATATTAGTTGGCTCAACTTTGTCTAAATTTGGATGAATCTAGACACTATTTATTCATCCAAATTTTAATAAATCCAAGTCAACTAATATGGATCAGAGGGAGTACATCAGATTAACATATCATGAAACTAAATTTTAAAACACATCTATTGGTAATAATTTAGAGTCATAAGTATCACTACATTTTCTATAAAAATTTGTCAAACGTTGTTAACTTTGACTTAGAACAAGGTTAGAAGTACATTTATTTGCATACAAAGGAAATACATGATACAAATTTGTGGGCCCCCTCCGGCCGTGGGCCCCTGGCCAATGCCAGGGTGGCGGCCCCTCAGCGCCGGCCCTGTGGACATGGACGAAAGACGGTAGTTGCATCCGAAGCGGTAGTTTGTGCTTAGTGATGCGGTTTAGTCGGTTTACCTGGGTCCAACCCCTCTTAAACCAGCTTAAGAGTTTTTAATTGCGGTCTGGCGGTTTATAGCGGCGAACCCAGATAAACACCGGTGATCCGATGTGGTGCGAGCTGGGCTCACCGTTTGGCCAGTTTGAAACCAAACTCTGCCCAGATTTACATCCGCCTCCTCGCACTTCCTCGCCTCCGGCGCTCGGGGCCTCATCGTCACTAAGTCTGATGGCGGACAGATGCCGCCGCTATAGAAGTCTGATGGCAACACGGACGACCTCTGTAACGGCGGCATCTGTCCACCTTTTTCTTGCAGCTTAGGCGCTTGGTAGACATGAGCTGGCGGCCGGCTGATCGCAATGCAAAATCGTGGGAGACCCCACGGACGTGTCATTCAATGGCCACATTGTCTGCCTGTTCAAGGATGATGGAGTGCAGTGGCAATTCTAGAACTAAATTAGAGGGTAGGCTCAATATAACAGACCACTCAAGTTAACTAGAATTACTTTGAACAAAGCAACATGTCACGTGTATTTCAGATTCTTATAGCAATGCATTGACAATTGAAGTCAACAACTAAAGTAAAAAAAAAAAAAACAATAATATACCTTGCTAAGCCGCTAACATAAAGCATGAGTATACCCAAAATAATTATACTAGTCAAGTATCTACTAACCTGCATGACGAGATTAAAACAATTAGTGAAACATCAGCATGATAAAAATGACCAATGTTATGAAAAAAAAATACTTACCACTAAGAATTACGAGCCGGCAAGGGTGGTGGTCAGCTTATTCAAATGTATATATACCAAAAAAGATGCTACGGTTCTTTCTTTAGGAAGATGTCCATTACGGCCACTTTATCATCCTGGCATCCTCGATATTTTTGAATATTTGTCGCTTGGTGTAGCATACCATCAATTCATTTAACCACCTACCTGATATTTTGTTTCGCAAATTTGTCTTAATAATACTCATTGCTGAAAATATTATTCGCTGGAACGCTAGACTTTGGTGTATAATAGCGACCCAAACCAGCTGGATTTTTGTCACACGATGAGAGTGATCGTTTCTTCATTGCAAATCTGAAAAATACGTAGGGGCGAATTCATAGATTAGTCGTGGCAATTATTTAAGTTGATTTGGAAACAATGGATACACCTCGAAATAGGCATGCGCCCAGCTATATAAATATAGCAACCACGATTGATATCGCTGTTGGGCCAAAGAGCACAACGCCCAAAGAAAACAGAAAATAAAAAGAAAAGGAACAATAAGAGAAAACAAAGCCGGCGCCAGCGGCTCGACTACCGAGGATGACCCGCAACCGCTGCGCCCACCAGAGAATTTCCACCACTCTCCTAGCCTCTCTGAAACGTCACGCATCAAGCAGCACTTCCAAGAAGGAAAGCGACAACGACGACGCTGCTACCCGAAAAGTCCTAGGGTACCCCGGCGCCCTTCAGGAAGGACGGCGACACCCGCGGGCGTCACCACGTCGGTGTCACACTCCCGACAAAGATTTCTCCCGACCCCTCAAAAAGCCACACTCCCAAACGCTTCGAAGCTCCCTGCCAAGCTCGCCGCCCACCAACGCACGCCACCACGGTCTTGAAGTCACCCCCGGCGTCTCACATGACCCACAGTATGAGATTGGTCCGACCGAAAGGAAGAGACTCCGACGAGGGTCGACAGTACAATAACACGCGGGAGGAAACTACCTCCATTGCCGGAAGGCGATAGCCGACCGGATGTAGTTGTGGAGGCAAACCAGGCCCTCTCTGGTCCGGCCGAGCCCAAATGGACTCGTGAAGCTCCACCACCACACTGCAGCAAGGGTGTTACCGTCGCTGCCGACATTAGCACTAGTCCCTACCCCTCCGCCCACCAAAGGATCCACTGCCACCGCAGAACCCCGCCGCCAAGCAGCGGCGCACTCGCCACCGTGTTCAACCAGGATTACCGGTCCACCGCCGGTCTGAGGAACACCACCTGGGCCAGCAAGGGCGATGAGGGACGAACGCGACGAACACGGCACCTCCGTGCCGCCCGAGCCACCCCAGGCAGGATTTGGCGAGCGACCACCCGATCTAGGCCCGCCAGGCCCAGATCTGGTGCCCAGGCCACGCCGCAGCTGGAAGAGGCCGTGCCACCCACCTCCTTGCCGGTGACCGAGGGCCCCGGGCGGAGCCCGCATGGCCCAGATCGGGCCCAAACTGGCCCAGATCGGGCCCTGCAGAGATCTCCATCGGGGGCACCTGGCCCCGTCCGCCGCCGCTGCAGCCGAGCTGCTCGCCGCCACACCGCCCATGGGGACGCCCGTTCGCCGCCGCCCGGTCCTGCCACAGCCCCGCCAAGCCCGCCGCCGCCAACGAGGGGAGCCCCACGCACCCCTGCCGCCGCCGGGAAGAGAGAGCGCCCGCCGCCACCGGCCCCGTCCGAGCTTTGCTCGGCGGTGCGCGCCGGCAGCGGCGGGAGGAGGAGGGGGTGGGGGACAGGAGGCGGGCGCGCGGCTAGCCTCGCCCCGTCGCCTGCAGGGAGCGAGACGAGGTGAGGAGGTTTTTTCGGGAGGGCCCGCTTCACAATGGATACACCTAACCTGGCACGGAACAAGTTTCAACGAATTATATCTGATGCATTGGCTGGAAGTCTGGAACTGAATAACTCGCAAAGTGAGCAAGGGATCAACGTTCGCCTCGCCCTCCGGCCCATCATTCTCCCCCGCGTCAGCAGTGCAGTTTGATAGATCGCAGATTTGTGCATGTCTCCGCGCCCCTGATGCATGGAGTGCAGTGTCTATCTAGTTGGACATCGTATACAAGGAGTCGCAGGGCCGGCGCTGAGGGGCCGCCACCCTGGCATTGGCCAGGGGCCCACGGCCGGAGGGGGCCCACAAATTTGTATCATGTACTACCTCCGTTTCAAGGCTTAAGGCGCACACGCTTTCCAAAGCAAAGTTTGACCAAAAGAATTAAGCAACAAAATCTTGATTATATTGTACATAATTAGTACCGTTGGATTCGTATTGAAAAATACTTTCCAGTGATACTAGTTTTATATCAAAACTCTTTACCTATTTAGAGTAATTCTTGGTCAAAGAAAAAACACGCAAAATGAGGACGCCTTAAGCCCTGAAACGGAGGGAGTATTTCCTTTGTATGCAAATAAATGTACTTCTAACCTTGTTCTAAGTCAAAGTTAACTACGTTTGACAAATTTTTATAGAAAATATAGTGATACTTATGACTCTAAATTATTACCAATAGATGTGTTTTAAAATTTAGTTTCATGATATGTTAATCTGATGTACTCCCTCTGATCCATATTAGTTGACTTGGATTTATTAAAATTTGGATGAATAAATAGTGTCTAGATTCATCCAAATTTAGACAAAGTTGAGCCAACTAATATGGGTCGGAGGGAGTAATATATGTTGCTATATTATCTATAAAGTTAGTCAAATTTAATAAACTTTAACTTGGCTAAACGCTAGATGTACACTTATTTGCGAACGGAAGATGTATATATATATATGGGTATACATCTGGTGCCCACGACGCGAGAAACGAGTAGGGCCCTGAAAACCAGACACAATGCGTCAAGCAGGAAATCAAAAAGGCTCACTACGACACGAGGCACAAGGCTTACGAGTTACAATGCGTTACGACGCTGGCCGCATGGGTTACAATGCGTCGCGAACTTATGATCTCCCTTCTCTTCTCTTCTTCTCGACTATTCGAAAATCGGTCGGACTCCGTGCCTCGATCTCTAGGGCCCTATCTCCCTGACTTGATCGACGATCGCAGATTCGCAGGTCATTTATCGTCTATCGGGGATCACCAATTCACCAGCGGCAGGCTCTGATCCTCACTCCTGACTTATTATCATTGGGATTATTTCTTATTTGAGGTAATCAAACCAGCAACAAATACTATTTATTATATTTTGAGAATAAAATGTTTGGTTGGATGTTAACTTTTAGTTATTTTAAAAGTACCAGTAGATACATATATGATAATTTTTTCTAATACGTCTCTATGTACGTTAGCCTTAAGGGCCCATGCCGCCGACTTTGCCTAGGGCCCTGAAAAACATAGAGCCGGTCCTGAGGAGTCGAGCATGCATGCATGTCGGTCTACGTTATATTGGAAGCAGTCGCGCTCGCATTTTATTTGACAGAAAAAAATGTCAAATAACTATCCCCAAATTGTTACTACTTTGTTAGTACGGTACCAATTCAAGAATTCCGTTTGGAAGCAAGTAAAAGAAAAAAGAATTCCGTTTGGAAGCGATCACGAACACGGTACAGGAATACACGCAGTGCAAAACAAAACAAAAAATCAGCAGGTCAAATATGCGCAAGGAATCGGCATACGACGAGGTGCACCAGATGGCACATGACCTCGCCGCGGCTGGCTGGCACGGTGAAGAAGGCGCGCGCCGGATATGCTCGAGCGAAACCTACCTACTAGCTCTTTCCACGGCGAAGCCAGGATTTCAACTTGATGGGGGCGAAGATTTTTTCCCCAGAAAAAGCGTAATACCTAAACGACTAGTCAATATATCGACATCTCGGCATACCAATATAAAAGTTTGGCACTACGAAATTAAACCAATTATATGTATTAGAAATTTAGGATGCAATCTTAAAACCAATTTATTTATGTTTTTTTCTACTTGGAATAATATGTGCATCACAGATTAGAGAAACACATCCAACTAGCACATCAATTCATTTTTATATGCTAGTACATATATTAACACAACTAAATTGTAATCTGTATAAAATACGGGACAAAAGCTACTACATAATAATACTAATCTGTCTAGACCTACGTAGATTTAGAATGTGAATATGTGATACTCGATGGATTTGATGAAACCACACCACGATACAATTAAGTAAGAGAGCACCCAGCAGGCCAACACGCGGGAACGCCGCCCGTGGGTGCTCCCTGTCTCAGCGTCTCACAGACTGCCATGGACATAGCTACCTCGCGAGCCAATGACAGCAGCCTTGACAATTAACTCAATGGCGGCGGCCGGAGGACGCTCTGTTAGGTAAACTAACACACGAAACCTAGGACAATCCAGATATTTTTAGGTTCTTTAACCCTCCATGATGGCTTAGTGGGCTAGTTTTTATTGGGCTTTCATGAATACTTAACTAGCTATAGATATTAGACTTGGACTACTAAGACTAATTACATGATTAGATGTTGTAATTAGCCGTACACATGCATAGGGGGGGCGATCATTAGGGGGGGTCTAGCCCCTGCTAGCCCCCCCTTGTCTCCGCCCCTGGCTCTTTCGTCGTTCACCATATATAGCTCCTCCAGTAGTCCAGTCCCTCTTCCTCCTCGTACACGGCATTCAGCGAACGTGCACAAATTTCAGTTAACCCTGAACTTTCGTCATGATGGGCAGTTTCCTGGATTCAACTTGAGGGATCGACTGAGTGATCTGTTGTCATGACTCAGGAGGTGATCATATATCATGGAAAGATAGCTGGCTGTTACAATTGCGACAAGAAGATAACGAAGAACGAAAACAAAAAACACAGCAAGAGGACACAGATTTAACGTGGAAAAACCTCTCCAACAAAGAGAGGAAAAAAACACGCGCGCCGGCCAGCGAAACTTCACTATATCAAGGAGTGTTTACAAACGTCGGGGATTTCACAGATGCAACTCATCCCAACCGGCGGCTTACAAGGGTTTTATATATCAGTGAAAACCTAGGTCTTCAACGGGCTCCACTAGTCAGAAGTTGGCCTATACTTTGTAGAATTTGGATCAACATATAACACTAGCTGCGTACGTGCAGGACCGAAGAGAATGATGGGGAACATAAAGTTAAACTCTGAACCTAGCCTTTCTGAAGAGCAATTAAGTGCAGAGGAGAGGAGAGGACAGCATCCTCAGGGTCACGGCAGCCCAGAGGCAGAGCGAGGGATGGAGGCTAGCTAGGCTAGGGGTGAAGCCCATTGAAGACGACTCCATTAATTCCTGCATTCGCGCGTTTCCATATAGAGATAGATGCCAAAGGCACAAGAGACGTAGCGTCGAGGCAGCACAAGGCTGCCCGGCGCCCATCACCCATGAAATGTCATGCTACAGAGACAGCAGGCCTCCCTGCTGTGCGAGCACCGGCGAGGCTGCTCCAGACCCAGCGCGAGGCCAGACTCCGCCGCGCCGTGGAGCCGGTCAAAGGCCTCCATGCTTCAGGACACCGGGAGGGAGGACAAGGGCCCCCATGGCGAACGCCAGCAGCGCGTCGAGCACGCCATTGGCGAGGATCAGCCGCCCAACGAGCGACAGAAGCATGTCTCGCCGCGTCCGCGATCAGTCAGAGCGTCGGGACCGATCGATGACAGCGAGAGACTGACGGCCGCAGCAGGCGCGTACGTTGTCCCACGCTGATATCATCTGGCTCCCCCGACATTTGCCGCCTGGGACAAGACAGTGGCGTCGTCCGAACCGGCACCGGCACCAGCATGCGGCACGTACGTTCGAGGAACCGGAACGCGATGGAAGCATTTTCTTCAAACACTCTGCATACCGTGCAAAATACATTGTAGTAGCCTCGATCTACTGTTCATCACCATCTGGTCGGACGCGAGCTGACCCGGACATCGCCCGCCTTGTGTGGCCGCTGGAGCCGGAGTACATCTGAAGTTGGTGGATGGCAATAATGATCCTGTAATTGTACCAACTTCTCAGTCAAAGAGTATGACTGAACCAGCTACGAAAATGAGCAAGAAAAGTTCCCTAATTGACTACGACAGTAGTTACACCTCTTCTTACGCTTCAAAGAGTTTGCTCGGAAGTATGTCGACAATATAGTAGTAGTAGCAGGAAAGCCACACTCATAGAGCGAGACGAGCATGACAAAGATTCTTGAGTTTCTTCATCGGAAGCTTTCTTGAGTATAGCGTCTTGAGCTTGGTCTTGGACATGGATAGCATTCGGTGCACCAACATCATTGCATTAATCTCTTGTCCTTGATCTTGCTCGATCACTTGATTGATGGACTTCTTCGCCATGTTCTTGTGTGTTAGATGGTTCCACTTGATCAGTAGAACCTGTTCCTTCTCCTTGCATGCACCACAAGGACAAGGAACAGATTTCATGCTCGCCGCGTTCTTGTGTGTTAGATGGTTTCACTTGAGTAGAACCTGTTCCTTCTCCTTGCATGCATCACAAGGGATCCGTAACGGGTACTATAGAACCATACAGCTATTCTTCTTATGGCCTAGGAAGGAATATCATCATCTACAACATGTGGATCAATTTACTCCACTTGGGCGTGTGGTCGCTCCGCTCCGAGAAAATCTAGTGTGCCAAGTGAAAATGGTTACCCGTCACTTACTCGTAAACACCTGATTTCGTAAGTTTCCCCATATGGAAAACTGTGTTGTAGTGCTAGAACAGGCGCTCGGAATATTACCAATATCAAATTTATACTATTGCTAGTAACGGATTACATTACTAATAACATTAAGCTAAAATTCTAGGAATATATAGAAAACAATGATGATCTATATACGCCAACCACAACCTGGACCAACATAATGGCGCCACATAGGAACAAACTAATATGATCGGTGCAACAACCAATTTACGTACCTAGTAGACAGACAATTATAATTAGTTCGTCATGAACATAGTGTTGTAGTGAAGGCAATTTGAGGTAGATTATTATGTCCTGTGTTTATAGAGAATTTATTTCAATATTAAATACATGTAAATAGTTACTCCCTCCGTCTCAGCTTATAAGACTTACGCGTATTACTAGGTTAACAAATTTACCAAGTTAGCATGAGGTATATAAGATAAAAAACTATATTATTAAAAACTTCAAATGTTATATTTTTTAATGATATAATTTTTATTTTATATAATTTATATTATATAGCTCATGCGGACGGCCTAGGTATACGCGTAAGTCTTATAAACTGGGATAGAGGGAGTAATAGGAACCGGTCAGATATCCCACGCTGTCGGTCAATGGATTTAAGGAGTTGGACCATGTCCTCATCAACTATTGGCTCCAACGAGCCTATCACCGTGGGGCGTGTTACTGTTAGACTAGCCCCAATGGGGGTATCATATGTGGTATCATGCACCACATGCATGTAAAAACACACGGCAAAAGAAAACACACGGCAAAATGACAAGAAAAACACACGGCAAAATAACAAGAAAACACACGGCAAAGATATACACACGGCAAAGTTTAGATAACACACACGACAAAGAATTAATCACAGCAAACCCGTGCAACACATGTACATTCTCGACACATTTCACGGAGCCGTTACGAGACGGTCAGACTTTGCCGTGTGTGTGGAAAATAGACACGGCAAAGACACTATGCCGTGTGTCTAGGTTCAACACACGGCAAAGTCTATATCTTTTCATTGGTTGGAAAATATTTGACACGGATCGATGACATGGCATACCCGCGTGCGCGCGCAGATGCCCACTCTCTCTCTTCTATCATCACTCTCACGCTCAGGTTGCATGCACGCGCAGCTGCTCTCTCTCTTTCTCACGCGCAGCTTGCATGCAGGCGCCGCTGCTCTCTCTCTCACACGCGCAGCTCGCTATTTTCCTGGTGCTCGCAACCGCCGCATGCACGCGCAGCTCGACGGACGGCCAGCGCTCGTCCGCAACCGCGCATGAGCTCTCCGTCGGCACACGGAGAAGGCGGCGAAGGCAAGCTGCGGCAGCCAGCGGTGGTGACGAAAAGCAGCGCAGGCGGCCAGCGGTGGCGACGGAAAGCAGCGGAGGCGGCCAGCGGTGGCGACGGCAAGCAACAACCCCTGCTCGTGCTGCTCTCTGGCCCTCGCCGCGCGGCGCTCAGGCCCTGCCCGTCCTTGACGACGACGGACTTGAGGACGACGGTGGCGGCGGTGGGCTTGAAGACGATGACGGCCGCGGCAGCGGGCTTGAGGACGACGACGACGACGGCGGCGGTGGACTTGAGGACGACGACGGCGACGGTGGACTTGAGGACGACGACGACGACGCGGCGAAGCGCTTGAGAACGACGATGGCAGCGGTAGGCTTGAGGACGACGACGGCAGCGGACAATTTTTTTATGTTGGAATTTAGCCTTTGCCGAGTGTGTTAGAAAACACACGGCAAACATTTGTCCTCCGTTTCTGTCCGTGAACCACGTTAAGTCCTTTACTTTGCCGAGTTACACAAAAACACACGGCAAAGTTTTTGCCGTGTCTATTTTAAAACACATACGGCAAACTTTGCCGTCGCTGTCGTTGCCGTGTGTCAACACACGACAAAGACTTTGCCGTGTTCCGCGCAGCCTTTGCTGAGTCTTTTGCACACACGGCAAAGAATGTTTCTCCCGTAGTGATTAATCAACATCATTATAGAGTACATCCCTCATAGAGGTCGGGATAACATCAATGAAAATATTACATAATCTTGGCTCACTACTACGAGCTAGAACATGTGCCGCTACATTCAGATGACGACCATAATGTTTTAAAGAACAAGACTAAAACTCTGTTGCCAGCTTCTTGATGTCACTGACAATAGCTCTCACTTCTGATCGATCTCTCACAGGAGAGCAAATACGCTAGATAACAGATAAGCAATTGGAAACGAAAATAATTAATGTTGCTGAACACATGGTTCCTAGTCACCACTGGTGCCTATCTAATGGCCAAAGATTCAACAATCTCAGGGGAAGTGATACCATCAATACCTTCTTTGCATGTCAGTTTTAGAACTTTCCTGTGATCATGTACCACAGCACCCCACCTCATACGCTTGTCAGCAGCAAAAATCGCAGCATGAACATTCACACAAACCTAACCCGTTGGTGGTGGAACCCAATGTGAAGCTTAGGAAGATTCACACCCGTTTGCCGCCGGTGGTTTGGAAAGAATTGCACAATATTGTCCACATAAGCTTTGATTTTGCATGCCACACGATTTGGGTGTATGGTACCCTTCCCATTCTTTGCGTCATTTTATGTCTCCTAGATGTGCCGACCCGTTACGGCTAGGTATGTTGACTGTCCTGTTGTTTCTTCCATGTGCTCCACCTGCTCAGCCTTGTGCTGCTCTCTCCATGGACCAATGCTCCCGCTTGATGACGATGAAATACATGTTATTTATACTAAATTTTTATACTTTTCATCATTTATTTGTATCGAAAATATCATATTCTCTAGTACTCTCGTAAAACATATCTAAAATGATTAATGAGGTAACAATGCTAATAAGTATTATTTAAGATATTATTTGTTATACAGTTAAATATCTAGCAATGAAAATGCACTTGCTTGCACTAATTTTAGTTGCCATATGTAACAAATGTATGTTGGATTTTTTTGGGCTATTGTCCTTAACAAGATCTTTAAACCAAGTCCTGGGTAAACATGAGAAAAAAAATTATTCCTTGGTGGGGTCATTTCTCATATTTGCATCGGTCACCATTTGGGCATATTTTAATATGCTTGAGAATCTTGGTAGAGATATTTAAAGTGTATGGTAATATCTTGATAGTGGTTTCTTGTGTATGATAAGGTATAGGAAAACATCAATTTACAATATATATGGAGCTTGTTATCGAACCTCGAGCTGCTGCGCGGTGGGCAGGGACTGTGGCAAAAGTAGTGCCATGAAGAGGTTGGAGGTGACCTCGTACCATCCTTGTGTGCCAGGAGAGGGAGGTGGCCGCCCCTTCGAGCGTATGCACACCCCTTGTGGAGATGAGCATGCCTAGAATACTACTCTCCAATTGTTCATCGTCAACCCTCGTAAGCATGAGACTTGCTTCATCAGTGACGATGCAAAGGAACACGTCGAGGACTAGTGCTTTCGACACAAAGCGGTGAGACCGCCTGATTCTATGGAGGGCGGCGAGCGGGCCAAGTCATGGCAAATAAGAGTGTTATTTTGTGTTATATGGCCATGATATGGTTTAAATTCTAATAATCAAGATTCTACTAGGGGTTTATCCTTATATAGGTGTGTTGATGTTTGTTGTCTTGGCTTAGGCATTATAATTGTCCACTTTCTCCTCGACAAGTTGGTGGCATCATTTAAAAAAAAGGGTAACGAAGCCCTGACCTGTACATCGAGCGATGCATAAAACCTTTATTCATTATTATTAAAATATCAAAGTATGGCAGAAGACATTACAAAAACCATACAAACGAAGACCGTCAAAACAACACCACCGAGCATGATGAAGACAGTGCATCAACAACTTCTCGACGAACCCTGGAAACCCCACCAACCGCCCCATGATAGCCAGGACCCCAAATTCACCCAGCATATTCGTGAATTGAAGGTGGCGCAATGGTAAATAAACATAAAAAGGAAAGAGAAAGAAGAAAATGGGGAAAGGTAAAGGGAAAAAATGAAAAGACAGAAAAAAAAACGTATCTTGTGGGCTAGCCCACCGCGTTGCAGTAAGTTTGCGTAGGTCCGAAGTTGCCCAGTTGCAAACGAGCAGTGGACGATTCATTGTTGGGCCTGAACATACCGATTAGGACCACGATTCGGATCCCTCACGAAAAACCAAAATCCTGTAAGCTGAACTTAGTCAATGTCAACGGGATGGCACTTGAGAGAAAACCTGGCGGGATGACCGTTACGCGTGAGACTGGCGACTCGGGGGGCGACGCCGCCACCCCGACTCCGGCCAAGATCTCCGCGACGGTGACCGGCGGAGGGACCCCGGAATGGCTCACGGGTAGCCGTTTCTGGGTTCTGGGCTGTTCAGGAGAGGACGATGACGGTGCGTTCGACGCGAGGTCTCGGTGGCGTCGGATCAGGAGACTTCTTTCAAATACTTGTGCCGCTCGCCGTCTCCGGAGACTGGTACTGATCTGGAGGAATGCACCGTGGATCTGGCGCGTCGAGCCCTCAAGCGTCTGCAGAAGCAACAGGAGCAGCGGGCAGCAGCCCTTGCGCTTTCATCGTCGACGAGTCCAGGTTCGTCATCCGTTTCTCGCTCTTGTGTTCGTGATCAGTTTGTAGTCAAGGAAACGAAAAAGCAATTGAAACTGCCGGTGTTGGAGCCAACGTTTTTCCATGATGATGGTTTGGGTCGGTGGTCTGTCGTTCGCCGCGTCGTTGGCCGCCGGCGAGAAACATGCCGCGATCTGTTGCGACCTCTCGTGATCCGCAATTTGCGTGAGTTTCAAAATTCCGGGGTTTGGGCCCTGCTAAGCTACGGGCCTCCTTGCCTGTTGTCAGATCGGGTCGTTGGGTCCGTCGATCTGTAGCTCAGGACGCGCCTGAAACCCTAAACCCCGTGTCTCGATCGAACGGTGTTCGGTGTGCTACTCCAAACAAAGGCGTGCAGTCTGTCGCTGGACAAGCCTCCACAACCCTAGTTTGGCGTAAGGTCGAAAAAGGATCTCCTGACCTGCGGCGGCGTGAGTCGAGTGCGATGAATGGCGGCGGTGGCTTCAATCCTGGCCGGGGCAATTTCAACCCTGGCCGGGGAGGCAATGGCCGCGGCAATGGTGGTGCTGGCCGTGGCCGGTATCAAGGAGGTGGCCGCGGAGGTCAGGGGAATGGAGGTGGTTACCAAGGTGGTAACAATGGAGGGGGTCGGAACTTCGTACAAGGTGAATCAAGTGGAACTGGCAATGGTGGCCAGGGGAACTACAACTACAACAACAACTGGTACAACAACAACTTCAATGGTGGAAATCAGCAGTGGAGGAGCAATGGTGCTTATCGTCAAAATCGTAGAGAGAATGGCGTGGGTGAGCACGCTGCTTTGGATGCTAATTTTCTGGCCAAGACGGTGCAGGCTGTCGTGGCAGCTGTGACGGCTGTGCAGGGTGGCCAGGCGGCGGCGGCGTCTGGTGTTGTGGAGGTGGCGCCGGTTGTGGTACCTGTGGTGCAGCCCTTGGCGGGCCAGGTTCTTGCCGCGGCAAATGGTGCGGGCCGGATTCCTGCCGCGGCAGCGGCTGTCGTGGCACCTCCTGCCGCGGCAGCGATTGCTGTTGTCAACCCTGCCGTGGCAGATCCTGTCGCGGCTGCGCCTGCCGTGGCACCTTCTCCTGCCGCGGCAGCGGGTGTTGTTCTGTTTCCTGCCGTGGCACGGCAAGGCCCGGCCAAGAAGAAGAAGGATGATAAGATGGCGTGCTTTCGGTGCAAAAAACCAGGACATTTGTTAGATGATTGTACGACGCCGTTTTGTGACTTGTGTGAATCTACCCATCACGCTGCTTCGAATTGTCACCTCCTTCAAGCTCCCAAACTAGTGGCCGTGATGTATGGTTCTGTAAATGATGCCCTCACCTTTTTTGAGTTGCCGTGTGGGGCCTTCAAGCCAAAAGTGGAGAATTCAAAGCTTGGTAAAGTAATTGTTGAGGGTGATGCCATGCCAATTCCTATATCACACAATATTTGAAGAGGATTGTTCCCTTTGAGAAGTTTGTTTGGGAAGTGTTTCACTACAGGGATAATATTTACAGGGTGAAGTTTCCTAGCAAACAGGAGGTGCTGAGGATGAAAAACTTCAGTTTGTTCCAATGCCCAGGTAGAAACTCTGATTTGATTTTTGATACATGGTCTTCAGCGGAGGAGCCTTTGTACATGTTACCTGAAGTCTGGGTTAGGGTCTCAGGGTTGCCAGTGGACCTTAGAGCTGATTATTTGTCCTTGTGGGGGATTGGCACGCTATTTGGAAAAACTATGGATGTGGACATGGCTTTCACTAGAAAATATAAGTTGCTGAGGACTAAGATTGGATGTTTGGACCCTAATCTTATTCCTGCTGACTATGATGTGTTTATTAGAAACGGGTTCTACAAGCTCAAGTTTGAAGTGGAGAAAGTTATGGTGACTCAAGATGAGAACATGTTGGATGATGACAAGGGCCAAGATCCTAATGATGGAGATGACAATGCAAACAATGAGGGAGGAAATAATAATGGTCAGAATGCTATGGATTTGGACCCAAAGGTTAAAGATGATGCTAGTTCTAAAAACAAGGGGATAGTAGGAGAGAAGGGGGTCGGTGGTGTTGATGGGGAGGAGCAGCCGATGGAGACTTTAACATTTGGGTCTATTGTGACTTGTTTTTCTCCTTTAGGTACATCTCATTCTCTATCTCCATCAAAAAAATTGGTTGCCAATGCTCCTTCTCATTCTCTGATTTTTAACGATGAAATTTTGTCACTTCAAAACATGTCTTGTGCTGATTTTAGTGCTGAATGTATAGCTGTAGATGGGGCCCCTAGATCTTGTTTGGGATCGGCGTTGGCCGATCTGCAGGCAGCAGCAACGGCTGCAGTGCATGTCGCTGACAGTGGTGCACGCGCCACGTGCGGCAGCCCGGCGTCGCGGGGATCTGTTGTGGCTGAAGCGGGCGGCGTGGTCACGTGTGGCTCCTCCCCGGCACAGAAGATCGCGAGGTCTGTCGTGTCCGGCCTGGCGACAGTCGACGTCCACGTCGACGGATCTCTTGCGGCTGGCGATGCGGTGGTGGATGGCCATGTGCGCGCGGAGCCGCAGAAGATCCAGGCGACCGTCGCGGTTGGGCCGGTCAGCAGCGATGGCAACGCCGACGTCAGCACGCCTATCATTGGCCATCATTGCCAGGATCTGGGTCTGCATGATTGCCCAATGATTGGCACCATGCAGGAAGGATCTTCTGCACAACACAGATATGTAGCTTCCGGTATGGCGCAAGTTGCTAAAATTTTGAACTTTGACTCTTTTGATGTTTTGAATGCAAGTTCTACGGAATCCGATGCTCATCTTGATAATGCAGATTTAAATGATAACAATGCTGCTGGACTTGAGACTAGTTTGTCTCCAAGGAGGGTTGCCTCTACACCAGGTAAAAGAAATTCAAATTTGGATTTTCATGTGTCCGTTCCTAAATCTTTGTTGAACCCAGATCCTATTGCCATTTGGTCATCGGTTATTGATGATCCATTACCTTCTGTAGGTGGTCTCCACGATACGAGGTTTGTAAGAGAGGAGTCGCCTCGGTGTGTGGGCACACCTGTGGCTGGCTATGGAACTAGCGTCTTTTTACCTGGTAAGGAGGTTCATTTGCAGACGGCTGATGATTTGCTTGATCCTTGTGAACATGTTTCTTTAACCGAGCCCAACACCTTGGCAGCGGGTGAGACCCCTTCTATGGACGAGGTGATCTCCTTTTGGTGGTATTCCGTGTCCTGGGGACGTGAGGACCAGCGCGAGGATTGGTGCGCAACCTGATGCTGACTTGACGCAAATGGAGAGGGCTATGAGGATGGCCCAGATGCGCGATTCGCCCCCTTCAGGTATTAAGCTTGCGCCCAATTTATCTATTGCCTCTATGTCCGATTGTGTGATTCACGATAGCGCTGCTAGGATAGGTGTCTCGTTGGGTAAATCTGTTAACGAGGTCAATTCATCCATTAAGGGGATAAAATTGAGAGAAGAGGAAAGATCGCTGATTTATTTACAAAAAAATGATTCATCAAATAATACTGAGGCTGCTTTAGTGGTCTCCAATGTGTCGCATCTGGGTGAAGATTTTTTAGATGAGGAGGGGGGTGGTGCTTTTGATGATCGGTTGGATCCTCCTGAGCCGATTGTTAAGATTAAAAAAACTAGGCAAGCTAAGGTTTATGACACTACTCATGTGCGTAGAAGCACAAGGAAGAAAATCAAAAAACAATTCTCATAATGCAGAGCTTAAAAGGTTTGGAGTGGAATAGTGGGGGTTTTGGGGATACAGCTAAACACCATTATGTTAGAGAGGCTATTCGAGAACATAAATTGGATTTTATTGCCTTGTTAGAGACAGGAAGATCCAATTTCTCGGTACCTTTTATGAATCAACTTTCGGCTGGGTATAACTTCTCGTGGTTTTGCTTACCACCTCATGGTCGCTCAGGGGGAATCCTAGTGGGGATAAACTCTGACACTTTCAGTGTTCTTAGAGTAAGTACTGGTGACTATTGTGTCAAATTTCATATTAAATGTAAAAATGATGGTTTTGAATGGAGCTTTGTGCCTGTCTATGGGGCTGCCCAAGATGCACACAAGTCGGAGTTCCTAGCCGAACTGGTAAGAATTTGTGAGCATGAAGCATTACCTATGTTGGTAGGTGGTGATTTTAATATTATTCGAAAGCGAGAAGAGAAAAATAATGATAATTTCAAGCCTCATTGTCCCTTTGTTTTTAATGCAATCATTGAACATTTAAACTTGAGAGAGATTGCTCTTTCGGGACGTCAATTTACTTGGGCCAGCAGGAGGGAGAATCCTACTTATGAGAAACTAGACAGGGTATTGGCGAGTATCTCCTGGGAGCAGAAGTTTCCTCTTGTCACCGTTAGGGCTTTGACTCGCTCTGGATCGGATCATACACCTATTCTTATTGATTCGGGTGTGAAAGCGCATCTAGGAAATAAGCCTAGGTTTTCCTTCGAGTTGCATTGGTTGCGGCAAGAAGGATTCTATGAGACGATTGAGAAAGAGTGGCTGGCGGCACCGGCAGGGAATAATCCTATGGACACTTGGCTAAACAAATTGCGTCACATTAGACGTTTCCTTAAAGGTTGGGCAAAAAATCTAAGCGGAAAATACAAGCAAGAAAAGGAGAGGTTGCTCTCCATCATTGATGATTTAGATATTAAAGCTGAAACTGTTCCGCTGAGTAACTCTGAAAGAGAAGCCTTAAAAATGCGAATGATAGCATATCTAAGCTCAGGAGAGAGGAGGAGTCTAAATGGGCTTAGAGGACGAAGGTTAAACATATTCAAGAGAGAGGTAATAATAATAGATATTTCCATTTGATTGCTAATGGGAAACATAGAAGAAAACAAATTTTCCAATTAGAACAAGAGGAAGGGACAATTGTGGGAGAAGATAATCTTAAAGTCTATATCACTGAGTTTTACAAGAGGTTATTTGGGGCCCCGGCTCCTTCGAATGTCTCTCTCGTAGAAGACTTTACTCACGATATTCCGCAGCTATCTCCGGTAGAGAACGAGATCCTTGTTGCCCCTTTTACTGAGAAGGAGGTGCATGACGCGATCTTTCAGATGGAACATAATAAAGCACCTGGCCCGGATGGTTTCCCGGCTGAGTTCTATTAGAAGTTCTGGGAAGTAATTAAAGTCGATTTAATGTCGCTTTTTGATTACTTGAGTTCGGGAGATTTGCCTCTCTTCAAACTGAACTTTGGTGTCATTACGTTGCTTCCAAAGAAGGAGAATGTGGTTCAAATACAACAGTATAGACCTATATGTTTGTTGAATGTGTGTTTCAATTTTTTTACTAAAGTAGGTACTAATCGTATAACGGGGATTGCTCCTAAGGTGATTAAACCTACGCAGTCAGCCTTTATGCATGGCCGAAATATTCTTGAAGGTGTCGTGATCTTGCACGAAATAATTCATGAACTGCATAGTAAGAAATTAGATGGAGTGCTTTTTAAAATAGACTTTGAAAAGGCGTATGATAAGGTTAAATGGTCCTTTTTGCAACAAACTCTCCGCATGAAAGGTTTTGCACCTGGTTGGTGCGATCTAGTTGATAAATTTGTTCGAGGGGGTAGCGTTGGAGTTAAAGTGAATGATGACGTTGGTCATTTCTTTCAGACGAGAAAGGGATTGAGACAAGGGGATCCCATGTACCCTTTGTTGTTCAATATTATTGAAGATATGCTTGCCGTACTTATTGAACATGCCAAGGAGGATGGACAAGTTGGAGGCCTCATTCCGCATCTTGTTGAGGGAGGGATTTCGATCTTGCAATACGCTGACGACACGATCCTTTTTTTGGAACATGATTTGCAGAAGGCAGTTAATATGAAACTAATTCTATGCCTGTTTGAAGAATTATCCGGATTGAAGATCAATTTTCATAAAGCTGAACTATTTTGTTTTGGGAAAGCTAAGGAGGAGGAACAACAGTATAGACAGATCTTTGGATGTGATATTGGTGCCCTCCCATTTAGGTACTTAGGAATCCCAATTCACTATAGGAAGCTGCGAAATGCTGATTGGTATCCAGTGAAAACTCGTTTCGAAGGTAAACTGGGTTGCTGGAAAGGAAAGATGCTGTCATATGGGGACAGATTAATCCTAATCAATTCAGTCCTTACTAGTTTGTCGATGTTTATGTTGTCTTTTCTCGAGATTCCCGTTGGGGTTAGAAAACGTCTTGATTTCTATAGGTCTCGATTCTTCTGGCAATCAGATGAGAACAAAAAAAAGTATAGGCTTACTAGATGGAATATTGTCTGTAGACCAAAGGATCAAGGGGGTTTGGGTATTGAGGTTCTGGAACTCAAAAACAGATGTTTATTGAGCAAATGGCTCTTTAAACTTTTGAATGAGGAAGGGTGTGGCAGGAGTTGCTACAAAACAAGTACCTAAGCCAGAAAAATCTTGGTGAGGTCCGGGCAAAACCCACTGACTCTCCTTTTTGGAAGGGGATCATGAAGGTTAAAAATGAGTTCTTTAGTAGAGGTTATTTCAAAGTTGGAGATGGCCAATCTACTAGATTTTGGGAGGATACTTGGCTAGATGACACCTCCTTAGCAGCTCAATATCCATCTTTATATTCCATTGTCAACAACAAACATGTGACGGTTTTCCAAGTCCTTGCACTCACTCCTCTTAACATTGGGTTTCGACGGGTGTTAACTGGGGACAAATGGACTGCATGGTTGCATCTTTATCAAAGAGTTATGGAAGTGAACCTTAATGATGATAGAGATCTTTTTATATGGAAGCTGACAACTAATGGGTTGTTTATGGTTAAATCAATGTATGAAGACCTTATGAATGATCATACACCTTATCTACGCAAATATTTATGGAAAATTAAAATCCCCCTTAAGATAAAAAATTTCATGTGGTTCTTGAGTAATAATGTACTTTTAACTAAAAATAATTTAGCGAAAAGACAATGGCACGGGTGTACCAAATGTGTTTTTTGTGGCGATCAAGAAACGGTAGAGCATTTGTTTTTATCATGTCCATTTGCTAAATTACTTTGGAGAACGGTTAACTTTACTCATAATCTTTCTTCACCATCTTCTATTACCAATATGTTTGGGAACTGGTTAAATGGTGTAGATAGACAATCAAAGGCTTTAATTCGCATTGGCATTTCAGCCTTATGTTGGTCTATATGGAAGTGCCGTAATGATATTATTTTTAACAACAACAAAAACTTCAATTTTTTGCAGGTTATCTTCAGCATGGTGCACTGGGTGCAGCTATAGTCCCTCCTTTCTTCACCGGCGCTGCGGGATGTCATGGCTTCTGGATGCACACGGCTCCAGAAGGTCTCTCAGGATATCTTGTGCCGGGCTGGATGGCAGCATACTAGTAGACTTCAGGATGTGTAGTCGCTTCTTTGCTGTTTTCTTTCGTGACCCATGATGTAATAAGTACTGATACTTGAATAATTTTAATAAAAGGCCGTGTGCATCTACGCGATGCAGAAGCCGGGGTACACCCCCATTTCGAAAAAAAAAGTCAATGTCAACGGGGAGGATATTGCACACATGCTGTCCAACTGCTGTAACCTGGAGTGGCTCGGTATTGTTAGATGCCATCTCAATGGTGAACTAGAGGTTAATGGTCCACTGCCCCATCTGCTATATTTGAAAATTGAGTCCTGCGAGAGGAATACAAATATAGCATTTCATGCCGTGAACCTTTGCAACTTTCAAATACAGAGGAATGGCGGTGCCTATCGACCTCGGTAAATCATCTGAACTGGAATGTGCAGACATATTTTATTTTGGAGATACGCTTGAGCACACTATTGCTGTACTTGCTAATGTTCTTACAAATGCGCGACGTCTGACCCTCAGTGCAAGCTGTAAACAACCAGCGGTTTGGTCTTCGATCATTCTTTAAGTCATAGATTATCCTAATCATATCACAATATCGCGTCATGACCTTTGGTTATCTATCTTTCAGATTCCTTGCTTGATGCCTTACGAATGCAAGTTTTCCCGGATGACATATTTACAACTGAGGCTGTTCTGTGTCAAAAAATTCAACAACTTATCTTTAGTCTATTTTCTGAGGTCTGCTCCTTTTGTTGAGAAGTTAGAGCTGCACGCAAGTACCTACTTCACATGGTTTCTTTTTGGCTGCTAGTCCATATACATTTCTTTTTTGTGTTACTGCATTACTTCTTATTTCAAGGCAATATATAATATCATTTTTGGACAACATCAACTGTCATGCCTACAATGTAGATGTATTTGTTCGAGTATAAAACGTGATAAGCTGACTGTTGTGTCGGAAAATTTCTTTTTATCTGTGTTAATGCATATGCTTTCTTGGAATTGATGGATGGAGATTGACTGTTAGGCTTGCTGTTCTCACCCTGCTTGTTCTTAAGCTGCTGGTTTTTATCCAGTCTTTTTTTTCATCATAAAAGAAAATTACAATTTGAAAAAATTCGGTCAGCAACTTACTTGGTCATGTACTCAGCTTATGTTACTGACATTTGATTATAGATACATTAGATCTGAACCTATCTGAAAGCTTCTCATATTTCATTTTTTGGTTCAAACTTGCAGGTTTGTTGTACTGATTATGGGCATCTGGTACAAGAATCTAAACCTATCAGGAAGCTTCCAGAGTGTCTGTTCAACAACATGAAGAGCATGTATATTACAGGATTTAAAGCATACACTGACCAAGTTGAATTCCTCTTGCACACATTGGAAAATACCCCCACATTGGAGGTTTTAAGTATAGATCATTTAGATAAATATCCTCTAGATGGCCATGAAAAGGATGCAAAATCGGTTGCTAACTTCGTCCATACAACTGCTAGAAGGTGTCTTGAAGGAAAGATTCCACCCAAGTGCACCTTGCTATTACTTTGAGATCTGCTGGTGCAGTGAATCTAGCCAGGGATGAAAATCTGATGCGGCCATCCTGAAATATGTCTCCATGGGTTAGAGCTATGTACACTTGTGCTTTTTGACTTGTTTTTGCACATTCTATGTTATTGATTGAAATATTCAACATACTCCCTTTGCATAAATCTGCTATTAGGCCTCTACTGTTTATCGATTGAAAACCTAGATTGTTAGCCGTGAGGAACACCTCAGGCTACTTCATGTATTTATATACCAAAACAGGGTACATAAGATCTGGTTGTCACAACAACTCTGCACGAGATGGGAATGTATCTATCCTATTGCCGGACATGCTACAGTGCATGTGCGGTACTAACCACTTCTCACAGTTCCCCTCATTCTCATCCAACTACAAGGTTGAGATTGTTATGGAGGCATTGCAACATCTGTTTGGTGTACGCATTGGTTTTCTGACGAGATGAATCAAACGCGCACCAGGGTCTCTCTCTCTCTCTCTCTCTCTCTCTCTCTCTCTCTCTCTCTCTCTCTCTCTCAGTAGAAGTCCACTTCTGTGTGTCCAATCCTTGCGTGGAACATGGGATCGATCGTCAAGTAGGTGGCCCCAGGTAATCGCGCCAAAATGACTGCGGCGTGGTACGGTGGAAGTCCTTGAGCAACGATTGCAGCAAGGTAGCTTCGGCAGTACAATTCACCAACAGTCTAACTGGAGATTGTTGCATCTTAATGCCTTTTATTTGCAGATATCACGTGGTAAATGCACCTTGAAATCAATTTTGTATGAACATGCTTATAGCATTACTAATATTACTAACAGAACTTGTTGAGATAATGCTATGTGTCAGCCAGTAATGGCCATAAGCTATCCATGACACTCTTTTGCCTTATGCCGTTATGTTCCGGCACCCTGAAGTAGTGTACCTTCTAATGTTGTATTCGCAAGATTGTGCTTGTGCACAACACCTGCCTGCTGTTTTGGCGATTTTCTTTGCGTTTGATAGCAAACTTTCTTTATTCTCTAGGTTCAGTTTTTTCCCTTTTTGACAGGACATTCCTGAAAGAATATTGGGAGAGCATGCGCTGGTTGTGGTATGGTACAGATAATGTTGTCCCACCAACTACTACTTATTATCCTTATTCTCTAGGTTCAGTGTTTAACATTTTGGTTAGTCTGTACAAAGCTCTCTCGGGAAAGAGCAAGGTTTGTTCTACACTTAATTTACATTTTTTATTGAATCTTAATTTTAGTTACTTATATATGTTCCACTAACTACTTATAATTTGAGACTAGTAGTTTATGAGTAAACCTGCCATATTAATTGTCTAATTTTTTTTGGAAAGGAGCATATATTAATATTAGATGATACCAATTACACCCGGACTCTGCAACAACGCATTGTCCTAGCGGCCACACGGATACACACAGCCAAAAAAAGAAAAAAGAATTACAAAAAAAAAGTTCCGCTATAGTGACTCATTCATTGAAACAGCAGTACTACCACCACCATGACAGCACCAGAAGTTCAGCTTCTCTAAAAACGATGCCTCCAAGAAGGAAACAGTGCACAAACACCGTCATCGTCCGATCAAAGATCTAGGTTTTCACCCTGAAGAAAGTCCGCGCTCTCAAAACAATACCTTCAACAAGGCCATTGTCAGGACAACCAATTAAGACCAGACCCTGGGTTTTTACCCTGAGAGGTAGGACCATGAACCTCTCATGTGCAGTCGCCCCCACTTGCATGCCACTGCTCCAATTCACAATTCACCTAGGCAATTCCTCATCACCACCCAAACTCGAACCACCATTGTCTGTCCTCAGATCTCGGTCTCCATGACTTTCTCCGTCAGCACCATGGAGCGAGAACATGCCCCGTGATAATAACAGCCAACAAAGCTTCGAAGCACACCCTCTGAAACCAAACGGTCAGGGTAAAACATGAGTGCATACGACCGAATTCAATCCTTCCAGCAAACTCACGACATAATAGCACTTTATGGAGTTCGTCGGCGGAGCCTTCTGGAACACGACACAAAAACCAGATCAATGGAGACCAACATCCGGCTGAACATCGTCTTGGATTGAGAGGGATCCAGGACCACCTCCTTTATTGAAACCGAGCCAGCAGCCCCCACGCCACCCGCCGGAAACTAGCAGGATCCACCGCAAGACGGCAAGACCATCCAGCCGACCATTCCGACGGAGAAGGAGGCCACCACCACCATGCTGGGGGAGATGCCCCAAGCGCCCTAGTGTCACGGACAAGGCCCGGGTCATCTGGGCGCCGGCGTCGAGGCCAACGTACGGGACAGATCACGGCTAGGCCCAGATCCCCGCCGCCTCCTGCCGCCATCTGGGCCGAGGATCACCGGCCGCCGCTCGCCGCAACAACACCGCCAAACCAGCCGGGACGGACGCCGTCGCCTTCCCGCCAGATCGCGATCAGGGACGCCGCCGCCGCCGCCACGCCCCCAGGTCTTTGCCTAGTAACGATCCGGACGACGGCGGCGGGGAGAAGAGACCACGGAAGGGAGGCTCGGCGGGAAGGGGAGGCCGCCCGGCACGGCGCGGCGCTGCCGCACGGGTGCGGGAGGAGGATGGGTCGGGAGCGGGAGAGGAACAACTAGAGACAAATGATTTTTGTGCCGCATTCAATCTTAATTGTCTAATTGATGCCAGTTTTTACTGCAATTCTGCTAAAGTAGTAACATGGCAACATGGAAACCTACTCTATTGACAATCCTACTTGTAGTTCTTGCTGGAGATGCCTGTCCTGCACCGCAAGTTGGACCAGCTCTTGGTTTTTAAGTCTTAATCTGATGTCATCCTCAGCTCTCGGTTTTTAAGTCTTAACCTGATGTCATCCTGCAAGAGTTTGAATTTCAGGACACAGAAGTACAAGGCAGAAACTTGAAATCGTCAAGAATATGTGATATGGTTTGTGTTGGTGGACTAGTTTCAAGCAGCATTATGTTGCATTGATTTGCAATTGTCTACTTTTATCTGACATGTAAGAAAGTAGGTATCAAATTTCTTTTAAAGGATATATCCTTGGATGCCATGGCCCTATTTTCATAACCACTTTGTATGTTACACTTTTTTTCAAATGGACCCATTCGGGGATGGCTACCTAATGATAAGTTTCAGACTGTGTGTAGTGTCTTTTGGAACAGATACTTACCAGGGAATGAGTGTCTTTTGGAACATATACTTAGTAGCGAATGTGTTCGTCTAACTGGAGATTGCATCTTCAATGCTTTTTATTTGCACCTCAAAAACCATCATGAAATACAAGATTATTATATCAGTGCAAATACTACAAAAATTCTATGGAATCCACATACTCGCACATCAAGCATGCATCGTGGACCCGAAGTCCACATTGATCCATACACGCATAGCTGAGTCTTGTCATGTCCTCCTCTATACAATACTTTGCGGGCTCATGGCCACTGAATCCCTTAGCCTCGGCGGATTATTCCAAGATTTCATCCATAAACTCTGCATTCTCAGCCTTGAGATGCTCCCTCCATGGAATGATCCTCCCACTTGATGATGATGGTATACATGTGATTTATACTAAAATTGTATACTTTGTCATCATTTATTTTTATCAAAAATATAATATTATTTAGTAAATTTGTAATAGAGAGCTAAATGATTAATGATGTCACGATGATAATAAGTGTTATGCATGATACTTTTTGTTATACAATTAAGTATCTAGCAATGAAAAATGCATGTGCTTGCTCTAATTTTAATTGACATATGTTTTTTTGAGCTACTGCTAAAAAGATCATTAAACCAGGTACCGATAAACATGAGAAATTTTAAAATATATAAAAATAGATTCCTCGGTGGGTCATTTCTCATATTTGCATCAGTCATCCTTTATATGTGTGTATGTGCGTTTTTGGGTATATTTTAATATGCTTAAGGATTTTGGTAGAGATATTTAAAGTGTATGGTATTGTCTTGATGGTGGTTTTTGGTGTATGATAAGGTATAGGAAAACATAAATTTATAATAATCATGGAGCTTGGTATAGAATCATTGTCTCATGCTCCTGGACTTGACCTGTTGCACGGTGGGCGCGGACCCTGGCGAGAGTGGCACGCGGGATGAGGTTGGAGGCGACCTCGTCCCGATCCCCGCGTGCCTGGAAAGGGAGGTATCTCTTGCCGCCGAGGCCTAGGATGTTTCTCTCCAATGGCGCATCCTCGTCCCTATGAATCACAAGACCTGCCTCATTCATGAGGAGGCGGAGGAAAACGTGGAATACGAGTACTTCCGTCAGTGGCACAACGTACTCGGCGAGCTCGGCGGATTCCATGGTGAGTGGCAAGCCTGCGAGGTTGGTGGCAACTGGCAAGTGTGAGCTTTATTTTCTGCTCTAGGCCGATGATGTGGTGTAAATTCTTCATATACTAGGGATTGATTTGGATGGATCTCCACCGTAAAAATGTATGAAGTCCATTTGGGCTGTCACGTGCATTTCATATTAGGCATAAAGATTTATAGAGATAGATCGAGACGCCTAATATCGCTTTCACAGAGTACATATTTGGACAAAGTTTTAAAGAGGTTTGGAATGGAAGATAGCAAGACAGGGTTCTTGCCCATGTTGCCCAATACGACCTTGAGTAAAACTCAAAGTCCTGCTACGACAGAAGATGGAGAGAGGATGAGGAAGACTCCCTATGCCTCGGCCATATGATCTATCATGTATGCCATGCTATGTACTAGATCCGATATTGCATATGCTGTTAGTGTGACTAGCAGATATCGAAGTGATCCAGGAGTAGATCATTGGACATCGGTCAAAAACATCCTTGAGTAATTGAGAAGAACTAAGGATATGGTTCTTTCTTATGGAGGTGATGAACAACTCGTTGTTAATGGTTACACCGATGCTAGTTGGAACAGTGATCCGGATGATTCTAAATCTCAATCTGGATACATATTTATATTGAATGTGCAGCATTGAGCTGGAGGAGTGCAAAACAAAGCGTTGTGGCAAGATCTTCAACTGAATCGGAATACATGGCTGCTTCGGAGGCTTCACAAGAAACGATATGGATGAAGGAGTTCATTACAGATCTTGTGTGGTTCCTAGTACGCTGGATCCAATGGCTATCTACTGTGATAACATGGGTGCCATAGCCAATGCGCAAGAGCCAAGGTCACACAATAAGATGAAGCATATCGAGCTGCGTTTTCACGCTATTCGAGAGCATGTCCAAGATGGTGACATAAATATTTGCAAAGTACACACAGATCTGAATGTGGTAGCTCCGTTGACTAAACCTCTCCCGAGGGCAAA
Source organism: Avena insularis (assembly GCA_023614405.1). Taxonomy (NCBI): domain Eukaryota; kingdom Viridiplantae; phylum Streptophyta; class Magnoliopsida; order Poales; family Poaceae; genus Avena; species Avena insularis. Next base: position 360,560,804 of record CM042691.1, on the reverse strand, counting down.
ACATGACCAGCACCAAACAGGCATGGGTGTTAGGTATATTACCATGTAATCTAGATTATTGACTCTAGTGCAAGTTTGAGACTCTTGGAGATATACCCAAGAGGCAATAATAAACGTAGTTATTATTATATCTTTGTGTTTATGATAAATGTTTACATTCATGCTATAATTGTATTAACAAGAAACATTAATATTTTTGTGATTTGTAAACTTGTTAGAGTCCCTAGTAAAGCCTCTTTGTAATACTAGCTTGTTGGTTGATAGATGATCATGGTTTCCTGGTCATGAACATTGAGATGTTATTAACAACAAGATCATGTCATTAGGAGAATGATGTGATGGACATACTCCTATAGTTAAGAGTATCATGAAGATCATGTCATTTCAATACTTCGTTTGCTATAAGCTTTTAGATACACAGTAACCTAAATCCTTCGACCATGAGATCATGTTAATCACCTTCACCGGATGGATGCTTTGATGAGATCAAACACCACTTCATAACTGGGTGGCTATAAAGGTGTCATTGAGTGTTTAGAAAGTATGTGTTGAGGGACATGGATCAAGAGTGAGATTTGTCCATCCATATGACAGATAGACATACTCTGGGCCCTCTGGCTGGAATGTCATCCAATTAACTTGCAAGCATATGACTGGCTCACAAGGGATGACATATCACAGGAACGAGTAAAGAGTACTTATCGGTAACAAGGTTGAACTAGGTATGCAGAGATACCGACGATCAGACCTTGGATAAGTAAAGTATCGCGAGACAAAGGGAAATTGGTATCATATGTAAATGGTTCATTCGATCACGAAGTAATCGTAGAAATATGTGGGAGACATATGAATTTCCAAATTCCTCTATTAGTTATTGATCGGAGAAGAGTCTCGATCATGTCCGCATAATTCACGTACCATAGGGAGACACACTTACGGATTCGATGTTATTTAGTGGATATGGAAAGTGAGTGAAGATACCGAATGTAGTTAAGAGTTTTGGATGGAATCCGAGATATCATGAGGAGATCCGGAATGGTCCAGAGAATAGGATTCATATAAGGAAAGTCCAATTCCGGAGTTCGGGAATGGTTTCGGTGTTTTCACCGGAATGTTTTAGAAGGGTCTAGAAGGTCCACCGAACCGGAAGGGGAAGGGTACATGGATGTATCATGACAAAGTGGAATGGTTGCATAATATCCTATGTCACTTGGCTGGACACTTGGAAGAGAGAAATCAAACTCTAGTTTGAAAGTCAAAAAGCCAGTTTGAAAAAGTCAAACTAGAATATTGGTTTCCAAGTGGAGGGAGGGAAGGAATCCTACCTAAGGGAGGAATCCTCCCTCTCCTTTCCGCCGGCCACATGATGTGGACTTGGGGGAGGATTCTCTCCCTCTTGCCGCCTCCCCACCTATATAAGGAGGGGTAGGGCGCCCCTACCCCTCCCAAGAAACCCTATCCAAGGCGCCACCACCTCTCTAGTTGTCGCCATCGCCAGGAGATCCTCCAAGTCGGCGACTTGGGGCTAAACCCTAGCCCCTAGCCGCCGGCCACACCACCCCCTCGGTGCCCTCTAAACCCTAGATCGCCGAGGCCCTCTTCTACTCCACCATATCCGCTCTAGCTTAGACGAAGCCCTACGGGATTTCCCCTCTAAACTCTGACACCACACCGTCGTGCTGCCGGAATCGCCAGGAGAGATCTACAACCTCCGCTTCCTGCTGGAACAAGGGAGAGAAAGGTCTTCATCGAGTACCGAACGTGTGACCGATTGCGGGAGCGCTGCCGGAACGCGGCGTTGGCAGGATCGTCTATGCGATCTTGAGATCGGCAAGTGAACGACTACATCACCCACGAGAATCCTCTCTCGTTAACCGCTTTGGAATCTTCGAGGGTGAGTACTCTATCGACTCGTTGCTACAATCTAGTAGATAGATCTTGGCTTGTGTGTGTTTATGCGATAGAAATTTTTTATTTTCCATGCTACGAATCCCTACACACGGTTGGTTTGCTTGCTAATGCACTCTGCATTGCTGGTCCGTGTTTTTCTAGCACGTCAATGGAATCAGCTAAGTATGGTTTGTAGTTTTTTATGGTTTTGGTTACTGGGCTGGTTACCGCGGTTACCGGCCGGTAGGCTGAATTTTAGCGAGATTATTTTATTATCTATGTTTTTTTTACAACTTAAACAAACTTTTATTCATTGCAAACCAATGTTACATCGTCAAACGTAGATTGATAGAGAAAACACAGAGAATCATCCATCCAAGCAGAAGGAGGAGATCCCCTGACCTCTCTAGCAAGTCCATGAGCCACTACATTTGCCTCTCTCGGAACATGTTCAAAGGCGATCTTGATAAAATCACATGTAATATGATAGCAGTCATAAAAAACCGCAGCTGCCACTCCATGGCTGATAGCTCCATTTTTCATAGACTCCACCACCTCCAAACAATCTGACATGATAAGTAATTTGTTGCATCCAATAGACTGTATAAGACACAAGCCTTGCTTTAGTGCATGCGCTTCAGCTGACAGCGCATCAACAACGCACTTAATCTTTGTATTGCATGCAGCCACAAACTGATATTTCTCGAATTAGGCTCGCGCCCCGCTTTATAAATAAAGCACAATCCCAAGTACAAAGTCGGACATAGGTCACACACCGCTGGGGCCACAGCACATCACAGCCCAAGGAAAAAAACAAAAGAAAGGTACACGGAGGTCCCTCAGGACGACGCTGGCGGCGACGACGGGGGGAGGAGGGAGTCGGCACCGAGAAGGGGGACGCCGCCGACCTCAGAGCCTGAAGGGAGGCCTCGAAAGCCGGCCAGTCACGCTGCCGCACCAAGGAGGACCACTGCTGTAAGAAAGCGAGCAAAGCGAAAATAGAGTCAGTTGCCCGGGTGGGGAACACACGTTCAATCACCACCTTATTGCGGACATTCCAAAGTGTCCACGACAGAGCCGCAAAGAGGAGCCAAAATAGACGATGGCCACCGCCCGTCCGGGTAGCCTGGGACTGCAGGAACTCCCCCAGTTCCTGCACCTGCCACGCCGGACCCAAAGCTTCACGAATAAAGCTCCACAAAAACTGCGCAGCAGAGCAAGAGAACATAATGTGGGCGCACGTCTCCGGGGTCCCACATAGGGGACACCGGCCAGTACCAGGGCCGTTACGTTTGGCTACCTCCGTTCCCGAGGGAAGGCGGTCACGAAGGAGCTGTCAAACAAAGATCCGAATACTAAGAGGAAGGGGGGCCTTCCAAAGGGGAGCCGCCCACCGACGCTCAGGGTCCTGGAAGAGGGCCCTATAGGCCGAGCCCACTGAGAACTCCCCGGAGGGTAAAAGCTGCCAGGAGACCTCGTCCTGCGTCTCGGAGAGATATGCCGGAAGGGACTCCAACAGGTCTTGATATTCCCCCGCCTCCACCTCATTAAAGGTGCGACGGAAGATCAAGTCCCACTGATCCCCCCGGAAATTCTCAGCCACGAGCGAAGCAGGGGACGTGGCGATGGCGAACAAGGCAGGGAACCGCACTCCCAGGGAGACAGGGGACAGCCAGGCATCGAGCCAGAAGCGGGAGCCCCTGCCATTGCCCGCCACGAAAGTAATGCCCCGACCAATGTAATGCTTAATGTCCTGGATCGACCTCCAGAACTGCGACCCCTCCCGGCGCTCGCAAGCCAAGAGGGGGCGGCCCCGGAGGTATTTGGCCTTGATAAGCTGTAGCCAGAGACCCCCGTCCTCCCTCAGAATACGCCAGACCCATTTCAACATCAAGGCCACGTTGAAGCGGCGCGAGTCAAGAATACCTATGCCCCCAAACTCTTTGGGGGCGCAAACGTCCGCCCACTTCACCATGTGGTATTTTTGGTGGCTATCCCTCGCCGCCCAAAAGAATTGAGACAACTCCTTGGCGAAGTTGGCATGGACTCCTTCAGGTAGCAGGTACAGCCCCATCTGATACATGAGAAGGCTCGAGAGACAGGAGTTGATCAGTACCGTTTTGCTCCCCTTAGTCGTGAGTCTCGCACGCCAAGGTTCGGCTCGAGTGCGCACTCTCGTGACTAGGGGTGCAAGGTCCCTGATCAACACTCTCGTTTCCCGAATGGGCATCCCCAGATAAGTAATGGGGAACTCCGACAGCTTGCAGTTGAGGTTATCGGCGATACGCTGCCGATCGACCTCGTCGAAGCCAAGCACCATGACTTCACTCTTGTCGAAGTTGATCTTGAGCCCAGACATCTCCTCGAAGCACAGTAGGAGGAATTTCAGATTCCTAATGTCGGCCTCCGAGCCCTGCACCATGATCATGGTATCATCTACGTACTGGAGATGGGAAACTCCCCCTCCCGGAATGAGATGCCCTACCACACCAGAAATGTGGCCAGCGATTTTGGCTCTATCCAAAATCTCTGCAAGGGTATCCACCGCGGCATTGAATAGGAGGGGGAGATCGGGTCGCTTTGCCTAACCCCACAGGATGGGGAGAGACCTTTGCTGTCGTGAATAATAGATAGTCCCTCCCAAGTTGTCTTCGTCTAAGGAAGAAGCATCAACGTCAACCCTGACATAATCCACATGGAGGTTTAGTCCAGTTTACTCTCTTTGTCTTTGCTCGAGGGAAGTGAGATGCTCTGGAATTGGCTATTAACGTGTCGATCGCCATTGCGGATCTTCTCTCGGTTGGACAGGTTTGCCATTGACCGCATGTCGTCGCTCCCACCATAAATACCAACAGGTAACTGCATATAAGTTTCAGCCGTAATTAATTGGCCAAGAACTGAAGACTTTGGCTGCTCTGAACACAAGAGGTACTCCATAACTGTTTCCCGCACGATCAATAGTGCATGCCTCTGAAATCTTAAGATCCAAGCCAAGATTTTGCCAGACTCGCTTTGCGCTCTTGGACATAAAAATAACAAATGTTTGACATCTTCGGCACCACTATTCCAAATTTGACATTGTCCGCTGACTTTAACATGTCGATTTGCAAGTGTAACTCGGCATGGCAGAGTATCTTGCATTACCCTGCACACAAATATTTTTATCTTGGCAGGGGATTTTAATTTCCAAATTTTCTCCCATATTGGATGGGATTTCATTGGCCCGAATCGTACCGAGAAGATTCCATTCTTCGTTAGATGCCACGCAACAAAATCCGCCATATCATGATGGGGCAAGGGAATGGACTTTATTTGGCACGCGTCAATCTCCCAGAAAGTTTGATTGCTGCATCCCACTGATTTGTAGTCAGGTTTATCAAGTCGCTCACTTTGGTTATCACATTTTGTCCTTTGTTGGTAAAAACTTTTCGTGAGAAACTATTGGAAATCCATTCATCATCCCAGATATTAATAGAATTCCTATCTCCAATCTGCCATATATGTCCTTTCTTCAAATTTTGATACAAGTGTCGTCCTATATGTTCCTATATGTCTTCTTAAAGTTAGCTTTAAAATGTTCACTAAAGTTGCCACCATGATGTTAAATTCGGTTGCTGACCATGTAGTTCGTCTTTCTCATACTGCATTTATGCAAGGAAGAAACATCCTTATGTATTGATTTTGCATGAAACAGTACACACACTTTATAGTAAAAAGTTGAATGACATATTGTTTAAGATTAATTTTGAGTAGATTTACGATAAGGTTAAGTGGTCTTTTTTTCTAGCAAACAAACTCCGTATGAAAGTTTTTTCACAGGAATGGCATGATCTTATCCAATCCTTTGTGCCTAGAGGGAGCGTGGTTAAAAAAGTCAATAATGATATTAGCAAATACTTTCAGACAAGAAAGGATTGAGATGGAGTGACATATCTTCACTTATGTTGGCTATCTTGACCGGGAGAGTAAAAGCTGATGGCCAGATTAAAGGAATAGTTCCTCATCTTGACAAGGCTCACTTGTATGCCGATTTCTTTGGCTACAAGAAAGATCAGTTTCCAATGACACGGGTATACCGATTCACTATCAAAGACTTTTAAACATCATAAACATCTACCTTTTTAAAAATCTAAACCTTTTATAAATCATGAAATTTTTTCATAGTCCGAAATATGTTTAAATCATAAAAAGTAAAGTAGTAAAACGTAAAAAAGAAAACAGAAAAGAAAGAAAACTGAAATAAAAGAAGATGAAAAGAAAACTCAGGAAATGGGCCGGCCAATCCATGGCAGGCTCGCGAGGAGCACCCTGGTCAAATTTGCATAGTACGAGTAATACACGACACGAGTCCTTGCTGGGCCGAAACATGAACACGATTCGGTTCGGCAAAAAAAAAGGAACACGAACAGCTGTTCTTCCCCAATCCCCACTCTCGCCTCTGTGATTTCCCACCCCAGGCTCTGACGCCGATTGATTTCCGCCGAGCTGCAGCCGTGTCCTCCACCGCGGCATCGCCCTCCTGCCGTCCCAAGCCCGTCCGCAGTTCCGGCCACCCGTTTCTCTCTGAGGTACGACCATATTATCCTCCTCATCATCCACGGTTAGCTAACCTCCACCGGCGTACAGAAACCGCACCATATGGTCTAGTCTAGATCCACCACCCAGTATAAAGGAGTAGGGTGTCCACTTATTATTCATCAATCAATACACTAAATTTTCAGCTGAGTTTTCCCTTGGTGCATCGCATCGCATCGCAGTTTAAAACAAACAGCGAACATGCCCGGAACAGAAGCCACAGTGGACCATCACCATCCACGGGAGCAACCCCGCCGCGTCGGCGGAACAGTGAGCCGTCGGCTCGAACCGTTCAGCGTTCTTGTCTTCAGATTCATATCGGACCGCGTCCGGCGTGCGGCGTTCCGTCGGGAGCCGACGGCGAGCGGCAGTTGGTTCCAGCTGCTGAGTGTCCTGCTCTGCGGAGCGATCCGTGCCAAGGGATCCGCAGATGATCCATTTAAGCTGTGCGGCAGGATTCTGATCTGTGGAGTTCTGTCTGACTACATTATCTGTCATGGACCGGTTGACCGGAGGAAGGAACCGGCGATGGATCCGTTTGTACCATTGAGCATCCTGGCTTTCAGAGCTATATCGGACCACATACGGTTCCATCAGAAGCCGATAGAGAACGACGTCCGGTTCCATCTGCTGAGCATCCTCTTCTGCGCAGCGATCCGTGCCAAGGGAACAGCGGATGATCGGTTTAAGCTGTGCTGCATTCTCACCCGTGGAGCTGTATCTGACTGCATCCGTCATGAAGCTATCGAGCAGAGGAAGGAACCAGCGGTTGATCTGCTTACAGACCTTCCTGAGGTATGCTGAAATTCCGTGCTTTGAGGTCGTCTCTCGGTTGCACATCGCTATTTTCCACTCGAGTGCAACTACATATGTATTTATATTTTTGCTGCAGGACGTGCTATGCACAATTTTATCAAAGTTGCCTCTGGATGAAGTTGTAAGAACAAGTGCCGTATCAAGGAAATGGAGAAACTTGTGGACGACAGTTTGTCCTAAACTCAGTTTTGATGGGAATACCATGTGTGGCAAGAACAATTATCCTGAAAGATTACATATTGTAATGTTCACTCGCAATGTTAATAAGGTCTTGGCGCAGTGCCGTGGCAAGTTGGTTCAAGAGCTGGCTGTCAAAATTGATTTGAACTTGACGTTGGTTGAGCCTCTTAATGATTGGGTTAGTTTTGCTGTATCATCGCGGACAAAGGCACTTGTTTTTGATTTAACACCAGAAGAAGGCCGTCAGCCTACAGGTCGTGATGATCGCTACAAATTCCCGTTTCAACTTCTAGACAAGGAAAGTATCTGCCGCCTACAGAAAATTCATCTTAGCTATGTAGATTTCCAGCCACCAATGCAGTTTAGTGGTTTCCCTAACCTACGGAAGCTTGACCTCAACTTAGTGAATGTCAATGGGGGTGATATTGCACACATGTTGTCAAACTGCTGTAACCTGGAGTGGCTCAGTATTGTTAGATGCCATCTCAATGGTGAACTAGAGGTTAACGGTCCACTGCCTCATCTGCGATTCTTGAAAATTGAGTCCTGCGAGAGGAATACAAATATAGCATTCCATGCCGTGAACCTTGCAACTTTCGAATACAGAGGAACGGCGGTGCCTATCTACCTCGGTAAATCATCGGAACTGGAATGTGCAGACATATGCTATTTTGGAGATACTCTTGAGCGTGCTATTACTGTACTTGCTAATGTTCTTAGAAATGTGCAACGTCTGACCCTCAATGCAAGCTGTAAACCACCAAAGGTTTGGTCTTCAATCATTCTTTAAGTCATAGATTATCCTATAATATTACATTCTCACATCATGTCCTTTGGTTATTTATCTTTCAGATTCCCAGCTTGATGCATTACCGATACACGTTTTCTCGGATGACATATTTGCAGTTGAGGTTGGTATGTGTCAAAGAATTCGACAACTTATCTTTGGTCTCTTTTCTGAGGTTTGCGCCTTTTGTTGAGAAGTTAGAGCTGCACGTAAGTACTCACTCATATTGTTTCTTCTTGAGTGGTTTCTTATCAGTGTTACTGCATTACAGTTTCTTTCAAGGCAATATATAATACTATCATTTTTGGACTATGTCAACTGTCATGCCTACAACTTAGACGCATTTGTTCAAGTATAAAACGTGATAAGCCCACTGTTGTGTTGGAAAATTTCTTTTTATCTGTGTTATTACATATGTTGTCCTGAAATTGATGGATGGAGATGGACTGTTAGGCTTGCCGTTCTTACCCTGCTTGTTCTTAAGCTGCTGATTTATATTCAGTCTATATTTTCATAAAGTAAAATGAGATAAAATTCTGTTAGCAACCTGGTCACGTGCTCAGATTATGTTACTGACATTTGATTATAGATACATTGAATCTGAACCTTCAGGAAGCTTCTCATATTTCATTTTTTGGTTCAAACTTGCAGTTTTGTTGTACTGATTGTGTGCATCTGGTACACGAATCTAAACCTATCAAGAAGCTTCCGGAGTGTCTGTTCAACAACATGAAGAGCATGTATATTACAGGATTTAAAGCATACAATGACCAAGTTGATTTCGTTTTGCACATGTTGGAAAATGTCCCCGCATTGGAGGTTTTAAGTATAGATCATTTAGATAAATATCCTCTAGAAGGCCATGAGAAAGACACAGAATCAGTTGTTAACTTCGTCCATACAACTGCTAGAAGGTACCTTGAAGGAAAGATTCCACCCAAGTGCACCTTGCTATTACTTTAAGAGATATGTTGGTGCAGTGTATATCTACCCAGGGATGAATATCCGATGTGGTCATTTTGAGATATGTCTTCGCGGGTTAGCACTATGTACACTTGCTTTTTTGACTTGTTTTGCACATTCCATGTTATTGATTGAAACACTGAACATGCACCCTTTGCATAAATCTGCTATTTGGCCTCTACTGTGTATCGCATGAAAATCTAGATTGTTAGCCTTGAGGAACACCTCACGATGCTCATGTATTTATATATCAAAACATGGTACATAAGATCTAGAAGTCACAACTCTCCAAGAGATAGGAACGTATCTATCCTATTGCCGGATATGCTACAGTACATGTCCGACACTATGCACCTATAGTTAGCTATTCTCACACTCTCTCAATCTCTTCTGGCTACAAGGTTGAGATTGTTATGGAGGCATTGCAACATCCAGTTGGTGGATGGCTGTTTAACACATTGGCAATATGGTCTTCTGACGAGATGAATCAAACATCGTGCCCACCAGGGGGCACCTTCTCTCTGACGAAGTAGAAGTCCATGTCTAAATGTTCACTCCTTGCATGGAACACATGATTCACAGTTAGATAGGTGGCCTCGAGGTTATCACACCAAATGACTGCGGCTTGCGGCTTTGGTATGTGAAGTTCCTTGAGCAGCGATTGCAGCCAGGTAGCTTCGGCAGTACCAATCACCAATGCGTTATACTTGGTGTTCAACCAATTTCTGAAAGGAGTAAAACATACTTTCAACCTCAGAGTTATGTTTAAGTAGATAGATCCATGTGAAGTGACTTAAGTCGTCAAGAAAATTGACATTGTTCTTGAATCCGTCGACTGAGGTAATAGCAGGTTCCCAGACTTAGGTCTGTACAAGTTCAAGGGGTGAAGCTGTAACATGCAATGGTCTACTACAGGGAAGTACAACTCTTAATTTTGATCTCATTTGGTTCCTCTTATTTGATCTTTTGTCTTGCTTCGCCATGTAAATGACCAGGCAGACTCATGTTATCAAAGCGGCCGTCAAGATCGCCAATGTTGATAGCCATGGGAACTTCAACTCTCAGGTTATTTTCTTTGACTGTTCCATTGTCTCCTTTGTTTGCTCTGTTAAGAGAAGAGTGCTAGATGGTTCTACTTTAGAAAAGAAGTGGCGTTCCCACCCTTAGGGTTTAGGGTTTGCTTGCTGCTAATTTTGAGATATGCGTAATTGCCTGTGATGATTGGGGTCAATTGTGCCGACTAAGATCTTCATACCAACAGATTGCCATCCTAATTGCAAAACTAGTATATGCCTCGTTGGATTAAAAAAGCCGTGTATACCCCAGCAGGACCTCCTTTTTTACTGTTTTTCATTAACTATATGCACTGTTGTCCTTTTTAGCACTTATTATTATTATTCAATATACAACATATGCTGTTTTTCCTGTACGACATATCATTCAAAGTAGTATATATAATGGAATGAAGAACAATTAGCAACATAAGATAGACTTGCTTGACAAAATTGTTATAATTGTACAGGACACCCTGATCCTCTAGCTGTATTTGAGAAATAACTCAACTAAGTATGCCATGCATCGGCAAAGAAACAGAGTAAAAAGAGCTTGATATTGGTTTATGTGAGGAAGAAAATAAGTGACTGAATCTATCAAAATTTATTTAGATCATGACACAAAGGTCTCCTGAAAATAGAAATCTCAGTATAGTTGAAAGAATTTTGGAATTGATTATGTAACTGGGGTGAGAGAAGGTGCTTATCCTCTGCTTCTCCATCAGTTGGCTGCAACAATTAACCAGAGAACAGAACAATATACTTCATGGTCAGAAGGGGCTTTTGTATGTCTTATTTCAGTGCTTTCTGGTCCAGCTAGAAAAAAAAACGCTATTACTAAATCGGCAGAGAAGGCTAAGGAGAGTATAGTTGTTTGACCATTTGGATTCTGTTCACCCCTTTGCAGAGGAAAGGATCCTGTAACATAATCGCTATTACAAAATGTCCTAGATATGAGTTGGAGGTTGAAGGGGACCAAGGAGTGTCAGGCTGGGTTCTCTGGTGTGGAGGAGACCAAGGTAGCCACATCTCCTCTTGCTGCCTAGCGGTATATGCAACTTAAGAAATGGGTTTATTTATTCATACAACATTTTACTGCCGTATTATCTAAGATTGACCGATGGGTGTGTTGGGCATGAATTTGACAATCATTTTACTGCTGTATTATCTAAGATTGACCGATGGGTGTGTGGATGATGGATGTCATTGGTTGTCTGCAGGTGGTGTGCACCAAGCTGTTGGCTGCTGACACTGGGCGAGGTGCTGGAGTACGTCAACCACGACTTGCATTTACGGGCTGCTCCGGGGAAGAGTTTTCGTTGATTGGTGGCAACTTGAACTGAACTGAAGTTCACTGGGCTGAACTGAAGACTGCAGTTGAGGTGAACATCTTGTACAAGAGGAAGAAGGGAATGTTCTGGCTCATCATCCCCAAGCAGGACTGTCGCATCCAAGTGCAACGACAATGGCTCATTATCCTCCTTCATTCATATGCTTAGTTCAGAGATTTGTAGAAACCCTAGGCATACATACATACATATCGGTAAAGCGGAAAACCAGTGAATTGTGTAACCGAATAGGTGACATTCTGTCGTTGAGAAGCATTTGCACTTGTTTTTTTACTTTCTGTAAAATAAAATGAGTTGCACACTGTTTCTTACAAGAAACTTGCCTGTGTTCCGAGAACTCAAAGATAGCCAAAACAAGAAGCAGAAAGAACACATAAAACCTGATGAATTGCACTCCTAAAACCTGATGAATTGCACTCCTAAAACCTGATGAATTACACTCCTAAAACCTGAAAACCTGTAGAATTCTCTTGTTTAATGCTGAAGAATCCACGCTGTTTGCTCAAGAAACTTAAGCAATCAAACAGGCTTGTCTTCGTCGTCGTTCATCTCCACGAGCTCGGGTCCAACGCGAAGCCTCCGCATGGCGACGCGGACGAGCAGCAGCACGATTCGGTGTCCTGGCGGTGGACGCGCCTGCGGAGGCCCGCGTAGAGCAGGAACGGAACGAAGCTAGGTCCTGCTTGCGCCGGCTCGGCGAGGGCGCCCGGGTCCTGCTCGAGCTCCTGGAGCGCGGGCTGGAGCTGGACAGGAGGCGGCATGAGGAGACGCCTCGCCAGGTGCACCGGGAGGCGGAGGAAGACGGAGAGCAAGAACGCGCCCGACGGCTGCGGGGCCAGGCCTCCGGCGCGGCGGAGCGAGGCACTCAACAGCGCGCACTCAAACCGCAAGACGTTCCTCGCTGGCCTGGTATCCTCGATCTCGATTCTCTGCAGCGCTAAGCGGATGATCACCAGCACCATATCGTCGCCGCCCGCACCAGGAGGGGGAAGCAGGTCGTCGCGGCGGGCAGGGCTCCAGCGCTGGATGAGGGATAACGCGGCGCTGAGAATCCCGCCGCGCTCGACGGGCGGGGCAGGGGGCAGGAGCAGCACGGCGGCGTGGTCGCCCTCTGCGGGCGGAGGCAGGAGCCGTCGGCTGAGGGGCCCGAGAACCATTACCAACTCCCGGAGGAGGCCCTCGGAACCGATCGGGAGGGCGGCCTCGAGCCTACGCAGGCCGGCGTAGAGCAGGATGGGGACGAGGCCCGGGCCCGGCTCGGCGCTGCGGCGGTCCTGGCGCGCGGGCTCGGCGGGCGGAGGCAGGAGGCGCCTCGCCTGGTGGGCGGGGAGGCGGAGGAGGAGCCGGAGTAGGAAGACCTCCGTCGGCGCAGGGTTCTGGCGGCGAACGCGGTGGAGGAGGGAGTTGAAAAGGAGCCTGTCCATCTCCAGCGCGGTATCCATAGGCGGCACAGGGTCTTCGGCGCGGTGCGCGCGCACCCCGGCGAAGGCGACTCGTAGCACGAGCTCGCCGAGGATGCTGCCCTCCATTGGCGCAACCTCGGCGCTCGGAAGCAAGGCCAGCGCCTGGCGCGCAGGGAGGCGCAGGAAGGCGCGGAAGACGAACGCGGGATCCATAGGCGGCGGCGGAGCGGCGCGGCGAGCTCGGTCCTCGTCCATGGTCGCCGGCGAGGACAAGCGAGTCGTGGAGCGGTTAGGCGGTTATGGTTTCGGGTTCTAGCCGCTAGCCGTGGGGGATTTAATTTTCGGAGGGGCCTGCTCCGTCTTGCTTTATATATACTAGATTTAGATGTGCGTCTTGGCGCACGACCCCGTTGAGTTTAAACTAATTTTTATTTTGTATAATGCTTAATTATCAGCCACAAAAATGAGAGTATATATCTAAGATTTCAAAGAAACTCAAGCATGGGTGAAAAGTGGGAGTATATATCTCAGTTTTCAAAGAATCTAAAGTAGAACAGTTCTAACTTTAAGTTTTATTTAATCTGCAATAAGACAAAATAACATAAATTTGAAGAATTGTTTTATTTTACCAGAGACTATAGTACACTATGTAGTATGTAGTGACAGAGTGCTTGAACTGGAATTCAAAGGAGTAAAAGCAGGGAAATATATTACATTATTTTCAAATAGGCTGTTTCGAAATAACAGTAGTTCAGCAGGTAGCGAAACCTGTTAGAAATAATAGCAGCAGAGTTCGTTACCATTTTTACATATAGCCTAAGAAGAAATACGAAATAGAAAGTTCAGTGCCCATAATGAAGTAGGAGAAGATGTAATCAGTCTGTCATTGGTAGAACCATCTGAATTGAAGTCGTACACATTGCTTGTTCTGTAAACTTCACTCGAGTCATAGGATCCAGAAGACTGGCCATCATCAGAAGCAGCCTTGAGCAAGACAAGTGTTTTAGCAGTAAGAGACGAATAGAAATGGCCTAAATGTCAAGGAGTCCAGCTTGTTGGTTTCCATGCAGAACAGCAGGATTTGGAGCTAAGTTGTCCAAGACTATGTTTTTTGATGCGACGTGCGTAGTTAGGTACATCTTGAATATGGATATCAAGGGCCAGCGTGGTTTTTATCAGCGGTGGACTTTCTGATAGCCTCTTCATTTCTGTTGTCCAGTCGGCATCAAAGAAACTCAATAGAAATAATTTGACTTACATCGCCTTTTGCAAGACAAAGTAACAAAACTACAACTGAATATGCATATGTTTTGAAACAGATTGGAAATAATAGCAAGACTATACGTGCTGAAAAGTCACTTTCGCATGTTAAGACTAATCATCTACTGCCAAAAAACATAGCAAGATCACCTGAATTTTTTTTCTCTCCTAGGTTTTCAGAAGCATTACAGATATCAGAAGAATGTTAGAATCTCACACAAAAGTTCAGAACATACGTCCCAATTGCTGGTGCATCTCATATTCAAGATAGTTTCTGCTAGACAGTTCAACATATCGTTGGAAAGGAAGAAAAAGACTAACGAAGTGATACCTTAGCCTTATCTTTCAATTATAGTTGAATCTGTATCCATATTCCATGGAATGATATTGTGCTTTTATGAGAAACGACCATTGAGCTTACACTAAAATCTCACTTCAACAAATAACTGAATGCTTACTCCATCATGAAACCCTGTAATATATCATTTTATGAGCACTGCCCCTTCTCTCAACAACTATAGAGAATTGTCGTGAGCAAAAACGGGTAAGAAATGAAGTACATACAGGCAAAGCAAGGAATTAAGAAAAATGACCAGAAACTAATGATGTTTTGTCACTATATTATATTGGTACATGAGAAAAGATGCCGTGCATGAAAAGGATGACGGGAGCATAATTGGATCGCTTGATTTCTTAATCGTTATCTGCAGGAACACAGGAGACAAATTTCTTACCTCATGTACTAAGTAATCAGACATCTAAAATTATAGTTTAAGCATATAAATAGTCTGTGCATACAGAAATATAAAATATATCAGGTCGCATAGTCAAAAGTGAAAAATCACATGTGATTCTAAATAAAAGAAAAAAAATTACCACTTCAAAATCATATGTCCGAGATCTTGTGCCATTCTTGTAGGGGTTCGTAGCATGGAAAACAAAAAATTTCTATCGCATACAAACAAACAAGCCAAGATCTATCTACTAGATTGCAGCAACGAGTCGATGGAATAACTCACCCTCGAAGATTCCAAAGTGTTTAACGAGCAGATTCTGTGGGTGATGTAGTCGATTTTTCCGATCTCAAGATCGTAGACGATCCTTCCGCGCCATGCTCCTCAGCGCCTCATGATCGGTCACACGTTCGGTACTCGACGAAGACCTTCCTCTCCCTTGTTCCAGCAGGCAGCGGAGGTTGTAGCACTCTCCTCGCGATTCCGGCAGCACAACGGCGTGGTACCGGAGGTAGAGGGGAAATCCCGCAGGGCTTCGCCTTAAGCCGGTGCGAGTATGGTGGAGCTTATGAGAGAGGCTATTAGTGGTCTAGTAATTAGACACACCAATTAGAAGGCTCTAAACCAATTAGAAGGCTCTAAACCGAATAGCTCTAAACCGGGGTCTAGATCTAGGGTTTAGTTTAGAGGATAGGAAACTTGTGTGTCTAGGAGGGGAGCCCTGCCCCTCCTTATATAGGTTGGAGGGCTGGCCGGCCAGGGAGGAGTTCCTCCCAACTCGGCCTTGGGAGGTGCGCCGCCAAGGAGGAATTCCCCAACTCGGCCTCCTCCTCCTCCTCTTGTCCCAATTCCCAAAACTTGCCGTTTGACTTTCAAACTGGCCGTTTGACTTTTCAATTTAGGATTTAAATAAACCCTTTATTTTGGACAGCAAGAACACCTAGTACATGATGCAATCATTCCAATATGCAATGACACATTCATGTACCCTTCCCCCTCCGGAGTGCCGGACATTCCGGGACCTTCTAGAATGTTCCCGATGAAAACACCTAACCATTCCCCAACTCCAAACGGACTTTCCTTATATGAATCTTATTCTCGGACCATTCCGGATCTCCTCGTGATATCCCGGATCCCATCCGAGACTCAACAACATTCGGTCTCTTTCTCATAATACCATAACTACTCAAACAACGTCAATCCTTATGTGTCTCCACGGTTCGTGAATTATGCGTACATGATCGAGACACTTCTCCTAACAATAACCAATAGAGGAATCTGGAAATTCATATGGCTCCCACATATTTACGATTACTTTGCGTCGAATGAACCACTTACATACGATACCAATTTCCCTTTGTCTCACGATATGTTACTTATCCGAGGTTATGATCGTCGATCTCTGCATACCTAGTTCATCCTCACATCGATAAGTACTATTTTCTCGTTCCTGATATGTGATCCCTTGTGACCAAGTCACATGCTTGCAAGCTAATTGGATGACATTTCACCGAGAGGGCCCAGAGAATATCTATCCGTCATGTGGATGGACAAATCCCACTCTTGATCCATGTGTTTCAACCAATACTTTCCGAACACTCAATGCCACCTTTATAGCCACCCTGTTACGGTGTGGTGTTTGATGACATCAAAGCATCCATCCAGAAAAGGTGATATGCATGATCTCATGGTCGAAGGAATTAGGTTACTATGTATCGTAAAGCATATAGCAATTGAACTATTGAAATGACTTGATCTTTATGCTACGCTTGTCTATAGGAGCATGTCCACCATATCATTCTCCTAACGATATGATCTTGTTGTTGATAACATCTCAATGTTCATGACAAAGAAACCACATCATCAATCAACCAACAAGCTAGTGAAGTATAGAGGCTATACCAGGGACTTCAAATTAAGTTTACAAATCACACAAGTATTAATGGTTTCCTTGTTTAATACTATTATAGCATGAATGTAAACATTTATCATAAACACAAAGATATATAATAATAACTATATTTATTATTACCTCTAGGGCATATCTCCAACAGTCTCCCACTTGCACTAGAGTCATCTAATCTAGATTACATGGTAATATACCGAACACCCATGGCAGTTTGGTGTTGGTCATGTTTTGCCCTCGGGAGAGGTTTAGTCAACGGATCCGCCACATTCAGATCTGTGTGTACTTTGCAAATCTTTATATCCCCATCCTGGATATGTTCTCGAATAGCGTGAAAACGCAGCTTGATATGCTTCAGCTTCTTGTGTGACCTTGGTTCTTGCGCATTGGCTATGGCGCCCATGTTATCACAGTAGATAGACATTGGGTCCAGCGACTAGAACCACACCCAGCTCAGAATGAACTCTTTCATCCATATCGCTTCTTGTGAAGCCTCCAAGCGACCATGTATTCCGATTCAGTTGAAGATCTCGCCACAACGCTTTGCTTTGCACTCCTCCATTAATCGCACCAGTCAAAATAAATACGTATCCAGATTGTGATTTAGAATCATCCCGGATCGGTGTTCCAACTAGCATCGGTGTAACCATTAACAACGAGATGTTCATCACCTCCATAAGAAAGAACCATACCCTTAGTTCTTCTCAAGTACTTAAGGATGTTTTGATCATTGTCCAATGATCCACTCGATCACTTTGATATCTGCTAGTTAAACTAAAAGATATGCAATGTCGGGTCTAGTACATAGCATGGCATACATTAGAGATCCTATGGCTGAGGCATAGGAGTCTTACTCATTCTTTCTCTATCTTCTGCGATGTCGGACTTTGAGTTTTACTCAAGGTCGTATTAGAAACATGGGCAAGAACCCTTTCTTGCTATCTTCCATTCCAAACCTCTTTAGAACTTTGTCCAAATATGTACTTTGTGACAATGATATTTGGCGTTCGATCTATCTCTATAAATCTTTATGCCTAATATGTAAGCTGCTTCCAAGATCCTTCATTGAAAACTATTATTCAAATACTCTTTGACACTATTAAGAAGGTCTACATCATTCCCAATCAACAATATGTCATCCACATACAGTATTAAGAATGCTACAGCTCCCACTCACTTTCTTGTAAATACAAGCTTCTCCATAAGTTTGTATAAAACCAAAACTTTGATTACCTTATCAAACGTTGATTCCAACTTCGGGATGCTTGCTTCAATCCATAGATGGACCGTTGAAGCTTGCATACCTTGTTAGCATCTTTAGGATCGACAAAACCTTTGGGTTGTATCATATACAACTCTTCATCAATGTCTCCATTGAGGAATGCTGTTTTGACATCCATCCGCCATATCTCATAATCATAATATGCCGATTGCTAACATAATCCTCACAGACTTTAGCTTCACCGGTGAGAAAGTCTCATCGTAGTCAACTCCTTGAATTTGTCGAAACCCTTTTGCGACAAGTCGAGCTTTATAGACGATAACATTACCATCAAGACTGCTTTTTTCTTGAAAATCCATTTGTTCTCGACCTTCCGCCATCCGGTAAGTCCACCAAAGTCCATACTTGGTTTTCGTACATGGATCCAATCTCGGATTTCATGGCTTCTTGCCATTTATTGGAATCGGGCTCATCATCGCTTCCTCATATGTCTCGGGTCATCGGTGTTGTCCACCAACATGACATTCATAACGGAATCATACCAATGCAGTGGTACGATTTCTCGTTGACCTCCGAGGCTCAGAGCAACTTCAACCAAGTTTCATGATCACCATCATTAGCTTCCTCTCTTATTGGTGCAGGCACCACAGAACTTCTTCCGTCTTCGCTACTCGTAATTTCGAGAGAAGGTTCGACAACCTCGCCGAGTTCTACTTTCCTTCCAAATACTTCTTTCGAGAGAAATTCCTTCTAGAAAGGATCCATTCTTGGCAATGAAGATTTTGCCGGATCTATGATAGAAGGTATACCCAATAGTTTCCTTCGGGTATCCTATGAAGACGCATTTTTCCGCTTTGGGTTCAAGCTTGTCCGGTCAGTAACTTCTTTACATAGGCTTCAGATCCCCAAACTTTAAGGAACGACAATTTAGGTTTCTTCCCAAACCATAATTCATATGGTGTCGTTTCAACGGATTTAGACGGTGCCCTATTTAAAGTGAATGCTGTTTAATGCATAACCCCAAAATGATAGTGGTAGATCTGTAAGTGACATCATAGAACGAACAATATCTAAGAGAGTTCGATTACGACGTTCGGACACACCATTACTGTGGTGTTCCGGCGGTGTCAATCATGAAAGTATTCCACATTTCCTTAAATGCTCGCCAAACTCGTAACTTAGATATTCACCTCCACGATCGTAACGTAGAAATTTAATCTTCTTGTTACGTTGATTCTCTACCTCACTTTGAAACTCCTTAAACTTCTCAAAGTTTGGACTTATGTTTCATGAAATAGATATACCCATATCTACTCAAGTCATCCGTGAAGGTAAGAACATAACGATAACCATCACATGATGCTACACTCATTGGACCACACACATCGGTATGTATGATTTCCAATAAGTCCGTAGCTCGCTCCATCATACCAGAAAATGGAGTCTTAGTCATTTTACCCATCAGACATGCCTCGCATCTTTCAAGTGATTCAAAATCAAGTGATTCAAGAAGTCCATCGGAATGGAGTTTCTTCATACGTTTCACTCCAATGTGACCAAGACGACAGTGCCACATATAGGTCGAGTTATCGCTTGATTTCAATCGTTTAGCTTCAATGTTATTAATATGTGTATTTCTACTATCGAGATTCAACATGAATAGACCATCTATCAAAGGTGCATGTGCGTAAAACATATTACTCATATAAATCGAACAACCATTATTCTCGGATTTAAACAAGTAACCGTCTCGCAATAAACAAGATCCTGATATAATGTTCATGCTTAACGCAGGCACCAAATAACAATTATTTAAGTATAAAACTAATCCCGATGGTAGATGAAGAGGTAGCGTCGACCGCGATCACATCAACCTTTGATCCGCTTCTCAGCATCGCCGTCACCTCGTTCTTCACTAGCTTCCGCTTATTCTGCAGCTCTGCTTTGAGTTACAAATATGAGCAACCGAACCAAGATCAAATACCTGTGCACTACTACGAATACTAGTGAGATACACATCAATAACATGTATATCGATATACCTTTCTTCTTGATGTTGCCGTTCTTCAAATCGCCAAGTACCTTGGGCAATTCCGTTTCCGATGACCTTCTCCCTTGCGGAAAAGCACTCGGTTTGTGCTTAGGTCCAGCCTTGGTCTTCTTCGTCGGCGTGGTAACTTTCTTACCACCCTTCTTGAAGTGTCCCTTTTGCTTTAGACTTGCCTTTCTTGAATTTGGTGGTCTTATTGACCATCAACACTTGGTGCTCTTTCTTGATCTCCACTGCAGATTTCAACATAGCAAATAGTTACGGCAACTCTTTGTTCATGTTACGCATGTTGTAGTTCATCACAAAGTTCTTGTAACTTGGTGGTAGTGATTGGAGGATGTAAACCCCAAAGTATTAGGAATCACTATACCCAAACTTTGAAGTTTATTTATGCGTGCCCGGACATCTTAAGCACATGCTCACCGACGAGCTACCCTCTTCCATCTTGCGGTTAAAGAACTTTTGAAGCTTCATAACTTTCAATTGCCGCATGAGTCTCAAAGATTAATTTGAGATCCTCGACAATATCATATGGATCGACTCTTCAAACCTTTTCTCAAGTCCGATTCTAAACCATACAAGATAGCACACTGAACTATGGAGTACCGATTCTTCCGAGCGAGGTAAACATTCTTTACTTCATCGGTAGCATCACCGCAGTGGGTCACCTAGCGGTGCATCCAAAGACATAGGTCAAATTACCAGTGAGGACAATCCTCAAATTGGAACCAATCCAAGTTGCTTCCATTGTTTTCAACTTTTCTTTCTCTAGGAACGCATTAAAATTGATGGTAGGGCTGCCATTGATCTACAACATATTTGCAATAGTTTAGACTAAGTTTATGACAAATTGAGTTCAAATTAATTAATGAAATTAAACTAGGTGAACTCCCACTCAAAACAACATCCCTCACATTGTTTTAGTGATCACAGAACCAAATCCACTACATCAACACCGATCATCACGAGAGCTGATATAGTTTTAATGGCGAACAATCATCATGTTCATCATATCTACTATATGATTCATGCTTTGCCTTCGCGATCCGTGTTCCCGAGGCCATGTCCGTACATGCTAGGCTCGTCAAGATCAAACCTTAGCTACCGCATAAGCAAATCTGGCTTGCTTACGTTGTATTCACCGCGGAATCAAAGACACCCGATCATCACGAGGTGCTTGAGCGACAAGCTTTGGCAACGGTGCATACTAAGGGTGAACACTTTAGAACTTGAAATTTATGTGCATGAGGGATCATCTTATAATGCTACCGTCTACTAAGCAATACAAGATGCATAAAGGATTAACATCACATGCAATTCATAATATGTGATATGATATGGCCTTTCTTCTTTGTGCTTCCGATCTCCATCTTCAAGCACGAACATGATCTCCATCATCACCGCATAGCATCAAGGTCAATGATGCTTCTTCATGGTTGTCGTCCACCAGCTTCAACTATTACAACTATTTTGAATAGACACGCAGGTCTTAACAGAAATTAAAGACAACCATATGGCTCCGCCGGTTGCCAACTTACAATAAGGAACATTGCATACATCAAATATAATCACAATCATGGCCATATCACATCATCGACACCCCTGCAAAACAAAGTTAGACGCTTCTACTTTCTTTGCATATTTTACGTGGTTTGGGGCTTTCCATAAGTGTCGTTCTAACTTACGAACAAGAACCACAACATTGATACTAGCATTGTTGATCACCGTTGTAAATTGGATCTTTACTATGCTAGGAGAAACAGCACCAAAGCCACTTATGCAAAACGAGTTGCATGTCAAGCGTGGAGCAAGTCTCATGAACGATGTCATGTAAGGTTAGCCCGGCCGCTTCATCCCAACATACCGCAAGATGCAAAGTACACAAAAGCAATCTACAATAAAAGCATCAACGCCCACAATGACCATTGTGTTCTACTGGCAACAGATCTACATATAGACACGGCTCGATACCACTGTAGGGGTTCGTAGCATGGAAAACAAAAATTTCTATCGCATGCAAACAAACAAGCCAAGATCTATCTACTAGATTGTAGCAACGAGTCGATGGAATAACTCACCCTCGAAGATTCCAAAGTGTTTAACGAGAGCAGATTCTCGTGGGTGATGTAATACTCTTCCGATCTCAAGATCGCGTGAGACGGTCCTTCCGGCGCCGCGTTCATAGCGCCCCATCGGTCACACGTTCGTACTCGACGAAGACCTTCCTCTCCCTTGTTCCAAAAGGCGTGGAGGTTGTAGCACTCTCCTCGCGATTCCGGCGACAACGGCGTGGTACCGGAGGTAGAGGGAAATCCCAGGCTTCGCCTTAAGCCGGTGCGAGTATGGTGGAGCTTATGAGAGAGGCTATTAGTGGTCTAGTAATTAGACACACCAATTAGAAGGCTCTAAACCAATTAGAAGGCTCTAAACCGAATAGCTCTAAACCGGGGTCTAGATCTAGGGTTTAGTTTAGAGGATAGGAAACTTGTGTGTCTAGGAGGGGAGCCCTCCTTATATAGGTTGGAGGGCTGGCCGGCCAAGGGAGGAGTTCCTCCCAACTCGGCCTTGGGAGGTGCGCCACCAAGGGAGGAATTCCTCCAACTCGGCCTCCTCCTCCTCCTCTTTCCCACTTCCCAAAACTTTGCTTGACTTTCAAGCCGCGTTTGACTTTTCAATTTAGGATTTAAATAAACCCTTTATTTTGGACAGCAAGAACACCTAGTACATGATGCAATCATTCCAATATGCAATGACACATTCATGTACCCCTTCCCCCTCCGGAGTGCCGGACATTCCGGGACCTTCTAGAATGTTCCCGATGAAAACACCGGAACCATTCCCCAACTCAAACGGACTTTCCTTATATGAATCTTATTCTCGGACCATTCCGGATCTCCTCGTGATATCCGGATCCCATCCGAGACTCAACAACATTCGGTCTCTTTCTCATAATACCATAACTACTCAAACAACGTCAATCCTTAAGTGTGTCTCCTACGGTTCGTGAATTATGCGACATGATCGAGACACTTCTCGAACAATAACCAATAGAGGAATCTGGAAATTCATATGGCTCCACATATTTCTCACGATTACTTTGCGATCGAATGAACCACTTACATACGATACCAATTTCCCTTTGTCTCACGATATGTTACTTATCCGAGGTTATGATCGTCGGTATCTCTCGCATACCTAGTTCATCCTCGCATCGATAAGTACTCTTCTCGTTCGTGATATGTGATCCCTTGTGACCAAGTCACATGCTTGCAAGCTAATTGGATGACATTTCACCGAGAGGGCCCAGAGAATATCTATCCGTCATGTGGATGGACAAATCCCACTCTTGATCCATGTGTTTCAACCAATACTTTCCGAACACTCAATGCCACCTTTATAGCCACCCTGTTACGGTGTGGTGTTTGATGACATCAAAGCATCCATCCAGTAAAGGTGATATGCATGATCTCATGGTCGAAGGAATTAGGTTACTATGTATCAGAAAGCATATAGCAATTGAACTATTGAAATGACTTGATCTTTATGCTACGCTTGTCTATAGGAGCATGTCCACCATATCATTCTCCTAACGATATGATCTTGTTGTTGATAACATCTCAATGTTCATGACAAAGAAACCACATCATCAATCAACCAACAAGCTAGTGAAGTATAGAGGCTATACCAGGGACTTCAAATTAAGTTTACAAATCACACAAGTATTAATGGTTTCCTTGTTTAATACTATTATAGCATGAATGTAAACATTTATCATAAACACAAAGATATATAATAATAACTATATTTATTATTACCTCTAGGGCATATCTCCAACAATTCTGAGTATAAGAATTGGTTATCACATCATCAATATTTTTAGGTGAAAGACAAGCAGCAAAGTTAGGGAGACCATCATGTGTAACTGGAGTCCTACTGATTCTAAGTTGGACTCAGCTGCTAGTGCTCCGAAACCTATCCAGACAAAGAATCAGACTTACTCCAGCTGATGGATGAATCAAGATAAACGTTGACGCTTATGTTGAGGTGAACCTGGGTATGTGCTCTATCGCCTGTGCCACCCGTAACCAATCTGGAAAGGTTCTATTGGCTCACAGTACTGTCGGGATTAAGTGCCAGGATGTAAAGCCAGGGTGTGCCTTCTTGGTCTTCAGAGGCCCATCTTTGTTGAAACTGCCTCAATAATCTTGGAGTCCAACAATTCTTGTATCGTTGAAGCAATCAAGCAGAAGAAATAGGGCCTCTCATTTATGTGAAAGCATTAAGATGAGATTAAAAATCCAAGAAAGTTGTCATCATTTGAAGTAGTGAAAATTGGAAAAGAGAGTAACAAAGCTGCCCATATGCGGGCTGCTCTAGCTAGACATTCATGTCAAGCCCTTTATTTTGAAATCCTTATTTGTAGTTAGCTAGGAGATTATCAAATCTCAATATCTAAATTCTTGGTTTGTACGTCCTCACACCGGATGATCCATGCCCTGAAGAGATACAATTCAAGTGTCGAGTGTCAGTGTAAGTTAACGAAAGTCACACATGCCCAAATTCAGCCCAAGCTCTCGTAAGCAAACTGACACGATAGGCCTGCACATGGAATACCTCCTGCCGTTTCATTGAATCAGAATGAGCACCAACTACAAAATAGTAATAAAACAAGTAGAATACCTCCTGCACAAGATTAAGAGAATATTTTTATCAAATAGCAGAAGAAAAAAATAGTTTCACATCCATAAACAAGCATAATACTTGTTCCATACTCATGAGGTAAGCTTGGAACTGTCAACTAAACGAAGAAATGCCAATGAGGACAAAGAAAAGTAAATACCTTGAGAAGCATCTTTATGCTAGTTACAGATAGTTGTGTCCAAACCACTCTTGGCTTGTCATATTTTGATAATGAACTGAACATCCTGCAGTTAAAATATGTCATAACAAATTACCCGATGAGATAAAAACAAAGGAGGAGGAAATTCTTACATTTCCACCCATAAGAGGAACCAATATTTCATTAAAATGCGCTCAAAGAGGATACCAACATTTTTGACAACCTATACATTCAGAAACCAGAACATGAATGGCTTTGTCTCATTAGGAAAATCATAGTATATATTTCTTAAATTTGCTCAAGATTTTAGGCTAAATAATAAGGTACTATATACCATGAAGAAGAACTACTCTAGTCGGTTTTAAGACCATTGTCCCATGACTGGCGCTAGCGACTCCCATCCCTGCTCTTATAACCTGAAATAAAGACCACGAACTACACCCATTTCATTATGAAATTCATTAAACACATGACATTCACAAAGGAGGGAACATAGATAGGAGGTCGATTAATTTATATACTACTATTTTTACTGTTACTCACTATGCTCAAACAATTTGTTGAGCTGTCTTCTGCTATATAAAATGCATGCTAGCACAAATGAAAGAGCATATGGGCTGCTTACTTTTGGAGGCTT
Source organism: Avena insularis (assembly GCA_023614405.1). NCBI lineage: Eukaryota > Viridiplantae > Streptophyta > Magnoliopsida > Poales > Poaceae > Avena > Avena insularis. The sequence goes on along the minus strand of CM042691.1, from coordinate 360,535,140 downwards.
ATATTCGAGGGGGTGAAGTGTAGCAGCCAATGTAGTTGTTCAGTCCATGTCTCCATGATGCCAAACCTCATCTTCAACACTGCCCACTGTTGGAGGGGGTGGAGTCTAGAGCCTGCAAAATATTCTGCCTAAGCTTCTTTCTTCTAATGTTTAAGTACAGAGAATGCTGAAACAACTGCTAATCCTGCCTTGTAGAGGCTAAATTTGACGAAGACATTTTAAACAACTAAACTGGAGATTCAAGCACCTAAAGAGCTTCGTGATGTACATCTGGTTGCCTCCCAACAAGAAACTTCTTTCTTCTAATGTTTGAGTACAGAGAATGTTGAAACAACTGTTAATCCTGCCTTGTAGAGGCTAAATTTGACCAATACATTTTAAACAACTAAACTGAAGATTCAAGCACCTAAAGAGCTTCTTGATGTACATATGATTGCCTCCCAGCAAGAAACATAACCAAATGGTGGAGATCATCACAAGCATAACCAAATGGGAAAGGGCCAAGCCATCTCGGTGAACTTCTTGACAGCAATCATGCAACGGTATTGCCTAGCAGGTGTCCTCGGTAGAAGGAATTGGGCAAGAAGTACATGTTGTACCATACTTTGTCAATATTATCTCAAACACCATGGTGTCAATGGCATAGATATACGAAAAAAGCGTGCTTAATTAACAATAGATAGATTGGAGCACATATATGAGAAAAATAAATAGTTTCCTTAAGATATAGCCATTCTTGAATTATTTTGAACTTATTCACCTAATTTACTTCCAAGCAACCTCCGCAATTTAGCCTAGCCTTGTGTTGTTTACCTAATTTACTTCCAAGCAACCTCCACAATTTATCTTAGCCTTGAGTTGTCAATGAACTTTGGCACGCAGAAAAAAATCAAGGACAATGAGCATCAAAGGGAGAGAGAGAGAGAGAGAGAGAGAGGCAAACCAAAATCCCTTGAGTTGAGGCCATGTAGCGTCTGCTGGCCGCCAACCATTCTGCTTGGATACTCATCTTTTCGCTGGCTTCGGACTCCATGTCTAGAAGATCGTAGACGACTGCACCCACGACGGTCAAGAGAGGCACGGAGGTGCTGCACCACTGCCACTCCTCCTTGCCCACTTCACCACCGTCTCCAGCAGTAGCAGGCTAGCAGCCTCGTGGAGGGATTCCTCCTCCGCATCCTCCTCCTGATTCGGCCTAGAAGACCATGAGCGAAACCTTGGGGCTGGGGAGGTGGCTAGGAGAGGGAGCGATAGGTGGGGGAGAGGGAGCGCATGGGGGTGGGGCGGCGGCCAGGGAGGGAGTGCGTGGGGATGGGGCAGCGGCCAGGGGAGGAGAAGGGAACTCGCGTGGGGCAGCCGCCTCAGCACGAGAGAAAGAGGGGAAAGGGGAGAGACGCGAGCATGGCGGCTGGGAGACGGCTAGGGTTTCACTGTGGGTCTCGTCTTTTATAAGATGCGGTCAAAAATGAACCAATGGTTGTGATTCGTTCTAGGGCTAGATCCAACGGCTGAGCAACGTGGTTCGCTGTGAGAGCCCCTTGACCCCTCACCAATTACATCTTTAGATACTACTCCTAATAATCAGAGGGACAGAAATTCCATCTCTGCAGGATTAATCTGACCGTGATCACTGCTCTAGGCGCCTCCTTCGCTTCAACTGCAGCTCTGTTTTTCTCCCGTCGGCCGACCACTGCTCTGCTTTTCTCACACAAGGTGAAGGCCGCCGAGCTCGCCACCGTCGACACCATGACAGAGCTTGATGCGAAGACCGTGAAATCCAAGCTCTTCAAATGCCAGCGGCCCAAGAGAAGACGACGACGACTGAGAACGAATTTGTCTTCCAAGTCACTCAATTCTCCAAGGTTTTGTTGCACCATCTTTTTTTTTGCTACATGGGAGTGTTTAAAATGTCACAACAACCAAAAATTTGTTGCACATGATGTTACATACACACAACACAAAGTTGCATAACGAGGTTGGATGTTGCATTAATCTGACAGTCCAGATCTCACACTTAACTAAGATCGGACGGCTCTGTGCCAGGCTCTTATTATCAGTTCCATTCAATAACAAAAAGTCAGTATCTACCACACACAAGTAGCACTCTCATTGTCATCAAACAATTTACTATGTTACCAACCAGATGATATGAATACCGTAAGCCACAAGGTTTTACAACACGGTTAACAATAACTTGGTAAAAAGAGGGCCTACACAAGAAAACGGAGTAGAACTACATCTTTCATACAAATTTGCACCCGCGCACCCGGCTTTCCACCCCAAAGCGATTCATGGAACGTCCATTGACGTCCTAAAGGTAATATGATCACAGCATGATGATCTGCCGCTGCCTGGCACCAGGTTACGATGGTTCTCATAGATAGTCGGGTGTATGCTTCTGCAAGGTTGTCCTCAGGAAATCAGAGATGCGCGAGGATGCGGCAAGACCCCTCTCTATGCAGTTGAAGTAATCGTCCTCTGAATACAAATGAAACAATCAGGATTTGAATGGCAGATAATATGTACAGAAGAACATGCAAACCCCAAGGCACGGAAAAGAACCATACCGGACATCACTCCGTGTGTGATCGAAGTTATCAAGCCTCGTTCAGAGTCACCGTCTTTCTGCTGTGGTTCTTTCAAATCGACAGACTTGCTTGAGTTGGGGAACACCAAGTGAGCAAACGATTTCAGTTGCTGCAGTTTGTGACAAACAACAACATTTAGTTCATGTGGTACTGAAAGCATACTCCAGAAAAGTTCTTGTGGTAATGAAATTATGAGATATACTAGACAAGTTACTTTGTTCTACAAGAACAGCATGTTAGAGAAACAAATGACATTATATCACAACTTGTTAACTATGGACGAACAACATGAGGTCACATATTTGTTCTGCATTGACACTTGGAAGAACATTAAACAACATCAAGGCGCAAACCACATGATTTCAGAAAACAGCTAGTAGTGACAGTGCCCCCACTTTCCAGTGAATACGGCTGTGAGGGAGTGGACAAACTAAACTGTACCTTTTCCTATAGAGATTACAAAATTGTACGCACCGCATCACTTAAAAGGAAGTAGCACACAGTGGGTTTGAAGAGCACACTAATAACCAGCAATTCGGAAATTCCTGGATGGGGAATCAGACAATACTTTGTGCTTCCATTTCGAAAAGTGGTGTAAAGATGAAAAGAACAATTTATACCTGCTCTTCTGCCTTGCTTGTGTCCAAAATCACATCACCATTCTCCAACACCCCGCAGCCAATCGCAACTGCAGCATACAATCTTGTCAGTCAGGGTTCCAACAGTGAACAACTGAACATACACAAATTGCTCAACTTACCAGCAAGATGTTTCAAGGGGATGCCAGCAAAAGCAAGGGCAGCACAGGATGCATTAATTGCGCATGGAAGAAGCTAGATACTGTCAAGGACTACTCCTGATTGAGATGGGGAAGACACAGAAGTTTGCAGTGCATACATTTGGTACTTGATGAAAATAAATCTAGCTTGAAGCATATGGATATAGAAATTCATGGATGCTAAGATGGCTGAAGAGTATATCGCAAAAATGGAACGTGCATCAGTTCTCTGTAGGGCAACGAAAATGGTTTGCAAGGAAGGGATTTAGAAGTAAGACAAAGAAGCCCATTTTGTAACTTAGAAAACTGTGTTGAGATTAGGAAATAACTACAATGAGTTTAAAAGGATACAGAACCATCATCACCCATAACCTGCAAAAACAGAAACAAATCAGCGATGAGTTAAAACAATACACGAAATCAAACGATACATTAATCGATCATCAAAAGGGCCAATCAACATAACGCACTTTGCCATGACGGAATACATAAACAAGTTTTATATTAAGTTATCTGGAAACAGAAAGCTTCAAGACACTGAAAACTTGTCGCAAAAACAGTTGCAGAACTCAACTTGGCATGCCACACAACCATTTCCCGCATACACATTTGGCTTGCATGTACACAATTATGCGTTTCAAATGATTTCTTACAGATACCTCATGTTCGTAATCGTCCTAGTTATATCTTCTGAGTTTCAGAGACACTCGGCTTGCATGAATACAATTATGTGTTTCAAACTATTTCTTACAGATGCCTCATGTTCGTAATCGTCCTAGTTATATCTTCCGAGTTTGGCAGACAGACATAAGATTGACAGTCCAACTAGCAATCTTATTGCACACACTTTTTTTTTTTTGAAAGTAGGGCACACTCATATGATTGATATTCCATTCGAAACATGTGTACATCAGCGGTCATCAGGTAGGCGAAAATAGCTAATGTCGGCGACAGTACGACACACAAAGCTAGACATCACTTGCAGCAGCCAGGAACCATGGCAAGTAAACAGAACAAGCCCAAGCCATAGCAGAATGCAGGGGAGGAGGCCTGACCTGAAGAATGACAGAGGTGGTGGTGTTGGGGTGGACAGTGAGCAGGCAGATGCTCTGCAGCGTCCTCTTGAGCGTCATCTCGTACTCCTTCTCCTGCCTCCCTACCAACAAACACACAGCACGCCATTGCCATCGATTTCAGCTCAAAATGTTCCTGATCACCACACTGCAAACCGAGGGGAGGTAGAAGGTGATAGGCAACTGACCGATTTGGCCGGTCTTGGGCTTCCATACGACCTCGATGGACGCCTTCTCGGGGTTCTCCCCCTTCCTGGTCCCCGGCCTGGGCCCGTACACCGCCGCCACCACCACGGTGTCGCCCTGCTCCCACCGCGCCGAGCCGTGCGCGCGGTCCAGCGGGTTCCGCGTGCACGAGTACTTCCGCAGCTGGTTCGCCTTCCTCCCCTCCGCTCTCCCCTCCGTCTTCTCCATCCCTATGCTCTTCTCCCTCGCCGCCGACGACGCTGACACTGACAGGACGGAGGCGGCGCGGCGAGACGAAACCCTAGCAGACTGGCTGACTAAACCGGTAAACCCTCTTGCTCTCGCCTCCGTGGCTGATGAGGGGGCATGAGGCAGAGTACTGGGTGATCTCGGCCGTACGCGGTGCATCGGACGGCTGTGGTGGCTCGTCCCGTCCCAGCCTCACGTCTATTCAGAGGGCTGGGTGGTTACCCACCAGCCTGGTTCGAGCCTTAGAAATTTCTTCTTCTCCTCCTCCGCCGCCGCAGACCGCACCACCGCACGCAGCCGCCGCCGACGAAGAGGGAGATGGTGAAGAAGGGGAAGGACGCCGCCGACCCTGAGGCATCAGCGGCGTCCGTCCGCTCCCTCTTCTCCGCCGACAACCCCTTCCGTCGCAAGGAGGGCCCTCCCGAGGAGCCTGCCCCTCCTGCAGCACCTACCCCCGCCCCCGCCCCCGCCCCTGCCACGCCAGTGCGCAAGAAACCGAAGGAGAAACTTCCCGTGGTTGAGGCGGACGCGGCGGAGCCGTCGCGGAAGAAGCGGAAGGAGGAGGAGGAGGTGCCGCCGCGGCGGAAGCGGAAGCGGGACGAGGTCGAGGCGAAGTACGAGCGGAGGACGCTCGGCGGAGCCGCGCCTCCCGCGGAGGAGCCCACGCCGCGGCCGGTGGTCGGCAAGAAGAGGAAGGCGCCCGACGACGTTGCTGTGGCCGCGGCCGGTGGGGCCGGGGAGGAGGAGGAGGAGGCGTTCGACGACGAGGGTAAGCTGCTCAGGACGGTGTTCGTGGGGAATCTGCCGCTGCGGACCAAGAAGAAGGCGCTCACCAAGGAGTTCGCCGCCTTCGGCGAGGTCGAGTCCGTCAGGATCCGCTCTGTGCCCCTCGCCGATGTCAGTGCCATCTCCTTGTGTTCATTCTGCTGTGTTGTGGAGAGGTTTGGGTTCGTGTGCTGACTTGTGTGCTCTGCTGCAGACCAAGGTTCCGAGGAAAGGAGCCGTCATAAAAGGGAAGATCAACGACTTGGGCGACAAGTGAGTGCATTCTTGCGTATGAATTGTTTGTGTTATTGCCCAATCAGAGGAATTTAGGGCATCGTTGGGATACGGTTCTTTCGCCATCAGTAGATGAATGCATTTGTTCTCTGCTCCGTGCTTGCTGTAGTAATAAAATTTCAAATGGAAATTCTTAGTACAAATCAACTGACAGCAATTGGAAGTTTAGAATTACCCCTTACTTAACTAGAGGAATTTATGCTACAGAAGGGATGTACTTCTTCGAAATGCCAATGCCAATGCATGAGTTTGTTATCTGCTTTATGCCGACAAAATTTGAAGGAAAATTCTTAATAAAAAGCAAGTGCCTGCAATTAGAAATTTAGAATTACCACATACTTACACAACGGTGCTGCATTTGTTTTTCATCTTTTCCCTCGTTGTTAGAGATCGTCTTTTTCCTGCTATGCCTGCAATGTTAGGGATACAAGGTTAAATGGCCTTCATTTCGAGTTAGCGCTACAGTTTTTTCTTTCTCTATTTATTCTTTTAAGACCTGTTAATATGCACAAGTTGTTCTGTTCCGTTTTTGTTTATACTTGGAAAGTACTATTATATGTAAATGTTCAGTATTGCACAATCTTAGTCAAGGCGAACCAAAATGATTGTAGCTCAGGAGTAGTTAGCAGCCAAAGGTTATGGAAATAGTTGCACATTATAGGCTTGCTTTTGTGAAATACTCCCAACATTATCACTATGAGTAGTAAGTTATGTTATTCCTTGTTTCTCCATTAAATAGTTACCATACTAAACAATAATGACTTTCATTTTACTTTTTCATTTTAATTTATTCCTGCTGTGCTGCTATGAAGTTAAGACTAGACACAACTAAGCTGAATGCCCAAATATCTAGGGGTATAAGTGGCCAGAAAGGCACATCCTTCTTACGATTCCTGTTTTGTTCAGACTTCAGAAGTATATGGTATAGAGTTTTCATGTTGGTATAAATAGTACTGCCATTCAATAAATGTCCAAGTCAATAGACCACTACATGGTAAACCAATGATGGAACATATGAAGTTGGCTTGCCGTTGTACACCACAAACGTACTGTATGCCTGTTGCTTTTCAAACTCTTATCTTATTATATCCTTTGCAGTGTACATGCCTACATCGTCTTCAAAGATGAGCAGTGTGCGCGGTCAGCTTTATCTCATAATATGGCACTGGTATGTTGGTTTTCTTACAACTGATGACACAATTGTTTCATATAGCTTAAGTACATACTAAGAAGTTCTGTGTCATGTCTAATAATGTAATGTATCTATCTGAATTTGGAAATTCTAGTTCAATGGCAATCACATGCGTGTTGACATGGCGTGTCCACCTCGTAAAAAGCTAAGAGGAGAAGGTCCTCTTTATGACAGAAAGAGGACAGTGTTTGTTGGTAACCTTCCATTTGATGTAAAGGTATGTAGGGTGTGTTCATTTGTATGGTGCTGTATAGTCCTAAAGAAAATCAATGCACCATAATGTCCACATGAACTTAGTAACCAATGTCAACTTTGGTTCTTGGTGGCACATTAGGATGAAGAGCTCTACCAGCTGTTCTGCGGTCCCACTGGACCACAAGGTGATGTTGAGGCTATACGTGTTGTGAGGGATCCAGATACAAGCCTAGGAAAGGGTATTGCTTATGTTTTATTCAAAACAAGGGTATGATTCTTATCCTTCCTGTTCTGTTTGGTGTATTCTGAGTTCTGATGTCTCACTCATTGCAACAGTCAAAATTTTGTTGGGTATATAAGTTCATGGATAGCTGGATTTGTTGTACTTTATGTGATTGTGCAAAGCATTTGTTGAATATGGAAGCATTAGTCATGTCATAGAGTTAAAGTCTAGTATTGCATAAGAAAAGGATAATGGAAGACTTTCTTGCTGAACTGCATATTTATGAAGGAAACATCACTCGTAAGCAGGGAATGTAAGTATTTAAGCCAATTGAAGTCTCAGCCTTTTACTTACTGAGTTTATGATGGAAAGACGATAGGTCCCTGTTAGCATGACATGTTCAAAATGTATTGTCCAAAAATGGTTGTGCTGAACCAATTCAATTATGAACTAGTTAGAGTATTAAATTTCATGCTGGATAACTATATGATATCTACTTCAAAGAGCTAGTGTTATCCAGGCTTGTCAATTGCGTCTCTTTTACTAGAATTGCACTACCAGTTCATTTAGTGTATCCATATGCACAAGTGACTTACTAAGGAAACTGTATTTTGAGGAAGATGACATCTTATAATGACTGAAGTTTTGGTATCATCTTGCGAAATGTGTTGATCAACTTTCCACATAGGCTATGTGCCCATTGTTATCTCCTCGGGATCTTATGATTTTTTGAATGTGTGTTATGCAGGAGGCTGCTAATGGTGTTGTCAAAAAACGCAGTTTGAAGATCAGAGATCGCTTCTTGAGGCTCACCCATGCCAAAGCAGTCGATACAACACCAAAGAAGACAGATGCTGGGAAAACACGTGTCGGTCCAAAACTGAAGACACCCTTTACACCAGGCAGCAAGTCCCGCGAAGGCAGTGACGGCAACAAACGCAAGGAGCCAGCAAGTCTGTCTTACCAGGGCCTGAAATCGACCAAATCCGGCGTCACGAAGAAGGCGAAAGTGATTCGGCGCCCCAGCAGCAACCAAGGGAAGCAGCAAGGCAGGCCTAAGGAGACGGGGCAGAGTGACAGTGCGCGCAAATCTAAGCGGCCTGCCGTGGCAGCAAGGAAGGCGAAGCAGCTGACCAAGAAACGCAAGCTGGACGGTTCGACACCCGAGAACACGCACCGGAGCAAGAAGGCCAGGAAGTAGCCATCCCTGTAGTGGGTCATTCTCCTCACTTTGTAACAGGAGTTTCAAATTTTGGACAAGATGAGATCCTGGTAGTGTCCTGCCTTCAGATCAGGGGGGAAATACGATGAAGATGTTCCAAATGTAACACCGAGTCCAGTGCAGCAGCCATGTGGTGCTTACCCTCTAAGTCTGGCGCCTCCGTTGTAGTGTCGAAATGATGCTTATCTATGTAGTAACATCATGCACTTGACACCATTTTTGCCTTGCTTGCTCTCTGTGAAACAAGCTGGTCCCGTGTCAATCAAGTAATTGATCTACAGATACATTTTCCATTGTTTAAAAGATCTTTTGTTCCACAGTACAGCACGCAAGTATAGCACAGTGGTAGACTTCATACATCATACATTTTCAAACCTGGGTTTGCTAGATTAGATAACAGTTGTTCCATGATCCATCACAGATCATTGCATACCAAAATCGAACTGCACAGCACATTCCTTGATGGATAGCACACCGATTATAGTATATACAGTATATAGTATATAGTAGAACTTAAATTAGCAGTTCATAATCCAATACAAGTTGACTACTGCAGCAAGCTTCAGTAAGCCAAAAACATAGTACTACCTGGGGTACTACGTCATGCAAGGTCATGATCCATCTCATATTATTGCACACAGAAATCCAGATGCAAATTCATGGAAGATATCACGAAAATCATAGTACTACTAGAAAATCGCAAGGTGGCAGTTCATAGTTCCATACAAGTTGATTACAGCACCGGCTTCACTAGCCTAAAAACATGCTACTACCTGGGGAACACTGCTGGGATCTATCTAGCCTGGGTTTACAAGATTTTGTAAGGAACTCATGCTCTAGCCTCCAGGATGAATCATGTGAAATCATTGCTTTCATAAATCCAAATGCAAATTCCTGGATGATAGCACTCATCATAGTATAGTAGAGCTCGGAGTGGCAGTTCTATACAAGTTGGATTACAGCAGCAAGCTTCACTAGCCCCAAAACATTCTACTACTTGGTAACACTGATGATGATGTAGTATCTCATCAGATGGCAGGGTTGCTCATGCGGATGCAAATTCCTGGATGATAACACATTGATCATAGTAGAACTCGAAGTGGAAGTTCGTAATTTCGTATCAAAGCTTCGTACTACTAATTACTACTAACTAGCACAAAGCCCGTGCGTTGCTACGGCACAACACCAAATCAAATTTATAACTTTTCTTATGTTCAAATCCGTACATCGGTCGAATTCAAATGGCACAAAGTCGTTGCTCGACATGTCATTTGTACTGCATAATAGTGAAAATCACATAGCTTTAAGTCTTTTCTGTCATCATCCATGCCTAAAACGTAAATATTCATGTATTGCTACCGTTGATTTCACCACTAACAGTCATGGGCGGACCTTGGAGAAAGATTAAGGAGGGATCAAAATCCTAATTAAACCATTTAATAGCTATAACTATTTCTAATCTTGAGTAGTCTTAACATCGCTACTAATTATGAAAATTGAGCGAATGTTGGGTGGATGACATGGCCCAGGTTGGCCTCCATGAAGGTCTACCACTGCTAACAGGTATCTTCTTATTCACATTAAGTGTACTTAGCCTACCGAATATCTCTATGTTGTTTTGCAGGACATAGCAATGGGAATAAAAAGTTATGAGTATGTTCAAATAAGTCCGACTTCAAAGCAATTTTTTTTTTTGCTTTTTTAATTCTTTTTTCATGCTTGTTTTTTCTCTTTCTACATTTTTCTAAGTTTATGAGCATTTTTAAAAACCATAAACTTTAAAATTCATGAACGTTATTCCAGTTCATAAACGTTTTCTTAAAATTCATGGTTTTCAGAGTCTGAACATTTATTGAATTCGTGAGACATTTTTAAACTTCATGAAAATTTACATACTTTTCTGAAACTCTGATAAGTTTTTATTTCACCAATTTTTAAAGTTGACAAGAAAAATTATTTGTAACCGCCACAGAGCTAACGGGGAGCAGTGAAAATCTTAAAAAAAAAGACACGAAGTGGTGGACCAGTGCAGACCTACAGGAAATATATGCTTAAGACTTCTAGGCAAAAAGAGCGATAGCTAAACACATCAGGGTACCTGGTGTACATACACCACGACCACACGACGCGTCCAGACACAGCACACCACACACGAACCCATTACGCGACGCCGCACACGATCCCTATCTGGATATTCCCACCTACCAGCCGCCGCCGCCAGCGCCCCTCCTCTCTCCGCGCCATCCTCGACGTCCCCTGCACCTCTACTCAGAGCCGCTGTCGCACGCCTCGTAGTTCCTGAGGGCCGGCAGGGACCCCGTCTCCCTTCGCCAACCTCTGCCGCCATGGCATCGTCGCCACGGGTATCTCACCTCTACCCGCCCCAACTCGCCGCCATGTCTGCCTCTGTGTGCATGCCGCCCTGTCGAGCACGCCTCAACCGCGTCGGCCTCCCTCCGTCTCCAGTCCTGCGAGCCCAAGACCAAGCTCAGTGTCTCCACCTCGGCCTCAAGTGGCGGCGCGTCGTCCACGGGTCTGAGGACAGGGTACTGCGGCCACGACCGTGGAGGAAGGGAAGAACGGGCTGGTGCTCTGGGTGGTTTTTTTTCATGTTGAACCAGTATGTGGGAATATCCACTTGCGGTGGCAGTACCTGTAATATCCTCCAACTACCAGGGGCAAAAGCGTCAATCCATGGCAGACGGATTTTGAGGGCGACGAACATTCCCAATCCTCCAAGGCTCCGGCTTCCATCTATGGCGGTGGCACGTCGCCTTTCATATCCTGGCTGGACCTCCGTCTTGTCTATCAGCAACTGGGCCGCCCGGTTATACCATAGGCCTAACCACCAACTGTGGGCCACCGGGCTTGCCGGTATGAGACTATGTCGTAGGTATACCCATTTGGTATATCCACAACATGACTATTCATTTTCTATATAGTTATTGGATCTATAACAGGTGTGCAACCAGATATCACTTCAACAGTTCAACTATGTTATTCACCAATCATTGAAGGTGTTCATCCATTCCATAATGGTATAATCATAACTCCATTTTTGGATGGCCAACCTACGGTAAGACTTCTAATAATAAAGAGGATTGGAAATAACTCCAGATGTGATTTGGTTTTTTTAAGCAGAAAAATTAAAGGGCAAAGGAATAATGAGTTCTCTGGCATAGCATTGTCATTTTTGTTTGATATAAAACAGATCAGTGTTTTCCTGTTATCTGATCTCTTTTGCTCATTCTCCTTCAAAACGTTTGTGTTCTGTTTCCAGAAAAATTCAATGCTCTGAAATTCCTCCCTGTTATCTGATCTCTTTTGCTCATTCTCCTTCAAAACGTTTGTGTTCTGTATCCAAAAAAGTTTCAACGCTCTGAAATTCCCACTAAGCACCAGCTTGCATCTTGAACTCCTCAATCTGTAACTGAGGCAGATTTAACACGCACGGACCAACATATCATGATGACACACTCAACTTGCACTGCACAATCACTACTTGGGCAAGCTGAAATCTTGCTGCTAGAGGATTCAGATAGGTAGTCTACTGTGACGTTTGTGATTTGCAATTTTTTCATCAGACCTGGGTGTCAGCACAATGTATCTCTCCCGTTGCCACTTATCACTGGTGGGGTACTATAAATCTGTTGTCTGAACCTGCAGCATCGGATACTCGGATTGGGTATTGTCAAACCAATGAGCAGTAGGAGAAGGAGTGCACAGCATGCTGGCTTCATATCTTCCTCTCCGAATAACAAGTTACGTCTTACTCGCAGCATGGCGAATGTCCTGGTTGTCGTGTTCTTTTGTGAGTTTCAGAAGTTTTACCAATTCTTGGCGTACCTAGCGACCAGAAACTAGGCCTTTTAGCTGCCACAATGTGGTTTGAGTGATCATTTCCATCTTTTCATTTTTCTCCTTGTGGTTTTGGAGGAAATTGTGGAACATAAAAATTTTAATTAAGTTTGTATGTTTAGAGGAAAACTGCAGAGATAGTGATAAACTAATTCAGGTTTTGTGTTTATATAACTATAAAGAAATTGTAAAGCATATTGTTATGTGATATATAGTCTTTACTTGGTTGGATGGTGTTGTGGTTGAAATTAGAATTTAAGTGCATTACTTTTATATATGTATAAAGAGAAAAGAAACTTGGAGACACGTATTTTTCATTTAAAATACAAATGTAGCAATTAATTAGCATGATCATGATAGACGAGTATTTTGCTATTATGTTTACATGTGTTGCGGTAAAACTTGATAACCCGTAGCAACGCACAATGCTAATTGGTAAGCTAGATGAAAGTAAATAATAGAAGTATTATGATCATACAGAGCTGCACATGTTGATGTCAGTTGGTAGAGCTAACTTTTTTGTTGTTACTGCTACTGCTAGGTTTTGCGGGGATGCGGGGCATCGAGGCGGACATCGTCGAGGGGATGTGGGGCATCGAGGCGAAGGAGATTCAGTCGTAGTGACATAACTTAGCAGTGACATAACTTAGCCGCTGCCAGCTAGAAAAATACATTGTTTTCTCTCTATTTGCTTCTACATATCGGCCAAGAGAAGCAGCTGCAAACTCACCAGAGAGACAACCAAGTCAATGCTACTATCAGAATTAGTAAAGATGAAGGTGATTTTGCAAAATACAGTTTTTTATACCTTGTTTCAGTTTTAAGTGTATAATCAGACTGGTATAATCTTCCATAAGATCATCTTGCCACCGTTGTAAGCTTAACTTTTCTACTTTGTATGTACTTAAAAAGATAAGAATTTATGGTGTTCACATACTGCATTGTCATACCATCTGAATCCATGTTGAATTTTTTAGTGTAAAACATTCTTCTAACTTGGCCGATGGTGATGATTACGAAGTAAGAATCAAACTCAACTAAAATCTTGTATATAACCCCAGTCTCTATATGTAATTATCCATTAAATATTTTTCCTTTCTAATTATAAATTCCAGTAGGTATGTGAACGTAATTAATACCTCTCGGCACACAAACGTAGCAATGTTGTATACCGATTGTTGTATTTGGTCGGTTGTTTTACTACAAAGTCTTTTGTTATTTAATCTCAGGTTTTGCATGCCAAATATACAGATCATTTCGTTCTTGCTTGGGCATTTTTATATATCTATTTGGTCACTCCCATCTTTTAAGGTGAGTTAATGGAACATATTTATTCCAGAGCTGTATGATTCTATAAGAAGTCACTAATTTGGATTTGTATGCAAATGACATATTCCTAAGGGGCATAAATCATGCTAGGTGTACATCTTCACAAAATAAGATGTTTATGCATCGATTTTTATTCGTATTTTTGTAATCCTTCGTAGCAACGTACGGGCATTCAGTCCTGCGAGCCCAAGACCAAGCTCTGTGTCTCCACCTCGGCCTCAAGTGGCGGCGCGCCGTCCACGACCGTGGAGGAAGGGAAGAACGGGCTGGTGCTCTGGGTGGTTTTTTTTTTATGTTGAACCGGTATGTGGGAATATCCACTAGCGGTGGTAGTACCTGTAATATCCTCCAACTACCAGGGGCAAAAGCGTCAATCCATGGCAGACGGTGTGCAACTGGAAACGCTGCTGGACGATGTACTCGAATCGCATCACATGGCTGCGGTTGCCGGCGCCGCGGTGAGCACGTGGAGCCTCCAGAACACCTCCCCGGCGGCGTCGGCGGTCCCGTTATCCACGGCCACCGCACCGACCAGCGCCCTTAGCGCGCCGCACACCACGGGCGCCGCGGACGCCTTGGTCCCGCCGGCGACGCGCACGATGGACGGGATGCCGGCGCGGGCCCCGGCAGCGGCGCAGGCGGCCTCCCCCGCGGCGTCGCGCGCGGCGCGGGAGACCGCGGAGGCCGAGGCGTCGCGTTCGGCGGCCAGGGCACGCAGCGCAGCCGCGGACTGGGACGCGGCGAGGCCCAGCACGGCGAGCGCGCGCCCGTTCTCGCGGGAGTAGGAGGCGTGCTTCATGGCCCGGCGGAGCGGGGACCGGAACGCGTAGCCGATCTGCTTCTGGAGGGCCGCCAGCGCCGCGTCGAACGGGGAGGAGGCGAGCGCATGAGCTCCCGCGGCCGGTGAGTCCGGGACCAGGGCGAGTGGATGCGAGGCGCCGGAGATGGCGACGAGGAGGAGGAGGAGGAGGACGGCGGCGAGCGGCGGGGTCGCCATTGCTGCTTGGTTGGTGCTTGCTAGGTCTGGCTTGCGAACTGGCGAGGTGCGGTGTGACGTGGCGATTCCACCATTGATTTGTCAGAGTTGGCAAGGCGGAGTGGGTTCTGGGTCGTTGGGCTGGATAAGGGCCCCGAGCCGATGCTCTGGCGCGTGTGGGCCCAGCGACCCACGACCGGCATGAGAAATTGGTCTCGTGCACCGTAGACACCAAGGGGTGATCGTATTGGCAGGTGCGGTGCACCGTGCACATTCACGAATCCGATGTATCTGCTGACTTTGGGGTCGTCAGGGTAACTTGGTAGGTTCCCCCAATCCTCACTCTTTCAAGATTCTGAATGTTGATATTGTAATGTAATGAAAATGTTTTGGAAGATGTCAATTTGGGTTTCTCAAATATCGTTGGAGGTTTTGGGTTTTACGATGTGTTTGTTGTTGGAGATATGAGAGCTTTCAGTTCGGATACATGGCGACGTGTGCATAGAGACATGGTGACAAAACCGTGCAAACATATCCTTGTGGTGACGCGCGCGCGGGTGTAGTTTAATTAACCACAGGGATTTAGAATGCCAAACGATACTTCTCTTCTCATGCAAATAAGGTGTATTATGAGGGAAATAAAGCGTGCTAGGCACTGAATATTGCTACACGTCAATGGTCGACGCATCATCATCGGAGCAAAGTTAGTTGATAGTTTGGGTGTCGAAATAGCCAAAGAGCCAACCGAGTTCCACAGTCCATCGATACTCTAGCCAAACATGAGACGTAACGAACACAAGAACAAAGTTTTCCGTTCTCGTAAAAATTTCACCTAAACAAAGTTCTATCAACATTCCACAAAACATTTCATGCAGAACATAATATCTTGTATACGAGGATAATATCTTGAATTCCCGATCACAACATGAAGTCGACGGACGATGTGGCTCGAGTAGAGCACGCTACGTCCTGCACCTAGTAGGCGACACAAATCGACCAAACATTGACACCAAGATAGTTTGTGCATTGAAAGAAGCAGAGATCCAACTCCATCCCACCAGACTTGCTGATCACAACCTTACCCTTTCCTATCGCGAAAGCTCCTAGGTCCGAGAACCTTCCAGCGCGTCCTGCTCCTTCTCCCCCTTCTCCGACGGCCTTTGCTGGCCGGAGGGGGAGGGGGGTTGTACATAGTATGTCGACAGCCTGCCGGGCTTGGGCTTTATGCCCGTGTTTTGAGCCGGATTTGGCCGCCCCCCTCATTCCGCTGCTCGTCGGCGGGCGGTTCTTGAAGGTGGAGCTCGAAGCTCCTCTAAATAATGTTGCTTGCATCGGTGGGATTGGTCGTCGCCGTCTTCTCCTCCTCTGCTAGCCGGCCGTGGTGGCGGGGGGCTTGGAGTTTTTGACGGCCGGCGACTCTCCTCTCTGCCGTTTTCGAGCTACTCATGGCGCGCCAACATGTTGCAGTTTTGCAGCTCGGTTATCTGCACATGCTTGTCCGATGGGACTTCAAGCTCATCTTCACCTTGTCTCGTGGCCGGCCGTGGCGGCGAGGGCGAGCGGGGAGGAGGTGTGGCGTTTGGTGGTCCTGTCCATAGTAGTGGTCGGCCCGGTGCCCCGGGCTTTTTCATTCGCTGGAGCTTCTCTCTGGCGTTTCTCATGACTACCGCCCGGCCGCAGACTCAATAGCAGAGGGCCGCTTCGCCATTGTTTCCTCTCTACCGGTGCTCGCCTTCTTCTCTTCGCCAAGTGGTTTGTCCCGGTGACTTGGAGGAGACCGGTTGCGGGGGTTCTCTCGCCGGTTTGAGCTTGGTCGAGCCCTTTTCTCTGGTCTCGTCGATGGCTCCGCCTCTGATGTCACCGACGCTGGGTGCGTTGCACCCTTGATCGTTAAAAAAAAAAACTCCATCTCACCTTAATCTGCCTACACTCTCGCATTGTGTCAAATGAAAAGGAAAGAACAAGGTTTTCGGCTTTCGCGGAATTCATCCATATGTAGAAACTCTTTCCACATTTAGATAATAACTAAAAAACAATGCTGGAAAAAAAAATCCCGATCGCAACCTAAACACGGGGACATAGCCTGATCAGAGCGTGGCCCACGCACGATGCGTGCAGGGAGACATCTCCCTGCCCTGGCGACCGATGACGTCAACCAAAACGGCGACGTCGCCGGACGGGAGCGAGGGGGCTCGCCGTTTTCGGGCAGGACGGACATGAGGCCCCCGCCGAACCGAACGACGACGGCGACGGGCCCGTCAGGGAGGTCGCGCCGTGTCGCCGCCACAGAGCTCAAGCGCTCAACTCCACTCTCTTCGTCTGTTACTTTTACAGAAACACCCCTGGATTAAATAGAGTACTTATACTTTGGCGCCCCGCTAGCTAGCTATCCACCTTTGTCGTCTCCCTCCGCCCATCTCCCCCCGTTCCCCACCGCTGCCCGCCTGCAAATACCATACCCCCCCTCCCCCCAAACCTAGAATCCCGAGCCCCAGGATCCCAATTCGTCCCGAATCTCTCTCAATACTCGAATCGGAGGCGATCCTTCGACCCCCAGCGGCTGCCCGCGAGGTGGCGCGGCGGGTCTGAGCTCCGGCGGTCCGTACGGATCGATCGCGGCGGCTTGGTCGATGGAGGGCGGGGTGGCTGCTGTCACCGCTGTGGCGGCTGCGGCGGCGGCTTCTTCTTCGGTGACCACGGCGGTGGCTCCACCGGGTCCGCCGAGCAACGGAGCTGGCGTGCCTGGGGCGGCGGCGTCTGCGGCGCCACCGCCGTTCCTGCTGAAGACGTACGAGATGGTGGACGACCCGGGGACGGACGGCATAGTCTCCTGGGGCAAGGGGAACAACAGCTTCGTCGTCTGGAGCACGCCCGAGTTCGCAAGGGACCTCCTCCCCAAGTACTTCAAGCACAGCAACTTCTCATCCTTCGTCAGGCAGCTCAACACCTACGTACGTTCTGTCCCCCTCTCCCTCTTCCTCCCTCCCTCACTCCCCGACCCTTCTCTGCTTTCTGCTCCCACTAGTTCGGTCCTGGGGATTCAGAGTCCAAAACTCAGGAGGTTTTGGAATTGCGTGAGGACGGGATTGTGGTCTAATAGTAGCGTCGTAACCACGGAACATGTCATGCGTGGTTCCTAGTACACAGGCGTGGAGGATTCGAAATTAAACTTCGGAGCGCTCTGGCTTCGTGAGGACGGGATTCTAGTGTAAATAGTGTGCGTTCTAACAAAAATGATCATGTGTGCCTGTTAGCATACAGCTTTGTTTGCTCCTGATCTGGTTCTGAAAACAGTATACCCACCGCTGGTAGCTTGGTTTAGAACCTCTACCATATAGAGACTCTACCGAGGTAACGTGTTGGTTTCGAATATCCTGCCGGAAGGGCATCCGGGGAGACCAGGAAGTGTAGGATTGCCATCGTGAAACTCTTCCACTGGGATACTAGCTCTTTCCGAACTAGAAGAACATGGTGAGGTGTTTTTCCAGGTCTGATACCGTTGCTGTTAGCTTTGGTTGTTTCAAATTGATGTAATAAACAGAATGCGCGTGTTGCATTTTCTTGGAGGTCTTGCATATGCATATAGTACTGCTGCTGTTTACTGCAGTCTTAGCATTTCACTCGTCACGTGCGAAATTGGACCATCCTACAATTGGTTGTGAGAGGACGAAGTTCATTGGAAAAGTGTTGGTTTTGGATATATCTTAGCAGGAGGCATTAAGGGAGACTAGGAAGTGTAGGATTACCATGATAAAATTCCGACACCGGAATGCTACCGGCTTTCTGAACTAGAAAAACATAGGGAGGTTGTTAGCCAGGTATAACACTGTTGCCGTGTGAGTGATAGGTTGCTTGTTTCATGCTGACGTAAGAACAGAATGTGTATGTTAGCACTTTCCTAGGCAGATGTCCACTTGATGTACTGAGATCACGGATATTTGGCATACAGAATCCGTATGTTAGCACTTTCCTAGGCAGATGTCCACTTGAGGTACTGAGATCACGGATATTTGGCCTAGAGAATGCGTACGTTAGCACTTTCCTAGGCAGATGTCCACTTGAGGTACTGAGATCACGGATATTTGGCTGGGCTTACATATAGATATACTATTGCAGCTGTTTACTGGAGTCTTAGGATTTTGCTCATTGCACATGAAATTGTACCATGCTACCAATAAACATGTGTATTTAAAATTTAACCTGTCTGTTATCGCTGTTAAATTCCGGGCCTATTGGTTGTGAGAGAACGAAAAATGAATTATCACGGTGTTATGGTAGTATGCCCATCTGAATTTTTGGGTAGGTGGCTGATTTAGAACCTTAACCAAATTTACCGGTATATGGTTACCATGATGAAATCCTGTCACTGGGGTTTTGCTTTGTTAAATTAAAGAACATAGTGAGGAAGTTAGTCAGGTCCTTATGCTGTTGTTTTGTGTGTGCGTGGCAGGTTCTTTTCTTTTTCAAGCTGATGTAAGAAAAAAAAAGTATATGTTGGCACTTTCCTAGACAGGTATTCAAGTCACCGATATTTGGGTGGTTTATATAGAGTATTTCAGTTGTATGTGAAATTGAACAGTCCTACCAATAAACCCTCCCGGGCGTTAAAAGATAGCTTAATCGAGTTCCGTTTGTAGACTCCAATGTTTAGGCAGGTGAGCACATGTTGCAAGTGTACTTGACCACTCAAAGTTTGAACCATTAAATGCTTTGATTTATGGCCTATGTAGTCACCAGTTGGCATAAATAAGCGTGTTGGATCTGGCTAGATCTTTGTGTTCCCTTCCCATTTTATGTACATCATGACCTATTTCTTTAAGTTACTTTAAGGATAGGTAACACTTTAAGTCACTTTAAGGATAGATATCCATCACAGTTCTGTCCCAGTGTGTGTCATACTTATAAGTATTATATTAACTTATAAGGTTTTATCCTAATTTAAGCAAATAATTTTATAAGTAACAGAATGCTTCTAGTATATATGTTTTATCGCGGAACCAATTTGGTCCCTTTGTGGCATCAAAAGACGTAATACTTCCCAGATCCACTTGATGGTACTGAAATGATGGATATCTGGGTCATCTTACACATGTAGATATATTTTTGCAGTTGTTTGCTGGGGTCTTAGGCTATTCCTCGTTGCGTGAAATTTGACCTCCTACTAGTAAACCCTCCTATGTTCAAAATTTAGCCTATCTGTTATGGCATCAGGGCTTTTGGTTGCAAGAGTATGAAATTTTAGTTTGGAAGTGTTAGAATGAATGAATGATCATGTGTGGTTATAGTATACATGCTTGTTTGAGCTTCATCTGGTTCAGGAAACAAGGCCACAGCCTGTAGTTTTGGGTACGTGGATGGTTTAGAACCTTGACCAAACTGAGACTTCACCAATGTAGTGTGTATGTTTGAACTATTACTGAAATAGGTTTACCATGAACAGTAGGGTTAGCATGACAAAATTCTGTCACCGGAATGTTGCTTTCTTAAGTCAGAGAAGATTGTGAGTAGTTAGGAAGGTGTAAAGCTGTTGTTGTGTGACTGTGACAGGTTGCTTTTTTTTAAGCTGATGCAAGAACAAAATGCTTATGTTGGCACTTCCCTAGGCAGAAGTCCACTTGAGATACTGAAGTCACAGATATCGGGTGATCTTACATATAATATCAGTCGTTTAGTGGAGTCATGGAATTTCCATCGTTTTTTGTGGAATTGAACCATCCTACCAATAAAACCTTCTTGGTTTAAAACATAGCTTAGTTTAGTTTAGTTTAGTTTGTAGACTCCAATGTTTTGGCATGTGAGCATATGTTGCAACTGTACTTAGGAGTGGACACAAACGGTCTCACTGTTTAACCGGTTTTTGCTAGTTCATTTTTTTTGCCCTAAACTGGATGTCCGGATTGATTTTGTGAAGGAGAATGAACTAGCTTCCCCCAGCCAGTTTCCATGGTTTGCACACCCCTAACTGTACTTGACCAAACTAAAAGTGTAGAGGTTTGAACCAGCAAGTACTTTTATTTGTGGCATAAGGAGTCACCAGCTTAAATAAGCGTGTGGATCTGGCTAGAGCTGTATGTTCCCTCGCCATTTTGTGTACATCATTGACCTATTTCTTGATGTCGCCTTAAGGATACATAACTGTCACAGAATAATTTGAGATGCTTTTGTGCTAGAGTGTTAGATGCATTGCAGTTTAGTCCCGGTGTGTGTCATACTTGTAATTAACTTGTAAGGTTTTATCCTATAGCACATAAATAATGTAGCAAACTTCTGTGAATAGATGTGATTTACTTCAGAACCAATTTGTCTTGTGGCATCTGAATAAGTACTACTCCAGAACCAATATGCTTGCCTTTAAATTTTAACCAAACCTCACATGCATATAATAATCTCATTAAGTACCGATGTGAAACTTCCCCAACTTCTTTTAATCTTGGAATAAAGCATGAAACTGCATGTTTTATGAATTGATATTTGTGTCTGGGATTACAAGATATTTCATCAGATCACTAGTGCCCCAACGGAACATGTTACAACTTACAACCACTTGTACATGTAGAAACTAGGAGAGCATCCAGAAAGTAGCATTGAAAGAACATACACAATGCAGTGAATTTGTTCCTTTGCTTGTAATTTTTTGATTGGTTTCTGAACTATGTACTTCAGTTTAAAGCGCTACTGTTTATCTTATGTCCTATGAAGAATTACTCGTCCCATATTAGCCCCTTTCTAATAAACTCGTCGCTGCTTTCTGTAACAGGGGTTCAGAAAAGTTGATCCGGATAGGTGGGAATTTGCAAATGAGGGTTTTTTGAGAGGACAGAAACATCTGCTGAAGACCATCAATAGAAGGAAACCATTGCAAGCAAACAACCAAGTGCAAGTGCAACAGCAGCAGCAACCCCAGTTGCAGAACGGGCCATTACCTTCTTGCGTAGAGGTGGGGAACTTTGGGATGGAGGAAGAGATCGAGATACTAAAAAGGGATAAGAATGTTCTGATGCAGGAGCTTGTCAGGCTGAGACAGCAGCAGCAGACAACTGACCATCAGCTGCAGACTTTGGGCAAGCGCCTTCAGGGGATGGAGCAACGGCAGCAACAGATGATGTCCTTCCTGGCCAAAGCGATGCAGAGCCCTGGCTTCCTAGCACAGTTCGTACAGCAAAACGAGAACAGCAGAAGAAGAATAGTGGCCGCGAACAAGAAAAGGAGGCTACCCAAGCAAGATGATGGCCTCATGGACTCCGCTGAGGCCGTGTCGTTGGACGGTCAGATAATCAAGTACCAGCCTCTGATCAATGAAGCAGCCAAGGCAATGCTGAGGAAGATCTTACAGCAGGACCCCTCTTCTTCACACAGGTTTGAATCTATGGGCAATTCAGATAACTTTCTGCTGGAGAACAACTGTATGCCAACAACTGCTCAAGCTTTTGATAGCTCTTCATCGACTCGGAACTCCGCAGTCACTCTTGCGGAGGTCCCAGGCAACTCAGGCATGCCGTACATGGCTACGAGCTCTGGGCTTTCAGCGATCTGTTCGTCTGCAAGTCCCACTGAGATCCAGCACCCAGTTTTCGACAACAACCTGTCCAAAGTACTTCCCAACATGATGAGTGCTGCAGCGCCTTCTCTTCCAAAGTCCGTGACTCCAGGTCCAACTGATAACATTAGTATTCCCGAGTTCCCCGATCTGCACGACCTCATACCAGACGACGTCCCTACTAATATTCCTGGAGGAGGAGGGGGCTTCGAGATGCCTGGACCCGAATGTATATTCCCTCTTCTGTCTGAAGACGATGACGACTCTATCCCCATCGACACCGACGAGATCCTGTCCAGCGACGACACCCAGAAGCTCCCGGGCATCATCGACTCCTTCTGGGAGCAGTTCCTTGTGACCAGCCCTCTGTCCGTTGATACGGACGAGGTGGATTCAGGTCTGCTGGACGCAAGGGAAGCGCTACATGAGAATGGGTGGACCAGGACTGACAACTTGGCAAATCTCACAGAACAAATGGGCCTGCTGTCATCGTCAAACCATAGAGCTTGAGGTGTGACCATACCACACTCGCAGCGACCAAGGGTCCCTGGGGTTCTGGTAACAAGACTCATATAGCTTGTTTACGCTGTGCAACCAAACCATACTAAAATGTGAACTGTCCGTCTACCGACATGTGGGAAGGATCCCGGACTTTTTGTATCTCTGAGGTTTTGGCAGACATGAAAATCTGTTTTGTATGTGCTCTTCTTTAACTTCGTTGCTCTTGACAAACTATGAAGTTAGACCTGTCCCACCATGTACACGTGCACAGAAATAACAAGTCTGTTGGGTAGCAGAGCCAAGAAGCAGAAGGTTTACTGAATGAATATCACAGTACTCAGACAGAAGCAGCAAGCAACCATGTGTTTTTGTGTATGCTCTTTCACTCTGTATTGCTCTTGGCATCAAATTTATTTAGACCAAGTAGAGTAATGTTGCAATCTGCATAAGTGGTTTGTGCAACTATGGATCCATATATTTTGTGTGCCTGGAAGACGAAAGAAATTTTAAACTGGCAGTTCAAACTCTGGTAGTTATTCAAACATGGCCAATTAGACGAAAAGGCTGAATCGCTGGGGAGCCTCGTTCTTTCCATACAGAACAACCGCAGCAGCTTCTCTGCCATCTACGTCCAAGTGTTGCATAGCATGGACGGATCGGTTGCAGTGGAATCTGTCGGATGCAAACATGTGATAGGACAAGTTACTACGCATCCGAGCTCTGATGCTCCCTTCATTTAAAAAGAGCACAAAATCATATTTATAAGTTCAAAAATATCTAAAAATAAATTTGGACATAGTAAATGTTTTATCTCACAAAAATGCAAATCGCAATGTGAAATTCTTTGTATTGTGGGCTACACAAAAAAAAGAATGAAAATTTCTGATAAAACGTGGAGATTTAAAATGTGTATACTCGGATGCACACTTTTGTCATTTTTTACGTATCTCGAATACAAAGTATTTGAAAATAAATTTGGAAGGTTTGTGGCTTATATCATTGGTTATATCCAGATTTGTTTCCATTTTTCTGACCCTCGTAAATATGATTTGTCGAATTTTCAAAAATAACAACGTTGGTGGAGTTCGTGACCGAAAATCTCTACTCACTCACGAGATATATGCTTATTCTAGTCGAATATATCTTCACTTTTGGACCTCTCCCTCATCAGCCCAGCAAGCATCCGTCTCTCCGATGCAGCTACAACCCAAAAATTAGTGGTAGTACTATCCAAAACATGGTCTAAGTATGCATATTTTAAAATAAAACATGGAGATTTAAAATATGGCGTCTCCTATGTTCCCACTTTCCGCTGTGTGCTTCTACCTGAC
Source organism: Avena insularis (assembly GCA_023614405.1). Lineage (NCBI taxonomy): Eukaryota > Viridiplantae > Streptophyta > Magnoliopsida > Poales > Poaceae > Avena > Avena insularis. Next base: position 360,510,843 of record CM042691.1, on the reverse strand, counting down.
GCTTAAAGTGTCAGCTAGGGATCTGGATGGCTTGTCTCTCTAAAAAAAAGGATCCGATGGCTGAAGAGCCCCATTTAGTGGGCCGGCCTAGTTACGATTTTTTCTTTTTTCACCGATTTTTTTCCATCCTTCTATTTTTTTTCCGGCCTAGTTACCTTTTCCTTTCCTTGTTTCCCCTTTTTTTCCCCCATCTTTACTTTCTTTTTGTTGTTCTATTTTATTATTTCTTTTCATATTTTAAATAATACGAACATTTACATTTACACAATGAATGAACATTATTTTGAATAATGTGAAGATTATTTTTTTAAAATAAATATTCGTACAGTTCAAATGATATCCATGACATTCAATTTTTTCCCTTACTATACAATGAAGTACTATCTGTAGGACTTCTTAGAGAAATTTTGAAAAAAATGGATGAAAAATAAAAGTAAAAAGAAAAGAAAGAATGAAAAAGAAAACAAGAAAACCGTACACATGAAAAACATAAAAAAGAGGACGAAAAACATGAAAACCGTGAGCTTTTTGTTAACATGAACTTTTTTTAATATAAGTAGAATATTATAAGTACACATTTTTTTAATATGCTATCATGCAACATCTATTATCTACGTCACCGCGTCTACACTCTGTTGGCCATCGTCTCCATCAAGCTCGCCTATGTTGACAATAGCGCCATCTACAATTGCTTGTGAAGGTTTCCGTTGACGGTAGCGCAAACTACAATTGCTCGTGAAGGTTTCCACAAAAAGACCCCTTGGTTCTATCATGAAGATGAATATTACAGGTATCTGGAAACATACTGACGGAATGAACAATATATGACCTGTTAACATAATATAGTCATAGATCTTAGGTTATAATATCAGGGGAAGAGTTAGGAGCAGCAACTATTTCCTATGTATCAGACATTTTCCGCTACTTTTCTTCCTTGGCCACCGACTTTGTGACCTATGTGGCTTTCTGGCACTCAGTCCTTTGTGAGCACACTGCCTGCGACGCTAGAGTATGGTACACACGTGTATATCTTATTTTCTTTTTGAATGTCACATATGTATTATATGGATGCCCCCACCACCCCCACCATCCGATATGCCCGTTATTGGCCATGTTGTATTACTTAATTAAGTATGCCGTGTATCATTGCATCACGTCCCTTCTTAACTTTGTGTCACCGAATAAGCAAGGCAGCTGGATCTTGTGTGGAAGGTTAAACATACCTAAATATTGCACTCGAGATTGTCCAAATAGAAGACCTAGCAAAGAGAGATGTGATTGCCCATTACGTAGTCACACTAATAGTTTCAAAGGAATAATTTGTTACCCGGAGGAACACGTGGCAACCATACAAATGATAAGACTTATAAGAACATAATTGAGGCATCGGTTCTTCTTTGGGGCCACACTGAGGCCATGTCAATTATGTTTTCGCGCGCTTAAGATTTACCACCAGCATGGTTGCAATACATTGTTTCCCGAAATACGACTAGACATTGCGAGGGAGGGGCTTGGAGCTTTCAATTAATTCAAGGCAATGATCGAGCCCATCAAATTAAGCCTCCTTAAATTAGTCACCATCGATCATGATCTCAACTCGATTGTCTCCATCCCGCCATCATGATCCCGAATCCATGAAATAGATAGTATGGTCGATGTCACATCACATGCATGCATTAGAGACATTGTGATTTCTAATAATTGCTCCAATTTCTCACTCTCTTGTGCTGTCAAGCACCTCAAGTCGATCTAAAGAGAGATCATATTCAGATATATATAGGAAAAAACATTAATTGCTAGAGATTAATGCAATTTAGTGCGGCTTGTGATGAGGGAGGCACACACTCTCAACAAGTTTCTCTTAGTCTCGGTCTCAGCACACACACTCAACAAGTTTATCACATTTTAGTTGTGCTATCTTTTCTGATTCGAGAAAGAGAATTAATGCGGTGTCGATCATTGGAAAAGGTTTAGTGCACATAAACCAGATCGACGTATAATGCGTGTGTGAGTTTAGTTACCTTCATTTGGAAGACTTAGCAAGTTTCATTATAATGCATGTGTGAGTTTCGTTTCTTCATTTGGTATACTTAGCAAGTGTCATTGTTAAGCCCATATTGTACCCCTCGCCTCTGAGGTCAGCTCTGACATTTGTAGTTGAATATCAAAGTTGAGTGGGGGCAATGGCCCCCCTAGGGCTTCGGACATGCAATCCTATTGAAAAATGCTTGATGCTTATAAAAAAGGTACTAGCATCCTATGAAAATCATTGTAAGCTAGAATATATATTTTTGTGAGTAGTATGACCCAAAGTTAGAATTACTCATGGACATGTTATTTGCGCGATGCATGCTCCAATCGCATAGACCTAGAACCAAGTTGGCCATGCATGGATTTTGTAGATTAGCAGGAATACCAGGCTCATACACACAGAAAACATGAGTAACTTAATTCAATCGAGGTTGAATTTGTACCAAATTATTTTTTTAGGACTATACAGCACCGTGGAATGATCTTCTATATCGCTTAACCATAGTGCAATTGTCTGAAGGCTTCGATGAGTTCCGCTGGAATTTACTTGGGAATGGTAAATTCTTGGTAGATTTCATGTATGGAGCACTGGTCCAACCAGATATTCCAGTTGATGACAATAATAAAATTTGGAAGACGAAGGTACCACTAAATACTAAAATATTTGCATGGTACCTACGTTGAGGGCTAATTCTTATAGGATATAATCTTGTTAAACAAAATTGGCATGAAAGTAAACAATGTGTTTTTTATCATCATGATGAGATAATTAAAAATTTATTATTTCATTGTAATTTTGCTTGTTCTATATGGTCGGTCATCCAAGTAGCTTCTAGATTATCTTCTCCTTGTTTTGTTGCCTATTATTTGGTAATTGGTTACATGGGATTGCTGATAAGTATAGAATTCTGGGAGCGCTTGCCGTTATTTGGTCACTATGGATATGTAAAAATGATAAGGTTTTTAACGACAAAATGTCTTCTCTTATGCAGCTTATCTACTAGAGAATCGCTACACTCCGTTTATGGTCCTCTCTACAACGTGTTGAATTTTGAGACCTGTTTATGGAGGGTTGTAAAGACGCTTGGAGGATACAACGATGGATTTTTTCCCCTGACATGGATGACACCATAATATGAGGATTGTACCTCCATCTTATTAGGCATTTTGTACTATCATCCTACATCGGTCTAGATCTAGAGAGCTCAAAGGTCTCTTGCCAGATATAGTAGCAAAATTTTGCTTATGGAGTATGAAGAAAGGGCATGGGGGTCATTAGTCCATGAATAATGAAATAATGTTTCAGAATTGTTGAATGTTGAGGTCTTCTAAGCTTTTAGATTTTTTTAATATATTGCTTTAAAGTAAATGTTCATATGGTGTTATAAAACTATTGGGAGTGGATATTAGAAACTTCTACTTCGGTGTCCTCCATCTCCCAAAGTAAAAAGATAAGAATGCTCAGAATTGACCAATACCTCTTGATGTCCTCCAAACCGAAGGGGTATGGGCCAATCCTGGCCATCGTTGTGTTTTTAGTTTCGTAAGTTTCGGAGAGGGAGAGGGACCGGGGGGGGGGGGGGGGGGGCCCATCTCGATATTGGAATGTTTGGTATATTTTTGAAGGTGTAACAAAACATAAACATAAATTTTAAAATCACACAAATAAAGGCTAACTATAGCAAGCCCATGAAATGACATACTATGGTCAACTAGATAGTGAAGGTATAATTTAGGATTTGATACACCTTTGAGATGCATGTATAAAGAATGAGGTGCGACGTGGTATTGAAAATCCATTAAAGCCATCACAATGGACGCAGAACGGTTTGCATCCGCACGTCACCGGAAACTATATATGGCCCTCCTCCACCAGCTAGTACTTTTCTTCCTCCTCCTCCTGCTCCCCTGAGACAAGCTCAACGTTAAAGTTCCCAGGAGAACACCTCGCTCCGGCACCACAGTGGCGTGCATTTCACGGCCATGTGCTGTTCCACCACGACGTAGTATTGCTCCGCGGCAACTCCATATCTATCGGTGCTGAGCTGGTTTTGCATATTAAAGTGCATAAATGCTCTATTTTTTTTTTTGCATAGCTAGCCCATGTGTACTTGCTGGCCTACTCTCTCGGTTAAGGGCCAAGAAGCTTTTTTGTCCTTATACAATATTTTCTTCTTTTCAATGTATATATCACATTTTTTACATATTATCCTCTCAACACAACTTCACTACTTCAAACACCTCAGACGTACCATCTAAACTATCTTTATACAAAATATAGAGACGGTGCTTCCGAATCGTTGGATATTGTACTATTTTAAACGTCGAGAGTTTGTTTTAGTTTACCAACAGTAGGAACTATGCTTCAGAGTTAGGATTTCTCCATTCGACTCCAAAAAGTTGCACTTACGTGCTTATAATTAGTTCACCACGTTGTTGGCAAGTTGTAAGGAGTCCACACAACCAGATCAATGTAGATACCACATATTTCACATATGTATGGAAATTTGGATACATGTATAAGTAATAATCTCTTATATCTGAAAAAGAGAACACACAAGATTACATACAAAAGTTCCACATATCCTCACAATCGGGCACTATGGCATGCCGCAACATTTGTGGGGCCGAACATTGCCTTTTGTTTCCTTTTTTTTGGAATGCTTGTTCTATTTTTTTATTCATGGATAGTCATATAAAATGGTTTTTATTCTTTTTTGGATGCCTGTTTTTGGGCTGTTAATTCATGCACGTTTTAGTCTACCATATAAAATGGTTTTCATGTATGCATTGATTTGTTATTTTTTTCTTTTTTTATTAAATGTAAGGAAGTTTCCACGTAGTAGATTCTCATGTTTGTTTTCATTTGAATTTTTTAAATATAACATTTTTCTTTGTCTGCATACTCATCTCCTGGTTCGTTAATTTTTATCTTCTTTCTTTTTTCTATGATTTGTTCCAACTTTTTTCAAGCAGATTTGCTATTGGACTCACACCATGTCCATGTTTTATATATATTAAATCAAAATTTTACAATTGACCTGATCTTACTTCATAGGTATGAGTTGCAATTAGTCTATTGAAACTGGTTCATGTTTTATATGAGTTGCATTCGATATTGGTACTGAGTTGTTTTATTCGTAGATATATATGTATGAGTTGGATTTTGAAGTAACTTGTGTTTATCAGTTGTCAGTCGGAATCAATATTGACTCGCAATTTAGACTCGCAACTAGTACTTGTTTCCCAATCGAACTCGGAATTGACTTGAATTGCGATCGGACTCGCAACTGGTCCACGTATGACAATCGGACTTGGAACTTAATTGTGTTGCAATTGGACTAGCATCTTGTCCAAGTTTCTTTACATATAAGTTGTATTCGGACTCGAAACTAGTCGAAGTTTTATACATATGAGTTGCAGTTGAACTCACAACTAGCTTGTCTTTTTTCATAGAGGCATCAGTTGCAGTCGGAATCACAACTGGTCGATGTCTCATATGAGTTACAGTCCCGACGCAACTGGCTTGTCTTTTTTTCCATAAAGGCATGAGTTGCAATTCTAGTTACAAAATCGGACTCGTAATTGACTTGAGTTCTGATCGGACTCGGAAATGGTCCATGTATCATAATCAGACTTGGAACTTAATTGAGTTGCAATCGGACTTGAAACTAGTTCAAGTTTTGTACATATGAGTTGTAGTCGGAATCGTAACTAGTCCAAGTTTTGTACATATAAGTTGTAGTCGGACTCGCAACTGGCTTGTATTTTTTCCATAGAGGTGTCAGTTGCAGTTGGAATCACAACTGGTTGATGTCTCATAAGTTTACAGTTGGAATCGCAATTGGCTTGTCTTTTTTCCATAGAATCATGAGTTTGCAATTGCACTCAAAAAATCAGACTCGGAATTGATTTGAGTTGTGATCGAACTCGCAACTGGTCCATGTATCACAATCGGGACTTGGAACTTAATTGAGTTGCAATCGGACTCTAAACTAGTCCAAGTTTTGTACATCTGAGATGTAGTCGAACTCGCAACTGGCTTGTCTTTTTCCGTAGAGGTAGCAGTTGCAGTCAGAATCACAACTGGTCAATGTCTCATGTGAGTTGCAGCCGGAATCGCAACTGGCTTGTCTTTTTTCCATAGAGGCATGAGTTGCAATTGCACTCGCAAAATCGGACTCGGGATTGACTTGAGTTGCGATCTGACTCACAAATGGTCCATGTATCACATTCGGGACTTGGAACTTAATTGAGTTGCAATCCTACTTGAAACTAGTCCAAGTTTTGTACATATTAGTTGCAGTCCGACTCACAACTGGCTTGTCTTTTTTCCATAGAGGTATCAGTTGCAGTCGGAATCGCAACTGGTCGATGTCTCATATGAGTTGCAGTCGGACTCGCAACTGGCTTGTCTTTTTTCCATAGAGGCATGAGTTTGCATTTGCACTTGAAAAAAGGGACTCGGAATTGACTTAAGTTGCGATCAAACTCTCAACTGGTCCATGTATCACAATCGGGACTTGGAACTTAATTGATTTGCAATCAGACTCGCAACTGGCTTGTATTTTTTCCATAGAGATATCAGTTGCACTCAGAATCGCAACTAGCCGATGTCTCATATGACTTGAAGTCGGAATCACAATTGGCTTATCTTTTTTCCATGGAGGCATGAGTTGCAATTGCACTCTCAAAATCGGACTCGAAATTTACTTGAGTTGCGATCGGATTCGCAAATGGTCCATGTATCACAATCGGCACGTGGAACTTAATTGAGTTGCAATCGGACTTGAAACTAGTCCAAGTTTTGTACATATGAGTTTCAGTCGGACTCGCAACTGGCTTTTCTTTTTTCCATAGAGTTATCAGTTGCAATCGTAATCGCAACCGGTCGATGTCTCATATGAGTTGCAGTCGGACTCGCAATTGGCTTGTCTTTTTTCCATAGAGGCACGAGTTTGCATTTGCACGTGCAAAATCGGTCCTGGAATTGACTTGAGTTACAATCGGACTCACAACTGGTCCATGTATCACAATCGGAACTTGGAACTTAATTGAGTTGCAATCAGACTCGCAAATGGCTTGTCTTTATTCCATAAAGGTATCGGTTGCAGTTGGAATCGTAACTGGTCGATGTCTCATATGAGTTGCAGTCGGACTCGCAACTAGCTTGTCTTTTTTCCATAGAGGCACGAGTTTGCAATTGCACTCGCAAAATCAGACTCGAAATTGACTTGAATTGTGATCAGACTCGCAACTGGCTTGTCTTTTTTTTACAGAGGTATCAATTGCAGTCAGAATCACAACTGGTCGATGTCTCATATGAGTTGCAGTCGGACTCGTAACTGGCTTGTCTTTTTTCTATAGAGGCATGAGTTTGCATTTGCACTCGAAAAATCGGACTCGGAATTGACTTGAGTTGTGATCAGACTCGCAACTGGTCCATGTACCACAATCAGAACTTGGAACTTAATTGAGTTACAATCGGACTCGCAACTGGCTTGTCTTTTTTCCATAGAGGCATCAGTTGCAGTTGGAATCGCAACTGGTCGATGTCTCGTATGAGTTGCAGATCGCAACTGGATTGTCTTTTCTCCATAGAGGCATGAGTTTCCAATTGCACTCGAGACTCGGAATTTACTTGAGTTGCGATCGAAACTCGCAACCGGTCCATGTATCACAATTGGGACTTGGAACTTAATTAAGTTGCAATTGGACTTGCATCTTTGTCCAAGTTTTGTACATATGTTTTAGCACGATAAGTAAGTTTTTCAAAATCTTCAAAAAAGGGAGTCATCAAATTTGGGAGTTGCTCCAACTTTCCGTAGAAAAGGCCATAGACTAAAAATACACAACATGAGAAAACTTATGTTTTTTAATTTTGGACAGTGAGAAGTTTTTTCAAAAATTGGTCCATGGTTTTTGAATTTAGTTCATGATTTTTTTAAACTGGTTTAATTTTATTAAATTGGTTCACAATTTTTAAATTTTGGTTCATGAATTTTTGAAAAGTGTTCATGGTTGATCAAAAATTGTTCATGTTTTTTTTTAAAGTGTAGATTTTTCGAAATTTGTGGAATTTCAATAAAAATGAACAATTTTTAAATCATGAACAAATTTCAAAACTGAACGTATTTAGTTTTAGAAAACATTGAGATTTTCAAATTTGAAAATGCTTTGAAAAAATTGGTAGAAAAAACAAACACGTATAGGTACATGTGTTGGGTGGATTGCTGTTTTACCAGAAGCTGGCTCATTGCTCGCGTTCACGTGCGCCTGCTGTGAGCAGTGCGTGTATGCAGTGTGCCTCCCTGTGCATGCACGGCGCTGGTTCGGTGAGATAGAGCTTTGCCGTGTACTGTTGGGCTGTAATCAACAGCATAGGAAATTGCTCATGGTACTTTTTTAAATAAGTGCTGACGTCGGCTGCCTATGCCGTAGGTTATTTCTCAGTCAGCTGTGAATTAGACAGACCAGCACTCATGCAACGATGAGCAGACAAATATATAACGAGCTGCCGGCGTCTCAGTCACACCACCGCGTCGCGTAGCACTACACCTTCCTTCCTACCTCTCCCTTCCTACATATAAACCCTCCCCCATCACACTACCGCACCTCAAGCCCGCAACAATACGTCCAGTTCTCATTCTAGCGATCCATGTACCCGTGCTGGTTTCTCTCCCCAGCGTCGGAGCTGGCATGGATCCAGCGCTCGCCCGCCACGAGGAGTCGGCGCACGACGCTGCTGGCGCCAATGCAGCGGTCGCCCGCCACGCCGAGGCCACGATCGCCCACCGCCACGAGGAGCCGGCGCTCACCCGCCACCACGAGGACCCTCCGCTCGGACCACTCGACGTAGGTCGCGCCGTTGCACCGCTTGCCGACAGCCACCACGACGAAGAAGCCGCGCATGGCGCCGACCACGAGGTGCGCGAGCTCGGCCACGCCACGCACGCCGACTTCCTCCATGAGTACGACGACCTCGGCCACGTCCGGTACCGGGGCGGAGGCAGGAATACAGCTTAAGGGGGCCAATCATGGTAATCAGCCATTAGGGGGACCAATCAATCATAGTAATTACCTCTGAAAAAATGTTTCTTGACCAAGATTAGGTATAAAATTTAGATTGTTGCAGATGCATAGGGGGGCCAAGGCCCTGCTCGTACCCCTAGCTCCGCCACTGGCCGGTACGCAGACGGCCACGAAGAGCTGGCCGACGACGGAGCCGGCGAGGTGGTCGCCGATGACAGCACCCCAACGCCCGGATTCGCGCCCGATGAGTTGGGCGTCTCTTGGTGGTGGGTCGGCGCCGCCCTCGTCATCATCCTCACCTACCTCGCCGTCAAGGCAGTTCTGCGCCGCCGCGCCGCGGGAGCGAAGTAGGCGCGCGGCGGTGGCGACCGCCCTGCATCCCCTGCCACCGGCCGTTGACTACTAAGTTACCGCTTGCAATGCATGTCGCCGCGATTTGCCAAGCTGATAGGTGGAATGTTGGATGGATGCATCAGGCGTCATAGTGCATAGTAATTTAGACTAGTAACATGCATATGTTACTAGTCTAAGTTACTACCTCTATAGTGCAAAATAACTTAAGTATGTTAATATGCAATGTCACATTAATTAGGTTGTAGACTCACTTTGCCTTGATATGTGTGATGTTATAGTAACATAGCTAGTTACTCTATCTATCTTTTTTCTCATTAACTCATTGCCACATAAAAAAAAAGTACTGAGTTGGACTCTTAGTTACTAGTGAAGTTATCACCACTATAACCAGCCTCACTACACTGGTGTAATTATGATACAATATATCCGATTCTGAATAAATATATCTGTTCGTTCGCCCCTCTGTTGCTGATCTGTTCCTTGTTGTACTAGGATGTTTCGTTTCAGTTACCATCTACTGAAAACCACAAAGCACATACCTATAATCACAAACCATTATATTGATATTATGATCATCAATTAATGTACCAAAACATGTCTGTGCATGTGCGTGTTGACATGCAAAATGGAAAGACAACAAATGCTGTCATGAAGCTCATGATGGTGGACATGGACGTTTGATATGCTTGTATGTATGTACTTCCTCCGTCTAGAAATAACTGAATTGAGTTTGTCTATATTTGAATGTATCTATACACTAAAATACGTCTAGATACATTTGAATCTAGACAAAACCAAGTCAGCTATTTCTGGACAGAGGGAGGATAATACTAGAATTAGTTTTATCAATACTTTTGTGAAATGCATTGCTAATTTGACCCGGCTGTGGGATCTCTAACTAGGATAACGATGCTGAACTGCCTAACTAAAATCAGCTGCGTGTAGGATTCAGGTTCTGAACTTTTGGACAAGCTTGGAACCATAGTTTTGATCGCATTATTCAGAAGATCAGTGCTGCGATTGAGGCATGTGGCAACCGTACGCATAGCAAATTGCTGTTGCTCCTCCAAAGGACACTGAAAAAAAATGGTTCATCTGCTGAGAAGAACATCGTCCCTCAAGTCACTAAAGGTAATGTGGCAGATATTCTGATTTTTATCCTTGATTTTTTAAATCAGTGGACTTGGAATCATGTACTCAATGGAAATGGAAAAATCCAGGAAAACCAATGGACGGTTAGTTTCGTTTCCAATGGACGGTTAGTCGGGACTAACCGACATTTCCCAGTTGAAGCCAAGTATCCAGCTCTTGCTTTCAAGCAAAAACTCACGGTATTAATATGGGAGAAGGTCTTTTGAGTGATCAGGCACACCTGAAGAAGGAATTGTCGTTTTTTCATATAAGGGAAGAGAACATCCCCCACACCCCCCCAGCCTCTCGATGTGTCACGAACGTTTGATGGAAGATCGTAGGCGTACAGATGAAATCTAAACCTTTTCGAGGAACCAAAACATTCGTCGTCAGCCGAAAGGATCAGGCTCTGAAGGATTAGAAATGGGACAGCAAGCCTCCATGGAACATTGGCAGAGCATCATCAAGATCCTGACGAATTCTCTCAACGTTTTGAAATCAAATACTCCATCATGCATTCTAGGTCCATCATCTCTCCGTTGAATTCGCATAATATTTCATTATTGAAGTATAACTCTGTTTGTGCTACTTCATCTGAAGACTGAACTACTCTGTTTGTCTTACCAAATATTTCTATACTGTAGTAATTTTAGGTGTTGTTACTCTGATTTAAATCCTGTAACACCAGTTCCTTTAGATCCACATAGAGTATGTATAAACCATATATTAGAAGAAATCTTCTAGATCCACATGGAACACCAGTTCCTTTTGATTTGTCGTCCTAACAGACACGTACAGGTAATCCTTCTGAATGAGAGCAACGGTAGTGATATAAACAGTGACATGATTTAAATCTTTAGAAATATTTCAATATTTTTTGTATAAAGAGTGGAAATTATTATTCGAGCTACATACAACAATACCGTTAACCAGAAGAGTATATAGTACTTCCTATATTTTCATTTTTCAGGTCTATTGTCTTGTGATATGTCATGAGCTATTCATTCTCTCAGGCAGACTCAAGTTTGGTCGCTAATTCTAGAATTTGTTGTTCCTTCTTATTCACTACTCGCTCTGTTTGGAAATATAAGATGTTTTAGGTTTGTGAAGGAGATGTATCTAGCCACATTTTAGTGTTTAGATTCATTTGAACCTACACACTAAAACGTGTCTGGATACATTTTCTTCATAAACCTAAAACATCTTATATTTCTAAACGGAGGGAGTAGGTCGACCGATGAAGCCAATGCATCTTGTAGACTATTATTTGAAGCTGTTGTTCACTAGGTAGACCATATGTTCAAGCGACTACACTAGAAAATAGGCCTTTGATTTGGAGCTGCCATGAGCTAGATCGGCGCGTCTCTTCAATTCTAGTTTCAATACAATTATATCATGCTTGATTATTATTTGATTGAATTCTATTTCCGTAAAGTAAAGTGCGAGAGGAAGCCACCAGAGACTTATTTGTGTAGATACTTCATGTGCGAGTTCATTTGCTCAGAGGACATTGAGCGGGACAGAGCGACATTTATAGAAGTACGTGAACAATATATTCAAAATTTGATTTTATTACCATCAATTGTGTTGAGTGTCATTCAAAATATTTGTTATGACGATTGGTATTCAAATTGATCTCCTTTTATATATAGTTGGAAAGAGTGCGGAAGAAACTGCAATCGAAGGAGCGCCTAGTAGCAATTCAAGAGGAATTGGGGGATTTTTTGGTTGATCATGTTATACACCCAATGGGCAAATTACATACCACGGGATTATAGTGATTTAATGATATCCATGTAATCAAGTAGACGGGATCTAGTCCCGGTTGTGATCTCCATGTAACTAAATTGTATATAGATGCACGTCACTTAAGACAAGTTATATTATATATACATCAACATGTAATATATTCGAACAAGCACAGAGAAAGAGGTCACTTCAATCTATATAATCATGACGATGTTGTGTGTAATGGGTTCCTTCGTTGCACGTCACTTACGCCAAAACTCTCCCTCCTCTACCGATCCTCCTGTCGCGGCAGAAAATCCCCCCCCCCCCCAAACTCTGTCGCGGCAGAACCTGCTGCCACACCGCCATCGACTGCCGCGGCAGCCAAATTGCTAAAATGCTTCCGCGGCAGACCTCGTATACTCCCGGTTCGTGCTATGAACCGGGACTAAAGGTCCTTCACCCCCCGCTCTCCACCGTCGCCGTGTGGAGTGACTTTAGTCCCGGTTTATAATAGACCCGAGACTAAAGGGGGACCTCTAGTCCCGATTCCGCAATCCCGGCTGCACAACCGGGACTAGAGGTCTGTTCTCAACTACTGCTAGTTATAAATACATACATCTTGCCATAAAACTTCATCCATTATGGTATTTTCATGGAATCAGCAATTTCTTCCCCAAAAAGGCAGATGCGAAATCAAATAAAATGGAGATATATTAATTTCAAGTCAGATAGTCAAATGACTACTATCTAAAAAAATGAAATGAACATCTTATTAAATAACATCAAATGCCAGTAACCGGCTCTACTTCATATTATTGCCTCCAACGATTGCTCAAGCTAGGTGAACACCATTCTGACTATCCTACCTTCCACCCGCCTCATCCACCGGATCCGCCGCCTAGCAGTTCCCCATCTGTTGGTCTTGTTGGTCATTCAAGGAAGGGACATAGTCACTCTATCGCGGCGATGACGTGAGGGAGGAAGCCACACTCGATTTAGGTTGAGCTATTTTTTCTGCGGGTTGGGGAGGGGAGGGAGAAATGCTATACTCCGCTCAATGCGGCGCGGGAGGCTCACGCCGCACATTCCTCATCGCATTGGGCCAGCCCATTTAGCTGCTTTTTCCTTTTTCAATTATTTTTTCTTTTTTTCTTTCTGCTTTCTTTTTCAATTTCTTGTTTTCTTTTTTCTTTTCTGTTTTTCCTTTTCACTTTTCTTGTTTCCAAAAAGGTTCACAAAATGTTCACGATTTTTGATAAATATTTACATTTTCTTAAATTGTAAAATATTCAGATTTTAAAATATAAAATAGATAAGGAAGAAACAAAAAATAGAAAATATACATGATCATTTCCTTGTACCGCAGAAAAAAGCTCGATTCTGCATGCGAGACTCTAATTTGGGCCGCTAACTAAAAGCCCATTTAAGCTCCCAAGTTCGTTGTTTTGTTCGTTGATTTGAGTGTTTAAGCCAGCACAGCAGAACGCACGACCAGCCGTACGTTCAAACCGAGGAAACGATATGGGACTAAAAAAGCTACAGTTTCTAATGCCAGGCAACGAGTGTAACCGCGCTGTCGTTGGAGTCATTCACGTTCTTATCTCGGCTGAGCTAGCTAGCTAGCTAGATGCAGCTTTACGTTGTAGAGTACGTCACTTTTAGCTAGCTAAACTAGCACGCAATGCCATAGAAAAAGAAAGAATAGCGCGAACTTCTGAAAATGAGTTTAACATGAGGCTTAGCGGCTATAAAAGCCACTGGGATAATCTTTTTGATTAATTCTCATGGATTTTTCACCTGAGTTCCCGCTAATTAACATCCAATAAAACAAGAGAATTAGTGAATGTACCTAGAAAAAAATCACACATATAGGTGTAACGAAAATTTAGAATAAGTGGAACACAATTATATTAAGAAGAATCTTTAGAAATAAGAATCATACTTTCATTACAAGGATATGTTCGGGAACCAGAGGAAGCACTAGTAGAAAAAGAGGCTTCAGTTCGATTTAGAGTCTGACACTAGTCCCGATTTATTACCGGCCGGGACTAGTATGAGCACTAGTCCCGGTTCGTACCGTTTTTAGTGGCCAGGAGACCGAGAAAACTCTAGTCCCGGGTCATTTCGGACTTTTAGTCCCAGGTCGTGATACGGTCCGGGACTAAAGGTGTGCAGGCGTGGGCAACACCCTTTAGTCCCGGGCCATGATACCCCTTTAGTCCCGGGTCGTGATACGGCCCTGGACTAAAGGGGTGTGACGCGGGCAACTTAAAATTGCTATAACTTTTGTGTAAAAAAATGTACAACCTATCATAATATGTGGAAAAAATTTGAGTTTGATTTTAACAGCCTTATTTGGATTCCTCACATTTTTAGATTTTTAAAATTATAAATAATGGATTCCTCACATTTTTCTGATTCTTTTACATTTTTAAAATTTGAAAAGGGAAAAATTTTATTTTTTTATTTAGCAAGTTTTTATTCCATATTTTGATTCCTCACATTTTTCTGATAATAATGAATATATTATTTGTCGAATTTCGATTTGCAGATTTAAAGATATTATTTATACCATATTAAATGAATAATGGCAAAAAATGAATAAAATATTATTTTATTTAGTTTTTTACTTTCATTATATTAAAATATTATTATTACTTATTTATTGTTCTTTACTAAAATAGTTGTTTGTAGTTTCAATAAATAAAGATGTATGACATATTGATATGGGCTAATAGGATTGATATGATAGTGTTGACAATAAGGTACAAAAGGGGTTCGCGCAAGGACATCCGGATGGAACAGAGAAGTTAAGCGTGCTGAGGGTGGAGTAGTGCTAGGATGGGTGACCGAATGGGAAGTTTGACCACAAGTGTAATTTGACCTAAGATTAAATATACTTAATGCTAAAAATATTCCAAGTAAGATGATTACGAGTCAAACAATTCAAAAATTTAAGAAAAAAATCGAAAAAATATTCAAAAAAAGATAAAAGAAAATAAAAGAAAATCTTTATCCTTCATCCCCCTTAGCAAAAAAACGCCCATGCGGTGGCCCGCTAGTCCCGGGTTGTAACAAACCGGGACTAGAAATAGGGGCCTTTAGTCCCGATTTCGCAGTCCCGGGTGCAAAACCGGGACTAAAGGCCCTTGCAAACCGGGACTAGAAGCCCTTTTTTCCACTAGTGAAGATTCTTTCTTGATGGATGAATCCCAAACAGACGATATACCCCAGGTCTCGGATGAGGAAAACAACTTTTTGACCGCTCCCTATACTGAGGACGAAGTCAAATTAGCTGTTTTTTAGATGGAACATAATAAGGCCCCTGGTCCCGATGGTTTCCCAGCTGAGTTTTTACCAGACTTTTTGGGAGATCATCAAACCAGATCTTCTTGACATGTTTAGTGCCTTGCACGTGGGTCAATTAGATTTGTTTCGTTTGAATTTTCGAGAAATTATTTTATTACCTAAGGTTAATGAAGCAGAAATGATCCAACAATATAGACCAATATGTCTTCTAAATGTTAGTTTTAATATTTTCACCAAAGTTGCTACCATCGGGTTAAATTCAGTTGCCGATCATGTAGTTCGTCCTTCGCAAACGGCTTTTATGCAAGGTTGCAACATACTTGACGGTGTGGTTACCTTATATGAAACGGTTCATGAACTACATAGAAATAAATTGAATGGGGTGATCCTCAAAATCGATTTCGAGAAAGCCTATGGTAAAGTTAAGTGTCCGTTTATCCAGCAAGCTCTTCGAATGAAAGGTTTTTCAGCAGAATGGCGTGCTTTAATTAATAGTTTGTGGTTGTAGGTAGTGTTGCCATCAAAGTCAATAACGGTGTTGGGAAATACTTCCAGACCAAAAAAGGTTTAAGACAAGGAGATCCATTATCGCCAATGCTATTTAATATAGTGGTTGATATGTTATCAATTTTAATTAAACGCGCTAAATCCGAGGGCCAAATTGATGGTGTCATTCTCCACCGTGTGGATGGGGGTTTATCTATTCTACAATATGCCGAAGATACAATACTCTTTATGGAACATGATCTTGAAAAGGCTAAGAATATGAAACTCATACTTTCAGCATTCGAGCAGCTTTTGGGATTAAAAATAAACTTCCATAAAAGTGAGTTGTTTTGTTTTGGCGAGGCTCGGGATGCGGCTGGCCTTTATAATGTGCTTTTCGGTTGTAGTCAAGGCACTTTTCCGATTAGATATTTGGGCATTCCGTATATTACCGAAGGCTTACAAATGCTGAATAGAAAATTGTAGAGCAAAGACTACAATTGCGCTTGAGCAGCTGGAAAGGTAAATTGCTCTCTATAGGGGGGAGATTGGTACTCATCAATTCGGTACTCAGTAACATGGTATTGTATATGATATCTTTCTTTCAACTATCAAAAGGTGTCTTGGAATGGCTGGATTATTTCCGATCAAGATTCTTTTGGCAGGGAGATAATGGGAAAAAATATAGTCTGGCTAAATAGAGTGTGCTATGTCGGCCCAAAGAACAGGGTGGGCTAGGTATTTATGATCTAGAGATTAAGAATACGGCCCTACTTAGCAAGTGGATCTTCAAGTTATTAACTGAAGAAGGGATATGGCAAACCCTAATTAAAATAATTTTTTTTGGCTCAAAAACATTGACCCAAATGGTTTGGAAACCTAGGTACTCTCACTTTTGGGTTGGCCTAATGGCGACGAAGAAACACTTCCTTCTCTTTGGCACATTTTTTATTAAGGATGGGTCTTAGATAAGGTTTTGGGAGGATAAGTGGCTAGGTAATGTCACACTCCGAGAACAATACCCTGCGTTGTATTTCATTGTCCGTCATAAGGAGGAAACGATTGCCACCATGTTGGAATTATTTCCTCCCAATACAACCTTTCGCAGAGATTTGGTTGGCGCTAGACTCGACTCTTGGATCATGCCGCTACAACGGCTGGCACATGTCCAACTGTTGGAGGAGCCTGACGAATTTTGATGGAATCTAACTGAGAATGGTTTGTTCTCCGTTAGCTCTTTATACAATGCTTTAGTTCAGCCAGTCATACCATCTTTAGATAATAGGATGATCTGGAAGATGAAGATACCTCTTATAATAAGATCTTTGCTTGAAATCTTCGTCGAAGGATTATTCTTACAAAATACAACCTTATTAAGTGGAATTGGCATGGGAATCCAGGATGCGTTTTTTTCACAAGGATGAGATAATCAAACACCTATTTTTCTAATGTAATTTTGCATGTTTTATATGGTCAGTAACACAAGCAGCTTCAGGCTTGTATCCATCAACATTTTTAAGAATTGGTTACATGGTAACAAGTATAAGTTACTTCTTCAGGTCAGAACGGGTGACATCATATCATCGCTATGACCATGTAGAAATGATAAGGTTTTTAATAATATAAATTGTTCTCTACTGCAGGTTATTTACAGGTGCACCAATACACTCTGAACTTGGGCGATGCTTCATCGTGTGGAATTCCGCGACCTTTTTGCGGAGGTGTGTACGCGGTTGGAGGATACGGCGCGAGATTTGTTTACCAGGCATGGGTGGCAGCATAATCTTCGGATAGGCCCGCCTACACCGCTTTAGGCGTTATTGTAATTTCTCATCATATGTAATTTCGCCTTCTTTATTTTTATGTTGGATCTGTCGGACTTGGTGTCGACTGTGTGCATCTTAGCTATGCAGAGGCCGGGTGTAATACTTATCTTGAGTAATAAAAGCGCCCTTTATCGAAAAAAAACATACTTTAAAATGGGACTTGGATTTTTTTAAGAAAGTGCTAAGAAGAAAAAGAAATTGTTAAATAATAAATTACCACTATTTATGGAACAAAAAATCGCTAACAGGGACAAAATTTTAGAATCCACAAACCATCACACGACTAAAAGGGGAACGTAGTTTTACCATCTGCAAAAAAACCACGACTACAAGGGGAACAAAACATAGTTCGCGTAACAAATCAAGACTACTAGAGGGACAAAATTTCAATGCTCGTAGAACAAATCATGACTACACGAGGAAAAGTAATTAACATCCACAGAACAAATCTTGACGACAAAGAAACAAAAATTTAGTCTGCATAACAAGTCAAGAATATAAAAGGAACACAAATTAGCATTCGTTGAACAAATCATAACTACAAGGAGAACAAAATTTTAGTCCGTGTGGAACAAATCACAATTGTATTTTTTGCGGAGGAACAAATCACAATTGTAAGATAAAAAAAATTATAGCATTTATGGAATGAATCATGAATATAAGGGGAATAAAATTTAATCGATTGAAGAAATCACGACTACAAAGGGAACAAAATTTTGGCTCTCATGGAATAAATATATCACGAGTATAAAGGGAACACAAAATTAGTATGCGGATTACATCAAGACTACAAGGGGAAGAAAATTTTAGTGTCTGCTGAACAAAACACGAATACACAAGGAACAAAAATTTAACGGCCGCTGAACAAATCATGATTACAAGGAAAATAAGAATATAGTCTGCAGAACAAATCAAGAGTCCAAGAGAAAGAAATTAGCATCGTGGAACAAATCACGACTACAGGGTAACAAAAATTTAGTCCACGCAAAATATCACGATCAGAAGGAAAAAAATTAGAGTCTACAAAAAATGATGATTATAAGACCAAAAAAATAGTTTTAGAAAGAAATCACGGCTACACAGGGAACACATTTTAGCGTCCGTGGAACAAATCATTATTATAAGAAAACAAAAAAAAAATTCGTGAAACAAATCACGACTACAAAGGAGACAAGATTTGAACGACCGCGCAAGAATCACAATTACAAAGCAGACCAATAGTGTTGGGGGATCACCCACGGATAGGCTAACCGGACAAGAAGCAGAGCACCAACACATCAGCCGGCTATGGGCAGCCGGACGCAGAAACTCCAAGACAGATCAGAAGGAAGAACATACCAAGATCCGACTGGCAAACCAGCTAGCCGGACAAGAACTATCGGCAAGACGGCCAGCCGACTGGATCAAGTCAGCCGGCCGGAGCAAGACAGACCGAGAGTCAACCTGTAGAAGAACCAGCCGGATGAAATAAGCAACGACAGAAGAGTAGCCGGATGGATCCGACCATCCAGCCTAGGAAGGCCAGCCGGCTAGATCATCCAAGCCGGCCACTCAAGACAGGCAAGGTACCAGATGACGCAGGGCACAGTGCGCAGTACGCCCAGGACGACGGACAAGATAGAAAGGAGACTCAGACACTCGGCCCATACCGACGACTTTACCGATGACGGTTGTAACAGTGGACAGTAGGTGGCACTGTGCATAACTACCCACATGGCGACCACTATAGACGGCATGGCGGCATGGGCTTGACTGTGGGTACACGCCCTCCATGTCGGCCACTGTAGATGACCTAGCCGGCTGGGACCCGCTAGTCGGCCAGGCCGTTCCCACACTGCCTTGACCTATATAAGGGGCGGCAGGGGCAACTTGGCAAGGGTTGGACTCTCTTTGCTCACTAGCCAGACCAGATACCGCTCGAGGAGCCTAGTAGCCCTTTGTGTTGATCCCTATAGTCAGATCGGCAGGAGTAGGAGTTTTACCTCAACCCGAGGGCTCCGAACCTGGGTACTTCTTGTGTCCCCGACGCTCGCTTGTACCCAATCCCGCCCGTGGAAGCCGTCGCACGCTTCCCTGCTGGCTCCCACACCTCTTTCTAGCCTTCTTAGGCTCTGCCGCCATAACGACGACAGTTGGCGCCCACCGTGGGGCAGAAATGGAGGCGACCAGAGTGACGTTCCGCACGGGACCCTGCACTTCGTCCGACGAGCGCGTGGCTTCCGGCCTCATGCTCATGCTCGGCATGTTCGACTGCGTTATCGACAACGCCCGCTGCTTCGCCGGATCCAGCTTCCTGGCAGGCGGCTCCATCCTGCTATTCGGCGATCTACCCGTCTACGTCGCCACTGTGCCGGAGCGTTTCCCTCAGGAAATCATCTCTTTCGCCGAGCCGCTGCCCTCAGCCGGCAGCGCGCTCGTTGCGCCCGGCGCCGTAGAGGTGATGATGGCCGGCTCAAACAACAGTCGTTGTCCTCCCCTCGAGCGTGGCATCAACCAGGGCGGCCCGTCCACTCCGGTGCGTGAAAAAGGCGCGGTGGACGAGGTCATCGAGGAGCTTTGTGAGCCGGTGCACCCCGAGGACGACCCGGAGGTAGCCATGGCCAAGATCGAGGCGGCGCGTGAGCGTCTGCTCCAGCAGGACCAGGGCCTAGCCTCCACCAAGTACCGGATGGAGAGCAACATCCGCGAGTATAATCGCGCCCACGGTTTCACCCCGGCTAGCGAGGATCCTAGCCGGCTGGGCTCTGTGCAGCGCCGCGGGGGAGAGTTGGGCGCCCGCTTCAAGCACGATCTCGAGTCAGCTTCCCTCACTTACTTCCCTCCGCCCGTCTATGACACCGTGGTCAAGAATGTCCGGGCGGCACGAGCCGTCGCGGAGGACCTACCTCACCTGGAGGTGGAGGAAATGTTGCGCCAGTTCTAGCGAGTGCAGCATCTGCTGCGCGTGGCCGACGAGCAGGCCGAGGCCGCTCGCCTCGCGCACGAGGAAGGAGTTGGTCCCCGTGGGAACCGTCCGGCAGGAAACAGTCGGGAAGGACCCCGCCAGACCGAGTGCTCCGCATCCCCGGGTCAACAACCCCCGCGCTCCAAGCGTCGCCAATCTGGCAGCAGCCAGCCTCGCGGCAAGCAGGACGCCACAAGCCACCCACCTCCGGCTGGCCAGAACCCCCTACACCCCTCCACCATCCCGCCTCTTTGGCCGGGTGGGAACTCCCAATCCGGTCGAGCCGGATGCGTGCGCCCGCATTGACCTCTTGATGGAAGCTCGCATCACTGATGAGGAAGACATAACCGGCCCCCTGTGCTTCGGGCCACGCATCCAAAAGGAGCCCTTCCCCGACAAGTTTTCCCTACCCCGTGACACCCCCAAGTACGATAGCAGCATGAAGTCGGAAGACTGGCAGACCGACTACGTCACCGCAGTCGGAATCACCCACGACAACAAGCGCGTCGCGGTTCACTACATCTCGCTCATGCTGACCGGCTCGTCCAGGACTTGGCTCAACAGCCTCGCTTCCAACAGCATCAATGCCTAGTCGAACTTTGAGAAAGTCTTCATCCGGAACTTTAATGGCACGTACAAGCGTCCCGGCAGACCCCGCGACCTTTCTCTGTGTGTCCAGGGAGACCGCGAGTCGGATCGTGCGTACCTCGCCCGGTGGACCGAGCTGCGCAACTCCTGCGAAGGGGTGGTGGAGAACCAAGCAATTGGTTTCTTCATCGAAGGGTGCCGAGAGGGCACGATGCTGCACCACCGACTGCTGTGCGATGAGCCCAAGACCATGGCGGATCTGATGACCGTTGCCAACCAGTACGCGGCGGACGCGGCAATGAAGAAGCCCCTCCGAGTAAACACGGAGGGAAGGCCGGTTCCCACCGAGCCGGCTCGAGAGAAGCCAGCCGGTCAAGGTGGTGATGTCGGATCATCCCGGCGGCATGGCAACGACAGCTGCTACCAGGGCAAGCGCCCGGTCGAGCAGCAAAGGCCGCGCTACCACCAGCGGCAAGTTAACGCAGTTCAGGGCGCGCCGGCCCACAACGACAAGAGGCAGAGGAATGCCTTTACCTTCGAGCAAATGTTTGACGGGCCCTGCAAGTACCACAGTGGCACCAAGCCAGCTACGCACACCACTCGGCAGTGCAGCTGGACCCGCCAGATCAAGGAGCAAGCCGGATTACCTCCTCTTCCCCCACCCCCTCCCGGCGGTCCCCCCGCCACTAGCTAGGGCAGCCGGCAACAACCGTGGCAACGGAGGCTACCCCCAGCAGCACGAGAACTACCACATCTTCAAGGCCGAGCCGATTGACAATCGCGGCTGGAAGCAGCACAGCGTGGAGGTGAACGCTTTTGTCCCCCCAGTCCCCCTGCGTATCAACTGGTCCGAGACGCCCATCACCTGGAGCCAGGCAGACCAGCCAGATTCGCTCCCGAATCCCGGGGTCTACGCGATGGTGCTCGACCCCCTTGTCATCTCCGATGCACGCACATGCCGGTTCTCGCGTGTGCTGGTGGACAGCGGGAGCAGCCTCAACCTGCTCTACCGGTCCTCCATGGACAAGCTGGGTATCCGGGAGTGCAACATGCAGCCTTCGACCACTGTGTTCCACGGCGTCGCCCGAAACACAAGACCTGGCGCATGTGTATCGACTACACGAGCCTGGACAAGGCCTGCCCAAAAGACCCCTTTGCTTTGCCCCGTATTGATCAAGTGATTGACTCTACGGCCGGCTGCGACCTACTTTCGTTCCTCGATTGTTATTCTGGCTATAATCAGATCCGGCTGATCAATTGAAAACATCGTTCATCACCCCGTATGGGGCTTACTGCTATGTAGCCATCCCATTCGGCCTGAAGAATGCAGGTGCTACCTATCAGCGTTGCATGCAGAAATGCTTGCACTTGCAGATTGGCCAGAAAGTCCATGCATACGTGGACGATGTCGTCATCAAGACGAAGGATAAGCAGACCCTGCTGGAAGATCTCGGTGAGACGTTCGCGATCCTCCACCGGTACCAGATGAAGCTAAATCCGTAGAAGTGCGTGTTCGGCGTGTCAGCCGGACAACTCCTCGGTTTCCTCGTGTCGAGACGGGGGATCGAGGCCAATCTGAAGAAGATTGTGGCCATCGAGAGGATGCAGCCGCCCAAGAGCTTACTCGGTGTCCAGAAGTTCACCGGCTGCTTGGCCTCCCTTATCCGATTCGTCAGCGAGCTCGGCGAGAAGGCCCTGCCCCTGTACCAGCTGATGAAGAAGACGGACAGGTTCACCTGGAGGACGCAAGTGGATGCGGCGTTCCACGACCTCAAGCGCATGCTATCAATGGCGCCGGTTCTCACCACGCCGGCCGCGAAGGAGACAATGCTGCTCTACATAGCCGCCACCAACCGGGTCGTTAGTGTCGTCCTAGTGGTCGAGCGCCCTGAGCCGGGCAAGGCGTAGCCGGTTCAGCGACCCGTCTACTACATCAGCGAGGTGCTGTCCCTCTCCAAGCAGAACTACCCCCACTACCAGAAGATGTGCTAAGGGGTGTACATGGCTTGCAAGAAGCTCAAGCACTACTTCCAGGAGCACCCACTCACCATGGTGTCCACCGCACCGCTGGGCGAGATCTTTGGCAACAAAGACGCCACAGGCCGGGTAGCTAAGTGGGCCATCGAGTTGGCCGCCTACTGCATCCGGTATGAGCCCCGGATCACCATCAAGTCCCAGACGGTGGCGGACTTCTTCGTCGACTGGGTAGAGAACCAGTACCTGCCGCCGGTTCTAGACTCTGACTATTGGAAGCTGCACTTTGACAGCTCAAAGATGCGCGCGGTCTTTGGAGCCGGCATCGTGCTCACCTTGCCCAAGAGAGACCGGCTGGAGTACGTACTGCAGATCCACTTCGTCGCGTCAAACAACGTCACCGAGTATGAAGCCCTCGCGCACGGGCTCTGGCTCGCGAAAGACATCGGCATCCGCCGGATCCTTTGCTTCGGCGACTCGGACCTGGTGGTGCAACAAGTATCCGGCGTGTGGGACGCCAGGGATGCCAATATGGCTCTATACCAGTTCCACGTACAGCTGCTCAGTGCCGGCTTCGAGGGATGCGAATTACACCACGTCCCCCGTGCCAACAACGAGGCGGCCGACGCGCTCACACGAGTCGGATCCACCAGAGCAGCCATCCCGCCCGGAGTATCCTTGGAGCACCTTCGCAAGCCCAGAATCACTCCTCCAGAGTATGAGTCCATCATCTGGGTAGCAGACCTAGGGGCTGCTGGCTAGAAAGAACCGGGCCCCGCTGTTGAGCCGTCCGGCTCGAAAGACCCGGGGGTTGCCTCCTCTTCGGCCAAGCCATTGTCAAGCAAGGAAAAAGGCCCGGGGGCTGCCGACTCGGGCACCCCGCCCGGCCACCTGCCGGATGAGCTGCAAATCATGCCGGCTAGAGTCTTCACCATCCGGGAAGTTTCATCCTGGGCCCATCCCTTCATGAATACCTCCTCAACGATGAGCTCCCAGATGGTGAGGTGGAGGCAAGGCAGATCCGGCGCCACGCGCACACGTACACCATCATCAACAAGGAGTTGTACAAGCGCAACGCCGCAGGCGTTTTCCTGCGGTGTGTCGATGTAGATACCGGCTACCGGCTCCTAAAGGAGATCCACCAGGGGGAGTGCAGTCACCACGCCTCCTCGTAGGCCTTGGTGTCGAAAGCGATGCGCCACAGATTCTACTGGTCGACTGCTTCGGAGGACGCGGACCAGTTGGTTCGCGCGTGCAATGGGTGACAGTGGTTCGGCTGGCTAAGGCACATGCCGGCTTCCGCGCTCAAGACAATACCGATCACCTGGCCCTTCGCGGTCTGGGGGTTGGACATGGTCGGCCCTTTCAATCGAGCTCGAGCCGGCATGACCCACCTGCTGGTGGTGGTGGACAAGTTCACCAAGTGGATCGAGGCGAAGCCGATCCGGAAGCTGGACGGGGCCACAGTCATCACCTTCTTCAGCGACATCATCATCCGGTTCGGCTACCCCCATAGCATCATCACCGATAACGGCACGAACTTCGCCAAGGGGGCCTTCGCACGATTCTGCCACAACAAAGGGATCCGACTGGACCGCGCATATGTCGCGCACACGCAGTCCAACGGGCAGGTGGAAAGAGCCAACGGCTTGGTGCTAGCCAGAATCAAGCCCCAGCTGATCGAGCCATTAGAGCGATCACCCGGCTGCTAGATCGAGGAGCTATCGGCTGTGCTGTGGAGCCTCCGCACCACCCCGAACAGATCAACTGGCTTCACCCCGTTCTTCCTCACCTACGGCTCAAAGGCAATTCTCGCGGCGGACATCGAGTTTGACTCACCCCGCAAGCTCCTTTACACAGAGAAGGAGAACCAGGAGGCACTGGAGGATAGTGTGGACCTCCTCAAGGAGGCCCGCGAGCTAGCTTTGTCCAGGTCGGCTATCTACCAGCAAGGGCTGCACCGGTACCACTCCAATCGCATCCGGCCAGTCGCATTCCGGGAGGGCGACCTGGTGCTCCGGCTGATACAAGATACGAAGCACATGCACAATTTGTCCCCTCCGTGGGAGGGCCCCTTCATCATCAGCAAGGCGTTGCACAACAACTCCTACTACCTCATCGACGTGCAGAAGCCGCGCAAGAACAAAATGGACAAGTCGGACGAGGAGACCGAGTGGCCGTGGAACGCGGACCTCCTCCGACCATTTTACACCTAGTCACAAAAATCAATGTATGTATCCGGATCCCTGAATGAATGAAAGATGTGGAACCTCGGCTGACGCTTGGGGGCTCCTTGCCGGATAGTCAGATTGTCGTTCATATCCGATTAAATTCCTGCAATGATTTTTCCAGCTTCCATCGACCCCTACCCCGGGGCTCGCCGGTTGGCCCGCTCTGCCAATTATGTAAACCGACTGAGTAGTGTGCGATGATGCCAGAGGCCCACTCTTCGTCTCAGCTACAGACCGCAACCCGGCTGTCTGGCTAGCAAGAGCAAAAGCCCGAGGGCATCCCACACGAAAAATGGTGAAAGATGTGTCAGACCGGACATCTCCGGGCTCTGGCCATGTACCTAGTTGGTCTTTTCGGCTACAAAGCTCCTAGTACCGTGTGTGGTGTATTGTCAGCTCCCTTCGGTTCCAGATCCAGACCGCAACCCGGCTGTCCGGCAAGGTGCAGCGTAAACAGCACCCCACACGAGAACGTGACTAAGTGTCCAGAAAAGCACGAGCTAGGTTCCAAAAGAAAAGAAAAACCCTAGTCGGATAATAGAGAGACATTTAACATGGCAGCGTATTGACAAGGAGTCATTTTCTGTGTGTTTCTCTTTTGCACGAATCAAACCGAGTCAGAAATCAAAAATAGGGAAGATTCGAAGTACCTATCTATGGTAGCCACTCCGAATCTCGGGGTCTACACCTAGTGGGTGCGCTGGCGTGCCCCCACCGGAAGCAGGCGGTGTTCGGCTGAAGGGTGCGTCAGCCGGACAAGGAGGAACGACAGAGACAGCCAGAACGCAAAGGCACCACCCGCCAAAGCCGACTAGGACCCTCTAGTCGGACGCATCAGATAGACCTAGCCAGAAATAGGAAAGGAGAGAAAGAGAAAGATAGAAGAGAAAAGGAATAAGTAAGATAAGGGAAGTAATAGAGAAAAAGGTCCAAGAGAGCGGTAGAGTGCGCACATCCGGGTTGCGGTGCAGTTTCCCCGGGCCGGCCATGCAAGCGCCAGTCGGAAAGGCAAGGCGGGGAAAAGGCAGAATGCAAGCGAAAATTCGTGAAGGCGAAGGCAAGATATCGCCGGCTGGAGAGGACCAGCCGGAAAAACCAGTCGAACAAGGCATAAAGATAATGGGTACGCGAAGGCAACCCAGGCAGACAGACTAACTAAACAGCGGAGGGCGAAGCCTCCGCACGTTTAGTTGTTCACAAGCATAAAGTACCAAAAGCGAAAGTTCTTTACAAAATCACCTGCATCCTGGGGTCTTCATCTTCAAACGGTCGGACCCTTGCCATGAGGAGGAGTCGTGCCGGTTCCACCAGCCTGGGAAGACACCTCCGTGTTGTCTGCTCCCGCGCAGTCGGTCCCCGTGATCCCTTCGCCGTCCGTGAGCACCTCATCGATGTCGGCGTAGCCGGAAATCGTGATAACGGCGGAGCGGAGGTCCGGGTAGGCCCGGAGCACGGCTTCAAGGTCCGCGCCGGCTCGAAAGCCGTCCACCAGCTTGTCGAGGCGGGCGTCCTTGTACCATGAGAGCATCAAGGCCAGCGCCATTTCGGAGCCGACGCGGGCGGCCAGATCGCGCAGCCGATCGATCACATTCAGCGCGCCACCTAGCTTGAGCCGACGCGGGCATTGTCCCGGCTAAGGAGCGTGTTAGAGCGCTTTAGCCAGTCAATCTCGTGCTACGCGCAAACCATGATAGCTGTCGGAGAAGGAAAAGAACACAAGTGAGAAAGCCAAAAGTAGAACAAAAAGGGAAAGAAGCGCAGGAGAGAAAGGCTCGCGAAAACATACTTCGCGCGGTCCCGCGTGCCGCCAGCTGCTTGGCGGCCTCCTCGTTGGCACCGGCTAGCATCGCCCGGAACTATTTCACCTCCGCCAGCCTGACCTCGAGGTTGACCTCAAGGGTTCGCAGAGAAGCTACGGCCCCCGCCGGCAGAGGCACCAGCGGGCCGGCTAGAGTGGTCGGGGCGTCGCGGATGGTCTCCTGCCACTGCGCGGTCGCCTCGTCATTGGAGTCCACGTCCTCGGCGATGACCATGTCCCTGCCGGCACCCGAGCTCCCCGCGCCGGCTGATGAGCCCCCACCCGGGCCAGAGGCCGCGTTCGGCTAGCTCACCGTGCGCTCGGGCGCGGCAGGAGTGGGCTGGACCGTGGCCATCGGCTTTGGCGGGGGCATTGTCTCGGTCGAAGGGGGTGGGGTAGCCGCTGAGGGGGCAACCGGCGGAGGCGGAAGGTCGCGGGACGGTGAGGCGGAAGGCATGCTGCGAGCCGGGCTCGCAGTGAAGGAAAGAACAACGCTACATTAGGAGAACAAGGTCTGAACAAAACCAAGACCAAGGGCGGATACGGAAAAAGAAATGAACCAAAAAGCGAAAAGGCAGAGGACTTACCCCTGCACCACGGGCGCGGATCTTTTCTGTCCACCCGCGGTTCGGCCAGGGCACGGAGGGACTCCCGCCGCCCGGCTGCGCTTGGTAGCCGGCTCCTCAGGGGCGGCACTGTTGCTGGAGGTGCCCTCGCTAGCACGCTTCCTTGTGGGCTCGGGCACGGCGCCGCCATCGCTCTCCTCTGGCTCGGGGCCATGCGGGTCCTCCACCGTCTTGTCACCCCGGTTGGGGAAGAAGCCTTCCTCGCCGTCGGAGCCCTCGCCGCTGTTTCGGCGTGGGCGCGGCTCGGAGAGATCGGCTGCGAAGACCTGGAGGGGCGCGTCGCCATCCTCCCAGATGATGCAGGGAAACATCTGCGCAGAAAAGATGCAAGTCAGGACCAGATAAGTGAGTTCAACCGGACAACGCAAGAACGAAACGAAAAGCAAGGAAAGGACAAGCGTACTTACCCGGGGCACGCGATTCTCGCGCGTGTAAGGAGCAACGCCGAACTTCCATTCAGAAGTGATCCTCTCCTTCGTGATCATCCAGATCCACTCGTAGAGGTTGGCGAAGGAGGGGTCGCGGCAGGAGAGTCGGGTGGGGTCGAGCCACCCGGAGTAGTAGCACATCTTGTGTGCCCGCTGCTGCAGGGCATCATCAGTCGGCTGGCCCAACTCAGCGTCACGTCGACGCCGGTCAGACCAGCCGTCACCAACCCCCTCATCCGGTGGAGGAGCGCGTCTGACTCCGCCTTGGAGCCGAAGATCTTCTCCTCCCAGTGCGCCCGACTGGACTCGGTGTCCTGGAAGGCCGGGAGATTTAGCCGGTCCTCTGACCCCAAGTTCCGTACATAGAAGTACGTCTGCTGCCACAGTTTGACTGTGTCGTGCAGTTTGAACTTTGTCGTGGTGGTGGCACGGAAGATGCCATGGGTAGGCTAAAGTACGGGGCCAATGGATGCTAGTGAGATCTAGGGAGGGAAGATGTAGTGATTTCTACACACAACATACTAGAACATAGATCTTTATTTCTCCTCAATTGAGTTACAAGTGCTCCTAGAGCTGTATCAGAGGGAGGAGGAAGAAAGATCTTACACAAGTCCTCTAGTGTTAAATGAATCGATCCCCCTCTCAGGAAGCCTTGTCCCTCCTTATAAAGGGGTCCCTTGATCCCTCCTAGGGCTGATGTGGCAAGCATATTCTGGGAATATGCTTGTCCCAAAGTGGTAACTCGGCGGAGCTCTTTCCGTGTCTCCCTTCTATCGATGGCAAAAACCCAGAACCCCACATGTGAGCCTCGGGCTTGCCCACTGTAACCTCTGTGACGCCTATTTGCCCCTCTGTAGCTCAGCTCCTTGTCTTTAGTGCTTGGCCCTGTGTAGATTCCTCCTAGCCAGTAGCTAGGGTTTGACTCTTAGATCCTTCTCCTTCTCCTGCAAGCTTCCCGTTACTCGGCCATGCGTCGCATAACTCGGCTCGGCCATCACCTGCGTATGAGCCGATTCAACCTTACTCGGCCGACTTAGCTCATACGTCAGCCGAGTGAGGTATTGACCACTCGATTTTAGCTAAGCCATGCCTTATCAGGCTGAGTCCTGCATAACTTGGCCGAATTAAGGTATAACTCGGCATTCCGTAAGGCAGGTTCCTTCCTCGTTTCCACTATCTTGACCCTACCTGGGGTCATCCCCCCAACATTAGTCCCCGAAGCTGGTGCGGTCCTGCCGGATATCTCGGCCGGGCCGCATCAGTTTCCAGACACTCATTCCTTCTCATTCCCTGTCCGAGGTATTTCGATAAAAGCAATGGTCAGATTGCCTGATCTCCTCCTGCGATGTGTGGCCCTTGCTATGGCTCCACTCTCCGTCTGTGGGTGGGTGATACACGCGATTATGCAGTTACTATGGCACAGCCACGATCCCACTATAGCTCACCGTACATGGTTATAAGGAGGGGAGTGGGGGTGGGTCGATTCACTTTTCCCCTCCCCACTCCATTCGTCCTCCTCCTCCAAAGACGCCCGCCGTTCGCTCAAAGAATTGCGCCTCGCGTTCTTCCTCGACGCCACGCCACTCTCGGCTCTCGCAGATTCGCAGCACCTTCCTTCGCTTAGCGGTGTGCCTCTCTGCAGCGCCGCCGCTAAGTTTCTGCCCTAGGTGCTCTTCTCGTTTTCTTCAATTTCTCGTGGCGGTTCTTTTTCTCCTCCGCCGCCTCGTCCGTTGCCATCGCGACGAGGCCCTGCACTTCCAGGCCTCTCCCCGCCGCCAGCTATTCTTCCGTCGATTCCTCCGACGAACCTTTGTCTAGCTCCGCCAGCGGCGCCCTCGTCGGGGAAGAGGAGCACATGGCGGGTCCAGAACGGGGTTCCTAGAAAGGCTCCACGGTCACTCGCCGAGAGGTCGAGTGGCTGCGCAAAACTCGCCGCATTCCCACCGAGGTAAACTGTCGCCTACGCGGCAAAGAGTCCTCTCCAGTATTAGATGAGGGTGAATACGTAGTCTTCATGTCTCATTTTGCTCAAGGATTCGGCCTCCCTCTTAGTGATTTTGCTAGGATTTTCTTAGATTACTTCGGCCTTCAGCCGCATCATCTGCCGGCTAACGCCGTAGCTTCTCTCTCGGCCTTTACCTCGGCTTCGGAGGGATACTTTGGCCTTTGGCCATCCGTAGACGTATGGTCTAAATTTTTCCAGATCCGAGCTAACGTAGTGCTGGACAAATCTCTCCATCCCTCCGAGAAATCTCTAACCCAATGTGGGGCCGCCTCTATTACTCCTCGGAAAAACTTCGTGTTTCCCCGTGTTGCAGGTCTCAAGTCTTGTAAAAAATGGCATAGGTCATTTTTCTATGTCAAGAATACCGGAGCAGAAGACAAGATTTGGCTCCCTGCTTTCTCCATCGGTCCTCCTTCAAAGAAGAACTGGCTCTGTAATCCGAGGAATACCCATGCTCTTGCCGAGGCATTCGAGCTTCGGCTTAAAGAGTTGATTCGTGCGGAGCTCCGAGGTGAAGACTTGATGACTGCATTTGTTAGCAGCCGAATCTGCCCCTTCCAACTTCGTACCCACAAGATCTGCTACATGAGTGGTCCTTTGGATCCCAACCGAGTTTCTACGGTTGAGCTTGACGACTACCAGATTAATAAATGTGTTCGGGCTATCTTCAAGACTGAGATGCCCGAGGAATGGAAGTGGGGAGTGAAGCCCTTCTCTCATGGGAATCCTCCTCCTCAGGTAAGTTGAACATGGGTAATTTCATCCGAATTATCTTTCCTTCATTCTTTTCTTGACTTTCATTTGCTTTTCTCACATAGATTTGCAGAGAAGACCACGTAAGATGCCGAGGTTCTGGCTCTTCCTTAGACTGTTGACCGTAATACTCCGGATAACGGAGAACCTGATCTGGAGGAATTTATTACTAAGCCGGAAACCGCTCCTGTCCGCACCCGGAGCAAGACCTCGGCCCCCGCTGATGAAGGTCATTCGGACGACGTCCAAATTCTTGAGATAGTTGTCGCGGTGCCTATCTCTTACGCGTTTCCGGCTCCTTCTTTCTCAGCTAATCAGGCTTGTCAGGTGCATGAGGTGGATCCTCTCGCTTCAGAGGCCCCTGTTGCCTCCAAAAAGCGTGCTATGTCGTCGAATCCTTCCGATGCTGCCCCCAGGAAGCGAACTAAGAAATCCTCCCAGCATATTCCGAGGCGTAAGGCTATGCCTGGAGTTACAGGGTAAGTTTCCCTTGATACCTTCATTTGTATTTCTTGTTTCTCTCTTTCTATCTCTGAATTAATTTCTACTTTCCTGCAGAACTCCACTTTCCGAAAAACCTAGCGGTCTGAGTATGACGTCTCATACTACTCGGCCACCCTCGCCGTCGCCTCCTAAAGATGCTCGGGTTCCCAGCCCTCCTCGTGGTGATGCTCCTCCAGGGTCGACTAACGTCTCACCTTGGAGAGACGAGCCTCTCGTTCCCCCCGTTGTCTCTGATGATACTCCCCTGCCGGATCACTCGACTGACTCGGTCGTCCCCCTCAAGACCCTCGAAGTTACTTCCATTAATCCCTCTCCCTCTGCAGTTCTAGCTTCCGTGCAGACGTCTACCGAGGTTACCGCTCCCGCCGAAGTTCCTCCTGCTGCTAAGGATGTTGCCCCAGTTCGGATGTCGTCATAGCTATCAAGGTTCTCGCAAAAGGCAAGAAGGTCGTCGTTGCTAAAACCTCGTTATCTCAGAAGGGGCAATCAACTTCCTCTCAGCCCAGCGTTGCTGATATGCTTCGCAAAGGGGCTTCTACCGCTAAGCCTGGTGTTGCCCTTGCCGCTGACATGCAACTAACGCTTCACAAGAGTCCGTAGGCCACAGCAGTTACGCAGCAGGTCAGAGGTAAAGTGCTGACCCGCACTGAAATTGGGAATAGCCTTGGTTCATTGGTGGAGTATCCCAACAATTGGAATGCCGCCGATTATCTCGAAGGCAATCCGAAGAGCCAGCCCTTCCAGCTGTCCGACATCAGCGGCCGCTTGCACATGGCTGCAAATGTATCTGGACTACTTTTAGCATGTAGGTTCACTCATGTTTGGAGTGAATCTACACACTAAAAAAAGTCTATATACACTTTTTTCACAAACCTAAAACATCTTATATTTTAAAATGGAGAGAGTAGTAACTTTCTTCACGCACGCGCTAAGTTGCCCCCTTCAGCCTCCCTTTGTTTTCATAATTGTAATGCTTCACTACTGAAAGTCCTTTGAACTCCCACTGCTCCCTGCTTATTAAAATTAAGAGTAATATGTGTTGGAGATATGCCCTAGAGGCTATAATAAAAGTGGTTATTATTATATCTTTGTGTTTATGATAAATGTTTACATTCATGTTATAATAGTATTAACCAGAAACATTAATACTTGTGTGATTTGTAAGCTAAATTAGAGTCCCTAGTAAAGCCTCTTTATAATACTAGCTTGTTGGTTAATAGATGATCGTGGTTTCTTGATCATGAACATTGAGATGTTATTAACAACGAGGTCATATCATTAGGAGAATGGTATGATGTACATACTCCTATAGATAAGCATAGCATAAAGATCAAGTCATTTTAATAGTTCAATTGCTATAAGCTTTCTGATACATAGTAACCTAATTCCTTCGACCATGAGATCATGCTAATCACCATCATCGGAAGGATTCTTTGATGACATCAAACACGACACCGTAACTGGGTGGCTATAAAGGTGGCATTGAGTGTTCGGAAAGTATGTGTTGAGGCACATGGATCAAGAGTGGGATTTGTCCATCCATATGACGGATAGATATACTCTGGGCCCTCTCGGTGGAATGTCATCCAATTAGCTTGCAAGCATGTGACTGGCTCACAAGGGATCACATATCACGGGAACGAGAAAAGAGTACTTATTGGTAACCAGGTTGAACTAGGTATGCAGAGATACCGACGATCAAAACCTCGGATAAGCAAACTATCGTGAGACAAAGGGAAATTGGTATCGTATGTAAGTGGTTCATTCGATTGCAAAGTAATCGTAGAAATATGTGGGCGCCATATGAATTTCCAGATTCCTCTATTGGTTATTGATCGGAGAAGTGTCTCGTTCATGTCCGCATAGTTCACGAACCGTAGCGAGACACACTTAAGGATTCGATGTTGTTTAGTAGATATGGAATGTTAGTAGGGATACCGAATGTTGTTCGGAGTCTCAGATGAGATCCGGGATATCACGAGGAGATCCGGAATGGTCCGGAGAATAGGATTCATATAAGGAAAGTCCGATTCCGGAGTTCGAGAAAGATTCCGATGTTTTCATTGGAGAGGTTCTAGAAGGGTCTAGAAGGTTCACCGAACCGGAAGGGGAATGGTCCATGAATGTGTCATGGATAAGTGGAATGATTGGATCATATCCTAGGTCACTTGGTGTGGGCATTTGCAAGAGAGAATTCAAGCTCTAAATTGAAAGTCAAAGAGGAAGTTTGAAAAGTCAAACTGGAACAATGGTTTCCTAGTGGAAGAAGAAACAAGTCCTTCTCTCAATCCAACTTGGTTTTGGGTTTGGATTAAAACCCACCCCTCCCAAGGCTGCCCTCCCTCTCATAAATAGAGGGGGAGGGCTGCCCCAAAACACCAAGCCCTAGCCCTCCCACACCCAAGCCGCCGCCGCCACCCTAGCCGCCGTCGACACCTCCTCCTCCTCCCGGTCTTCTAAACCCTAGGTCACCGGGAAACCCTAGATCCACCATAACTCGCACCGGCTTAAGCGAAGCCCTGCGGGATCCTCCCTCTACTTCCGACACCACGCCGTAATGATGCCGGAATCGCGAGGGGATAACTGCGACCTCCACTGCCTGCTGGAACAAGGGAGAGGAAGGTCTTCATCGAGTACCGAACGTGTGACCGACTGCGGAAGAGCTACCGGAACGTAGCGCCGGAAGGATCGTCTACGCGATCTTGAGATCATCAAGTGTACGACTACATCACCCACGAGAATCTGCTCTCGTTAACCGCTTTGGAATCTTCGAGGGTGAGTGCTTATATCGACTTGTTGCTACAATCTAGTAGATAGATCTTGGCTTGTTTGTGTGCATGCGGTAGAATTTTTTTGTTTTCCATGCTACTTAACCCCTACAAAGTGGTATCGAGCCGTGTCTATATGTAGATCTTGCATGAGTAGAACACAATGGTCATTGTGGGGTGGTGCTTTTATTATCAATTGCTTTTGTGTACTTTGCATCTTGCGGTATGATGGGATGAAGCGGCCCAGCTAACCTTACATGACATCGCTCATGAGACTTGCTCCACGCTAACATGCAACTTGTATTGCATAAGTGGCTTTATGGTGTCTCTTTCTCCCATCATAGTATAGATTCAATTTACAACGGGCACTTGATAGTTCAAACATCAACGTTGTGGTTCTTCTTCGTAAGTTAGAACGACACTTATTGGAAGCCCCAAACCACGTAAAATATGCAAACAAAATTAGAGGCGTCTAACTTTTTTTTGCAGGGCTGTGTTGTGATGTGATATGGCCATGATTGTGATTATATACGATGTATGCAATGTTCCTTATTGTAAGTCGGCAACCGGCAGGAGCCATATGGTTGTCTTTTAATTTCGTTAAGACCTGTGTGTCTATTTAAAGTACTTGTAATAGTTGATGCTGGTGGACGACAACCATGAAGCGGAGCCATTGACCTTGACGCCATACCGGTGATGATGGAGATCATGTCCGTGCTTGAAGATGGAGATCGGAAGCACAAGAAGAAAGGCCATATCATATCACATATTATGAATTGCATGTGATGTTAATCCTTTTATGCATCTTGCATTGCTTAGTTCACGGTAGCATTATAAGATGATCCCTCAAGCACAAAATTTCAAGTTATAAAGTGTTCATCCTTAGTAAGCACCGTTACTAAAACTCGTTGTTTCGAAGCACCATGTGATGATCGGGTGTGTTAGATTCTGCGAGTGTATACAACGTGAGCAAGCCAGATTTTCTCATGCGGAAGCTAAGGTTTGATCTTGACGAGCCTAGCATGTACAGACATGGTCTCGGAACACGGATCACCGAAAGGTAAAGCATGAGTCATATAGTAGATATGATGAACATGTTGATTGTTCGCCATTGAAGCTACATCAACTCTCGTGATGATCGGTTTTGATGTGGTGGATTTGGTTCGTGTGATCACTAAAGCAATGTGAGGGATATTGTTTTGAGTGGGAGTTCACCTAGATTAATTTAACTATTAATTAGAACTCAATTTGTCATAAACTTAGTCTAAACTATTGCAAATATGTTGTAGATCAATGGCGTCCCCTACCATCAATTTTAATGCGTTTCTAGAGAAAGAAAAGTTGAAAAACAATGGAAGCAACTTTGCGGATTGGTTCCACAATTTGAGGATTGTCCTCAATGCTGGCAATTTGACCTATGTGCTGGATGCAATCATTGGGTGACTCACCGCTGATGCTACCGATGAGGTAAAGAATGTTTTCCTCGTTCGGAAGAATCAGTACTCCACAGTTCAGTGTGCTACCTTGTATGGTTTGGAATCGGAGCTTCAGAAAAGGTTTGAGAACCATGACCCACATGATATTGTACGTGAACTCAAAATGATATTTGAGGCTCACGCGGCAGTCGAGGGTTATGAGGCTTCTGAAAAGTTCTTTAACTGCAAGATGGAAGAGGGCAGCTCCGTCAGTGAGCACGTGCTTAAGATGTCTGGGCACGCAAGCAAGCTTCAAAGCTTAGGCATAGTGATTCCTAATGCTTTGGGGATTTATCGTGTCCTCCAATCACTACCACCAAGTTACAAGAACTTTGTGATGAACTACAATATGCAAAACATGGACAAGTCGTTGCCCGAACTCTTCTCCATGTTAAAGTCTGCAGAAGTGGAGATCAAGAAAGAGCACCAAGTTTTGTTGGTCAATAAGAACCACCGAATTCAAGAAGCAAGGCAAGTGTAAGAAAAAGGGAAACTTCAAGAAGGGCGGTAAGAAAGTTACCGCGCCGGCGAAGAAGACCAAGGCTGGGCCTAAGGCTGATACTGGGTGTTTTTATTGCAAGGGAGAAGGTCACTGGAAGCGGAATTGCCCTAAGTACTTGGCGGATTTGAAGAACGGCAACATCAAGAAGAAAGGTATATCTGATATACATGTTATTAATGTGTATCTCACTAGTACTCGTAGTAGTGCCTGGGTATTTGATACCGGTTCGGTTGCTCATATTTGTAACTCACAACAGGTGCTACAGAATAGACGGAAGCTAGCGAAGAACGAGGTGACGATGCGCGTTGGAAATGGATCAAAGGTTGATGTGATCGCGGTCGGCACGCTACCTCTTCATCTACCATCGGGATTAGTTTTATACTTAAATAATTGTTATTTGGTGCCTGCGTTGAGCATGAACATTATATCCGGATCATGTTTATTGCAAGACGGTTACTTGTTTAAGTCCGAGAATAATGGTTGTTCGATTTATATGAGTAATATGTTTTATGCACATGCACCTTTGATAGATGGTCTATTCTTATTGAATCTCGATTGTGGAAATACACACATTAATAACATTGAAGCTAAAACTTTCGAAATTGAGCGATAACTCGACCTAAATGTGGCACTGTCGTTTTGGTCATATTCGAGTGAAGCATATGAAGAAACTCCATTCCGATGGACTTCTTGAATCACTTGATTTCGAATAACTTGAAATATGCGAAGCATGTCTGATGGGTAAAATGACTAAGACTCCATTTTCTGGTATGATGGAGCGTGCTACGGACTTATTGGAAATCATACATACCGATGTGTGTGGCCCAATGAGTGTAGCATTGCGTGGTGGTTATCGTTATGTTCTTACCTTCACGGATGATTTGAGTAGATATGGGTATATCTATTTCATTAAATATAAGTCCAAAACTTTCGAGAAGTTTAAGGAATTTCAAAGTGAGGTAGAGAATCAACATAACAAGAAGATTAAATTTCTACGATCTGATCGCGGAGGTGAATATCTAAGTTACGAGTTTGGCGAGCATTTGAAGAAATGCGGAATACTTTCACAATTGACACCGCCAGGAACACCACAGAGTAATGGTGTGTCCGAACATCGTAATCAAACTCTCTTAGATATGGTTCGTTCTATGATGTCAGTTATAGATTTACCGCTATCGTTTTGGGGTTATGCATTAGAAACAGTCGCATTCACTTTAAATAGGGCACCATCTAAATCCATTGAAACGACACCGTATGAATTATGGTTTGGGAAGAAACCAAAATTGTCGTTCCTTAAAGTTTGGGGTTGCGAAGCTTATGTAAAGAAGTTACAGCCCGACAAGCTTGAACCCAAAGCGGAAAAATGCGTCTTCATAGGATACCCGAAGGAAACTATTGGGTATACCTTCTATCATAGATCCGAGGGCAAAATCTTCGTTGCCAAGAATGGATCCTTTCTAGAGCAGGAGTTTCTCTCGAAAGAAGTGACTGGAAGGAACTTAGAACTCAACGAGGTTGTTGAACCTTCTCTCGAACTTGCGAGTAGCGCAGCACCGGAAGTAGTTCCTGTGGCGCCTACACCAATAAGAGAGGAAGCTAATGATGTTGATCATGGAACTTCGGTTGAAGTAACAACAGAACCTCGCAGGTCAACGAGAACTCATACCACTCCTGATTGGTATGATCCCGTTATGAGTGTCATGTTGGTGGACAACACTGATGACCCTGCGACATATGAGGAAGCGATGATGAGCCTAGATTCCAATAAATGGCAAGAACCATGAAATCCGAGATTGGATCCATGTACGAAAACCAAGTATGGACTTTGGTAGACTTACCGGATGGCCGAAAGGCTGTCGAGAACAAATGGATTTTCAAGAAGAAAACAGATGCTGATGGTAATGTTACTGTCTATAAAGCTCGACTTGTCGCAAAAGGGTTTCGACAAATTCAAGGAGTTGACTACGATGAGACTTTCTCGTCGGTAGCGAAGCTAAAGTCTGTGAGGATTTTGTTAGCAATCGCTGCATATTATGATTATGAGATATGGCAGATGGATGTCAAAACAGCATTCCTCAATGGAGACATTGATGAAGAGTTGTATATGATGCAACCCAAAGGTTTTGTCGATCCTAAAGATGCTAACAAGGTATGCAAACTTCAACGGTCCATTTATGGATTAAAGCAAGCATCCCGAAGTTGGAATCAACATTTTGATAAGGTAATCAAAAGCTTTGGTTTTATACAAACTTATGGAGAAGCTTGTATTTACAAGAAAGTGAGTGGGAGCTCTGTAGCATTCTTAATACTATATGTAGATGACATATTGTTGATTGGGAATGATGTAGACCTTCTTAATAGTGTCAAGGATTATTTGAATAATAGTTTTTCGATGAAAGATCTTGGCGAAGCACCTTACATATTAGGCATAAAGATTTATAGAGATAGATCGAGACGCCTAATATCATTGTCACAGAGTACATATTTGGACAAAGTTCTAAAGAGGTTTGGAATGGAAGATAGCAAGAAAGGGTTCTTGCCCATGTTGCCCAATACGACCTTGAGTAAAACTCAAAGTCCTGCAACGGCAGAAGATAGAGAAAGGATGAGTAAGACTCCCTATGCCTCAGCCATAGGATCTCTTATGTATGCCATGCTATGTACTAGACCCGACATTGCATATGTTATTAGTTTGACTAGCAGATATCAAAGTGATCCAGGAGTGGATCATTGGACAGCGGTCAAAAACATCCTTAAGTACTTGAGAATAACTAAGGATATGGTTCTTTCTTATGGAGGTGATGAACAGCTCGTTGTTAATGGTTACACCGATGCTAGTTGGAACACCGATCCAGATGATTTTAAATCTCAATCTGGATATGTATTTACTTTGAATGGTGCAGCAGTTAGCTGGAGGAGTGCAAAGCAAAGCGTTGTGGCGAGATCTTCAACTGAATCGGAATACATAGCTGCTTCGGAGGCTTCACAAGAGGCGATATGGATGAAGGAGTTCATTACAGAGCTCGGTGTGGTTCCAAGTGCATTGGACCCAATGTCTATCTACTGTGATAACATGGGCGACATAGCCAATGCGCAAGAACCAAGGTCACACAAGAAGCTGAATAATATCAAGCTATGTTTTCACGCTATTCGAGAGCATGTCCAAGATGGTGACATAAAGATTTGCAAAGTATACACAGATCTGAATGTGGCGGATCCGTTGACTAAACCTCTCTCGAGGGCAAAACATGACCAGCACCAAACCGCCATGGGTATTCGGTATATTACCATGTAATCTAGATTAGTTAACTCTAGTGCAAGTGGGAGACTGTTGGAGATATGCCCTAGAGGCAATAATAAAAGTGGTTATTATTATATCTTTGTGTTTATGATAAATGTTTACATTCATGCTACAATAGTATTAACCGGATACATTAATACTTGTGTGATTTGTAAGCTAAATTAGAGTCCCTAGTAAAGCCTCTTTATAATACTAGCTTGTTGGTTAATAGATGATCGTGGTTTCTCAATCATGAACATTGAGATGTTATTAACATCAAGATCATATCATTAGGAGAATGGTATGATGGACATACTCCTATAGATAAGCGTAGCATAAAGATCAAGTCATTTCAATAGTTCGTTTGCTATAAGCTTTCTAATACATAGTAACCTAATTCCTTCGACCATGAGATCATGCTAATCACCATCACCGGAAGGATGCTTTGATGACATCAAACACGACACCGTAACTGGGTGGCTATAAAGGTGGCATTGAGTGTTCGGAAAGTATGTGTTGAGGCACATGGATCAAGAGTGGGATTTGTCCATCCATATGACGGATAGATATACTCTGGGCCCTCTCGGTGGAATGTCATCCAATTAGCTTGCAAGCATGTGACTGGCTCACAAGGGATCACATATCACGGGAACGAGAAAAGAGTACTTATTGGTAACCAGGTTGAACTAGGTATGCAGAGATACCGATGATCAAAACCTCGGATAAGTAAACTATCGTGAGACAAAGGGAAATTGGTATCGTATGTAAGTGGTTCATTCGATCGCAAAGTAATCGTAAAAATATGTGGGAGCCGTATGAATTTCCAGATTCCATCGAACCGGAGAGGTTCTAGAAGGGTTCCAGTTTTCATCGGAGAGGTTCTAGAAGGGTCTAGAAGGTTCACCGAACCGGAAGGGGAATGGTCCATGAATGTTTCATGGATAAGTGGAATGATTGGATCATATCCTAGGTCACTTGGTGTGGGCCTTTGCAAGAGAGAATTAAAGCTCTAAATTGAAAGTCAAACAGGAAGTTTGAAAAGTCAAATTGGAACAATGGTTTCCTAGTGGAAGAAGAAACAAGTCCTTCTCTCAATCCAACTTGGGTTTGGGTTTAGATTCAAACCCACCCCTCCCAAGGCTGCCCTCCCTCTCATAAATAGAGGGGGAGGGCTGCCCCAAAACACCAAGCCCTAGCCCTCCCACACCTAAGTCGTCGCCACCGCCGGTCCGTCGCCGCCACCCTAGCCGCCGCCGACACCTCCTCCTCCTCCCGGTATTCTAAACCCTAGATCCACCATAACTCGCACCGGCTTAGGCGAAGCCCTGCGCGATCCTCCCTCTACTTCTGACACCACGCCGTCGTGCTGCCGGAATCGCGAGGGAGAACTACAACCTCTGCTGCCTGCTGGAATAAGGGAGAGGAAGGTCTTCATCGAAATCAACGTGTGACCGATCATGGAAGAGCGATTTAACGAGCGCCGGAAGGATCGTCTACGCAATCTTGAGATCGGCAAGTGTACGACTACATCACCCACGAGAATTTGTTCTCGTTAACCGCTTTGGAATCTTCGAGGGTG
The DNA here is from genome assembly GCA_023614405.1 of Avena insularis. Taxonomy (NCBI): domain Eukaryota; kingdom Viridiplantae; phylum Streptophyta; class Magnoliopsida; order Poales; family Poaceae; genus Avena; species Avena insularis. The sequence continues at coordinate 360,469,488 of CM042691.1, read as the reverse complement.
AGTGCTTCTATCGACTTGTTGCTACAATCTAGTAGATAGATCTTGGCTTGTTTATGTGCATGCGGTAGAATTTTTTGTTTTCCATGCTACGAACCCCTACAATATGCACCGGTGGTCCTAAAAGTTTGGACGAAACCGTATGCAGGTCCTAAAAATTTCAAATTATGCACGGAGGTCCTAATTCTCAGTTAGTTATGCACTGCAGGTCCTAATTCTTAGTTAGTTGTGCACTGCAGGTCCTAATTCTTTGCTATAGCCCCGGTTACAGTGCACGTGGATCTGATAATTAGGACTTGCGTTGCACACATTGAAACTTTTAGGACCTACATATAGTTTTGTCCAAACTTTTAGGACCTCCGGTGCATATTACTCTAAAATTAAAAATAAAAACTATACTTATAAGTTTCAAAAAATCACATGAAACAAAATCCTAAAATTAAAGTTGCTGCAAATTCTCAATTCGAAGTGCATGGTATTTCAATCTACACAAAAATGAAAAAATTGCACCTACTATTTTTGATAGATTTCACCAATTGCCAAGATATTTCAACCGATTGGCAAGAAAAATATGCAATGGTAGCAAATAAATTGCCACTAATTAGCAAATGACATATGCCATAGAACCGAACCATTGTGCAAATTAACAAAAAAATTGATAGGCAAAAGAGATAGATCATCGATGAGATTACACTTGGCGGCCGCGGATGTCCATTTTCTTCTTCTAAAACCAAGCCCTTTGAGCCGGATCCAAGATGCTCAAGTCCATCACCATGAGCTCGGTCTCCTCGGCCATGAGCTTCGCCTCGTCCTCCTTGGCTTCAGATCGGGCATTGGTCCCTTCCACCTCAAGAGATCTCTTTCTGAGGTCAACAAAGCATCCAATGGTGGCATCTTTCTGTTGGCGGCGCTTCTCCTCCCTCTTGACATTTTACACCTCCTTATCCGCAATCACCCTTTCAAGGTCTCTTGCAATGCAACTGTTGTGGCTTGGTGGTTGAGATCGATCTTTGTGGCATCTTGGCCGAACGACATGGCCACTGCGTGGGATACCCGTGGTTGGTCCATCATCCACAAGATCGATGACATCCAACTCACTCCGACTCTTTTGGAAGAGGGCAAAGCTCGTCTCCCACTTGGGGCATTTCTTGAGCATCATCCAATAATGTGCCAAGGTGAATGGCTTGTTATCATACTCCTCTTTGAAGTACTCCATGGCTTGGCTTGGGTCACCTATTTCAAAAGGAATGGAATTGAAAATATATGCTACATATGCAAAATGGACGTGTATTATACACAATGGACATGCAAAATGGGCAAGCCATTACCATGTCTCCAACGTCGATGCCGCTCAGGGGAGGATCTTGCACTTTCTCGTATACACCACAAAACTTGTTGCACATTGCTTTGATAAAACCACGTCTCTTTTGAAGAGAGACAGCCGTTTCGATCACTATGGATGCGGTAGGTCTTGAACTTCTTGCGCTCATGGTATCTGACAATTAGGCCATCATTTGGAGTTTACAAGACCAAGGTTGTGTTTCCCAAAACTGGTTGCTGATTATTACACCATCTAGAAAACTGCACATTGATAGGAATACTTTGAGGCTAAAAAGATTGAGCAGAATAGGAAAAGAACCATCTTGCAAGGCAAATCCCCAATCAACAACTAACCATGTTTGCAAAAGGATTACTTGACAACCCCTTATATGAAGCATTATGTTGTGTATGATGTATAACTATAATAATTATCAACTAGTATTAGAAGAAAATTCTAACACAGAAGGGGGGCCATGGCCCCCCTTGCCCTCAATAAGTTACACCACCGATTGGATAAAGTAGGAAAGATCAACATGATGATGATGATGATGCTGATGATGAGGAGGAGGAGGAGGAGGGGAGTGCGGCGTTCGTAGCCAAACAGGCTACCGCCGGCACGCAAAAATAAGGTACCGCCGGTGGTAACCCATTAGCGTCAAGGAGTAGCAGAATACAATTCAATTATCCTCCTTCATCGCCCCATGCAACGAGGGTATTGCTACTTAGCACCGGCGCGTCAGCCCTATGCGCCGAGAGTAACACCCTTACGCACCGAGGGTAGTAGAAATAGCGCCGGCGCATCCCACTACTGCTGCGCTGGCGTTAGCATGTACCACCATCGAGCTGGTTGGTGCGCCAGAAAAAAACTGGTGTGCTAGGAGTTAGAAACTTGCAGGCTATATATAAGTCGAGGACTTATTCTCTCGGCAGTCTGGAGATTAGCAAAAGAACCACATAGCCAACTCGCCTTGATCCTCAAGTCGAAGTACCATCACGACACTTCCATCCAAGAATTAAGTGTCGACGTGTCGCAACTTGTCGCTGGGGTAGCGACACATTGACTTGTCGTGACAAGTCTCGACAAGTGCTAGACTTGTCGATGGGGTGTCAAGGTGTAGCTACTAAAAAAATATTAAGTAACTAGTCTACTTCAAAGTCTTGATATTTTTCCTGTGTAACATCATTTCCATCATCATCGCTCTCCATGTCACTGTCATTCATTTCTTCTTCCAATTCAACCGTCAATTCTGGATCATTGACAATCAGATTTCTAGGCCTCCTTCCATCAGATTTTAGCCCTCAATAGGGAGAACAGTTACCTGCTGTTGCTGCTGCCGGCGATGGACTAGTGGTGGTGCAGCCTTGGGAGGTGCTCACAACATAGGTAGGGAGTGGGAGAGCAGGGGAGAAGCGGCGACGGCCAGGGGAGAGAAATCGCCAGGGGAGGGGCGCCAGAGTGGCGGCTGGGGGAGGGAGCTCACGATCTATTTCTGGGGGCATAGGGTTTCACGGGCAACATTATCCCATCCTCAAAAAAAAAAACCCAGCCTCAACTTGTCGCTCAACTAGTTGACATAGACAAGTCGCGGTTTGTCGCCGATAAGTCAACTTGTCGATCGATAAGTTCAAGTTGTCGTGTCGCTTCAGCGTGTCGTAAGTCGATTTGCGACACGCAGACTTGTCCAGCGACACTTAATCCATGCTTCCATCTGAGAGCAAAACCAAATAAGCACAAAGCGTGATCCATTCCAATGATTGGTGTATAAGAACAGGCAGCCAATACTGATATGAACGAAAGAGATGTTAATGGTGACAGCCATGAGTCGATTCAAGTGCGGTGGGTGAGTCATTTAGCGACAGAACGTACATGTAGCACCATACATACTACTATTGATTAATGTTGACAGATGCGTTGACCGAAAATAAATTGGAAAATCGGTATATACCAATGGCAATTACAGTAAGCGGCTGGCAGATTGCTGTGCTCGGTCACCTCGGGGTCGCCCACCTTGGGCGGTCTGAATACATGTCATGGGCGGTCTGAATTTTACTTATATATATGTCAACCTCTATTTTCTTGAGTGACAGCAGGAGAGTGTCATATATAATGTCACTGTATTTATTTAGTTTGAGTTTGGTCCTGTCCTGTGTAGTCCAGCCTAGGGTCTCTGCTTCTGCTGCGCCGTGTTCACGCCCCATAGAAATGGCGCGCCACCGGTTGTTGTTTCGTCGTCACGGCCTCACATAGCTGTGGCTGGGTTGATGATCAGGCCAGGCCGCCTGACAGAAGACCAGGGGATAGGTACGTATAGTACATCAGGACGGGCAGTTCGAGATCGAATCAAAATCGGCTTCAAGAAAGCAAAGCATTTCTAATTCCAAGAACGAAGAGAGCTCATGAGATCCTGCATTGCATATATACACACCCTACAACATTAAAATTCTCTGTGCTGGATGGCTCGAGTCTAACTGCAACTGAAACGTCTACACATGTATGTATCTCCTGCTACTTCTCTACACCAAAGGAACAGACAATACTTTTTCATATATATAAAGAGCAGTTGGAAATGACAAAAAGTTCCCCCGGCCTCCCTCCCTGACTTCTACTCCCTCCGTTTAGAAATATAAGACATTTTAGTTTTGTAAAAAGAATGTATCTAAATGATTTTTAGTGTATAGATTCACTCCTAATCTTTATGAATCTATACACCAAAAAACGTCTAGGTACATTCGATTCACCAAGATAAAACGTCTTATATTTCTGAACGGAGGGAGTACTTTCCTCGCCCTCCTGGTTCAACACAGATATGGACAGCAGCAACGCCAATTCAGGGATTTCCAGTTCCACGTGAAGCAACAGAGTTATGGTCAATTAGCCGCCTTCATCGCGCCATGGGATACCTTCAAGGAATTCAAAGCCTGCCTGCACGTTTCAACACCAGCTATATATGTCAGAATCATAGTTTTGGCAACTAGCGTGTCCTTAATTAGGCTTACTTATTACTATTAGGTTCTCAACGCAAACGACTGCACCGTTTTACTTATGGGTGGGTTCTGCCAGAAAGGCTTCGACTTCCATGTAACATGATATTAAAGGAAACATAGCATACCGCAATGCAGCCTCGATCTCGCGACTCAGCGGGTCCAACTTAGCCGCGTCCAAAAATGCATCGCATGCACCTCCGTAGTCCTGATGGTTACAATACAAAGGTGGAAAATAGTTAGTGACATGCGGCCAACAATCAACGATAAATTTGCCAGACAGGCATATATCTTCGATCCAACCTTCAACAACATGAGCGCCGCGCCCTGACGGTAGCAGCCCTTTGGCCAGCTAGGCCGCATTTCTCTGCACGCAAGAGCATCCTGCAAAGCCTCCTGTCCATCACCCAAACGGAGGCAGCAAAGGCTCCTGTTTGAGAACAAGGTAGCATCGTGAGGGTCATGCTGCATTGCCTGCATCAGACGGGTCAAGAGGAAAGTTAGCACATGTCTGATCATATAAGAAAACAATAACCACATAATCATGACACACAGGCAACAAATACCACCTTGAATCTCGGATGAGTTAAAAACCAACAAATGTAAAACGTTGAAGACAATTGTCAAACAGGTTCAAGTTATATGCATCGCTCTAATATTGTCACAATTCTTCTTGTTGCTGGTTAGTTAGGGTGAATGTGGGATACATGTATGAGGTAAGATCATCAGAAAAGTTGAATCTCGTGATGCGTTCCTTCAAATCCCACCATATGATACAGGACACAGCTCGTAAATGCTTATATTCCTCATCGGCGCATAATCAATTGTTGTACCTCAGATGCAAAGACCCGCACCTCATTAAGATCATATTGGCATACTCTCCTAAAAAAAGAGCAGACCCCATTGAAGACGGGAGTGAGGCACAACAAGGCCATTTCCATCCACCTTCTCACGGAGCCATACGTGGATGTTATCGCTCATACAGCTCCCAACCAGAAAGCAGTTAGCTTTCCTCTAGAAGTCATGGAAGTGTGGATAAATCAACTGTAAATATGGCAGAAAGTACGACAGGAAGTTCTCTGCTATTTGAGACCCACCTAGGAAGTTCTCTGCTATTTGAGACGCACCTAGCTGCTTCGTGCCCTCTCTGAATACAGTCGCTATCTTATGCTTCCTTTGCTCAAGTCTCTTCAGATGAAACTTCAGTGATTGGCATTTGGTGCATATTCTACCCAAGATGCTACCAGGATAGAGATGTCGAGTACTTAGTCATTTACGTGCTGAGTAAATTAATTTTTTGGTAGCAGGCTTTTTAGGCACTTGAAAGGTAGATATGGGTATGATATTACTACTATAACAGTGAATATTTAAGATGTATGCGAAGGCGATGGGAAACAAAGGCCCTTGTAATGCAGGTGTCCTCATGTACTTGCTGAATGTTTGTCCGTTTCGTTATACATATAGAGGTTGTCCTGCTTCGTTATACAAGTATCAACATGATTGTCCTGCTATGTTACACATATTGGTTAGGTAGGAATTTTTTATTTAGGATTACATGTAAATATTTATTTAAGGGGGAAAAGGGAGTTTTCATGTCAGACAGCATGATACACCATATAAATTAAAACATTCACATGTTTGGTGCTTTGCTTTTGAAATTGCTTGTCTTCTAGAGCTGCTGCTTATTGCTTACACTCAACGCTCATATTTATCTTTTTATGTTGTCATTCCTTAGCAACAGACAGGTTTATTTTTGGAGGCTTTGAAGACAGGTATTTAGCTAGTACACAGATAATTTTCAACTCTTCCTTGAAAGTAGAAACGTCACATTAGTCCAAACCCACAGCACAAAAATCAGCAACAGTTCTACTCTCGTTTAAGGACACATAGAAGTCCGTGTCATATGTCAGGTACCCATTATCAAACTTACTAGAATTATGGCAATAAAAACTCTCCAATATATAAAAGATATATGTGTTTCAAAGCAAAGTGTGAGGCCAACGGTAGTTTTTACTTATCAATTGCAGAGGTGATCACTCTCTCTAAAGGGAGCATGTATGACAAGAATAATGTGAAACCAGATCATGATCACCTAACATCTATTCAAATAACTTTCAGCTGATGAGATATAAATTTCAGGATTACACATGAGAAATAGAGTTTGGTAGCATACCACACTGTACAGTTTTCCCGCAGATACATAATCGTTTCTCTTGATAGAGTTCGCCGCAAGTGACCTCAACACTGTTATTGCTCTTACATTTCGAAACTCACCCTAAATAATCAGGAAAAAAATGAATCAAGACTCAGGAATGCAAGTACAAAGCAGTACACAATCTTTTAAAGTTTTAAAAAGCGATATCCACTAGTTGGGTGGTGCCTAGTGCCTTGGCTGGTGCGGCCGCTTTTTGAAACAGTGTGTAATATTGCTTGAACCTCGTCTTGCTGCTGACAGTGCAAAGGAAATGTTTATTTCCACTATTCCAGAACCATGATAATCAGTGCGGCAAAAAATATCTACATCTAAACCATCATGAGCATTTAAAAGTAGCTTCAGCATATAAAGTAGTCATCTAGCTCTGATCTGCACTTCAATGATCCTCGACTTTTTTTCCTTAATACAAAGGTACACAATTTTCCTGTGTATACTAGAGAACAGAATTACCAACATTGCACTCTCTACATACAAATAACCTCACAAGCACTATCAGTCCATCACCCCAAACAAATCTTTTAGAAGATTATCGATAGCATGTATAATATTCGTGTTCATCAAATCAAAAGAGGCAACAAGAAACATGCCTAGTTTTGGGTATGTGATTCTAACTGGGAAACATGTATCCAAAATTGATGCTAAGGGTCATTCAAAAAAAATTGATGCTAAGGTTGAACTAGAATTATAACAAACAGGAACTAATGCATACCTCTTCCGTAAACACTGACTTTGTATGGTGTATTATTCCGTCGATGCTCCAATCATGCACAGTTGGAATACAAGAAGTTACAGGAAATAAGATCTCGACAGCTTCCCTTGCACCTTTCAGTGCAGCGATTTGTATTGGCATCCAACCAGACTGTTGTAAATAAACAAAGTTCAACTTCCAAAAGGCACTTCCACAAAGGTCAGGGAATGGAAAGGACGGAGGCAAAAGGTTTAGATAAAGAAAAAACGAGAACTAATTGATGAAAATGACTGTCAAAGAATCATGTTTGTCCATCTACAATTGAAACCCCTTTCCTCTAGCATCCCCTTGTTCAAACTGCAACCTGACATCCCTTGATGCAACCCAAAACATGAGTCCAAGTAGTCTTGTTGACAAATCTCTCTTTGGCAATGGCATTGAGTCTTAAAACATAAGAAGCATCCGTACATAATAATCTTGTACAAGTACAATTAACTCATCCAAGACACACAGGATTTCAAAAAATGGTAAAATGCTACCAGCCCTTCACGGTTTAAATAGATCAAACTATATGACATACAAAGCCAATAGCACACCAGCCCAAAGTAAGATGGTGGTGCCGTCAAGTAGCTACATGTCACGTCATGCTAAGAGGTATGTACTTCAAGAAATAGATAAAACAGCCCTAAAAGGAAATGAAAAATGCTAGCACCTCACTGATTCTAGTGTAGTTCGGAAAGGAGTGTGCATTTGTTAGGATGTATTAAGATTATAGAAATATTTCTAATACAACGGTTAGTGCACCTAAGTCTAGTTAATAAAGGCAGCCAAAAGTTTCAAAGGAAGTTTTAATTAAGTCTGAATGGAAGTTTTAATCTATACTACCTAATAAAGTATGGAGTGTTTCTCCTCGTCCTGCTTTTTTGGACGGTTTTGCCCTCCCACCAAATCGCATATTACGCACTATGCTACGGTACCGGTTCGTCCTGACGGGCCTGTTAAAAGCCTATGGAGCATGAACCAGCACCGTCTCCCCTGTTCTCTCCCAAAACAATAGCGAAGATGGACGCAACAGAAGGCAGCTTCCTCCTCTAGGGTTTGCGGCCGCCGGCTCAGGTTGGTCTGTTAGGTCCACAATGCGGTGTACCATCAGGATGTCACCAATTCAAATAGCAACCACCTCTTTTCCCTAATTCCCTTGCCCAGACCAATATCCGATCGAGAAGATTTGTAGCAGCAGTCAAACGAGCCGGACAAGGTCGATTAGAAACATGGCTACTGCATGGAACCAGGTCAGATCGTGGGGCATCTGGAGAGATTCCTCAGCTCCACTGCACCCTCCATGCCAGTGCAGTAGTTTCCCAAGGTGAGTATTCTCAGAATTTTTTTGTCAGTGAAGTAGTTGTGTGCTTGCATTTGCTGTTACCAATTGCAGATCGTACACTCAGATGGCCCCCGGCGGCGGAGGCGTGCACGCGCGCTTGGCGGCAGTGACGAGCCTCAGCGTAGAGAGTGGCGAGGTCAAGGCTAGACTGCCATGTGGAGGCACTCGGCTCAGAGGAAGACATTGGCGGTGACCGCGCCCTTGCCAAAACCCACGCGCCCGCTAGTCCATGTATGTCGCTATCGCTTGCCTCTTGGCTCAATCAGCACCTGCCTGCAGGTCCGCCTTCCGCCTCTTGGCCATCCCCGGAGGGAATCAACAAATATGTGTACCTTCAATTTGCATCAGACCAGTTGGATATCCAGTTCAGTTCTGTATCACGTCAGGTTCAGTTTGCATTAGCAGTCAGGTCAAGCATATGTCCGACTAGCATTGACATAAAAAGCGCCGGACATGCTCCATTTGGGTAAATACTCGTTCTGCAGCAATGATTCTAACTAATTATTGGGAGGACTGCACTATACTGTACTGACAATATGTAACACGCTCTTAAATTGCAAAGCATCAGGCAGATGGGTTTTAACATCCAAGCGTATGACAATGCAAGCGGTCGATCGACTCGACTCTTTTCCCTGCCCCCCGGCCTCTCACTTCGTTTCGTTCTTCCTCTGTATCCTCGCTTGAATGAAGACACCCGATCCCGATTGGCCCGACTTCCCAAATGTTTTATATGTGTTTATCCTACTGAATTTTTTACACAAACTTAATTAAAAATATAACATTAAAATCACAAGCAGTTATGGAGAGTTTGGTGCTTTGTTTATTAGCTTCATATCTATGAGTTCTTGCATCCCAAGTTAGTTTAGTCAATGGTGGTGGAGAAAAAACGGTCTCGTAGGACTTTCTTGCGCAAATCTCCACGACCAGGGGGAGGCGAAAGGCCTTGCGGGGTGGGGCAAGGTAGCAATGGCAACGCATGGCTCTGCTAGCGCTGGCGCATGTGTATCGGATGACCTGGTTGAAGTTGCAGGCATAGTAGGTAGTATCGGCGTCTGACATGGAGTACTTCGTCGCTTGTTTGTTTCCGACACTGCGCAATTGTACCAAAGAGAACTTAGTTTGTCTGCCTCCACGACGTAGATTTCTCTCCCGGTGCAACGCACGGGCATGTTTACTAGTTAAGTCTCAATGGAAGTTTTAAGTAAGTCTAATTTCATAAGAAAACACATGAACCCTAGAATTCTATTTGCATAAGGCATATTACACAACAGAAGCTGCCGCGCCTCTCCATTGATTCCTGGTGTGCCGTGTGTGTGAGATTGTACTCCTCTGTTCCCCCACTCACGGTTGTAAACAACGCCCCCTTGTATGGGCCGCTTGGTCCCCCTTCCCTTTTTTATATAAAAAACAGAAAAAGTATCTTTAGGTGGGGGTTTTTGCCCCACCGTTGGCGATTTAAAAAAATTGGGTGGAAGTATTTGATCCTAGCAAGAATCTAAGGGCTTTTTTGGGAGAGCTCCAAATCTTGGATTCTTGTAGGATCAAGAGTCTGTAGACTAAAAATAAGATGGTGTACCTGTTTGGGAGAGCACCAGCTCCAAGAATTCACTTTCAAAGATGTGGCAAGTTGAGAAAAAATCCTATTTGCAGAATCCGGCGCGTCTCAAATTCCGCTATCAAAACTGTTACCTCTGATTTGACGCGGATCCTAATCATGACAACTCTAAATAGTACACTTGTTTGTGTGAAAAGCAGTTACAATGTTCAAGCAATGGTACAGAGGTAAAGAAATCTTACGGCATCAGGAACATTAGGATCGGCACCAGCTTCCAGTAAGCATTTCAAGCATCCAGTTGAGCCAATATCCGCAGCACTAGCTAAAGGGGTTACAATGCCGTCATTAACATCCGCACCAGCCTGCCAAAAAATATTACTGCAAATCAGTTTCTACATGAACTCTATATGGCTGTTTGGTTCATTGACAACTAGAAATAACACTATCTTGTGGAAACCATTAGTGTAGCATGGCCACCAGAATGTCTCAAAGGTAGCTCACATAATTAAGACCATTAAAAAGGCCGAACCTACTTTAGTGTGGAAAAATGTAGCATTAAACTAAATTTTCCTTAGTAGTTCTAAGGCCAAATGCAATGAAAATGAAGACTGCAGGCACGATACCTCAACCAGGAGCTTGACACATTTCACTGAAGAAACATTTATAGCAACAAAAAGAGGGGTGCCAAGACCAGGTGCAATCTTGTTATACTGGTGAGAAACAGACAACACACGAGTTACTGTACTGATGTACTCCCTCCGTTTCAAAATATAAGATGTTTTAGGTTTGTGAAGAAAATGAATCTAGACTTTTTATAGTACGTAGATTCATCCCACAGTTGAGTGAACCTACAAACTAAAACAAGTCTAGATTCATTTTATTCACAAACCTAAAACATCTTATATTTTGAAACAGAGGGAGTAGAAACGAACAGACAAACAGAATGAAGATCACATTTGTTCTCCTATGGCCTTCTGTAGGAGAAAAGAAGTTTCAATGGTCATGTACCAACAAGAGTTTCTAAAAAAATAGAGCATTAATGCCTTAGTGGCCATTTTGGGTTATTAGAACCTTTCTTAATTCAGTCCCATGTCTCTTAAAAGGAGTAGACGTACAACAATAACAGCACACCCTTTTATCCAGAAGCAAGTTGGGTAGGCTAGAGCCTAGAGATGAACCCACCAAGAGCCACCAAAAGGAGTAAATGTATATAAAAAAACTATCAACATGAATTATTAGAAAGACTATGAATTTAGAAAGTTGCAACTCCCTTACATTGGCATTTGGAAAACATATGTCTACGTGTATAGTTGAGTTTATATTGAAGATACAAGTAGGAGCGAGCTGCAAAGCTACGGCTTATGGAATATGGAGATAGATTTCTTTTGTGAAGTCAAGAAACCATAGCTCTGGCCAATAATGCCACAGCTCTTCGAGAATGCAGCATTAGTAGAATTTAAAAAAGAAAGCTACCCTAATGCAGTTGATTATGCTAAAACGAATAAAAGCAGTAAACTGGACTCAACACCACCAACGAAGCAAATGAAGCATGAGAACAATGCAGCTAGCCCAAATGACACTTCAGGAGGAAACAGGTCAAACCTACATCCGCGTTGTTCTTCAACAGAATTTCCATGGCTTCATCATGCCCATGGGAGGCAGCGACATGCAGTGGTGTCCCACCAACAGATTCTGGGTCAACAGGAACACCTTTTGCAAGCAAGAGTTCCACCATTTTATAGTCTCCTGAGTAAAGAAAAAAATCCAACGGGTAATTATTACAAAGTGGTGTGATGGGGGGAATTCAGTATGATCAAGATGCGCACTAATTAAAACTACAACCTGCGGAATAGTTACAATGAGACAAGGGAGCAGTATACAGGAATATGGGCAACTTTTGAATCCCAGGATAATAAATAACATGGCACTAATGTTCTTCTATTCATGTATAGTTAACCATGAAACATTTGTCAGACAACTTCTAGCCAGGCAACAATAGGACAACTCCCATGAAAAGAGGGTCAGCTTAAAAAATGCTGGCTGTTCTTGACTTCTTATCAATTTAGCTAGCAGTTTGAAAGTAACCCACTTTCCTTATATAAGATCAGGGGAGTGGTCTTTAAAAACCAGCAAGAAACTGAGGCGGATAAGTTTACATCAAAAGTGAAATACCAACAAGAAACTAAGGCGGATAATTTTACATCAAAATTCAAAAGTGAAAACACCAGCAAGAAACTGGTACATGGCTTGATGTATAAGGAATTTGTTTTGGCCAGTTAACAGTTTATCTTTGTCATTCGTAAGCAAGGAAAATAATCTAAATACTTTTTCCCTCCCAAAATAGATACTACGATTTGTTGCAAGTGATACAATCTTCTGCATCTCTCAAACACACATACGAATCATAATAAAACAAGGGATTGTAAGGCACCAGAAGGGGAGAAAAATCTCTTGTGGTGGTAGAGAAGAACCATTTGCAGCAGCATAATGAAGTGGTGTGAGCCCTTGCCCGTCAGCTTTGACTGGATCAGCCCCATGATCAAGAACATAAATGAAGGCATCCATGCTTCCTCCAAACATTGCCGAAACCAAAGGTGTCATAGCTGTGGAAATGAAGAGGTGTGTCAACGAAAAGAAATGCCAGGATTTTCAGTCTGTAGAAACGAATTCATACACCCGAGCATGTCCAGATCTTCAAACGGCAGATAGAAATGCCATCATACAGTACACTTTTGTTTTCTGGTTAACAGCATGACATTTATAGGTTGCTGGTCTAGCTAGGTTTTTTTTTTTACTAAGCACGAATAACTGTTGATACATACTACACAAGCCATACTAGTTTAGACAGAAGAAGGGCAAGAGGAGGCACCTTGTCCGGCGACTCGGTCGACGTCCACCCCTATCTCCTCGACCAGGTACCTGCACACCGGCAGCCTCCCGTTTATGGCGGCGACGTGCAGCGCCCCGAGGCCGTTTTCCATGACCGCTGCCTCCACCACCTCCCTGGGACGGCCCCTGCCCTCATCCAGCGCCCTCACCAGCCCTGCGACGTACGGAAAACCGGCCGGCCCACCCGACAAAATCAGTACCCAAACGCCAGCCAGCCAGAAAAAAAACCACCCGAAATTCGAAGACGTACTCTTGAGGAGGCGGAGGTCGCCGTCGCTCGCCGCCTGGAGGAGCTGGTCCTGCGGATTGGACCCGTCGTCGGCTGCAGCTGCGGCCGGAGGGGCGGGGCTAGGTTTTGGAGGGGCGCGGGGACGGGCGCCGCGCTTGGCCGAGGTGCCGGGGGAGCGAGGCGGCGCCATGGTGGTGGCAGGAGCTTAGCTGAGAGGTAGGGTTTGGGTGAGGAGGCCGCGGGCGGAGGGAGGAAGACGAGCGGGCAGACTGGCGGCGGAAGGCGACGTGTCACTCAACAGTAGAAATGCTGCGGCGCTGCGCCTACGCTTTGGGGGTACACGAGGTGTAAAAAATCCTATAAATTTTTGGACACGTCTAGCCAGGCATCGGTGGCCCGTTAGTACAATCGAGCCATCACCCCAAAATAGAAAGACATGACAACCCTCGCCCCAAAACTGCATACGGACACTCATCGCTCGTGCATTTTACTTTATATGAAAAAATTTAAAATATCAAACGCTTGAATCTATTTTCATAATTGGGTTTTTAGCGATGGGATCTTTAAAACTAGATCCCATTTGTATATGTTTTGACGAACTTTTTTAAAAAGCAACTTAGTGTTAGGAGAAAACAACTTCTTACAAAGAGTTGCTTACACTATTTTTATATATTTTTTGTATTCAACTTTGTTTTCAAGATATTCACTGGTCACCAACATCCAACAACTTCCTAGTCTTTAGACCCGCAACTTTATACTACTAGTTGCCTACCATATTTTATAGAATAGTTTGTAGCTTAGTTTCTAAAGTAGACAACTTAATATTAGCATACAACTTCATAATAAATGATGCACAACTTAGCTAAAGCGGTAGACAACTTCATGACAATGGTACGAAATTTCACAATAGTGATGCTACCCTATTACTGGTATGCAACTCAAACATGGTGATATGCAAGTTCATGATGATGGTGCACAATGCAATAAGTTGGTGTTCATTATGTCACTGGGTTGCAACTCGAGTAGCCATCCTCAAGGGCGTAATCATAACATCGCCACCACCCCATCGGGGCCCTGACTCCACCAGCAGTAGTGGCCTCCGCCCTAACGTGCCCGACAACAATAGCTTGAGAAGACAACCACCAGCAGTAGAACGAGGAGACCTGCACAAATAGAACAGGTGACAGCCCATCCGAGCCCCATGGCATCAGAACACAACTTAGCACATATATGAAGAAACTCGTTTTAATGTTGGGAAATTCAACTTATTATTTCAACATACAATTTTTCTTGTTCCATCGAGAACCCAATTAGTAAGCGGATGCAACTTGGGATAAAATAAGAAACTTGTTCTTGATGGTGTTTAAGTTGCAACCATGCCCCACTGAGTCGCATTTGGTGCGGACTATAGTTGCAGCCTTTTCTTGAAATAAATTGTTGCCACTCTGCTATAGGTATCCCACTACACAAGATGGGGTACACAACTTAACTCTATGACTATACAACTTAGAAATATAGGTATGCAACTTAGCACATGTAAAATAACAGTTTACCTTCTACAAACACCACTTAACAACTTAACACAAGGACTATACAACTTAGAAATATCGGTATGCAACTTAGCACATGTGAAATAACAATTTACTTTCTACAAACACTATTTAGCAAACGTGTAAGCGAACAATTTTTGTGTGTAAAACTTAGTTCATATGTGGAACCAATAGTTCTGTATGCGAAAATACATCTTCAAACATGTGTGAAGAACCAATTTGTTGTCTTCGTGGTGGCCGCCACCACGAGGTACAACTCGATTAACACGGATGGGGTCGGTGCCGCAAGCCACGACATGAGGCGCAACACAAGATCCAAGAAGCCGAAGGGATGCCGATTCGAGATCGGCGGTGCCCACCCCTCCATGAAATAAGTTGTTGCTACTCTAATGGAGTTAGACAACTTTATATATGGGGTATACAACTTAGCCCCGGGTACACAACTTAGTAAATACTTGGTATGCAACTTAGCACAAATGCAATATTAAACCTAGTAATACTGGGCATACAACTTCACGGATACAATATAAAACTTAGCAATAATGGGTATGCAAATTAGCACATGTGTGAAGCAACAATTTGTTGTCAATAGATGCAAATTATCAACATGCAGCTTATCTTGCTCGAGCTTTTTTTTAAAAAGGGGAGCAAAGCCCTGGCCTCTGCATCTTAGGATGCACACATCCATTTATTAAAATCCAAAAGGTATCAACTTGTTCGAGCTACAATCCAATTTGTTAAATAGATGCAACATGGGATAAAAAGCAATGTGTTGATGATAGTGTTTAGTTATAACCATACTCCACCGAGTTACATCTGATGCATGCTATAGTTGTTGTCACTTCTTAAAATAAGCTGTTGTCATTTTAGAATTGAGTAGGCAACTTCACTGATCGGATATGAAACTTAGCACTACGGGTATATAACTTAGCAATAACATGTATACAACTTAGCACATGTGTTACGCAACAATTTAGTGTTTACAAAACACGACTTAGCAAATGTATGAGAGAGAAATTTATTGTATGCAAAAAATACAACTTAACTCATTTGTGAAACCAATAATACTGTGGGCAAGAATACAATTTAGCACTAGTGGATATGTAACTTAGAAATAGTTGGTATACAACTTAACACTAGTGAATATACAACTTAGCAATAGTGGATATGCAACTTAAAAATAGTTGGTATATAACTTAACACTAGTGGATATACAACTTACCAATATTGGATATGCAACTTAGCACATGTGAAGCAACAAATTACTAACAGCAAATGTAACTTAGAAAATAAGCAGGAGACAATTTATAGTATTGTAAAATACAAATTTAGCTCATGTGCAAAATAATATACCACTTAGTACATGTCTAAAGTAATGATTTACTTTCTTCGTGGCCATTGCCACGGCCGCCGTGAAGTACAACTCTGGCCATCAACTAATGTGGTCGTGGCCGTCAAGAATTTTCCAAGCCAATTTAAACTTCTTTGTATCCTAACTAATGAAATAACTAAAATTATATCTAATTGTTTGTTTATTCATAGACCTCATATGTTCACTAAGTACACCTGACTCCTCTTTCATCGTCTCACTTTGTCTTGAGACGTGGCTCTCCTGGCCTGCCTCATACATGTCATGGCGATGCTTCCCTAAACTGATCGAGCTCTACCTTTTCAACGCTCCTGGTTTCTACACTGAACCAACAAAACCGTCCCATCTTCCTCCCTCTGCAAATGGATCCCCCACAGCCAGGCCCTTTGGAGGTTGGACCATGGCCGCCGCCTGGTGATGTGGCCGGCGAGACCTGCATCAGCTCCCTGGACCCTAGCCTGTAGCCTCCCATGTATCACATACACAAGTAACAAACAGCCACACCACATCAAAGTTCACAATCCCCAGATCCCCAATGGAAATTAGAGCACAACAAATCGGTCAAATCAGCAGCCGACTGCACGCTGCTGCCGAGACGCAGCTAGTAGACAGAGGTCGCGCAACGCGCATGCTAGTAGGAGGGAGCGCGTGCAACCATTCTTGGGGATGCGGCGCCGGCTCTGGACCACGGCGAGACGTCAGCTTCGACCACGATATCTATGGATTCCACCGCAAAAAGCGGTATCCTTCTCTCATCCCTGACTTTATTCCCCACTAATTCTCTGTACGGGCCGCGACGGCGAGAGGGGTCGGAAAAGGGACCTCCGGTACGCTGGAGGAGTTGGGGACTGGCGACGACGCGGCCAGCGAAGGGATAGAATCGGGAGAGGACCACAAGGAGGGCGGCGCGCGGCGGCGACCACCTCGAGGGAATCTCGCGGCTGCGGTCGAGGTTGGAGACTGGGAGCATCGCTGGGAAGTCCCGCAGCAGGTCGATGGCGAAGCGTTCGGCCTCTCTGCGGCGACGGGAGGGGGTGGAGGGCGCATGGCGGCATAGTGGTAAGGGGTGGAGGGGCGCTTGCCGGCGGGGTTGGCGGCGCACTGGTCGAAGCCTGGAAGGCGAGGGACACCGCTATTGCTTTCCGTCCTTTGGGCCACCGCTGTCGGACACGGGACGCCCAGGTGCAAACCTGTCGGAAGCGATGCGGGATGCGGTGCTCGATCCGCTTGATCGGACGGCCATAAATCGATAGCTCGTCACAACAAACTGGCCACGACAAACTGGCCACCGTGCACCTTTTAGCGTTTGGAAATTTTTTTTGAGAAGTCAAAAAATAAAATTTTAATCAAGTTTTTTAAAAAATATCAACAACCATAATACTATGTAAATTTCATATGAAATATATGTTATGATGTATCTAGAGGGGGCTTATTGAGTTTGTATCATAGATATTAATGATTTTTTCTAAAAGGAGATTGGTCAAACTTAATAGAGTTTGATTGACAAAAAAGTTTATAGGCTTTTTTTTAGGATTGGAGCATACTCCCTTCATTCCATTTTAATCTACTCCCTCCGTTTCAAAATATAAGATGTTTTAGGTTTATGAAGAAAATGTATCTAGACTATTTTTAGTGTGTAGATTCATTCCAAACTTGAGTGAACCTATATATTAAAAGTAGTGTAGATATATTTTCTTCACAAATCTAAAACATCTTATATTTTAAAACTGATGGAGTATGTCTTAAAAAACAGATAAACTAGTGCTGCATTTATTAGTACTATTTAGATATATAGACAACCAATCCAAACTTCATTGAGAATGATGGCATCTAATAGAGAGTAAACTCATTTTGTTTTATGTGTTCTTGTTGACTTAAAACTAGAATGTAGATTAGTACGAAACAAATTTTGGGTTTAGAATGTAGAAAATTTTGGTTCTAGGATGTAAAATATTTTAGAACGGAAGGAGTATGTATTTGAGTATGTATTTTGACAAGTTTTAACGTGGTTTAATCATCTTAGAGCCTTCGAGAACTAACCGAAAATCTCAACATATACAATATCTCACACGAGTCAAAGTCAAACTTTGTAACTTCTGGTAATCATATAGAGAAAAGGTATCAACATATACAATATCAAACACCTCATGATAGAACCAATTCTATTGATTTGATGTTGTCAATGATAAGATGCGCATACTGTTAGATGTATATATTTGTATTGTAGTTTCTCTATATGTTAGGTGGTTTCCTGCATATTCACACATGTACCTGTATTATATATTGTGGCCTTTGGTCCCCAGAGTAATACATGTTGCATATTCCTGACATGGTATCAGAGCTAGGTTAGACAATTTTTTCTTCAACATCGTCACAGCCGCCACCGTCCCTGTCGTCGTCGTTCATCCGACGTCGACGCCGCCGGCTGCCGCTGTTTCTGGTCATCTATAGATCGGACCTGCCGCCGATTGAATCTGTAGATCGGATCCGCCTCGCTGCCGTCTGTTGTTGGACTCCCTGGATCGCGCCGTCTCCTTCCTGGATCGTGCCGTCCTGCTGCACTTCCTGCTGCAACCACTCTGTGTGTCTCCCTCTACGCCGCCCGTACCAGGCCTCCCTGGATCGAAGCCTCCCCTTCCGCCCGAGCAGCCTCCCTGTCCGCCCGAGTTGCAACGTCCCGATCTCGCCAGCCGCCACGGCCTCCTCTTCTTCGTCCTGCAAGCAGCGCCTCCGGCTCGAGCTCTCCTCTGTCGCCTGTCAGCTCGCCCTGGCCCCGCCGCCGTCCCCTGCACGGCTGCTGCTCGCTGCCGGCCACCGCCTCCACTCGGCTCCGCCTCCGGCCGCCGCCTATACTCTGCCGGCGCTCGTCCCTGCTCTCGCCGACCCGCGTCTCTGACCTTATCGGCCTCCCGCTGGTCTGTTCGATCGAGATCGATTGAGCGTTGACCGAGAAAAAAAAATTGAGAGAGAGGTATGTCTTCCTCATCGGGTTATGTGGCGATTCCTTGCTGCCCAGTGATCTTCGATGGAGCGAATTACCCTGATTTTGCTGCCTTTATGCGTGTTCATATGCGCGGTCTCCGTCTTTGGGATGTGTTCTCCGGCGAGGTCTCCTGTCCGTCGTGCCCCCTGCTCCTATGGCTCCTCTTCCGCCGACACCGATTGTTCTCGGCACTGATGCTTCTCAGGAGGCCAAGGATGCTGCTCAGAGAGCCGATGACAGTGTTGTTGCTGCCTATGACCTGAAGTTCAAGCAGTACTCTTCTAATCTCGAGGCCTATCGTCATGATCTGACTGCCTACACTCAGTGGGGCGATGAGGATGCTCGTGTTCTTTCTTTGTCCTCACCTCCAGGTTCTCGCAAAGATGTCGCCGAGTTCATGAGTCTCCCATCGCTGCCAGTGGGCACATCTTTGTCGCTTATCACCGTCTGGGATGCTCTTTACCGTCGTGGTTCGCCAGAGCATGCTCTCCAGGGTGATTCTACTATTGATGAGTACTATACTCGAGTGCTGCTATCTGGCGTCGCCTTGATTCTCTCAGATCGCTGTTTGTGGCACATGCTCGTGCTGCCAGATTGTGCGCTCGGATTTAGAGTTTCACCGCATCTATGAGTTTCTGTGTCGGCTTCGCCAGGAGTTTGAACCCCGGCGTACTCAGCTGAATGCTCGTGGTCGTGTTCCGCTCTCTGAGGTGTTGTCTGAGCTTCGAGCTGAGCAGACCCGTCTTCGTGGTGCTGGTCTTCTTGCGGTTCCATCTGTGCTTGCTACTCGTGGTCCTCCTATGCCGTATGCTCCCTCAACTCCTCCAGTTCAGGGTCAAAGTCAGCATCAGCTTTGAGCCGATTCAGCATCGGCATTTGAGGGCCGAGTCGGCACCAGGATCGTGGTCGTGGTCGCCGTGGTTCTCTTCGTCATCTCTTACTATAACAAGGATGGCCACACTTGGGCCACCTTATACACGGATCGATTCGTCTGAAGCCACAAGAACAGCCCGTAAGGCGCGGCTCCTTCTGGATCTTCAGCAGTTGCTCTCTCCGATCAGGACATTATCAGGAGTCTTCGCGGTCTGCTTGCTGCTATAGGCTCTTCTTCGACAGGCACTGCTGGTTCTGTGACTGATTCTTCAGGCCCTGCGTGACCACCACCTTCTACACAGTCAGGTACGTCCCCATGGTATCTGAACTCTGGAGCTTCCTTTCATATGACCTCTGAGTCTTCTTTTCTGTCCGCTCTTCGTTCTCTCCCTTCTCTTGTTCGTGTTTTCACGGCTGATGGTACCTCTCTTCCTGTTTCTAGTCGGGGCACCCTTTCTACTTCTTCTTTTTCTGTTCCTGATATTTCTCATGTTCCTCTTCTTAAGATGAATCTGTTCTCTGCTAGCCAGCTCACTGACTCTGGTTGTCGCGTCATTCTTGATGTTGATTCTTGTGTTGTCCAGGACCTGCAGTTGGATCTGGCCCTCGCAGTCATGACTCTTCAGGACTTTGGGAGCTAGACTGGCTTCGTGTTCCTTCCGCTGCCACTACATCTGCCAGTTCCTCTCCGGTCGTCGTCTCTGCTACCAGCTCCTTTCAGTAGTGCCATCATCGTCTTGGTCACCTTTGTGACTCTCGCCTGTCGTCCTTAGTTCATCGTGGTCTTTTGGGGTCTGTCTTAGGAAATGGGTCTTTACATTGTCAGGGTTGTAGGTTGGGTAAACAGATTCAGCTTCCCTATCCTACTAGCGCGTCTGTATCTCAGCGACCTTTTGATTTAGTTCATTTCGATGTTTGGGGTCCGGCTCCTTCACTTCGAAAGGGGGCCATCGCTACTATATCTTATTCATCGATGATTTTTCTCGGTACACTTGGTTATATTTTATGCGTT
Organism: Avena insularis; assembly: GCA_023614405.1. Classification (NCBI taxonomy): domain Eukaryota; kingdom Viridiplantae; phylum Streptophyta; class Magnoliopsida; order Poales; family Poaceae; genus Avena; species Avena insularis. The sequence continues at coordinate 360,448,442 of CM042691.1, read as the reverse complement.
CTCGCAGTGAGGTGTTCTCCATATATCAACGTTTTGCGGCCATGGTCCGTACTCAATATTCTACCCCATTCGTGTGTTTCGTGCTGATTCTGCTGGTGAGTATATCTCCTAGATGTTACGAGGTGTTCTTGCTGAGCAGGGCACCCTTGCTCGGTTCTCCTGTCTTGGCGCCCATGCCCAGAATGGCGTTGCTGAGCGTAAGCATCGTCACCTTCTTGAGACCACTCGTGCCATGATGATTGCTTCTTCTCTTTCGCCGCATTTTTGGGCTGAGGCTGTTGCTACGTCCGCTTACCTCATCAATATTCAGCCTTCTGCTGCTTTGCAGGATGGTATCCCTCTTGAGCGCCTCTCTGGACAGTCTCCAGACTACTCTATGCTTCGCTTGTTTGGTTGTGTTTGCTATGTCCTTCTTGCTCGCGAACGCATCTAAACCGACCGCCACCGTTGAGTGTGTTTTTCTTGGATACAGTAATGAGCATAAGGGCTATCGCTGTTGGGACCCCGTTAGTCGTCGGATGCGTATCTCTCGTGATGTCACTTTTGACGAGACGCGTCCTTTCTATCCTCGTCCCACCGCTAGTACCTATCCGGTGGAAAATATCTCTTTTCTTCTCTTTCCTGACACACCTCCTTCTACTCCTATTGTGTCCTCTTCAGGATCTCCTCCCCCTGTTGTCTCTTCTTCGATACCGTCCTCCTCTGCTCCGTCTAGTTCTCCTAGTTCTCCTTGTTCTCCGAAGTCTTCCTCCGCTATTCCTTCTTCTTCATCTCCTGAGCCGTCTTCCTCTGATGAGCTTCCCTCTACTCGTCCTGTTCATCAGCGTCGTGCCCCCAACCGTTACTCTCCTAGTCAGTATGGTCTTTCTGTTGCCTCCGAGCCGACCTCTTATCGGGATGCTGAGCATCATCCTGAATGGCAACTGGCCATGGCTAAGGAGATTGTTGCGCTTGAGCGCACTGGCACATGGGATCTTGTTTCTCCCCCTCCCGGTGTTCGTCCTATCACGTGTAAGTGGGTCTATAAGATTAAGACCCGCTCTGATGGATCTCTTGAGCGCTATAAAGCGCATCTTGTGGCTCGTGGTTTTCAGCAGGAGTATGGTCGTGACTATGATGAGACCTTTGCTCCTGTGGCTCATATGACCACCGTATGCACTCTTCTTCGCTTGCTCACTCGTCCGGTCTATGTCCCAGCTTGATGTTCAGAACGCCTTTCTCAATGGTGAATTGAGTGAGGAGGTTTATATGCAGCCTCCTCCTGGGTATTCTGTTCCCGAGGGGATGGTTTGTCGTCTTCGACGTTCTCTTTATGGTCTCAAACAGGCCCCTCGTACCTGGTTTGAGCGCTTTGCTTCAGAGTGATCGCCGCTGGTTTCTCCCCTAGTGCTCATGATCCAGCGCTGTTTGTTCACACTTCTCCTCGTGGACGCACTCTTCTTCTTCTCTATGTTGATGATATGATCATTACTGGTGATGATTCTGAGTATATCGCCTTTGTTAAGGCTCGCCTTCGTGATCAGTTTCTTATGACTGATCTTGGTCCTCTCCGATACTTTCTTGGGATTGAGGTTTGCTCTACTTCTGATGGCTTTTACATCTCTCAGGAAAAGTATATTCAGGATCTTCTTACTCGTGCTGCTCTTGGGGATGAGCGCACTGTTGAGACCCCTATGGATCTTAATGTTAAGCTTCAACCTACTGATGGTGATCCTCTTTCTGATCCGACGCGTTATCGTCATCTTGTTGGGAGTCTTGTTTATCTTGCTGTCACTCGTCCTGACATCTCTTATCTTGTTCATATTCTGAGTCAGTTTGTTTTTGCTCCTACCACCGTTCACTATAGTCATCTTCTTCGTGTTCTTTGTTACCTTCGTGGTACGATCACTCGTCGCTTTTTCTTTCCTCGTTCCAGCTCCCTCCAGCTCCAGTGCTATTCGGACGCTACGTGGGCAAGTGATCCTTCGGATCGTCGTTCCCTTTCTGCTTACTGTGTGTTTCTTGGTGGTTCGCTCATTGCTTGGAAGACGAAGAAACATACAATGGTTTCCCGTTCGATGTTGAGGCTAAGTTGCGTGCTCTGGCCTTGTTGACTGCTGAGGTGACCTGGTTACGGTGGTTACTTGCGGATTTTAGGGTCTCTATTACCACACCCACTCTAGTTTTGTCTGACAGTACATGTGCTATTAGTGTTGCACGTGATCCGGTCAAGCATGAGCTTATCAAGCATATTGGTGTTGATGCTTTCTATACTCGTGCTCAGGTGCAGGCTTAGGTTGTTGCGCTTCAGTATGTGCCTTCAGATTTATAGTTGGCGGATTTCTTCACGAAGGCACAGACCAGAGCGCAGCATGATTTCTTACTCTCCAAACTCAGTGTTGTGGATCCACCATGAGTTTGAGGGGGGGTGTTAGATGTATATATTTGTATTGTAGTTTCCCCATATGTTAGGAGGCTTCCTGCATATTCACACATGTACCTGTATTATATATTGTGGCCTTTGGCCCCCAGAGTAATACATGTTGCATATTCCTGACACATACCACCCTCGGTACATTCACATTACCTGTGGCGGAGGGCTCAGAGAAAATCTACTCCAGCTGACACTGTTGACTCGGTTCATGTATCCACTGCTACTTTTTTTCTTCACCAAAGCAAAAGAAAATACGTTTAAAAAACAAAAGAACAGATCATAGCAGAGCAGCTGGACATGACAAAAATGCCCCCAAAGCCTGTCAAATCCCTGACGTTACTTCATTCAGAGTTCAGACAGCCTTGCCGTGGGAAATCTTCAAAGAATTCAAAGCTTCCCTTCAGTTCAACACCAACTAGTATACGTCAGAACCTTAGTTTTGGCAACATGTCCTTGAAGCCTATTAATCTCCTTCGGGTATGTAGTTCAAGGTCACTAGTTGTGAAAACCAAGCAACGCAGCCTCGATCTCGGGTCTCAGCGGATCTAACTTTGCTGCGTCCAAAAAAGCGTCACAAGCGACCTTTGAGCATGTAAAATGGTAGAGAAGACGGTCTTCTCTTAACCCTACACGTCTGAAGGCAATAAAACTACGAAAATCCACTTTGGCTTCCAGGTATAGATGCACCCACTGTTAAAAAAATATTTTCAAAATGTTAAAATTTTCAAAAAAAAATGTGGGTGTATAATTCTATGTTCGTACACAAAGTTTCATGAAAAAAAGACATTTTATATGGATTGTGGAAAAAAGATAATTTTTTATGTTACAAACTAGTCTTTTACAAGACATTTTTTGCTTTTTCTGTACAGACCTCAAAAAATGTCTTCCCACTATAAAACTTTGTGTGAGGATATAGCATATTCGGATGCACGTTTAGCATTTTGTTTCGGATTTTTTCAACATTTTGAAATTTATATAAAAAGTATTTTCCATAATAGGTGCATCTAGACCTGGGAGCCAAATCGCCATGTCCATAAAACTAGTATTTCATTAGTTGTATAATGGGTCTTCTCTTATTATTATCTCTAAAAATTAATGTGAATTGACTAATTATAGTAAAAGTACTCTTCTCTTAGTCTTAAGAGATGACCCCTTAGATAAGGGAAGATAACCTTCCTTTTTTTAATTCTCTCACCTCATTATACATGTCCTTGGTAATCCCGATGAAACGACATGAAGGTGAGAAATAATGAATGGCACTCCAGGGCAATCTAGCATGAGGTGTTTTCCTGGATTCAATCCACGGCCACGCCATCGGACGGTGAAGAAGACTTTGTGAACTGGTGGCTACAGGCTTCAATATCTATAGCCCCCTAGCTTTGCGCAAGAGGACGTCCTCGCTGATCATGTTGATGGCTTGGTGGATTTGCAATCAGTGCAACGCTTTTGTATTCGACAACACGTCACCTAACATGGGTAGTCTCTTTGACACAATTCGATCGGAGGCTCGATCTTGTAGTACTACTGGTGCGATTGAACTTCGTGTCTTGATTCACATGGTCCCGTAGATATAGTCGGTTGAGTTGTATGGGATGTTAGCTCGACTGAGTACAATTATACATTTTTTTTTATCAATGAATCGAAACGCATCATGGGACCGACAGTCGATGGTAGATTAACCAGCTAGAAATATCTTCATGTCCAACCGCGTCCTGCCGGTAGCAGCATTTTGGCCAGTCGGTCTGCATTTCTCTGCAGGCAAGAGCATCATGCAAAGCCACGTGTGCATCGCCCATGCGGAGGCAGCAGATCAGGCTCCTATTCAAGAGCAAGGTAGCATCATGACGGTCGTGTGCCATCACCTGCGTCAAACAGGTTGAGAGGAAAGTTAGCACGTCTGATCATATAAAATACGATAATCACATACTGATATGATGCACTCGTAATAACTCTACGTAGTTCAGGAGGAAACGAAGAACGCCTTGAATTTCTGATGAATTGTGAAATAAACACGTACGGGTCTGGACGACATAGTCAACTCAAGCAAATGTCCTTAAGCAGCAAGTAAAGTACTCCCTCCATACGGGTTTATTGGACTAACACGGAGCCTAAGAAATATGTTTAACTACAAATTTGACCAACAAAATATAAATCATATGTCACAAAAATTATATCATTGGAAAATGCTTTTAAATATCAATCCAATGGTATATTTTATGACATATAACTCATGTTTTATTCATAAATTTTATGGTCAAACTTTTTTCTTGATCTCTGTATTAGCCCAATAAACCCGTATGGAGGTAGTATAAGAGCAGGACAGTGTGGAAGTAAAGACAATTAAAGAAGGAGTAAATTCCAGTTTTTACTCTCTAGTTTTTCTTTTTTTACACTAATTGCCCCATTTAGGAAACTTTTATCCTAATTACCCCATTTAACAAAACTTGTGCTAGGTTTTATCCCCTCTAAAATCTGGTGAGCGTTTTGACAGTTAGTCGCCATCAGATACAACAGTAGGGACACCTTATCAAAGACGGTGACCTGCTAGCGACAACAAGGACGAAGAAATAGGCATATGTGCTGAAGCTTGGTCGATACAAAGGAAGATGCATCGCAGAGGAGGAGCAACAATAGGTGGAAGCAGCAGAAGGGGATGCGCTGTCGAGGACGTCCTTCTACTGATCGATGGTATTGGTAAGACCCTTCCTTGTACCTGCCATTTGCTAGGCATTTGTTCATCCTGGTACCTAGCACACGATGCAAATGGACACAAAATGTAAATGTGAAATTTTGTGTTGTTGTAGGTTGCTGGTAGCTCCTATACTGTTTTCTTTGTCGTCCAATGTGTTGAGAAATGTTATGGCTAGTACGTAGAAGCACTAGAAAAGCAATTATTGGTGTGAATGAATAGATAAATTTTTTGATAAGGAGCTACGTAAGTTCAAGATGAAGCTTAGTATAAGGTGAAAAGAATAAGATTTCCCTACCTTTTGCCCATATTATCTTTGTAGCCGCCATCACTGCTGCGACGGTAACATGTGGCGTACTGGTGTTGGATGTTAGGTTCTTTTGTGGTCTTTTCGTTGCACAGATCCATTGTTAGTTTAGCTAGATTGGTTGTATTGGGCTCTACATCTGCCGAGGTGGGACAACAAAAATCAACGCCGGCAGAAAACCACAAGAAAAAATTGCAACCAGAAAACTGTCTACATGGCACACTATCTTTTCCTAGGGACTGGGACTCACCTGTCAAAACACTCACAAGATTTTAGAGGGGGCAAAAGTTGGCACAAGGTTTGCTAAATAGGGTAATTAGGATGAAAGTTTATTAAACAGGGTAATTTTTGTCAAAAAAGTGAAATTAGAGGGTAAAAATGGAATTTACTTTTAAAGAAAAGATTCAAGTTACATAAATAGAAAAAATTCCACTCTTCCTTGAAAGTAGAGACATCACGGATTAACAGTTCTGTTGTTGTTTAAGGATACATACAAGTCGTTGTCGGGTACTCGTGATCAAACTTCCTAGCATTGTGACAATAAAAACTCTTCAATAAATTAAAGAGAGATGGGTCTCAAAGCAAAGCGTGAGGTCAACTGTTGTTATCACTTATCAGTGGCAAAAATGACCACTCAGAGCATGTATGGCAATAATAGTGCGAAACTAGATCACGATCACCAAACATCTATTCAAGCAACTTCAGCTGATTGAGATATAAAATTCAAGATTACAGATTGTGAAACAGGGTGTGTAGTAGCATATACCACACTGTACAGTATCACGGCAGAATAATAGTCGTTTCTTTTGATAGAGTTAGCCGCAATTGACCTCAAGTCTGCTATTCTTCTTGCATTTCAGATACTCATCCTAAATTATAAAAAAGAATAAGAGAATTGAGACTTAGTAATGCAAGTATAAAGCTATAACATCAAAGTTTTAAGAAGCGACAGCCACTCGTTTCGTGGTGTCTAGTGCCTTGGCTGGTGCGGCCGCTTTTTGAAACGGTATGTATATTGCTTGATCCTCGCCTTGCTTATAGTGCAAAATATATTTATTCCCAAAACTCATGATAATCACTGTGACAAAAAGGTACACATGAACCACCATGAGCATCTAAAAACAGGTTGAGCACATACATGCGCCCACCCACCCACCCACCCAAAGCCCCCAGTATCAACATGATAGTTGTTATCTTTCTTGTAAGAAACTATGTAGTCTGGGTTCGACAGTCATTTAGCTTGCACTTCAATGGCCATCGATTTTTTAACCTTAATACAAAGGTACACAGATCTTACGTGTATACTAGACAATAGAACTACTAACATTGCACTCTCTACATACAATTGCAAATAACTTCACAAGCTCTATCAGTCTATCACCCCAGCAAAAGATTCTTTTAAGGATTATCAATAGCATGCACAAATTCTTGTTCATCAAATCAAAAGAGACAACAAGAAACATGGCTAATTTTGGGCATGCAATTTTAACTAGGAAACAATGGATCCAAACATCTCAATGAACTCCGACCCAAACAGTGATAAAAGGATGCACAACGGCCTCCCAGTTGCCTTGGCCAACAACCTCTTCCCCGTCCTTGATGGGTCGACCAACAGTACCCCCTTAGGCCATGTTTGGTACTAGAGGTTTAGTGGGGATTAGAGGGGATAATCCCCAAAGGGATTGGGTGAAACCCCTACCTCCACCCAATCCCCTCAAATCCCCACAAAAATCCAATCCCTAACAATCCACTAGGTAGGGGTAGTGTATTGGGTATTGAGAAAAATGCACTAGGGATTTGAGGAAACTGGGGAAAAGTGGGAATAATCCCCTCTAATACACTAGAACAAAACACTGTTTTAAGAAAAAATGGGGAATTGGGGTTTGGTGGGGATAATCCCCTCTAATCCCCACAAAACCTCTACTACCAAACAAGGCCTTCTTATCCCCCACAGTCGTGAACTTGTCTAGGATCTTCAAGAACGACACGATAGCGGGCGACATGGCGGTGAATCTGAGAAAGCTTTGAGAAAGATATGGAAAGAGGATGAATATGACACATGGGTCCGTATTGTCGGTGAGAGTAGGATGTTATCTAGGTCGGGATCATTGCTTTCCTGCTGCATCAAACAAATATAGGGTTGAAAATACACCAGGATTTCCTAGTTCATACTGCAAATTTCTAGAATACAAAGTTTAGGGTTCAATTTAGCTTTCATCTCCGAATTGAAGGTTTGTTTGCCTAACGCAAATATATCAAGGAATGTGGATCTATTTGGGAAAGAATCCACCAAAGGCTGAATCTGATGGTAATTGGCACATAGCCGTGTGTGCACTTTGATGTGTGATTTCTTAGTGAGTTGATTTTAACTATAATTCTTTAATGTTTATCATAGAATTACAATGGGGAAGCTTTCCCATATCTTAAAGGGAACTAAGCTCCCTAGAATTGAGCTCTTGTGGTTGCTCGAGAGGTGTACTTGGTAGGGTCGAGCTTATGGTATGGCACACTGGTCCAAAACATGATTTACACTCCATCAAAAAAAAATACTCGAAATTAGTATGATGTATTAAGTAGGCAAAACAATTCCAATTTTCAACTGTTTTCTTGTATATTTTTATTACGTGACTGTTTTAATTACGAGATAGTTTAATTACCGAAGAGAAATGATGGTATGGGAACGGTGATTTAGAAGCATCAACCATGCATGGACTTATAAACATGAAATATACGATTTAAGCTTTCAAATTGGGTTCCTTGGTTGTCTTAGTTATGTCCTTTCAATTGGGCCCCAGCGCTGTCGGCGTGTAACCGTGCGGTTCTACCTGCGTGCCTTTTGTGTTCTTGATATTGCAACGGGCCACATGTAGCCGCATGTGTTCTACGTGGAACAATGAAATAAGGAACGGGGCTGGTCCGTTGCTTTTTTGACTGCATAGTCATTCTCTCTCCTGTTCTTCTTGATGTGGCGGTGGTTTCCTTTGGCACTATTGTAACTTTTTGCTTCTTCGTCTTCTGCCGTTGGCCGAGACCGGTGCGCGGGTGTGCGGTAGGTTTGCAGATTTAGGGGTGTGTGAGACACAATTAGCTTTTACCGTCCTCCAGTGTATAATGAACAAGCCCATGACATACGAACCAAAAGAAGTCACAACGTGTCGAATATGACAACACACACACACATATATATATAAATATATATACTCTTGCATATAATTTAAAAGCAATTAGCAGAGGATGACGCGGCGGAGCGCGCTGGGTCCATCTAGTACTTTCCAAAAGTAAATAAAAATTTATCATGTTAAATATCCATGAATAATAACCAAAAGTGTTTATAGAGTATATATATGGATTAAAGACATCATGCATAAATTAATTCTCTCTTCTTTTATGATATTGGGCACGCATAAAAAACCTTGTAAGCCACCCAGGCAACAAGAGATGCTAGAATTAGGTATAAAATGGTACGTAGTAGCAAAGATGTGACTTGTTTGAGAAGAAAAAATACTGAAATATTCCCTTGATTTTTTTTTAATGAATTGCCCTTGTCATTTTGGGCTACCTAGGCCGAGTTTATTTACTTGAAAGTAAAAACGTCAAAGAAGCCTTGCTGCAGATTACCAAGGCCGATCGAGTCAGATATTGGGCCGTGACGGGTTGGGCTACTAACATGCGAACGGACCTCCAAAACCCTACCCCCTCCTCCTCTCCCCTGTCCAGTTCTCGCAGCTCTCACCCCAAAATAATGGCATCCGTCGCGACGGCGCCGCCGGCGGGGAAGCGGCCGGCGTCGGGCGGGCGGGAGGGCGACCAGATGGTCATCACGCCTCTCGGCGCCGGCAGCGAGGTCGGCCGCTCCTGCGTCCACATGTCCTTCAAGGGCCGCACCGTCCTCGTACGCACCCCCAATCCCCTCCTCCTCCAAACCCTACCTCGCCCTCCCTTCTCAGCTCAGAATGCTCGGCGAGTCTGATTTCTTGCTCGTGGTTGCTTCAGTTCGACTGCGGCATCCACCCGGCCTACTCCGGCATGGCGGCGCTGCCCTACTTCGACGAGATCGACCCCTCCGCCATCGACGTCCTCCTCGTCACCCAGTAAGCTAACTCCCTCTCTTCTCCCTCCTTCCCCACTTGCACCCACGCTCCCTGCTTAGCTTCCGGGCCTGAACTCTCTGCTTAACTTCCGGGCCTGAACTGAACTCTGCAGCTTCCACTTGGACCACGCCGCGTCGCTGCCCTACTTCCTAGAGAAGGTAACCAGTGCTTGCCCGCTTGCCAGTTTGATTCATAATATCAGAAGCGCGGCGATGTGCCGGTGACATGCTGTCTGATGCCTGAATGTTGCTCTGCTTTGCTTCGCAGACAACGTTCAAGGGCCGCGTGTTCATGACCCACGCCACCAAGGCCATCTACAGGCTGCTGCTCTCGGATTACGTCAAAGTGAGCAAGGTCTCTGTGGAGGACATGCTGTTCGACGAGCAGGACATCATCCGTTCTATGGACAAGATCGAGGTACGTTTCTTTTGGCTCCATCTCTTTCTTTTTCGGCAGATGTTAATGTCTTAATGGAACGGATGTTAATGTCTTTAATCTGTTTTGGTTTGATACAAAATGCAATAATTGTTTCTGATAAACCGATGATTGATAATGACTGGTTGATAAAACAAATTGCAACTTTTTTTTGACGAAAGAAGCAGATCGATATGATCAGAATAAACAAGGATACTAACCATGTTGTTTAAGAAACTGGAATCATTGCTTATATGTCTAGTTGATATTGTGAAGCGAACATAGATTCAGTTTCCGCCATCTCCCTAGCTCCTGCTTGCCGCCTTTTTGAATGCTTATGTGTTGGTCTGATTCTGAATAGTCACAACATTTAGATGTCATTGAACTGTTGGTTAAAATTAAGAACCCCTACAATATCTGGGCATTGCTTTTCAAGTACTGGGATTTTGTTTTCCTTTACAGCCAGCTAATGCATGGTTTGGCTTGTGAGGATTGAAAGTCTTAATTTACCAAAGGAGGATGGTAGATAATGATCGGTTCATGTTTTAAATTGTACTTAGATTCAGTTTCCCACATCTCGCTAGCTCCTGCTTGTCGCCTTTAGAATGCTTATGTGTTGGTGCAATTCTGAATATTCGAAACATTTATCTGTCATTGTGACTGTTGGTTAAAATTAAGAACCCCTACAATATGACTATCTATGCATTGCTTTCCAAATACCAGGATTTTGTTTTCCTATACTACTGCTGCATGATTTATTCTGTTCGTTTGGATTGAAAGCCTTAATTTACGTAAGGATAATGGATATTGTGTTGACATAAATATTGTGATGCAGGTCATAGATTTCCACCAGACGCTGGAAGTTAATGGCATACGCTTCTGGTGCTATACTGCTGGCCATGTACTTGGTGCTGCCATGTTCATGGTGGACATTGCTGGTGTTCGCATTCTTTACACTGGTGACTACTCCCGTGAAGAAGACCGGCACCTGAAAGCTGCTGAGATACCCCAGTTCTCCCCTGATATCTGCATTATCGAGTCAACTTATGGTGTGCAGCAACACCAGCCGCGCCATGTCAGAGAGAAGCGCTTCACTGATGCTATCCACAACACTGTCTCACAAGGGGGTCGTGTTCTTATCCCCGCATTTGCTCTTGGTAGAGCACAGGAGCTGTTGCTTATGCTGGACGAGTACTGGGCTAACCATCCAGAGCTCCATAAGATTCCAATCTATTATGCCTCCCCTCTCGCAAAGAAGTGCATGGCTGTCTACCAGACATACATAAACTCCATGAATGAAAGGATCAGGAACCAGTTTGTACAGTCCAATCCCTTCCATTTCAAGCATATCGATCCTTTGAACAGCATAGACAACTTCCATGATGTGGGTCCGTCAGTGGTGCTAGCAAGTCCAGGTACCCTCCAGAGTGGCCTCTCCAGGCAGCTCTTTGACAAGTGGTGCACGGATAAGAAGAACACATGTGTTATTCCAGGTTATGCTGTGGAGGGCTCCCTTGCAAAGACCATTATCAACGAGCCGAGAGAAGTCACGTTAGCAAACGGGCTCACTGCTCCTCTCCATATGCAGATCTTCTACATCTCCTTTTCAGCCCACGCTGATTTTCCACAGACGAGCGGCTTCCTGGACGAGATCCGCCCACCCAACATCATTCTTGTGCACGGAGAAGCAAATGAGATGGGGAGGCTTAAACAGAAACTCATCACTCAGTTTGATGGAACAAACACCAAAATCGTGTCTCCCAAGAACTGCCAATCAGTGGAGATGTATTTCAGCTCCGAGAAGATGGCTAAGACAATCGGCAGACTGGCAGAAAAGGTACCAGAAGTGGAAGAATCGGTCAGCGGCTTGCTTGTGAAGAAGGGCTTCACGTATCAGATCATGGCTCCCGAGGACCTCCGTGTGTACACGCAACTATCCACCGCCAACATCACCCAGCGGATCGCCGTCCCTTACTCTGGTTCCTTTGAAGTCATCAAGTACAGGCTGAAGCAGATATACGAGAGCGTGGAATCGTCAACCGAAGAAGATGTTCCAGCACTGATTGTCCACGAGCGAGTGACCGTCCGCCTGGACTCAGAGAGCTATGTCACGCTACAGTGGTCCTCCGACCCCATCAGCGACATGGTGTCTGACTCCGTGGTGGCCATGGTCCTGAACATTGGCCGCGAAGGCCCTAAGGTTGTCCCGATCGAGGAAGCGGCCAAGACAGAAGAAGAGACCGAGAAGGTGGCGCGCAAGGTGGTGTACGCCCTCATGGTATCCCTCTTCGGCGACGTCAAGGTCGTGGAGGAAGGGATGCTCGTGATAACTGTGGACGGAGACGTCGCGCGCCTGGAAGGGAGGAGCGGGGATGTGGAGTGTGAGAATGCTGCGCTGAAGGAGAGGATCAAGACCGCATTTCGCCGCATCCAGGGTGCGGTCAGGCCGATCCCGCTCTCAGCCTCCTGAGCTGTCGGCATACAAGAGTGTGCTTTAACTTGATTGCTACTTATTTTCCTAGGTGGAATGTGGGTCGCTGTTACATTTGGCTGCTGGGATTTGTTGAGCAGATGTATGTTTTAGTTTTTTTGAACCAAATGTGTAACACTGCTGCTCACCTTCTGCTCTAGATGATCTCTGACGGGCCTGTTCACTGCATCTGAAACATTAGTTGTAACTTTGTATTTGTAATTCATTTGTACTGGTAGCAGTTATCGGACAGTATGTCCTCTCACTTCCAGTAAAACTGTTATGTGCTGAACTTGCAGTAGAATTGCACTGAGCCGCTTGTTTATTTTTCCTTTTCTGTTGGGCCTTTTTTTTAAAAAAAAAACTTTACCCTTTCAGCTTCTGCGTTGTACCATCAAGGCCCTTCTCTATATCCTTAGTTTTGGCCGTGACAACATTTTTTCCCAGGATGTTCCCATTTTGGGCTTTTTTGTTCGTAGAACCTTATGTATTGCTCTCAAACAACAATAAGCTTAACATTTCTCTGTTTTCCTATTTTATCTCCCTACTAAGTTTTCCCCTTAAGTTTTAAATTCTCCAGGGTTGTATGGGAGTGAGGTAGCTTTGAACTCTCTCATCTACACGTACGGACTTTGAACATGAATAAAAGACTAGCAATGGTGTCACATAAACTAGTATATGTATCATGACAAACACGCCGTGTCTGCCCGTGCCATCGCACTCGATAGGTTGCCATCTGCACTCGGACGATAACGAGTAATAAGTCACTATGAAACCCTGGATATTATAAGGTGAAATGCAGTTCCAGTTTCCTTCCTTTTTTGTCCGGCAAAGAACAAATAATGGAATGGACTTATCGGGCCTTGCCAAAAGAAAAAAAAAAAGCATTAAACATTATTACGCGTGCACCCAGCTCAGTTTCTCACGATCTGCGCCTTTCCGCCCATGGATGCACAGCACCATGACGTGCGACTGTAAGTTTGGGGGCGGACCAGAGGCGCCCCGCTCCGCCGTCGCCGACGACGTTTAATTTGCCGCAAGATCAACGAGGAGGAGAATCATAACGCTACCGTTGTGAGCATGGAGCCCAACCACACGGAGATTCGGATCACACTGGTACGAGTACCTATCTATGCATACCAATCAGGAACTCTCTCTATACCTATGCCCTTGCTGCAGGGTGTTTTGGTTTGCTATGATGACTTCAACTCAATTACTCCCTCCGGTCCAAATTATTAATGGCATTATATTTGTCTAGATTCGAATGTATATAGTCATTTTTAGTGCTAGATATGTTCAAATATACGCAGATCCGAGTGCATTAATTTGGATACGAGGGAGTACCAAGTTTACAACTACTGCACATTAATATTTAACCATATTTTCTGATGGTCTACATTAGCCGCTTCAGCCGATTTCGTCGCATGGATTGATCTTCCAATAGATATCTCTGCCATATCATTCTCGATCCCCCTCGCCGTCTTCGACGTCCTCAGTTTTCCTTTGGTGTGTACACCTTGGGCAAACGCGTATGCCAAGAAACGTCGCCTCCAACCTGGTGCTCCTACCCTGCTCACCTCTCCCTCCGACGATGGCTGTGATATGGAGGACGATTATCAGCGAGGTCTGTTTTTCATAAACAACATATTGTCAAGGGAGGCGTTGTTAGTTGAGGTGGATGGCCTGAGATCTGGAAGGTGGATAGGAGGGAAAGATGAATGGTTAGTGGCCGCTGGGCAAGACGGCAGGATTTTCAAGCTTCTGAATCCTATTACAAAAACTTGCATCCCTTTGCCTAGCAATCTGCAGGTGTACCTTTCGGTTGACCGCGTACAACTGTGTCGAGCTCCGACTCGAACTGAACCTGATGATTATTTTGCCATTGCTATATCAGCCGACATGCTGGCCTATACTGCGGACGGGAGTTATCACTGGATTATTTTGGAGAATCCCAATGAGCATGAGCTGAGATATTCTGATGCTATTATGCACCAAGGAAAAGTTATCGCCATTTGTCGGAGCGGTAACATTTGGTCATGGGATTTGTACCAAGGAGGGGAAAATCCTAAGCTACTGTTGAGTTCATGTGTTAACTCTGAAGGGTGGAGACAATATGATTTTATTCTAGCTCCATCTATCAACAACAATATTCTAATTGTCAGCCCATTCGGAGACTATGCTCCTATTAGATGGGGAAGTAGAAACTCGTGCCATAGCAGCAGCCATATGAACTTCTTGGTGGCTGGGGTTGTGCTTCATGAGGTAGACATTGATGCACGAAGCATAGCAGAAGTTCGTGATATTGGTGACCGAGCCTTATTTTTAGGGCCAAACTATCCTTTCTATGTTTCGGTGTCAGCGCCCTCGGGGGACTTGAAAAAGAATTATGTATACATTGCTGATGTGTCAGATGATGATGTTGTTGCCATCAATCTAAATCTCGAGGATCTTCCTGGCAATGTCTCATTGATCAATTACTCTGGGCCAGACAATCCCTATCAAGTGCCAATGTGGTTTCGACCAGTTTTCCCTTGAATGATGACTAGGTCGTTCGCTGTTTCAAAGGATCTGAAGAAGATGAAGATGTTCACTAGTCGACTGGCTATACTATAGATCGTGAATTTATCCTACTAAATGTTGTTGTTTTGAATTTCTGTAATTCATTGATATTACAATTTTAATATTCCAATAATTTATATTGAAAAAACGATAGTCAATTTATTGCTAATTCGAATTCATATGTACAATTCGTCTACTAGGCATTACCTTTGGGTGATGTACGGCCGACTACCATGACTCTCCAGCTTACTGATCTCACTTATCGCCATCCAGCAGGCATTTTGGTTGATGTTCCTATGATGCCTAGGAGCAGGAAGATTGGAGATTTTGTTTTCTCGGATTTTGCATAACTACCCTCTCGAATCCAAAGATGCCACTACATAATTTTATGTTTTTGCTCTTACCGAAATGGAGGTCGTCTACCGGACATAGCCGTTGGGGCACACCAGGTCCAAGCGGGCTCAGCCGAGCCCAGTTGGGCCCGTAAAGCACCCGCCGCCTAAGTGCAACAGGCAAGTCGCTGCATCGCCATCCCCTACCCGAGTTCAGCCATCTCCCGTAGGAGTCACTGCAGCGGACACGCCAGCCCGCCGAAGCCTAGATGATGCCCGAGTGGCCCACCGATCTAGGGCTAGAGGGTCCGGCGCCAAACCGTCATGCCCTCGTCTCGCCGTGTCGCCCCGCCATGCCTCATCGGCGGCCCCGTCCAGTGCCACTCGGAGGAGCTCTGAGCCGTATCTTCCCGAGGAGCACTGCCACCAAAGAGAGGGCTAGCCCGACCGGTTCCCAGGGGTGCGGGTAAAGGAAGGCTTGCGGCGGCAACGACCCGTGCCGACGGCATCATAGAGGATGGATGTAGGAGGAGGGGGGTCGCCCAAAGGGAGGGTGGCTCCCACCATCGCTCTCGGGAGGGGAGGGGAGGGGAGGAGCGGGATAGAAGGGGAGTATAAAATGTTACTTCCATGTGTTTAATTTTTTGTATATATTTTAAAAAATGTAGTTTTCTACTTCCATCTTGTTGTGTAAACTCATGCATGAGGCCATTTTGCAAACAACAGCATGGTGAAATGGTTATATGAATGAAAGTGGAATTTCTATGTTTTGAATAATATATATAACAAGTACTCCCTCTAATACATAGTATTAATTATCGCCGGTGTATCTAGACAGATTGGATGTATTTAGTAGTATTAAAACATGTCTATATACGTCCGATTCAGCGATAATTAATATGAATTGGAAGGAGTAATAAGATACATTTACTTTAATGGTTAATAAAAGAGAGTTTAAAAGAAGGCGTTAATGCAAAGATTTTTCAAACATTATTATATACTGTACTTCAAAATTAGGACCCTTTTCGACGAGAGAGGTAGTAGAGAGTTTCCAGTTTCCACCATCCTCTTTTTCCTCTCCAGATTTCAAAAATCAAAAACTGACCCTTCCCCCGTCGCCGCCGCCTCCTCTTGTCCTCGCTCCCCGACCGATCCGCCATGGCAGCGGCGCGGCCACCTCTTCGCTTCCACATCTCGAATGGCGCTCGTAAGTCCCTCCCCTCCCCGGACCCCGCACCCTTCTCTCTACACCAAGCCCGGCCCTAAACCCGCCCGCCCGCTCACTTCCTTTCTCTATTTGCAGTCAAAGACTTCGCCGCATCGATGCGGGACAATCTCCTCAACGCGGCGCACAGCGGCGACCTCCGCCTCCTCAAGAGTACGTACGCCTCGCTCCCGATTTCGATGACAAGGGGATTCGCGCGGCTCGCCTTTTTCGGGGTTCTGATTTTAATTTTCGGTGCTTCCAGGGCTTGTGCTGATGCTGGACGAGGGCGTCGGCCGCCCCAGGGACGTGGTACAGGCGGCGAGGGCGCCCGACGGCATCTGGGCGCTGCACGTCGCTGCGGGCACCAAGCAGATGGAGGTCTGCAGGTACCTCGTCCAGGAGCTGCGCGTCGATGTGAACATCACCGATGACAAGGGTCCGGTGACGTGCTCTCTTCTGTTTTCTTTTCTCATAGGAAATTGCCATCGACCACATGTTGATTGTTGTGCAATGGAGAACTTTGTCGCCGCGCGCAGTTTGCAAGATGATGATGATGATACTCGCTGTCTAGGCTGCTTGATCTGTAGGTTTTAGATGCGATTGACGAGTTCACAGGAGGATAGACGTTGTTTTGTGTCTGCTCCTCGCAAAAATGATTACAGTACTGTATCCTCATTCACCATCATACTTCATCAAAATAGGCCATGTTCGGCACTGAAATAGTGCCTAGGAGATACAAACATGTAACTGAATGAGGGGTGAATTTTCAGATTTTTCTGGATTGTATGGTTAGTTGCACTTACAAAAAAAATGCCCCAATGGATCTGTTGGTGCTATTAATACTTAAATTTCATCTCAAGGGGACCGGAATTAAGAGTCTACAGCCAATTCTACATATCTGTATGGTACTGTTAAAACTTCATGCGATACCTGGATTCCATGTATCTGTGGTTCCATACTCTGTAATCTTGCTAATCATATTTCCAAATGTCATGCTCAAGTGAAGAGTCTCCTACCCGCAAACAAAAAGTGAAGAGTTTCCAGATGTGCATTTTCCTTGCTGATCCTGAACTGATTTGCATCGATAACCCCCCTGGTTTGTGTGCTTGGCAGGTAGAACACCTCTGATTTTTGCGGTGCACAGTGAAAATGCTGCTGTTGTCAAGTATCTTCTTGATCATGGTGCTGATCCAAACAAAGCTGATGTTATCGGGCTAACCCCTCTACATTCTGCTGCTGGAATAGGTCCCCTCTCTATTCATATGTTATCTCTATTTTGCACATGTGCACTACATGTTTCTTTCTTTTTGTTTGCAATATATTATGTGGCCATATTTTGTTGTTACAAGGGTTTAGTTGACCTCGTTTTAGGGAAATTTATATGTTCTTTCCCTTTGGTTATCATGGAATTAGGACATCTTCAAATTTGGTAGTTATATTCTGTTGCCATATCTTTTACAACCTCCTTACGTAACAATATGATGGTAGTGTATTCTCTGAAAGTGTTTTTACCCAGATGTATTGGTTTGTCAACACAGAAAGTGTTTCCCTGTTATTCAATGCTGTGTCTTTAGGTACTATGTGTTCAAACTATTTTCGCATCCAAAATGTATCCCCCTTTTGTTGATTTTCATAATTTATTCTTCCATTCAATTTTTTGTCTAAGCGAGTAGGCGTAGACCCCTTTAGCATGATCTTTGTAGCCTATATGCAAGGAAACCTGAGGTTTCCAGGAGCCAGAAACAAATAAAGAAAAAAGATTGTCCGGAAAAAACTTACTACCTTATGTTATAAGTACCTTCATGTTTCTTCTCTTACGCAGGAGACTGTGAAATGATAGAAATGTTGATAGCAAAGGGAGCTCGTATTGATCTGATAGCTGATGATATTGGGACACCACTGCATATTGCTACTAAGGAAAAAAATGTCGGTGCTATGAAGATTTTGTTGGACCATAATGCAGATGTAAGCTTGACTTCATGCTACTTCTGCCTTCAGTTGCATGATCCACTCTGAGCATAAACAAAGTTTGAATTGTTTGTCTTTTCTCCATCTCTGTTTATTGCATCTCTCTCATGCTTTATTATAGTCATCGTTTGGTATTTTGGTCTCTTGATGCTGTTTTGTTTTTTTTGCTGCTATGCAAGTTATGATTTGACCATGGATCTTTGCAGGTCAATTAAATTTTCAATTTTTTGTTCTCTTTTCTTCGCTGTTGCTTCTAGTTATCTAACTTTCTAGTTATGTGTTATTCTTCAAGATTTCCTTGTAACTACAAGAGTCAGGAATATTTCGTTACTTTTGTTTAAATTCATAATATTGTTTGTTCTCATGCTGTAGTCTGGGTCGTATTGTCCATTTTTATGCAAGTGTACTATTTAATGTTTGCTCGGAATCACCACAATTTTTCTTTCCGTTGGAGTCTACTATACATGCTTTCATGTGTGTATAGTTTTCAAAGTGCCATTGCATGCATTGGACAATTTCTTCTAGGTGCACTTGCCATAGTGATCAATTTTGTATCACGTCTGCCATTCCTATTTAAGTGTTGCATGGAGTCAATCTATCAAAGAAGAAAAATCCTAGTCAATGTTGACCAATAAGGTGGCTACCACAACGTTGCACTTATTTGATTCCACAAATTGCAACGTCATGGAAGCTTCTTAGCAAAGATATATATGATTATGTATATTTACTGTTCTGTTTAATATATTTATCCATCTATTTTTATAATCAAAACTAATGTGCTTCACATCTTTCACTAGCCCAACAAGACGTACCTGATGTACGACTATGGAATGTATGCTATGACACCCCTCTTTCAGGCTGTAAATCTTTCGTCAGTCGAATGCGTGAAGCTCCTGGTTGAGGTATTGTACCTTTGTCTAGGTTGTCCTAGCATTGCATTGGGGTTGGTTAATTTATTTCAATATTTTCCAACGATTAAGTTTGGAAACCTTCAACCCTAGTTATTATTCACCATAAAGAAAATGTGACATTCCTGTTATGTGATAGGCTGGAGCCATTATCAACTCAGATTGTGTCGAAACTGCTTCACTTGATTCTAAAATGGGAAATGAAGGCTCAACTGAGTGCTTAAAATTATTACTGGAGGCTCGTGCCAACCGTAAGGCCCCTAAAGATGTAAGATCTTCCCCTTTGCCAGTACTATTTACTATTAAAGAAAAGTGTATAATAGTTGCACCCTTCAAGACTTAAAGCTGTGGTATGCTGATACTTATGCCGTCAAATTTTGTTATGTTTTTTCTTTGTTTTATTTCCTTTTCTCATCCTAACCAATTTGACTTGAAATATTTAGGTCCTGTTTGAAATGGTTAAATCTGGTAGTAGAAATTTTGCAGGTATTCCAATGATTTTTGTGGAAGTCATATGAAATTCTAGCGTTCCATACTTTTAATTTTGGAAAGGAGCATATATTAATATCACAAGATACCAATTACACCCAGTCTCTGCAACAACGCATTGCCCTAGCGGCCATACGGATGCACACAGCCAAAAAAGAAAAAAGAATTACAAAAAAGAAAAGTCCCGCTACAATGACCCATTCGTTGAAACAGCGGTACTACCACCACCAGGACAACACCAGAAGTCCAGCTTCTCCAAAAGCGACGCCTCCAAGAAGGAAACAGTGCACAAACACCGTCATCGCCCGATCATAGATCTTACGTTTTCACCCTGAGGAAAGTTCACGCTCTCAAAACAATACCTTCAACAAGGCCATTGCCAGGCACAACCAATTAAGGCCAGACCCTGGGTTTTCACCCTGAAAGGTAGGACTGTGAACCTCTCCTATGCAGTCGCCCCCACTTGCATGTCACTGCTCCAAGTCACGAGTCACCAAGCCAATTCCTCATCACCACCTAGACTCGAACCACCATTGTCAGTCCTCATATCTCGCTCTCCATGATATTCTCCGTCAGCACCATGGACCGAGAAACATGCCCCATGATATTAACAGCCAACAGAGCTTCGAAGTGCTTCCTCTGAACCCAAACGGTCAGAGTAAACCATGGGTGCGCACGACCGAATCCCTCCAATCCAGCAATCTCCAGGCATTATTCGCCCATGGGAGTTCGCCGGCGAAGCCTTCCGGAACTCGTCACTCCGACCAGATCAGAGAGGGCAAGCAACATGTAGACCTTGTCTTGGAGTGAGAGGAATCCTAGGATCGCCGCCTTTATTCAGCAGACGAGCAGGCCCCCACGCCGCCCGTCGTCTCCGTGCTGCACCAACAAAGGAGAAGAGGGCAACAACCGCAGGAGATCGGCGTGGCTAGGCCACAGCCGCACCCCCGGCGGCGGCAAGCCTCCATTCCCTCGTCGGTCGCCGGAGAACCTCAGGCCCCGGCCAAGACGGCCGCGCCGCACCAAGCCCACAGCCAACACCGCACCTCCCCCATGTGAATGCCGCCACAGACCCCTCTTTTGCCCCCATCTTAGATGGACGAGGTGCCGCCACCGCCGCCGGAGCCAGAAGTAGTGGCGGTCGATGCGGAGAGGGTTGGGGAAGGGTTCTTAGGGAAGGATGGAGAGGAGGCCGCCGGAGTCGCCTAGGGGTTGTTCGGGAGAGGGCGGCTCGGGAGGGTTAGCAGCATTCCATACTTGGATGGCAATTTTTTTATTTTTGAAACTTCCACATTATCAATGTGCACAAGAGGCAGTTATTGATTGTGACATCATCTTAAATCTTAAGATTATATAGAAAATTGGAGATGAACTGGTTTCCACACTTACATCAGAAGAATGTGTCGTGAGGTGAAATATATGAGGAGAGTATATTGCTGGTTATTAAAATTTCCATTGGTATAGGATCCTATTACAAAATGATATTTATTACATTATTGTTAGTTGTTAAAGTTTTGATTGGTATTGGAGACTATGACCGAATAATATTTATCACAAGATGTTGTATGATTAGCATGATTGCATGAGTACATGGAAATCTAAAAATTATGCTTATACAATCTAGAATGCTGATAGTCAATTTGATTTTTTAAGTAATATATGCAAATCCTTGCCAAACAAGCCATGTTCTCCAAAATATTTACAGAAAAGACCTATGTAGTTTATTTCCTATTAGACCATTTCTCCAGTCATTCTTCATTTCTCCATCTTTTGATATTATTAAGGGTTAATTGGATCTATGCCATTGCAACTTTCATTCTTTGGAGAAATGCCATTAGAAAAACAAAAGTTGGAAATATGCCACTCTAACTTTCTAATACCTCCATCTATGCCATTCTCTCTAATACTAGACCATATATAAATATTATACTACTTCCGTATGTACCCATATACAGTACACCAACGTACGGACACGTACAAAAACCCGACGCAAGTAAGCTCGAAGTCTCGACCGGCGTCAAAATTCCCCGCTCAGACTCGTCCGCCCGCATGGAGCCTAGGCGGCGGAGGGAGTCGGAGCAGTCCCAGGAAGTAGGCGCACGGCTACGCCGTGGCGGAGGCCCTGCTCGCGCTATTCAATTGGTGGAGGAGCGCATGTGTGGCTGGAGGGCAGGCTGGGTTGGATGCGACCAGCACACTGTGTATGCAAAATTTCAGAGAAAGAAGCAACGAATTAATACATCTCATCTCTAGAAAAAAAAACACCGATTGAATCTTCAATTAGCAACTCTCACTCCAGAACTTAGAAGCACACATATGGTTGGCCGCGTGGTGCAAGTGAGAGAGGAACGGCGAGGCAGCAACGGGGATTAGAGAGAGGGAGCTGAGTTGAGCTCGGGTGCGGCTGCAGCCACGATGCGGCGGTGCCCCTCCTTCAGCCACGCGTGCGTCCAAACCCGCCGGCTACCAGCCGTGCCTCCAACCCCGCAGCAACCTGCTCCAACAGCGGCCGCGTCCAAGCCAACCCACCTCTAGCCACCCTCCTCTACAGCGCCCCCAGCGCCGGCCGATCTGACTGCCGCCGCCGCGGAAAGTTTGAGCGGGGAATTTTGGTGCCGTTTCGCCACGGAAAGTCGGGTATGGCTCATAACTCGTAAATGATTTTTTTATTTTTTTGACATGTATGTATGTTGGTATACAGGTATATACGGAAGTACGAAGTCTGTATTATGGTTTGCTATTAGAGAGAATGGCATATATAGAGGTCAAAAAGAGTTAGAGTGGCATATTTCCAACTTTGATTTTTGTAATGGCATTTCTCCAAAGAGTGAAAGTTGCAATGGCATAGATCCAATTAACCCTATTATTAATGGTTCAGGATAAACATGGGGATGATAAATGGAAAATAGCACAGTTGAAGTCATTTGGGAATCAATCAGTCGAGAGAAAAGATTACTTTTCTGCGTCAGCGTTCTACACTAAGGTATGTTACATTATGCGTTCTTCTTTTCCTGCAAGGGATAACTATGTCGAAAAATATGGCTTGAATAACTGGAAAGGGATTAGGCTATTTTAAGGGGAAGATAGACAGTGATCTGTATGTTGATATTAGATTGCTTGCCAGGATATTTATAGTCTTCTCATGTATAGGTGTATCAAGACTTGACACCTAAAACTAGTACCCCTTATTCACATGTGGAGGTGCATAAGAGCTTGTTCGTAAAATTTTCTGTGAACTCACCAATTATTTCAACTACCGGTTGGATGGATGGACAAATCAGTGAACCTATGGCGTCAGAATGTCAAGAACTTATGGCGTCACAATCAAGAACTTATGGCGTCAGAATGTCTTATCGTGTCTTGCAGTTGCAAAAGATTGTTGCCCGGGATAAAATGCAAATAATATTTATGTCTTCCGTTTTGTTCCCTTGGTCATTTGTTTACCTGTTCTTTTGTGCCATCCTTCTTCAATAGAATGATGATGAAAAAGAGAATCTCATATTCCAAAAATTACTTATCTCTCCTGTTAACTTGAAAGCTAGCAATCAAGTGATTAGTACAAGACAACTGGTCTGGCCTGGACCAAAAAAGTATGTCATATGGGCGCTAGTTTTGCTTGATTCGTTCCTTATCGCTCTTCCATATATTCAAGGTGCGTTAGGAAGAACTTATTTGGTCTGCTATTGAATTTTACTTCAGTATTGTGCTATATTTTATAAATAACTTATAGATGAAATGAAAAGGCTTCTTAGATTGACTTTGTTTTCAAGAAAATCAAGGTATTCACGTGATTCATGAATATCTTGCACTAATACTAGTCCATGAGCATGCATTTGCAGATTTACCACTCAAATGCTCGCAAATTCGTACCTGTTTCTTTTGTTACTCACCAAATCTTGCTCTAACTTGTTGGATGCAGGCAATTGATCTTGACCCAAATGATGCGACCTTGTTCTCAAACAGAAGCTTTTGCTGGCTCCGCATGGGTGATGGACAGAAGGCGTTGTCTGATGCTCTTGAATGCAAAAAACTTCGGCCTGATTGGCTGAAGGCTTACTACCGGCATGGCGCTGCACTGAGCTTACTGGAGGTGGGATTGAATATCCCGTCTGCTGCTTTATTGACTCGTGCAGATTGTTTTTAACAATTGATTCACAAGGCTTTTGCTCATCAGGACCGTGGGGGCGCGTGCCAAGCATTTCTTGATGGCCTCAAGTTGGACCCAGAGAATGCTGAGATGGAGGGCGCATTACGGTATCCATCCTACCCCTTTTGTGTTGGAAACATGTTACTCTAGGATGGAAATTTATACAGTAGTTGCTTACCTAAAAGGTTCCTCTGTGCTATTCTATTTGCTAGATTTGTGCCATGTACTACTGTTTTTGCACTCTTAGTCAGAAGTTTTCTCAGTAACCGTGCCTACAACGTTACCCCAACACTTGCTGATCGTGTCTGTGATATGCAGGGAAGCTATGGAGTCTCTGATGCCATCTAAAGGCTCCAGGGAAAAATGAGGTTGCACCTGTGCTGAAGGTAGATAGGCAGATCCCTGCAAAAAAAAGAAGGTAGATAGGCAGATCAAGACACCACCTCTCATGTAAAACATCCTCTTTTCGAGTCAAGTAATGGCCGCCGAAACATCGCAGGGCCTTTGTGGTTTTTTCAAATAGTGCAAAGTGTTCGTATCGAGATGTTAGTGCCGTGTTGCTACTGGTACTCGATCGTTTGTTATTACCTTTGCTGAGACCGGTTCACAATGTTTGTAGCAAATGATGTCTCTGTCTTTGTTTTTCGCTGTGAAACCTCTGCTGTGGTCGTATATAGGCGTCGGTTTCACATAAAGCTTCATACGTACATGTCGTCCGTACTGCTACTAAGAATATGCAACACTTCATTTACTAGTGGTTCACGTGTCATTGACTTGGTTTTTTGCTGACCCTGGCAAAGTTGGCCACGAACCAAGTATATATAAAAAAAGGGATAAACTCACCTAAATCTTTACTACAGTATTATTTTCAAAGATGCGAGAGTCTAGTGTCACACTTTAACAAATTACACTGGAACTGCCACCGCCAACAAACTTCCTAAAACTCTTCCAACTGAAATAAGCACTCATCCATGCAATCGCAACAAAATCGCCTTCTCCATACAGACAGCCTGCATGCCACTAGGAGATACTACATGGCATTTTAATTGCCGTGTAATCAAAGCAGTCGTTTGTGCTAACTACCACTCCCACCAGCAGATGTCCACCGATTGGATCCAAAATTGCAGACACAAACGAGCTCGCATGCGCACCCGTCCCCTGCTGCCGCCACATATTCCGCTCCCCCGGCAAAGCACACTTCCGCCATACACTCCACGCGCTCCATTCTGCGACCACAACATGCGGATGCTCACTCACGATCTGGTGGACCCCTAGACCACGCGCCATGGCCACTCCCTGATGGAGGCCGCCTTTGAGGCCGACCAGCAGCACCACGGGGCACCTCCCCTCCAGCTGGGTGATGCATCGGAGGAGGAGAAGGAGGGAATCTCCTCCATGCGAGGTCCGGGATGGTGAGGTGAGGCGTGTCACCAATGGCGCACGACGGCTGCACACACACGCACGCCAAGAGGTTCTCGATGGCGAGGCGGCGGAGTTTTGTCCTGTCCAGTTGGCGCCCAGTGGAGATCAGCGACAAACGAGCTCTTCCCTATGTGCTCTTCTGCTCAAACTCAAAGTGAGGATCTGACTTGTTTTCCTGAATTTTCTATACTGAACAATTAATTTATGTGGTAGTGTTGATTCATGCCGAAAACAAAATTCCATTATTCCAATGCAGGTTGCTTCTTAGTTAGGATCCTCCGTGACTTTGTTTAATAAAATAGACATCTCAGATAGCAAAAAGTGTAGATTTCTGGACCATATGTAGTAACAAGAAACAATGCACACATGTTTTCTGATACCACCATTTCAAGCCTGTTTCAGCGACAAGGAATGGCCATGAAGTTTGAGGGCTACATGATTTCAAAACATGTCTAATGCAGTTTCTTGTAATGCTAATATGAAAATAAATAACATAGAAGATCATGTGTTCTACCTCTTGCTATTATGAGCAGCTTTAGAAGAGAGAGAGAGAGAGTAATTGAGACTATCAGTCTGTTAGCTACTTGTTGCCTTATTGAATAATATTATCTCACTGAATGGATTTTTTAATAAGCTTTGTAAAATAAACTAAAAAGCTACAGATATCTGATTTCACTGGTGCTATATACTACCGAAGGAGATGATGTGTAGCACTGTTCAAAAAATAGGCCGAATCATCGATTAATAGGCCGATTAATCGCTACTAGGGACCTGGCCATGTCGATTACCACTAATCGTTTAGCCCACTCCGATTACTAGATATGTTCCCGATTAACCACTACACTTGGTCAAAAAAGTTGCAAAAGTATCAACACATATCGCCCATCCATCCGCTAGCCCGCCCCATTGAAGTAGGTTTTGCAAAGCTCCCGCCCGATCCCTGCCTCCAGGAGCTTGATTTCCGCCATCACCAATCCGTTCCTTATCGTTGTTGACCAGTTCCTCATAGTTGTCAACCAGACCTTAGATACAAGAGCTCAAGCGCCTTAAGGATCTCATCCGGGAGCTTAGGGCTACCTTTAATAGGGTAGATGGTTGAGGTGCAAGAGGATTCATATGTGTTTTAGGTGCTAATTTCTGTAGGCTGCACCGATTAATAGCCGACCAATTAAATCAGTTAATCGTTCGAATTCCGATTAGTCACTACTCCCAAGCCAACCGAGCAGTTAACGATTACCG
This sequence comes from Avena insularis, assembly GCA_023614405.1. Classification (NCBI taxonomy): domain Eukaryota; kingdom Viridiplantae; phylum Streptophyta; class Magnoliopsida; order Poales; family Poaceae; genus Avena; species Avena insularis. Next base: position 360,421,787 of record CM042691.1, on the reverse strand, counting down.
ATTTCCTTACCATTGATGTGTAGTCACACAATGTTGCACTGAAATTTTAGATTGCGATACTGCCAGAATGAAGTATCGGTGAAGTTCAGAGTTGTTGTTTTGGATAGCAATATGATGGTTTTTATTTTACAATATTCTAAGAGGTTCCATGTGAACTGCTTAATGGATTTCATGTGTGGATCATGGTGGCTTTGCAGAAGGAGCGATTAAACTGTCTAAAGGAGGCTTGTGATAGTGAGGCACCGAGAAAAAAAAAGTGCATCCATGTCTTTTCCTAACTTGCCAAGATGGAGCTTGGGTTTTTGTGTCATATTCTTTTTGAAGTCCCTGTCATCTACACACCAACCCGATGATGTGATAATCAAGGGGCGGTGTTTTTCAAAATGCATCCTCCGGTAGAGTATTTCTTATCTTCAAGTGCATCATCATAACTCATTTTCCAAATCATGTTTGAGTGTAATATTTATTTATTTTCCAAATGCATGTTATAACTCAAATAGTTAGTTTCAGTTTTCATCCACACATGTTATCCAATGTTATGTAACATGCAGGCCATTAATCCTTGACTCGCAATCAAGTTTGAAAATTAAATGAATATCCATTGCATCTAAAACTCAGTTGTTTTAGATTACGATAATGAAGTGAATAAGGAAAGGATGAGGAGCACAAGGTAACAAAGGTATAATATATAATATAAACAACGGAGAGGGAGGAGAAACGATAGCCTCCAAACCAACAAGGTAAGACATCAACCTGAATTCATAGCACAAGTAATTATATGAGCGGACTTATTAGGATTAGCTTTGGTTGCAACTAAGGTCAAATCCAAATCCGAGTCGCGCATCTCCGTGCGCCGCCACCCGCCGTCGGTGGTGTGGGCTGGAGCTGCGGCTTTCTTCCCAGCATCGGCAGTGCTCGGCCCCGCTGAAGCAGAGGACGTCTTCTTCGGCTTGCCCATCCTGGAGCGGCGAGTGCGGCGATGCGCGTGGAGGAAAGAGGAAGAAAAAGTATGGAGAACGTCTAGTGCGTGATGAAAAGCGAAGAACTCACGAAAATGGTGGCAATGGAGATGAGGCAGGAGCAAATGACAAAGCGTAAAACCACTATTTTCCCCACGTTATAAAAGGAATAAGACGATGAAACAGAGTCGTCGATCGTCGATCGGGAAGCCCTAGCGCGTGCCTTCGATCTCACCGTTCACGTGTCAGCTCCAAACTGAACCGTCGCCAGCATGTCGTCCACTACGCGCAGAAACCGAGAAGACGCCGTAACTTCCGCCATGCCTACGCATGACTAGTCAACGTCAAGTCAGGTAGTGGGACCCACGATCGTTCCGTCGCATCGTCTCCGCTGCCGCAGACGATTGAGCTCACCAATCGTCAGCAATGACGTCATCAAAGCAAAGGCTAGCAACGGCTCGCAGATTTCGACTGATCATAATAAGTACTTACTCTTACTCGAGTCTTCGACTCAACCAACTACTCGAGGGCTCCTCCTATCAGAAGCGCTGACTGCGTACCCGAAAAATTACAAAAGGTAATGCCACCTTGAAAAGATCTTTGGGTCCTACGTCGAGTCTGCGACTCCACTACGGACTCGGGGGCTACTCCCATAGGGAGCACTGGTCGCGCATTCGTAAAAATGTGTCCTTCGGACTAATAATGTATACGACTGAACTAAAGTCTCTACTCGAGTCTATGACTCGAATAGACACTCGGGGACTACTCCCATAAGAAGCGCTGGTCGCGCGCCCTATGAATTATTAGAATGAGATCCTTCGGATCAAATATGACAAAAATCTTTTGGCAACTTTGCCCAAACTAACGCTAAGTGAGAAACAGTCTCCTTGGCCACCCGAAACACCTCCGTGGTGATAAAATTTCGAATGTTGTGTCTACGACGTAAAGATAAGTCCTACAGATACCATCTGATGGCCTGGCAACGCACCCGACTGCGTTCTGCTAGTAAGTTTTTGTGTCAACAGGCACGATGAAAATCCCGATGGACGCGTTGGGTACATCACTCGGAAAATACTGGGATTCCACTCCTGTAAGACGACAACGGCCTGAGTCGAATCTCACCAGCAATCGTTCTGAATTCGAGTCCGGGGACTCAAGTTTTTTTTAGAAACACAGTACAATCAAAGACGCTCACAACACGTACATGCACCCACCCATATGAATGCACACACGCACACCCTGCCCCTATGAGCACCTCTGAGAAACTGAGCCGGCGGATCGGGTCTTGAGATTGACGAAGTCACCACGGGCGCCTCGCTGTCGACGGGAACGTCGCCTCCCACTGAAAGAATATTCCGCCAATTATGCAACACACAGTGTCAAACCTGGGGTTTGAACTCTGGTGGGCTGGGGGTACAACCACCCTCCTAACCATCCAACCAAAGGTTGGTGTGCGGACTCGAGTTTGATGAAGATCGTGTTGTTTTGTCATATGACAGTTAACTGGCCCTGATCGGGTGAGCCAGGCACACGCATCATCAATCCCTATAAACTAAACGTTCCTCCTTGTAGAAAACAGGCTCAACTACGAAGCACTCGAAGGATTGAAGAGTCTCCAGTAGAATCTATGATTCGACTGAACACTCTGGGGCTACTGACATGGATATACCCAACGGGTGCTGATGAGGGTTAATCTCGTCAATGCCCATTGTATGGACTTGGGTTTTGGAGAAGATGGGGATGATGGAAGTCACAGAACGGTTAACAGACAAGCAATACGGGACACGAGATTTACCCAGGTTCAGGCCCCCGGAGGAAAAACCCTACTCCTGCTTGTCTTCTCTTTATTACGGCAAAACCGAAATTTACAGGGGTGCGCAGATGCAATCTGGCGTGGAGGTGTGTATGCGATGGTGGAAGAGATCCTTCTCGCCGTACCCTCCTGGCCTTTATATAGATAGGAAGGTCCCGGGCTTAGAATAGTCGGTTCTGATTAGGGTTGGTACCCTTTGAAATTCTATCTAATCTAGACTTGTCCTCCAAGGAGTCGAAAACGTCATGGGCTTGGGTCACCCGAAGTCTTCATGGGCCGCATGTCTTGACGTGGGCCTTCCTTGGGCTGGACCAGGTATACCAATGTCGTGTACCCGTGGGGTATGTCTATGTCAGGTGCACACCGTTGGGATACCCGGTCCAGCCCAAGGAAGGCCCACATGAGGACACACAACCCATGAAGATTTCGGGTGGCCCAAGCCCGTGGCGATTTCGACTCCTTGGAGGACAAGTCTAGATTAGATAGAATTTCAAAGGGTATCAACCCTAATCAGTCACTCGACCTGTGGACCTGGCCTATCTATATAAAGGCCAGGAGGGCACGACGAGAAGGACAATCACCACCTCATACACACATCTCACGCCAGGTCGCATTTGCGCACCCCTGTACCTTCGATTCCACTGTAATCAAGAGCAGACAAGCAGGAGTAGGGTTTTCCCTCCCGAGGCCTAAACCTAGGTAAATCTCGTGTCCCCGTGTTGCTTGTATGTTAACCGTTCCGCGACTTGCAGCATCCCCATCTTCTCCAAAACCCAAGTCCATATAATAATGGGCATTGACGAGTCGAACCCTCGTCACTCCTGTAACCCTAGGCCCGGATGACTATATAAACCGGCCCTAGGGGGCCTTTAGGGCACCAAATCATAGATCAACCACAACCTACTTGCACAGGCGAACCTCTCTTGTAATCCATTGTAACATCTGGCTCTCGCCGATATATTACTGGATTGCTAGCATGAGTAGGATCCGATCACCACAGTCGGATCTGAACCTGGGTAAACTTGTGCTCACCGTTCCCGGAACATCCTTACGTCTCACACCCCATGTTCTCAATGCCGTCGGGACCCCCTATGGTGTACTTGTCGACAATCCGACGATAGTTTCCGCCCACCATGGGGCGGGTGAGTTTTGGAGCTTTGTTCCAGGCGGAATATGGCATGCAGGAATATGCAAAACAATCTCCATGCGTCGCGTGGTCTACGCCAGTGATGTCCCTCTCGTTCTTCTCGACGAGACTTGGATTCTAGCTACGGAGCCGATGACAACCTACACAATCATGTCCATCAGCGAGATCGATATCTATTCGGCTTCGCTGAACCTGGCCAACCCACCCTTGAGGTGATGACCATGGCGGAAGACAAATCCAGATTTGTTCTGTCCGCAGAGGCGGAAGAGTTCAAGATCCCAGAAAAACCTGAACCCACCCAGCCCGCTCCTATAGTGGAAGAAGCGGTGGAAGAAAATCCGAATCTGATCTCCCTGTTCAGATCGGATACAAGGATGAGGAATATATTCGCTTCGAATCCGTTTCTAGCAATGCCAGGGTAGAAAAAACACTCTTGAGGCATAAGATAAAGTAGATGATGAAGCTCCCCTACATCGATTACAAAGCAATCGCCGAGATCAAACAGAGCTTTGAGATGGCATAGGCGGAAACCTAGCTGTGCTGCTACCTCCAGGCCATGAACAAGAAGAAGCATTGCTTCATATACAAAGCAATCTAGTAGGGGTTCGTAGCATGGAAAACAAAAAATTTCTACTGCATGCACACAAACAAGCCAAGATCTATCTACTAGATTGTAGCAACGAGTCGATGGAGGAACTCACCCTCGAAGATTCCAAAGCGGTTAACGAGAGCAGATTCTCATGGGTGATGTAGTCGCACACTTGTCGATCTCAAGATCACGTAGACGATCCTTCCGGCGCTGCATTCCGGCAGCGCTTCCGCAGTCGGTCACACGTACGGTACTCGATGAAGACCTTCCTCTCCCTTGTTCCAGCAGGCAGCGGAGGTTGTAGCACTCTCCTCGTGATTCCGGAAGCACGACGGCGTGGTGTCGGAAGTAGAGGGGAGATCTCGCAAGGCTTCGCCTTAAGCCGGAGCGAGTATGGTGGAGTATGAGAGAGGCCTTGGTGATCTAGGGTTTAGAGGGCACCAAGGGGAGGGTGTGTCCGGCCGCTAGGGTTTGGGGAAACCCTAACTCGGCGAGTTGGGAGATCCCTAGGCGGCGGCCGCACTTGTGTGGAGGCGCCAGGAGCTAGGGTTTAGGTGTGAGGGGTAGGGGGCGCCCTACCCCTCCTTATATAGGTGGGAGGGGGCGACTTGGGAGGAGGGAGTCCTCCTCCTACTCCTCCTCATGGCCGGTGGGTGGAGGGAGTGGGACTTCCTCCCCAAGTAGGTTTCCTACTCTCCCTCCACCAAGCAAAATTCAGATTTGACTTTTCAAATTGGCGTTTGACTTTCAAACTTCGATTTGAATTCTATCTTTATTTTGCCTAGCCAATTGACCTAGTACATGATAAAACCATTCCACATTGTCATGACACATCAATGTACCCTTCCCCTCCGAAGTGTCGGACCTTCCAGACCCTTCTAGAACATTCCTGGTGAAAACACCGGAATCATTCCCAAACTCCGAAACATGACTTTCCTTATATGAATATTATTCTCCAGACCATTCCGAATCTCCTCGTGATATCCCGGATCCCATCCGAGACTCCGAACAACATTTGGTCTCTTACTCACCGTTCCATAACTACTCAACAACATCGAATCCTTAAGTGTGTCTCCCTACGGTTCGTGAATTATGTGAACATGACCGAGACACTTCTCCGATCAATAACCAATAGAGGAATCTGGAAATTCATATGGCTCCCACATATTTCTACGATTACTTTGCGATCGAATGAACCACTTACATACGATACCAATTTCCCTTTGTCTTATGATAGTTTACTTATCCGAGGTTTTGATCATCGGTATCTCTACATACCTAGTTCAACCTCGTTACCGATAAGTACTCTTTTCTCGTTCCCGTGATATGTGATCCCTTGTGAGCCAGTCACATGCTTGCAAGCTAATTGGATGACATTCCATCGAGAGGGCCCAGAGTATATCTATCCGTCATATGGATGGACAAATCCCACTCTTGATCCATGTGTCTCAAACCATACTTTCCGAACACTCAATGCCACCTTTATAGCCACCAAGTTACGCTGTGGTGTTTGATGTCATCAAAGCATCCTTCCGGTGATGGTGATTAACATGATCTCATGGTCGAAGGAATTAGGTTACTATGTATCAGAAAGCTTATAGCAAATGAACTATATTACATGACTTGATCTTTATGCTACGCTTAACTATAGGAGTATGTCCATCACATCATTTCCTAATGATATGACCCTATTGTTAATAACATCTCTATGTTCATGATCAGGAAACCATGATCATATATTAACCAACAAGCTAGTTTAACAAGAGGCTTTACTAGGGACTCTTTTATGTTTAAAAATCACACAAGTATTAATGTTTCCGGTTAATACAATTATAGCATGGTATGTAAACATTTATTATAAGTATGAAGATATGATAATAACCACTTTATTATTGCCTCTTGGGCATATCTCCAACAGTCTCCCACTTGCACTAGAGTTAATAATCTAGTTTCAAACCTTTGTGTATTCAACACCTATGGCTTTCTGGTGTCGTATGTACACGATTGCTAGTGGTCAGCTGATCTCCGAATCTGACACTTCTAGGTCCGTGTGTAATTGCATGTCTTTGCGTCTCTACGCATCACTCATTCTCTAATGAGATGGCTTTGTACAAATTTGGTCCTTTGGTGTGACATTTAGTTCTTTGGGGTTAAAACATGTTGATAATATTGTCGTACAATATATCTTCATAGTATTATCCCTGCTGTGAACTACACCTAGTTTGATAATAAACTACTTGACACAAATGCCCTCTTTTGCTGCTATAATAGCAATTATATACTTAGCCTTTTGTTGTAGTATCTGTCACAATGTCTTAACTTTGGAACTCATCCAAATTCATTATGGAACTTACTTTCCATCATATTGTGCCACCCTTAGTTTAGATTGAGATAAACTTAATTTGTACTTTGTGACAAAACTAGTATCAATGTAATACATTTACAATGAACTAACCATCTATTTGTCACTTCTACAAAATAATATATTCTTAATTCTTCTAAAAGATCATAAGAATATCTTTACTATCGTCCAATAATCATCCTATGAATCATTCTGGTATATGCTCATAACATTTAGAGCATAGGACATATCTGGATTTGTACACATCACAGCATGATTGATAAAATACTCTTTGTGATTGTATCTATCAAGTATCAAAAATACTTAAATCTTTATTCAATCCTTCCTGTGCAACAAGAACTTTTCTTGTAGTTTCTATATTGAACTCATTCAATATCTCATCTATGTACTTCTGGCACAACCATATTGGCGTCACAATTTATCTATATAGACATTGATGCCAAATATTCGGGTTCTGCCTAAGTCTTTCATCGAGATGAAATTCTTATCCTATGTTAATAAAAAGATACATCATTTCCAATCAACAATATGTCTTCCACATAATGTATTAGAAACATGTCTTAGCGCTCCCACTTAATTTCTTGCAAATGGAAGCATCTTCATCGTCTCCGATGAAATTAAACTATTTTAACAGTTTCATCATAGTGAAGATTCCAACTCCGCGATGCTTACTTCAACCATTGAAGTTTGCATATGCTTTTACATCCTTTGAATTAACAAAAACCTTTGGACCGTGTCATGCACATGTCTTAGGTAACCATTCTATTAGAAGAACTTGTTTTGTTTATTCAACTACCACATAACAAAATTATATGTAGTGGTTGCTACATTAATCCGTCTAGACTAAATATCGCATAATGAAAGATCGGATCTTGTCATAGTCAACTATTTGAATATTGTCGTGAACTCTTTCCCGACATGTCGATAATTTCATAGATGTGAAACATCCATGTCTATTTCTTTATAGATCCAAATACGACTGTAAGGTCTTGTACCTTTCCAGAGGGTCTTTCAAGTTCAAAGCTTGATCTCTCGTATATGGAACTATCACGGATTTTATGGCTTCAAGCCATTTGACGGAGTCAGGGCCCATCATCGCTTCTTTGCATGTAGTCGGATCATTATTGTCAAATAATGATTTAACTCTCAAATCTTGGTATTTGATTGTTTACCCGATCTACTTGTTTTAATAGGAACTTAGAGCTTCGTGACCACAAGTTTTGGGGCACGTGAGCCATGAGCATTGTTGCTGCTTCCGGAACACTTTTTGGCGCTGTGCAACTTTGCACATACAGCTAAGGTTCTTTTAACCTTATCAGAGTTCTATTGTCCTCCCACTTATCTTATCACGAAAAATTCCTTCTCAAAGAAACTTGACGTTCTAAGAGACAAACACTTTTGTCTCCGATGTTATGGAGGAATTCTTAACAGTTATTCGAAAATAACATACAAAGACAGGTTCATCCGACTTTGATTGCAAACATATTTCTTATGCATAGCATACCAATGTTTAAGAAAGGACAACTTGGATTTTATCCCAAACCATAACTTTATATGGTGTCAATTCAACGGATTATGATGGAGCTTTTTTCAGTGGAAAAACGGTAGTCTCTAAAGCTTTTAATCTTTAAAATATAATGGCAGTTTTATGAATTACACCTTTGATCTTACCATGTCAAACAAGGTTTAATTACATATCTCGAACGCTCCATACTCTTATGGTGTTTCGGGAAATGCAAATCCACGGAACGATTCCTTAAATCTTAGGTGTTTTATGCTAAACTTGTAACTCAAATATCTTCCTTTATGATCTTATCATAAACTATTTATATTCTTATTACAATGATTTTGCACTTCATCTTGAAAGTCTTTGAACTTTTCAAATGTTTCATACTTCATCCTTATTAAGTAAATATTCATATATTCACTCAAATTTTCGGAGAAAGCATATGAAGTTGAAATCCACCGCTCTTGACTACACATGATGGACTTCATACAACAATATGTACAAGTTCCAATAAGCTAGTCATTCGTTCCCTTTTGGCGTATGAACGAAGTTTTAATTATCTCTAGGAAAGTTTCACGAGTGTCATTTGATCAAAATATCAAAAGACTCCAAAATTCCATCCACATGGAGTTTCTTCATGTTTTCTTTCCAATATAATTTAAACGGCGATGTCACTTCCTAAGTGATCTTTCTTATCAATTGTCTTTCGACATTTTTAGCAATATTTTATGGATGTGATTTATCCAACGAGATTTGTAAACCATCCATATTTTATGGATTATGACAATTATTTGAACAACCCTTTTGTTCTCATAATACCTGATAAAACAAATCTTGAAGGCAAGCTTTGATGTTAACGAGAAACACATCAACACTTTATTTGTTCTCGATGAACATCATCACATATTCTCTTGCTAGTTACTTAGGCCATTGTAGTTCATGAATTGTGTTGTTTCGTATGACGATTCACACCAACAAATTCAGTATTAAATACTTAAGAACCACATTGTTTAATAAGCAAAGAATATATCCATAACATGTATGTCATCTATATACCTAAGCTGAACAATTCTAGTCTTTACTTTTTTGCCAAATATTTATGAGATTCTCTTTCAGTATTTCCTTTTTTGTTTGAAAGAATCTATCAACATCAATAGTGGAGTCACACACATGACACATAGTCCAAAGCGTGTATAATTAAATGCCAATGTCTTTGGACTTGCACTTTGAAGTAGATCACCATCATCAAATGTTTGGTGTGCTTTCAAATTCCATTCTTTAGTAATCTCTTGGTGTAGTAAATATTTTACCTACATCAAATATTCACCCTTCTCATGGAATTATTGATGATCAAGCTACTTTAGCTTATAATGGTGAATCGCGAGTATAATGTTGCTCTCCAAAACCTTTTGGAGGATTAGGACAACTAGTGTCTCCAATCTTTTGTAAATTCGCATCAAATATGAGAACATAAACTTTGCCATATTATACTCTATCATGTTGTAACCAAAACATCATTTCAGATATCGCAATATCTTCCATACATGATGGTTTCTGAAACAACTCTTTCAACTCCTAGATTACCTTGATATTGAAACTATCTTTCGAATATCAAGAATCATGGAGACAAACATGATACTTATACACTAACACTGGAATTGTCACTCTTGATTTAATACCAATTATTAAACTTCATGGAGTAACCGGAACTTACTGAAAGTTTGCAATAGGACTTTTTAAACTTTAGATTAACACTTCAAAACAATACGATACCAGTTCATAAAGTAACTAACCAGAATTCTATAGTTCTATCATCTCAATTATAACTAAGCGCAAGGTGGTAAACGAATGCCAATGACTACAACAATTATGCAAATTCACTTTGATTTAATTTATGATAAATAGTGTTCAACTTTTAATCATATTGCCGTTAAACTCCCACTCAAAACAATATCCCTCACATTATTTTAGTGATCACACGAACCAAATCCACCACATCAAAACCGATCATCACGAGAGTTGATGTAGCTTCAATGGCGAATAATCAACATGTTCATCATATCTACTATATGACTCATGCTTTACCTTTCGGTGATCCGTGTTCCGAGACCATGTCTGTACATGCTAGGCTCGTCAAGATCAAACCTTAGCTTCCGCATGAGAAAATTTGGCTTGCTCACGTTGTATACACTCGCAGAATCTATCACACCCGATCATCACGTGGTGCTTCAAAACAACGAGCTTTAGCAACGGTGCTTACTAAGGACGAACACTTTAAAACTTGAAATTGTGTGCTTGAGGGGTCATCTTATAATGCTACCGTCGTTAATTAAGCAATACAAGATGCATAAAAGGATTAACATCACATGCAATTCATAATATGTGATATGATATGGCCTTTATTCTTGTGCTTCCGATCTCCATCTTTAAGCACGGACATGATCTCCATCATCACCAGCAAGGCGTCAAGGTCAATGGCGCCGCTTCATGGTTGTCATCCACCAGCATCAACTATTACAACTACTTTGAATAATATACACGTGGGTCTTAAAGGAATTTAAAAGACAACCATATGGCTCCTGTCGGTTGCCAACTTACGATAAGGAACATTGCATACATCATATATAATCACAATCATGGCCATATCACATCACAACACACTCCTGCAAAACAAAGTTAGACGCCTCTAATTTTCTTTGCATGTTTTACGTGGTTTGGGGCTTTCAATAAGTGTCGTTCTAACTTACGAACAAGAACCACAACGTTGATGTTTGAACTATCAAGTGCCCGTTGTAAATTGAATCTTTACTATGATGGGAGAGACAGACACCCGCAAAGCCACTTATGCAATACAAGTTGCATGTCGAGCGTGGAGCAAGTCTCATGAACGATGTCATGTAAGGTTAGCCCGGGCCGCTTCATCCCACCATACCGCAAGAAGCAAAGTACACAAGAAGCAATTGATAATAAAAGCACCACCGCCCACAATGACCATTGTGTTCTACTCGTGCAATAGATCTACATATAGACACGGCTCTGATACCACTGTAGGGGTTCGTAGCATGGAAAACAAAAAAATTCTACCGCATGCACACAAACAAGCCAAGATCTATCTACTAGATTGTAGCAACGAGTCGATGGAGGAACTCACCCTCGAAGATTCCAAAGCGGTTAACGAGAGCAGATTCTCGTGGGTGATGTAGTCGTACACTTGCCGATCTCAAGATCGCGTAGACGATCCTTCCGGCACTGCGTTCCGGCAGAGCTTCCGTAGTCGGCCACACGTACGGTACTCGATGGAGACCTTCCTCTCCCTTGTTCCAGCAGTCAACGGAGGTTGTAGCACTCTCCTCGTGATTCCGAGAGCACGACGACGTGGTGTCGGAAGTAGAGGGGAGATCTCGCAGGGCTTCGCCTTAAGCCGGAGCGAGTATGGTGGAGTATGAGAGAGGCCTTGGTGATCTAGGGTTTAGAGGGAACCAAGGGGAGGGTGTGGCCGGCGGCTAGGGTTTGGGGAAACCCTAACTCGGCGAGTTGGGAGATCCCTAGGCGGCGGCTGCACTTGTGTGGAGGCGCCAGGAGCTAGGGTTTAGGTGTGAGGGGTAGGGGGGCGCCCTACCCGTCCTTATATAGGTGGGAGGGGGCGACTTGGGAGGAGGGAGTCCTCCTCCTACTCCTCCTCATGGCCGATGGGTGGAGGGAGTGGGACTTCCTCCCCAAGTAGGTTTCCTACTCTCCCTCCACCAAGCAAACTTCAGTTTTGACTTTTCAAATTGGCGTTTGACTTTCAAACTTCGATTTGAATTCCCTATTTATTTTGCCCAGACAATTGACCTAGTACATGATGCAACAATTCCACATTGTCATGACACATCCATGTAGCCTTCCCCTCCGGAGTGCCGGACCTTCCAGACCCTTCTAGAACATTCCTGGTGAAAACACCGGAATCATTCCCGAACTCCGAAATAGGACTTTCCTTATATGAATCTTATTCTTCGGACCATTACGGATCTCCTCGTGATATCCCGGATCCCATCCGAGACTCCTAACAACATTCGGTCTCTTACTCATCATTCCATAACTACTCAACAACATCGAATCCTTAAGTGTGTCTCCCTACGGTTCGTGAATTATGCGGACATGACCGAGACACTTCTCCGATCAATAACCAATAGAGGAATCTAGAAATTCATATGCTCCCACATATTTCTATGATTACTTTGAGATCGAATGAACCACTTACATACGATACCAATTTCCCTTTGTCTCACGATAGTTTACTTATCCGAGGTTTTGATCGTCGGTATCTCTGCATACCTAGTTCAATCTCGTTACCGATAAGTACTCTTTTCTCGTTCTCGTGATATGTGATCCCTTGTGAGCCAGTCACATGCTTGCAAGCTAATTGGATGACATTCCACCGAGAGGGCCCCGAGTATATATATCCGTCATATGGATGGACAAATCCCACTCTTGATCCATGTGTCTCAAACCATACTTTCCGAAAACTCAATGCCACCTTTATAGCCACCCAGTTATAGTGTGGTGTTTGATGTCATCAAAGCATCCTTCCGATGATGGTGATTAACATGATCTCATGGTCGAAGGAATTAGGTTACTATGTATCAGAAAGCTTATAGCAAATGAACTATATTACATGACTTGATCTTTATGCTACGCTTAACTATAGGAGTATGTCCATCACATCATTCTCCTAATGATATGACCCTGTTGGTAATAACATCTCTATGTTCATGATCAGGAAACCATGATCATATATTAACCAACAAGCTAGTTTAACAAGAGGCTTTACCAGGGACTCTTTAATGTTTACAAATCACACAAGTATTAATGTTTCCGGTTAATACAATTATAGCATGGCATGTAAACATTTATCATAAGTATGAAGATATGATAATAACCACTTTATTATTGCCTCTTGGGCATATCTCCAACAAGGAGGGCCGCCTGGCTTTGCTTTGTCTGATCTGCAGATCTTGGCGGGTAGGGTGGTTGGGATTCGCGGTGTCTTTGGATGGCCTGTTGCAGTGTGGTGGCAGACTTTACGGGCTCATCGGGGCTCGGCCAGACCGCCATGGGACTGGTATGCCTCCACGAAGGATTTACGATACCTCTAGGCCTGACCGGACCTATGAAAGACTGGTTTGTCTACGGCCGCGTCCGGTCGACTACCGTCTTCGACGGTGGAGGCAGTTCCCGCCCGTGTGGTCGCGGTCCTGTGGGTCCTATTTCATTTCTACCCATGCCGCAATGTTGTAGACCCCGTGACGGCTTTCTCGGTGAGACGATGATGGTGGATTTGAGACCGGAGTGGTGCATGCTGTGGGCGGCAAGTTTGGTGGTGGCAAGGCCTCGCCCTCACGGGTCTCCTGTGCAACGACTCGTCTGGGGTTGGTGGATAGGGTCCTCAGAAGAAATCCTTGTCGGCTCGACCGACACCGACGTGGTGTCGCCTGCGGGTGATATCTTCCTTCCTTGAGGGCGTCGTGGTTACCCTTCTTCCACTCCCCTCTGTGTGCCGAGGGAAACCCTAGGGCCAGTCTGTGGTCCGGGAAGCAACAGTTTCTTCCCCTCTTGAGGGTGCTGCTTGGTGCTTGTCGAGTCGGGGCTAGGAGCGGGTTGGGCATTCTTCGGAGGGCGCAGCGGTTGCAGTCTTTCACGTCTAGTTGATCCGTCTCCGTCTCTTTCTTTTCTGTTTTTTCCTTGTGTTAGCTCGGGTGTGTGTGCGCTGCTGCCTCAATATCTTGGGCTTATAGCTCCTATGCGACGTCTTTACGCGGAATTGGAAGGAACACAACATCGTTGAAAAGAATAGTTCGCATGCGACGCTTGTGAGGCAGCTAATAGCCCAGGGCCACACGGGCCATAAAACGGTCGTTAAGGACACATTTAACTTTGTTCCAAGATTAGGGTTAAGCCAAACCGGTCGGTTGGGACAGCCAGTCAAGCCAGTCAAACCAACCGCTTCCGACCGAGAGCGCGTGTTACACTGACTGTAGCTTCCCCGATGGCAGCGTCGGACCTCACCCATCATTCTCGGCGGCGGCGGCAGGGCAATTCTTTTAGGCGACGACACTTTCGTTCGACGGCGAAGGTGGTGAGTGTCATTTGAAATCTAATTCCTCCCCCATTCTTCTCAATTCGAGATCTAAGCGTGTCCACTGATGCTAGATTGTGGAGGCGAGGGTGTGCTGAACGGGGCGAGGGGGAACGAGATGGAGCATGGAGAGGGGACTTCTAATCAGTATATCCCGTATCTCTGCACTTAATTTCTCTAAGGTTGAGCTATTTGTTCGCTTCCGCTAGCTCACAGTGCCCGCCAAAAACAGGGGAGACGATGTTGCGCGCCAAACCTTCAAATTTCGCATCAATTTCTTTCCCTCTAGGGCTGTTTTAGTTCATGGCAACACGCAGATCATTGAGAGAGACACAGTTGTTAAATGGGAGGTGGAATTAGAACATGTTGATCCCCAAGAGCTAATAAACATGGGAGAGGAGGCGGTGAGGAAAATGGTGGAAAAAATTGGGGATATTGTGATTTGGGGGCCAGAGCAAGAAGTTTCTTTGTTACGATTTGATGATTACAAATGTGACTATGTTAGGGTTGAGACAGGTGAACATATAGTTGATGAAATCGAGGAGCGAAACGGTTGGACAAGCAAAATTGTTCTGTTTTTAGCACATCTCATTGATCTGGAACCTGATTCGAGGGTTGGATATGTGGCCTCGAAGCTGGCTGCTCAGATGGTCGAGGATGATTGGGCTGCACAAAGGCAAGTAATGCCTATACTTACTGAGTTGGAAGTGTTAACAGTAGAGGAGGATGCTAATGCACAAGGGGAGGCTGCAGATGGTAATGCACAAAGGATTGTAACTGTTGATTGGAATTCAGTTGAGATACATGACCGGACTGATTTAGTCATTGCACCAATAGATGACATTGAAATGGCAAAGCTTTTTGGCATTCCTATAGATGTTAGAGACAAGGAGAAGAAGAGGGATGAATCTGCAAATGATGGTGACAACCATTTAAGAGATGAAGAGGTAGATATAGATCTAGAGTTGTTGGAAAATGCTGCAGTTCATGTCGATGATGCACATGATGATGAGCTAGTAACAGTTTATGACAAAGAGGACCCAGTTATTGAAGTTGGGAGATTGTTTCCAAGCATGGATGAATTCAGGATGTGTTTCAGGACATATGCAGTCAAACGTGAGTTTGCTACCAAGACAATGTGGACTGATAAAAAGCAGTTCTATGCAAAATGCATAGGTTATGATGGTGGTGCCAAGCCTTGCAAGTGGTATATATCCGCTAGACGCCAACATGATGGAAGGACAATAAGAGTGAATCAAATTCCAAAACCTCATACTTGCATTACAAGTTCTAAAACAGTTACAAAGATGACATCACAATTATGGGTTGCAGAAAAGATCAAGCCCATTTTAGCCACAACACCAAACAACACTGCAAAGAGATTGAAAATAGACTTGGAAAAGCAGTACCCCATTAAGCTGAATTATACTACAGTGTGGAAGGCAAAGCAAAGGGCAATGAAAGATATATATGGTGATTGGGTAAATACCTTTCGAATGCTTTATAACTTCAAAGCAGAAGTAGAGAAGAGGTCACCTGGAAGTGTTGTGGAGATAGATACTGAGGTAACAGCTGATGGGAAAGTCTTCTCTAAATTCTTCATGGCTTTAAAGCCTTGCATCGATGGCTTCAAAGCAGGGTGCCGTCCATATTTGAGTATATACTCATATTTCTTGACTGGAAAGTGGAATGGTCAACTAGCAGCATGCAATGCTTTAGATGGACACAATTGGATGTTCCCTGTAGCTATTGGCATGTTTCAGTCTGAGACAGAGGCATCATGGACATGGTTCATGATGCAGTTGAAAAGATGCATAGGGCCAGTCTCTCCATTGGCAGTGCACACAGATGCATGTAAAGGTTTAGAAAATGTAGTGAAGATTGTTTTCCCTCATGCTGAGCAGGGGGAGTGCTTCGGCCATATGTGGATGAATTTGATCAAAAAATTCAGAGGAGATGATTTTGGACGCATGCGGCCAACAACAAGATCTTACACCAGACAGACACATTCATATCACCTTGAGAAGATTAATGCAGCATGCTCTAAGGAGGATAGGGTCAAGTTTTGTACATGGTTGGAAACCTACCATTCTCTTTTATGGTATAGGTCAGGTTTTAACACTGCCATCAAATGTGATCATATCAACAATAATTTGGCAGAAAGTTTCAACAACAAAGTGAAGGAGTTAAAAGATTTGCCTGTCCATGACATGGTTGACCGGATCAGGATCATGATCATGAGGTTGTGGGAATTGAGAAGAAGGCTTGGTGATGTTCTTCAAGGAGATAAGCTTCCTGATGTTGTGCAGCAGGTGGTCAACAAGAGCATAAATCTTGCACATTTGCGTGTTGAGAAATCCTCATTGTGGGGTGCTGAAGTCAGAGATACAAAGACTGGCAGGAGGCATGTTGTTGACACTCAATTGCATGAATGCACATGCCTTGAGTGGCAACACACTGGGAAGCCTTGTGAGCATGCCATACTTTTCTTGGCCTCCAAACACAAGCTAAATATGCACCCATATTTGCATAAGTATTATTCTGTAGCAAAATTCAAGGCTGCATACGGAACACCAATTCCAGCACTTGCAGATCAGTCTCAGTGGCCTGAAGTGGACATTCAGTTCTCCTTGTGTCCTCCTTTGATGAAAAGAAAGGCTGGCAGGCCCAAGCAGAGTAGATTCAAGGCTTGGTTTGAGAAAGGTGGGAGCAGCAAGAAGGAAAAGAAAGATGAAAAGAAATATGCCAAGCCAAAAAGGGCCCAAAAAGGTAACAAGAATAGATGCAAACTCTGTGAAGAACTTGGACACCGAGCTGGCTCTACCAAGTGCAGATACACTGCTGAAAAGCCAAAGAATGTTCATCCAAAATCTATCCCATTTCTTGTTGATGATTTTTCTCCCCCAGCTAACTTGCTTGTTTTCAGGAGGAAGTATGGAGAAAAAGGCCCACTTCTTGTTGTTGATGAATGCTGGCCAGTGAAAAGGGCAAGAATCAATGGCCAAAGAAAGAAGAGAACTAACCAGATCATGTTTGGTGCTGCTGAGGTGCAATCTGAACTTGTTTTGGAGGATGATGTGCAAACTGTTGAGGCTTTAGGGCACACCGTTTCTGATTTGGAAGCTCTGGTGCAAAATGAGGGGCAAAATGAGCATGTTGTTGAGGCTCTAGTGCAAAATGAGCATGTTGTTGAGGCTCTGGTGCAAAATGAGTATGTTGTTGAGGCTCTGGTGCAAAATGAGCCTGTTGTTGAGGCTCTGGTGCAAAATGAGCCTATTGTTGAGGCTCTGGTGCAAAATGAGCCTGTTGTTGAGGCTCTGGTGCAAACTGACCATGTTGATGAGGCTCTGGTGCAAAGTGACCATGTTGATGAGGCTCTGGTGCCAGATTGTGTTGTTGAGGAGGTGCAAGAGATGAAGGAGACTCTTGGACGTGCTGTGGGGAGGCCAGATGGTAATGGTAAGAAAAAGAAGAGCATAAACCTGTTGTGTGGTGTGAAACTTGTGAAGGAGAAGAAAACGAGGGGTGAGAAGAGCCAAAAGAAATAAACTTTGAATTTGGCACTTGTTGTTGTTGTAAACATTTGTTATTGTAATAATTTGGCAGTTGTTGTTGTTGTAAACATTTGTTATTATAATAATTTGGCACTTGTTGTTGATAATTTGAACAAAATTCAAATATGATGGTAAATTTGAATTTCAACAAATGTACTTTTCTATGTTTGTATGAGCTTCCAACGTTTTTCTCATATGTAGAGTACAACTCATCCTCACCCTGATCCCTTTTGTGAAGTACAACTCACCCTCACCCAAAATGTGGTAGAAATGGGCTCCAAAGCTAGGGTAAACCACCCCATTTCTAAGCAAGTCTTTTTCGACCATTTCTAAAACCAAGTTTGATATTTTTCCTCACAACTATGTCACATAAAATGACACCATGCGAAGGTTTTGTATTTTGTTGATTTTTTTGAATTAGTTATGCACATTTGAATGTCTAGTCAAACTTTTTGAAGGGTTTTCATAAATATTCTTAGCTAGGGACTGAGACTCACAAAACTAGCATTGGATCTATGATGAAATAGCATGTTGTGAACCTAAAAATGATTTTTACAAAAAATCATCAGCATTAAAATCATGTACCTGTAGTTCATATCTTACCCACTTCCAACCGGTTTGGCAGGATTTGCCTTTTTCACCAGGGATGGAATAAAAGGTTTGAGATACTCAAGTTGGGAAATTGTACATGCTAGGTGGTCTAGTATTTTTGAAAAATAGGATGTTACCATTTTGAAACTTCAATTTGGTGGTTGCTTCACAAATCCCCCCTCTTTCGGCACTTAGAAAATAGAAAATGGATTTTCTATGCGTCGAAAAGGAAAACTTTGTGCTACAACATTGTTAGTCATACCATTATACACATGCATGCCCAATATGGGCACATTATCACAAACTATGCCTTGATTCTAGCCATATCATTGGTCATTTGACCCGAAAGCCAAAAAACCTCGGAGGAGATAGGTCATTTTGTGAAGGTTTTTTTGAAATATGATCAATAGACCAAGTTTGATATTTTTCCTCACAACTATGTCACATAACATGACACCATGCGAAGGTTTTGTATTTTTTTGATTTTTTTGAATTAGTTATGCACATTTGAATGTCTGGTCAAACTTTTTGAAGGGTTTTCATAAATATTCTTAGCTAGGGGCTGAGGCTCACAAAACTAGCATTGGATCTCTGATGAAATAGCATGTTGTGAACCTAAAAATGATTTTTACAAAAAATCATCAGCATGAAATCATGTACCTGTAGTTCATATCTTACCCATTTCCAACCGATTCGGCATGATTTGTCTTTTTCACCAGGGATGGAATAAAAGGTTTGAGATACTCAAGTTGGGAAATTGTACATGCTAGGTGGTCTAGTATTTTTTTTAAATAGGATGTTACCATTTTGGAACTTCAATTTTGTGGTTGCTTCACAAATCCCCCCTCTTTCGGCACTCAGAAAATAAAAAATGGATTTTCTGTGCGTCGAAAAGGAAAACTTTGTGCTACAACATTGTTAGTCATCCCATTATACACATGCATGCCCAATATGGGCATATTATCACAAACTATGCCTTGATTCTAGTCATATTATCGGTTATTTGATCCGAAAGCCAGAAAATCTCGGAGGAGATAGGTCATTTTGTGAAGGATTTTTTGAAATATGATCAATAGACGAAGTTTGATATTTTTCCTCACAACTATGTCACATAACATGACACCATGCGAAGGTTTTGTATTTTTTTTTTAAAATTAGTTATGCACATTTGAATGTCTGGTCAAACATGTGAAACCCCGTTCACTGTTGTATTCACCCGCGGAATCTGGCTTGCTTACGTTGTATTCACCCGCGGAATCAAAGACACCCGATCATCACGTGGTGCTTCGAAGCAGCAAGCTTTGGCAACGGTGCATACTAAGGGTGAACACTTTAGAACTTGAAATTTATGTGTATGAGGGATCATCTTATAATGCTACCGTCGTCTACTAAGCAATACAAGATGCATAAAGGATTAACATCACATGCAATTCATAATATGTGATATGATATGGCCTTTCTTCTTTGTGCTTCCGATCTCCATCTTCAAGCACGGACATGATCTCCATCATCACCGGCATAGCATCAAGGTCAATGACGCTTCTTTATGGTTGTCGTCCACCAGCTTCAACTATTACAACTATTTTGAATAGACACGCAGGTCTTAACAGAAATTAAAGACAACCATATGGCTCCTGCCGGTTGCCAACTTACAATAAGGAACATTGCATACATCAAATATAATCACAATCATGGCCATATCACATCACCGCACACCCCTGCAAAACAAAGTTAGACGCCTCTACTTTCTTTGCATATTTTACGTGGTTTGGGGCTTTCAATAAGTGTCGTTCTAACTTACGAACAAGAACCACAACATTGATACTAGCATTGTTGATCACCGTTGTAAATTGGATCTTTACTATGCTAGGAGAAACAGGCACCCAAAGCCACTTATGCAAAACGAGTTGCATGTCAAGCGTGGAGCAAGTCTCATGAACGATGTCATGTAAGGTTAGCCCGGCCGCTTCATCCCAACATACCGCAAGATGCAAAGTACGAAAAGCAATCTACAATAAAAGCATCAACGCCCACAATGACCATTGTGTTCTACTCGTGCAACAGATCTACATATAGACACGGCTCGATACCCTTTGTAGGGGTTCGTAGCATGGAAAACAAAAATTTTCTATCGCATACAAACAAACAAGCCAAGATCTATCTACTAGATTGTAGCAACGAGTCGATGGAATAACTCACCCTCGAAGATTCCAAAGTGTTTAACGAGAGCAGATTCTCGTGGGTGATGTAGTCGTACTCTTCCGATCTCAAGATCGCAGAGACGATCCTTCCGGCGCGCCTCATAGCGCTCCTGATCGGTCACATCGTTCGGTACTCGGCGAAGACCTTCCTCTCCTTGTTCCAGCAGCGGAGGTTGTAGCACTCTCCTCGCGATTCCGGCAGACAACGGCGTAATGCAGGAGGTAGAGGGGAGATCCAGGCTTCGCTTAAGCGGTGCGAGTATGGTGGAGCTTATGAGAGAGGCTATTAGTGGTCTAGTAATTAGACACACCAATTAGAGGGCTCTAAACCAATTAGAAGGCTCTAAACCGAATAGCTCTAAACCGGGTCTAGATCTAGGGTTTAGTTTAGAGGATAGGAAACTTGTGTGTCTAGGAGGGAGCCTGCCCTCCTTATATAGGTTGGAGGCTGGCGGCCAAGGGAGGAGTTCCTCCCAACTCGGCCTAGGAGGTGCGGCCAAGGGAGGAACCTCCTCCAACTCGGCCTCCACCTCTCCTCCTCTTTTCCCACTTCCCAAAACTCGTTTGACTTTCAAACTAGCTTGACTTTTCAATTTAGGATTTAAATAAATCCTTTATTTGGGACAGAAGAATACTTAGTACATGATGCAATCATTCCAATATGTAATGACACACTCATGTACCCTTCCCTCCGGAGTGCCGGACATTCGGGACCTTCTAGAATGTTCCCATGAAAACACTAATCATTCCGCTACTCAAAGCAGGACTTTCCTTATATGAATCTTATTCTCCGGAACATTCCGGATCTCCTCGTGATATCCCGGATCCCATCCGAGACTCCGAACAACATTCGGTCTCTTTCTCATAATACCATAACTACTCAAAACAACGTCGAATCCTTAAGTGTGTCTCCCTACGGTTCGTGAATATGCGGACATGATCGAGACACTTCTCCGAACAATAACCAATAGAGGAATCTGGAAATTCATATGGCTCCCACATATTTCTACGATTACTTTGCGATCGAATGAACCACTTACATACGATACCAATTTCCCTTTGTCTCACGATATGTTACTTTATCCGAGGTTATGATCGTCGGTATCTCTGCATACCTAGTTCAACCTCACATCGATAAGTACTCTTTCTGCCTCGTGATATGTGATACCTTGTGACCCAGTCACATGCTTGCAAGCTAATTGGATGACATTTCACCGAGAGGGCCCAGAGAATATCTATTCGTCATGTGGATGGACAAATCCCACTCTTGATCCATGTGTTTCAACCAATACTTTCCGAACACTCAATGCCACCTTTATAGCCACCCTGTTACGGTGTGGTGTTTGATGACATCAAAGCATCCATCCAAGAAGGTGATATGCATGATCTCATGGTCGAAGGAATTAGGTTACTATGTATCAGAAAGCATATAGCAATTGAACTATTGAAATGACTTGATCTTTATGCTACGCTTGTCTATAGGAGTATGTCCACCATATCATTCTCCTAACGATATGATCTTGTTTGTTGATAACATCTCAATGTTCATGACAAAGAAACCACATCATCAATCAACCAACAAGCTAGTGAAGTATAGAGGCTATACTAGGGACTTCAAATTAAGTTTACAAATCACACAAGTATTAATGGTTTCCTTGTTAATACTATTATAGCATGAATGTAAACATTTATCATAAACACAAAGATATATTATAATAACTATATTTATTATTGCCTCTAGGGCATATCTCCAACAACAGCGTGGCACACTCCATTGACCGTTGGACCGAGCGTGGCATGCGAGGGCGCTGGGCGGGGTGGGCTGCACCATGCATGCATGCTATGTATCGCGTCGCAGTCTAGATATTTTGCGTGCAGCCAACCGATGCAGCAGCTCGGCAGCGTATTTACTCCCTCCGTCGCATTAAATAAGTGTACTTCTAACAACTTTCTTCAGTCAAACTTACTCCTCTCCGGTTCATGCGCCATAGAAAAAGTCAATATTTATGAAATTTGACTACAGATATAAGAAAAAATATCAAAATCTAAAATATGTAATAAATATAAGGTACAACGTGGCATACTCCATTGACCGTTGGACCGAGCGTGTCATGCGAGGGCGCTGGACGGGACGGGCTGCATCATGCATGCATGCTATGCAGCTGCCTCTCGCGTCGTAGTCTAGCTATTTTGCGTGCAAGAGCGCTGTATCGTATTTACTTCCTCCGTCGCATTAAATAAGTGTACGTCTAACAATTTTCTTCAGTCAAACTTACTCCTCTCCGGTTCATGCGCCATAGAAATAATATCAAAATCTAAAATATGTAATAAATATAATTAGATTCACCATAACACATACTTTTATATTATATAAAATTGATATTATAAACTTAGTTTCATACTCCTTCTATTCCTTCCAATTGACATCCCTCTGATTACTCCCACCAATTTTTCGGCGATTTTTCTTCTCACCCGTTGAGTTTCTATTTGTGAGTTTGTTGCATGCGGTGTGTAAAAACGAACGAGTTTGTTGTATATCGTGTGACAACTACCTTGATCCTAGATTCCTGCATTTATTACCGAGTAAATCAAGGCCAAATTATATTTTCTCTTTTATTTTTTACTGCCAATGAACAACTACCTTGGACGTTTTTCCCCTCTTTCCCATTAATGCATGCATGCATGCAGGGGCAGGGGCGACGGTGCAGGGGTTACGTCGCATCCTAGCAATTTTTTTTGCAATGACCGCATTGATCATGCACGCGGCTACGCTCGCTGCCTACACGCAACGCAGCGCACGCAGCTGCGCTAACGCTGGATTCCCACGCCGTCCTTCACGCCCCGCCCTCTATAAATAGGGAAAACGCCTTTGCCTCCTCATCTCATCTTGCCCCTCATATTCAACCTCGAGCCCGTCCCTTTGCCTCCTCCCAGCCCCAAAACACTCCGGCGACCATGGCGACCTCCCCCTCCACTTCCCTTCGGATTCCGAAGTAAGCGACGAGGACAACCACCCGAACCACAAGCAGGTCTAGGAGCAGGAGGCGCCTACGCGCCCGAGGCATGGCAAAAGGGGGGGCGACACAAAGCCCCACCCTCCCCCTAGGTCCAGGGCCACATCGTCCACAACCCCCTCCCCGGCGGCAACTCCCCGACGATGGCCCCTCTGAAGAGTATTGGAAGGCGACGGAGAAGGAGGAGGAGGCGGAGCTGGCTGCTTACGCCAAGTGGGAGGAGAAGCAGGCCGCGCGCGCCTTGAAGAAAAGGCGCAAACGGGAGAAGGAGGACCGACGGGAGGCCAATCGCTGGGCCTTCCAGGAGGAGCAGCGGCGGCGGGAGCAACGAGAGAGGGTGGCGGCTTGGAATGCTGCGGCGGCGGCGGCTTGGAGGGCGGCGACACCGGCACCGCCCCCACCGCCGATGGAGTAGGGAGGCAGCCGAGCTAAACCCACGTAGTAGCGGGCCCCGTAGTAGCTAGGGTTAGGGTTTAGCCCAGGGTTTAGGTGCCTAGTTGCCCTCCCTTCTATATTGTACCCCTTTTATTTTATTGTAATGTTATCGGGCTATCTAATATATGTAATGTTATCTAATATATTATCTATCCCGTGTTTTACTCGTGCCTGTAATATTTATAATATGTTATCACTCGACTTGTGTTTTATTGTATTGTCATTTGTCAAAACACCCAAAACAACAAGTGCATAAAAACAAAAGACACAAAAACAAGTTCTCAAATAATACTCGTGCAATATTTATAAAATGAGTGAAATTAGAAAAGCTCAAAAGGAAGAATAAGTTAACGTTATGATGGTTGATTATTTTCAAACAACATATGGTTCATTTTCAAACAAAACATTTACATATTTACATAAGTTAAAGGGGCGCCCAAGTTATGTCAGTTAAATGGATGCCCTTGGCCTTCATTTATATATTTACTTTCGCAAAAAATAAAAGATTGCGACCTGAGCATGAGTATCTGCAGATCCACACGTCCCTAGTTAGATTGTAACATGAGTACGCTTTTTTTGCCCAATCTACAAGTAGTTACTACTGGGTCTGGATACGACCATTTTGGCCTGGCTAAGTTCTATTTGGGCCTGGTCTTTTTCAATCACTCCTCGTCAATTGTTTTTTAACTTTTCAACCCCTCCCCCTCCCCTGCACACTGATAAAACTGAAAGAACACTGACGAAACTGAAGGAACACTGATTTCGAAACAGAGCAGCTCAAAATTAGCCCGAATTTGTGTTACATTTTACTTAAGCCAAAGACATAGACCATTACATCCATTACAAAGCATCACTCGAACACTGATTGCGCTGTCTAATGACTAATGATCAGGACATAAACTAATCCGAGAGAAATTACACAAAAATAAAAAACCGGCCATCAGATTGTCCTGCTTCTTCAATTTGATGATTTGCCTTAGCTGCTTGTTCATCTTCTTCAGCTCGGCCTTCACTTTCACATCCATCGTAGTACCCGCGGAAATGGGGTTGCCACATCCCAATTGCTCCACCACGGACGGGTTTTCGAGCTCCCGGGATGCTACCTCCACCCCAATTCGCTCGATGTACTCATCAAGCCACTCAAAATGCCCACATTTTGGCAGTTCCTAAAATTGCAAAGATGAACCCTAAATCCCAAATTCGATGAAATGCATGAAATTTCCAAAGAAAAGCGAGAAATTGGCGCTCGGAACACTCAGATCTCACCTTTTCCGGCTCGGGCTTGCTCTCACACTTCACAAATTCCTGGCCAATGTTGTCGTTCTTGTCGGTGGATGTGGCAAGCCGCTTCAGGGGCACGGTACGGGGGCAATCGGGATACCTCCTCATCGGCACCGCACCATACCGAGGCCATGAACGGAGGGAGGCTGAAGCAGAGCTCGACATCCCTCGCCGGCGTTGCCGGCACTTGCTCGCCGGAGAAGAAAACGGAAGCGGATGAGATGCGGACTGGAACCATGGCGGGAGTGCTCGGGTGCGGGGACGGATCGGGGCCAACGGCTCTCTTCAACCACAGCGTGGGTCCCACGATATGAGGTGGACATCAGGTGAGTTCCGCCGTGACGTGGAGAGGCTGTGGGTCCTACTCTGCTCAGCTGATTCGAATTCGTTGACAGTCTCGTGAGGTTAAGTGGAAGTGTCGTACGGGAGCTATTTGCCGATTCAGAAGTGTCGCATGGGAGCTATTCTTTTCAACGATGTCGTGTTCCTTCCAATTCCATGTAAATACGTCGCATGGAAGCTATAAGCCCCCGCATCTTGTATCGTGTGGTTACTCTTCTTTTAGGCGTTGTGCTGTCTGGCCCAGCAGCGGTCTCACCTGTATGCTTTATTTATATAGTGAGACGAAAGACTATTCCGAGGAAAACATATATATAGATAAATTCGAATTTATAGACAAACCTAAGTACTCCATATAGGTTATTTTTTGACGGAGGGAGTACTTGTTTTCCGTGTGATGAGGAGTATTACGATCCTGCTTATTCGGTTGTGTTTTTTTTGGACAAAGAAAAACGAAGATGTTTTTCCACAAATCTTTACCCGCAAAAAAAAAAGTTTTAACATTATATATTCCGCCCTAGCCTCCTCCAAACCCTAAGTCCGCTCGCTCGTCTCTCTGAAGTCGCAGACTTCGCCGCCTCGATCGTTGCGAGAGAATCTTCTCAACGGGGACCTCCCCCTCCTCAAGCGTACGCAGGCCTCGCTCCAGATTTTTTTCCCGGTAGGGATGTGCGCGGCGCTGCTGCTTTCCGCCGCAAGAAAGTGGTGGAGGCGGCGAGGGCGGACGCCGCCGACGATAAGGGTCTGTTCCTTCTTACTCGACCCCTAGCGGTAATTCCGGATCTGGCGACGTACGTGCTCTGTTTTTTTTTTTTTGGGTAGATCACCGTGTGCCATCGTTTACAAGAGGATTCTTCTTCTCTAGGCTGCTCTATGCTTGATCTACAGATTTTAGGTATGATCGATGAGTTCATAGGATATATACACGGGTTGTTTTGCTGTGTCTGCTTCTTTTTGGTGTCTGCTCCTCACAATGCAAATCAGGTTTACTATTCATTAATTGTTTTGTTATGTTAGTCTTATTCATCGTCGTGTGCTTCATCAAAATAGGTCACGTTCAACAATGAAATAATCCCTATGAGATATAGATACGTAAAATCTCCCTCTGCTGATCCTGAATGGATTTGCAGTAACAAATCTCCCTCTGTGTGCTTGGCAGGCAAAATACATCTGGTTTATGCACGGTCATCAGTGAAAATGATGGTGTTGGCAAGTATCTTCTTGATCATAGCGCGGATCGAGACAAAGCTGATGATGTCGGGGTATACTTTGTGCTGCTAGAATAGGTCCCCTTTGTATTCATATGTATCTCTTTTTTTGCACGTGTGCATCTCTGTTTGTTTGTGATATATCCTGTGGCCATATTATGTTTTTATTACTACGGTTTATTTGGTCTCATTCCATGGCAGTTTATATTTTCTTTCCCTTATGTTAGTATGGTAGAAAATATCTTGAAAATTTATAGTTAAATTCTGTTGACCTATTATTTAAACCTGTCAATATATATGGTAGAGAGCGTCCTTTATGAAAGGTTGTTTTTTATGCAAATGATTTGGTTTATCTACACACAAAGTGTTTCTTATGTCATTCAACGTTGTTTCTTTGGGTAACTATGTGTTAAAAAATATGTTGACGACCAAATTATGCCCCTTTGCTTGGTTTCAACATTTATTTGTCCATTTTTTGGGCTAGGCGAGTAGGGGTAGTCCTTGTTTCTATGGAGCGTTGACCCCTGAGCATGATCTTTGCAGCCTATATGCAGGGTAAATTGTGGTCATTTAGGAGCTAGATAAAAAGAAATAAAAAAATGTCATAAAAAATTACCATCTTATGTAATAAGTACCTTAATGTTTCTTATTTTCTGCAGGATATTCTCAAATTGTAGAAATGTTGCTTGCAAAGGGAGCAAATTGACCTGACAGATGATGAAACTTCCACTGCATCTTGCTACTAAGGAATTCCAAGTCAGTTCTATGAAGAATTTGTTGGACCATAATGTAGATGTAAGCTTAACTTCATGCTACTTCCACCTTAAGTTGCATGATCAATTGTAAACAAAATTAAAGGTTGAATTGTTTGCCTTTTTCTCTATTTCTTTTGAACTGTATTTTTCTCATGCTCCATCCTAGTTATTGTTTGGTACTTTAGTCCCTAGAGGTTGTTTTTTTTGCTATTGTGCATGTTATGATGCCATCATGGCACTTTGCATCTCAATGGAATCTTCAAATACTGTTACTTCTTTCTTTGTTGTTGCTTCTACCTGTATAATTTTGTACACCTTTTGTTCCACAATATAAGCCTTTATAGCAAGCTAAAATAGCTTGCTAAAAAGACTTATAGTATGGAACAGAGGGAGTAGTAATTTGTTATTATTCAGGATTTTCTTAGAACTACAAGATTCAGAAATATTTCATACTTTCTTTTAAATCCATAACATTGTCCTCATGCTATAGTCTAAGTCATAGCTTATAGTATCCATTTTACGCAAGAGTGATGTTGTGTTCGACTGGAATCACCATTTTTTTGTGGAATTCTACTATACACGCTTTCATGTATGTATAGTTTTGATAGTGTCAATTTCCAGGATTGGACAATTTCTCCTGGGTGCACTTGCCATAATGTTCGCATTTCTATAAATTCTGCCATTCCTATGTACACACTATATGGAATCAAACTATAGAATAAGAAAAATTTACTAGTCAAGACTTGACCAAAAAGGCTGCTATTGCACCATTGTACTAATTAGTTCCGCATATTGCAACTTAATGGGAGATGGGTCCTTATTTTTAACTGAATGCTTTTCATTATATATGGTTATGTATTTTTACCGTTCTGTTTTAATAATTTTCTCCACTTAGTTATTACAATAAAAACTAATGTGCTTCACATATGTCTCTAGCCTAATAAGGCGTACCTGATGGGCGACTAAACTCTATGACACCCCTCTTTCAGGCATACATGTTTCATCTGTGGAATGCATGAAGCTGCTAGTTGAGGTATTGTACCTTTGTCTTAGCTTTGTTAATTCGTAGCTGTTAATTTTGGAAGTCTTAACTCAATTTATTCACCATAAAAAAGCAATAGGCTGGTGATGTTATCAACTCAGGTTTTGTCTCAACTGCTTAACTTGATTCTAAAATGAGAAATGACGACTCAAATTAGTGCATAATTGTCTTATTGGAGGCTGGTGCCAATTGTATTTCCCCTAATGATGTAAGATTTACCCATTTGCCGCTACTAAACACAATTATATGATAGTTGTATTGTCTTAAGCTGTGGGACATAAGTCTATGCTAAACAAGGTAGACACTTATGCCTATAATATTTTTTTGGTTTTGTCATGCGGATCAATTTGACTTGAAATGGATAAATCTAATAGAAAACATGCAGAAATTACAGTGATTCATGTGAAAGTGAAGTCATTTGAAATTCCAAAGTTCCATAATCAGATGGGATTTTTTTGATCCCATTAGAAACTTTCATGTATTTTCACTATGCACAAGAGTCAAGTATTTATTGTGACATCATCTTAAGTCTTAAGATTATATATAGTAGAAAGTAGGAAATGGACTAGGTTGCGCACTTACACTAGAAGAGTGTGAGGTTAGATTTATGAGGAGAATATATTGCTGATTATTCAAATTTCCATTGACCTCAAGTTTTTTTAAGTCGTGATAGGTAACATTCTCCTAGAAAGCTTATGCACTCCATTGAACATCATCCCTGTCATGCCTTTGCTCCTGGCCAATATCTGTGCATTAGACGTAGGAAGGTCTCTCAAAATCTTACATACATGACGATGCTCCACATGTTGGTAGTTGTCTCTTCCTAAAGATAAGTGAAGTACAAGTCTGAGAGAACTTCGGCTCCTAATTGAGAAGGTTAACTTTAACTTGATGCATCGTGGTAGCTGGTTTCTTCGGTGTAGATGCATTGGGCTTGCTTCAAACAATTTTGTGCATTGCATCGTGGACGTTTGAGATGTATATTAGCACAATGGAACAAAGGAATGAAATGGCAGCGGTTTCTCCTTTTTTCTTACATATTGTTTTTTGTAATTTCTCAACTAGTAGTATATCAGTAGAAATATGTGTACAAATGAGAATAAAAAATAGTTGCATCTCTACTTCAGAAGCACTACAATAGTAATGACATACGACGTATTATACAAGAACAAACAAATCTAAAAGAGGTCAGTTATCACACCTAGGAGACTTGTCCTGATGGATTTATAGCCAGAGCAAAGAATCAATCTCAGCATCTTTGGATCCAAGAAAAAATAGTCATTGTTGCAAAATCATGGATTGATTGCCGGTGCGTGAGAAGTCATGGAATCAATTAGATTGATTATTGGATCGATCGACGAGCTAGCCGCCAGCCGACAATCGGATCGATGACGAGGAAGGATTGTGATGATGGCCTTGACTACGAGGCATTGGGACCAAGCAGTCACTCTGTCCTCGTTGTTGATCCGTTTAGGCTAGCTTGCTTATTTTATACCGATCCGGCAGCAGATAATCCATCCCATTGATTCCATGTCTTCTCATGATGCTCACAGACATCAATTCACAACTCCATAACACCGATTATTTCTTTTGCTCGGATCCAAAAATGTTGTTGAACCTCTAGCTAACGTGGATTGATTCATGACTCTGACTATGACCTATCGAGACACATCTCCTACGAGGGATGACAAACCTCCTCTTTTTTAGATCAATTTGTTCTGTATAATGTCATACCACTACTGTAGTACTCCTGAAGTAGACTTGCTTCTATTTTTTATTTTTATTTTTACACATATTTCTACTCATGAACTAAAAGTTGAGAAATTACAAAGAACAATAGGTATGAAATAGGCTGGCCACATACCTATGCAATTCATGTCACCTAACTCCTTACTTTCTTCTCTTGTACATATTGTTGTGTTTACGTTACATCGTATATACATCGAGGCTGGCCACGATGCAATGGAGAAAGACGTTTCAAGCAACCTCCATTTTTTTCTTCTCTTGCACGAACTAACCTTTGCTTCCTTTGTTCCATTATACATATTTTCTCTAGACCGGTTATGATGCTACGAACCGAAACGGCCTAATGCTGATGTATGGGACAAACCACCTGCTGCGATGTATCGAGTTAGTCAGTCTACAACATCTAGATTTAACCTTCATCTACCAGTGCAAGCAGTTCTGTCAGTGCGTCCTTCACTTATCTTTATGAAGAAACAACTACCAACATGGAGCATCATCGTTTATTTAAGATTTGTTTATTTGGCCCTAATGCTTCCTAGAATTTTCTTTTGGTACTTTTAGTACTGGGTAACTTATTTCATTCCAAAAGACAAACTGTACTCTGATAATAGTGAATCAGAACCAGAACTTTGCGCTTTGGGTGTTAGAAACCCTCAGAGATGTAGGTTTGATTTTGAGAGAGGCCTTCCTACTTGTACTAACAGGTATTTGTTCTTTACTGCCTACAATGTTCAACTGGGAAACTCTAGAATGAAATCTTCCATATCATGTTAGGATCAACTTTTATCAAAACATGAATGTTTATTAGTGTGGCGCCGGAATTGCTGCCGTGCTGCCTTTTCTTCACATGCTGAATCACATGCGGGGGATGCAAATGAACCTGTGTTTGGGCAATCTTTTGTATTTCAGGGCCAATAAGTCGTTTTAGGACCTTAACACTACTGCAGATACATTCAGCATCAAGTGATTTTTTCCTTAAACACACAAGTTGTTTGAATTACTTGTTGGCCAGACAAATTATTGTACCTACTGCTTGATTGCACGTCAAGACCACTATCATTAACTTATGGGCGCCAGACTATCTTATTGTGTCTTGCAGTTGCTAAGAATGTTGCACGGGATGCAAAATAACAGCTGTGCTGTGTTTTTCTTTTTGCTCCCTTGGTCATTTCTTTACCTATTTTGTTGTGCTGTCCTGCTTCAATAGAATGTACTCCCTTAGTAACTTATCTCCTATTCCCTCATCCCTGTCAATTCAAAAGCTAGTAATTAAGCAAGTAATCTGTACACAACAACTGGTCTGATCTTGCCCAAACAAATGTCATAAGGGTGTTTGTTTCGCTATTGCCCATCCATATTTTCAAGGGCATTATATGAGAAAGCATCATAGGTTAGCTTTCTTTTTCAAGAAAAATAAGGTATTTATTCGTATCTGTTTTCTGATACTCAACAAATCTTGAGTTAACTTGTTTGATGCAGGCATGGATCTTGACCCTAGTGAGGCTACCCTGTTCTCCAACAGGAGCTTTTGATGTCTCTGCAAGGGTGATGGAGATGTCTTTGTTGGATACTCTCAGATGTAGTGAACTGCGGCCTCACTCGGAGTCAGGCCTGCTACCGGCATGATGCCACTCTGACGTTCCTGAAGGTGGGATTGAAGATATATACCTCTTGCTACTTCATTGACCAATGCAGATTGGTTTTAGTAATTCACAAGGACTTGTTCATCTGGACTAACGGGAGCACGTGCAGGATTGAGCTTGCATTACGTCATCCATGCATCCTACCCCATTCTGCGTTGTTCCATGCATGCACATCTCACAGTTCGTTATATATACTGGAAACATGCATGTTATTGTGCATGTGCTTAGTTTAGGATGGACATACAGAGTTTCTTACTAAAAGCATCCTCTTTTCAAGCCGAGTAATGAAATGTTGCAAAGTGTTCGCATTGAGATGTTGGTAGTGATGGAGTGCCATGTTGCCACTGTTACTCGTTTGATTATTATCATTACTGAGACCGCTTCATATAGTAACAAATGTTGTTTCTTGTTTGATACCCGAGACGGTATTTCACTGGTTCCCACCTGGTGGATGATTTCTTTCTTAGGTCATACTGATGCAGTTAAGCAACAGATCCAACTTATCTCCGGTTCATGTATGTGACAACAACTTCTGGTCCTTGGTACTACTACTAATAGTAGGCCACGGTTTCTTAAACTTGTGGCTCACCTCTCATTGACTTCATTTGTTTGACTACACTAGTTAAATGCCCGTGCGTTGCCACGGAAAAACAAGACATCTCATTTTGCACCCTCTTTGTAACCCTCTAACACTTTCCACTCCATCTTTTGTCTCTTTTCTAGCGTGCAGTCTCGCAACTTCTTATCATTC
Organism: Avena insularis; assembly: GCA_023614405.1. Taxonomy (NCBI): domain Eukaryota; kingdom Viridiplantae; phylum Streptophyta; class Magnoliopsida; order Poales; family Poaceae; genus Avena; species Avena insularis. The sequence goes on along the minus strand of CM042691.1, from coordinate 360,388,732 downwards.
TGCCATCTTTTGGAGAAGACAATTATCAATACTATCTGTAGGTTGATATTAAAAATATGTTAGGTTGATACTAAATCTAAATTGATTCTGAAAAGTGCAAGAATCTTGAACTCAAGCAGCGAGAAAGACACGCTGACAACTTTCAATAGGAAGGTATTATATAACATACACAAAACTACATTAACTATTCGCTGAATAAATACCGCTATCTAAGAAGTTCCATATTTTTCTCTCGTTTCATTTGGTTCCTCCTGTAAGTGCCATCTGAATGTCCATGCCTTGCGGGATCCACAATTTTCTTTTCTACACGTCAGTGTGTTGTATATCGTAATCATCCTACTCTAGCAATACCGCGTCCTGTGTCTTGTTGATAGTCATTCCTATAGCTTAGACTTAGGATTGCTACATGATGACATGTCATGACAAATGAAATAAGCAATCGACTGCCTTTTCCAAAAAAAAAAGTTCTTCTTTCCCCACCTGGTAGGGGTAGTCCAATTTAATCTTAATTACATGCAAATTACTCTCGTCCCCTGCATATACGAAGCTCGTCCTGCCATTGGTCCTCCCGGCATCTATCCAACGAACTGCCTGCCAAGTAGAAACAACAATAAACAAAATATATGTTTATTGCACATGATACCAGGGCTCTCAGCTAACCGCAAGAATCTGAAACTATGCTAATTATGGTAGTTGGATTATCATAGTCACCGTGACACTAAGCATGGTTCCCTAAATCTGTCTATTTATATTGAAAGACAACCAAATAGAAAAAATATTGTTTAATCTGAATACAAACTTGATAGATTCAAAAACATGAATTAAGAAAATTAATGTGAAACCTCACCTTCTCAATACACCAAAAAACCCACCTGAATGACCTGCGAAATTTTAGTTAACAACAGAGGGCACTAATTAAAAGCTAATCTGCATATTATCCTTGAGAACTTAAAAACAAATTAGAGCCCTATGTTCTGGGTGGTGATCTACATGAACTAATATTCAGTTACACAAACTTGATAATATCTATAGAATAAACAACCATTATAAAAAAGGAGCACATGCATCCTAGCTTATGCCTCTGCACCGAACTCTTTTGCTGGAGTAGAAGATATCAGGAATTGTTTCAGTAAACTGTTGTAGATAAAACTTCTAGATGGTTATAGCTATATGATTTGAAAATAAATAAAAATTAAATCATATATGTCACGTGCAAAACTTCTAGATTGCAACCAATGCCGCAATTTGTGGTGTCTTAATGACAATTCGAAAACTTTTATTTACTTCGATATAGCACACAGTCTCTGTTATTTGATCACTACATTACCCTAATGAGCACAACACACATGGATCTCACAAATTTTAAATGACTTATAAGCCAGTCTTTCACAATGGATAACATCGATCCCAAATTTGAGCATCAACAGAGCCAACAGCTAAGCAGTAAACATGGCAATAAACTTGATAAGGTATTATCCATCAATGTTTCACAAAAAAAGATAAAACTCTGTTTTACTGCCACTACATTATATTTCCAAAAATTGGTTCAAATAAGTTAGAAATATTGATCATGACATGCAAGCATCCTTTACTCTCGAAAATAAAACAAATCGTACATTGCAACCCAGATGAGTAATTTCGCATTTGAGTCTTAACCTTGTCTTTGGTGTTATAGTACCCAACTATATGTAGTGATGCTATGAAAAATACTATATAATTCTGAATGTTTTCATGGTAGCTTTAAAGCTAACATGTAGCAATCTTAAATCATGGAAAATATGTATGTGATGTCGTGAAAGATAAACTATGATGTAGAAGCTTGCCATATCCTTCTATATAAAAGTTACCTTCTTAACCGTGCCCGTTGAGTCATAGTACTACTAAGTACCAACAGACTCGGAGGTCCGCGCCCTATATAAAAGTCACCTTAACTGTAGCTTTCGTCGAAGAAATGGCGGCATCGGCGGATGCTGCGTCTCGAAGGTCCGCACCCTATGTAGCATCCTACACCAGAGCAACACATCACCAACACCTCCAGTTGCATCATCAGGTACTCCACTTGCAGCCAAGGCATCACCTTCAAAAGGGGAACAACACTGAGACGTCGCCGCTGCAGGCTGGACCTAGTGTTTCTCCCGGTGCTCGAGGAGGAAGTCCTGCAATAGGAACAATCCCATCCAGCATAGAAAGCACGTGAGGATTTAATCCAAGATTTTCACACAATGCTTGGCATTTTTCCATGGTAAATACTTGTATTAATCATCAGGAGATTGTTACACGTGGACTTGCATGAAGTGAGAAACCATGAATTAAAATGAGCATAGATATTAACTCAAAGTTCATTTTTGTGCTATGCAAAAGAAGTTGGAAATATCACTACAGAATACAGAATTTACCTAGAATAAATAAACGGCAAATCTCTTTCCACCCAAGATGTTCTCAGTAACATCCTGCAATAGGAACAATCCAATCCAGTATATTAAGCATGTGAGGATTTAATCTAAGATTGCTACATAATCCTTGGCATTTTTTCATGGCAAAGACTTGTATTAAGCATTAGGATATATGTTCACAACCAAGATCAACAATAAAAGGTAGGAAATGTCCCAGCTAGAGTTTACTAAATCTAGACTCTAAGCAATCTTAGCAAACTCATGAGCCAGACTATTGCACAATCTGCCAACTGACCACTGAAAACTACAACCATTTAGCCAGCTACTATTATCCGCGATGTCTTTGACATGCTCTACAGCTAGAAGTAGATCCATACACTTTGTTTATCACCATAGTACTGTCCAACTCGAAAATGATTGGGGTATGTCAGGGAGCATGCTTCAGCATTAAAGGAAATTTTCCAGAACCTAATTCAACATGTACGCTGGTATGTTACACAGTTTGCTTTCCTTTGATTTTTCCATTCCGGTCCATGAGTTAGTTCCCTGGTATTTCTGATCATGAACAGATGGAAAAACTCATAGAGCGGATGTTGTTGGAGGCCATGAAATCGCTGTCACACCAACATGTATGATAAGAAATATGCATAAATAGCACTTCAATTTTCCATTCATTATACATTTATGGGGCATGAGAAGAAATGGTTGTAGAGCAATCACCGGCGATTAGTTGATTATTTGTACGCGGATGCTGCCAATATTTCTACGGACGAAAATATCGTGATGTATGCTACATCCTACAACAAACAAATATGGAAGCAGTTAAATCATAGACAACTATTTCGCAGTAAAAACATGGGCATGTAAAAATTGCTTCCGTCAAGCTAGGGAGTCATGCTGCTATTGTGGCCACAGGCATAGTTCCTTACGTTCGTGACATCAATTATTGATCTTGGTGGACGGCACATGAATAAAAATCGATTAGATGGAGTTCATCTGCAGCTTGGCCAACAATGGCGAGAAAATAAGGAACCATACCTTAATCTTGCCTAATTGCTCGGAGCTCTCGCAAGACCTGCTCCGCCTCGACAATCATCGCACGTAATATCTTATCCGTGGACCAAAAGTCACATAGACAACTTAGTTTGAAGGCTGAATTGATCAATGTAGTTGAAACAATAAACTACCATATAGAAATATAAATTTACACGCTCCAATATGAGATGGATACATGAAATTCACTTATTAAAATTTTTACAAATTAACTTCGATCAAACTTCTTGAAGTTGTTGTAGTAGTGTGTACATAATATTCAAGACTCGAATTTTCCGAGGGAATCTGCTACCAAATTATTACTATATTGATAATCCCAAAACTGTGTATTCTATGAATGGATAGCTCATGTTTCAGAATCACAACACTCTCTTCTGCTAACAATACCTACCGGAAAAAATCCATCAAACTGATAAATTCACCAATCCACAAATTTGAGTCAAATCACATTAAAACCATACCATGGGTATTTCAGATGCAAGGGAAAAGATCAAGAAAAAACTTGTTAGTATTACAACCATCAGCTCTCACCTGCTAGCATCTCCAGCCTTATGTACTACCAAATCTATATAGATACACTGATACAGTAATATTTTATACTCTGAAGCTCAGGAATTGAGGCCACTGGTTCAAGAAACAAATCCTTCTCTCTGTCCCCGCCGCGGCTCACATCGATTGTGCTACCATCACTCTCAGATATGGAGCATGCTTGACAGCAATATACAAAGATTGATTAAGAACTTATAAATTCAATGACATCTAATCATAAATTCCGAATTCCATAGAGTAGCATTACCATTGATATGCAACAGTAAGAAGATAAGACGCTGTTTTGCAACCAGTGTTCCTCAACAATTACTAAGCCGCTACTCTGTTATCTACTATACAAAGAAAAAATAATTGCAATCAGATAGAGATCATATCTTCAAAACCAAATAACTGCAGGGAGCTCAAGACTGTCATCGATCTTGGATGCAGCGTACTACACACGAGAACAATGTCGTGCACATGGGAGTCCTGGCGAGGGCTCGTTGCAGTCCACGCCGGCACAGCCGTTTAGAGAAGTAGATTCGGCGGAGGAGTCCGAGAGGGTGGAGGGGTGACCCTCGACCCTCCCCCAAACGCCGGAAGGGCAGGGCCGCAACCCTCTTGCTGGAACCAGAGCTAGACCACAGGGGAGGAGGGTGGGCGTTTGTGCGGGGGATCTGGGAAGGGGCGCAAGTGGGCAGGAGATCCGAACACAGTCAGCTGTGGCGTTGGAAGGCGGGAGGTAGCCAAAAAAATTGCGCATCTACCTCTGCCAGATCTGCAGCTGGCATCGCCGGTTTGACGTTTAAGGCTTGGCGAGGGGAGGTGCGGGGCCCTTGCACGGTGGCTGCGGGAGAGCTTGTTGCCGGCCAAGAAGAAGATAGAGCGATAGGAGGGGTCACCGGCGCTGCTAAGGAAGATGCGGTCAGGGATCGGAGAGGGGAATCGGGACGGGGAGGGGCCACAGTGCCAGAGGAAGAGGGGCGCATGGAACTGTGGAAGGACGACGAAACGGGGCGACGCGCGACGAAAGCGAGCGAAACCCTACTATGGCAGAAAACGGAACGTTTTGTCTTTTTTAAGTAGTATAGAGATATATGCCTCTATTGTCACATTTAAAAAGAGTTAAGCTCACCTAAATTATGTTAAAACAAATATTTTACACCTTATTTTTTCAAACTTGTATGATGTTGTTAGGCAATGAAAATAATCGGCACACCATGGCCAGCCTAAGCCATGAAAATATATTCCACTTTTTTTGAGCTGCTGATGTGCTGGTCCCATGTAGCAACTTGCCACATGTGGCTGGCAATCCTGCCTAAACCTGTCTACAAACTACAACAAGTCGAGGGCTATGAAACAAGCAGGTTTGTGTCGCTGATAAAACGGACAACACCAACTCGTGACTAGACACCAGCAGATTTGTCGTAAAGAATGATTCTTGGTCACCAATTTGCATTAGTTTCATGGCTTCCCGATGTCCCTTAGTGGCGTCTGGCGCTATGCCGTTCTCCCTCCTCCTTTGCTCTAAGCTCTAAACTCCCTTTACTCCAAATCCTCATGAATCCAGCACCAAATCCATCCAACAGCACTTCCCCCACCAGACCATCGACACCGGATCTACACCAACCACCAACTCCCACGCCCAGCCAATTCCTTCAGGCTCAGTTTGAAGGAGCAGACTACACCGGTATCCCTGGCGTCTGGACTGAGACGAGTGGGATGATGGCCTCACCCCCTCTCTCTCCAATCCGGCAGGAAGGGAGTGCTGCGGCTCCACACAATCCACCTGTTCTGCAAGCGCCGGAGGTCCCGCAGCTGGCGATCGATATGGATGCTATGTCGATTGCTGAAGATAACTCCAGCGAGCAGCAAGAGAAAGGAAAAGGTCAGTTTGCCCTCTACCTAAAAGTGGCCACAACAAGAGGAGCACCAAGGATCATCTCTCTCTCAACGGTTCAGCAACAGTTCAAGAGAGCGTGGAGAGCAAATTATGGAGGAATTATTCAGGTACATCAGCATGTTTTCAAAGCAATTTTTACATCTTTCCAAGCTATGATGTGGGTTTTCGAGAGCCAGCCTTGGCTCATAGGTCCAGATACTATGCTGATAGAGTTAGCAGATCCTGATGGGAAAGGATATGTTAAGGAACATGAGGAAGCTTTAGAAAAGTTGGAAAGGCCAAGCTACGCATTTCAGTATATTTATGTTACTGTCAGGGTTTATGGAATCCCTTGGAACAATAGATCAATACAGCTACTAGAGAATATCATCAAACTTGTTGGCACCCCCTCTAAATTTCACCAGCTAAAAGAGAATATGCTATATGGACATCCAGACTATATATGGGGTGTAATGAAGCACAAATTTTGCAATCCAGTTTTTGACAGAATCAAATTGAATCTCAATCAGGGAAAGAAAAGCATGGCTTATTTAAATTATGAAAAGATTGGAAGAATATGCCTGTTTTGTGGAGTAATGTTTCATATATTGGCAAACTGTCATTTGAGGAAGAGTATCATAACTGACAGAATGACAAAAGGATTAGAAGCAGAGCAAGTTCCATTTCAAAGATATGGACCCTGGATCATTGATTCAGATAAGGTGCCTATACAAAAAGGAATTCATGCATCTCCAATATTTAGTAATTTTCAGAGTAATGAGATATCCAGATTCAGTAAAGTCTTTGAGAAACATGAAATCAGTAAAGGAAAAGAAAGTACAGAAAGTGCAGAGCAATTTCTGAAAAGAATGGAGGAAAACAGAGGAGGAGGAAGCACTAGGATTCAGAGTAGCTCTAGAATCATGGAGGACAGACGAGAGGTGAACGAACACACTATTCACACAGTATGTCAAACATTGGAAATGCAAACTCAGAAAGAAGACATACAGTGTGTACACGTCACTACTCATACTAGCAGACAACTGACAAGTATGGAAAACTTGGATCATCAAGGAATTCACGAGAGCCTGCTACAGCTGACTTATACTGATCATCTTCGAGAAAACACGATGGCACAGATGTCATGGACATTGAAGTCAATGCAGGGAAGTCATTTGTTCACATTGAAGTCAATGCAGGGAAGTCATTTGTTCACATGGAAAAAGAGAACTATTCAGGAATAGATAGACAAGATTCCACACGCTTGAGGGAAGCTATAGGAAAGCAAACAGTGGAACTCTGGAATATGGGAAAAAACAGTAAACGAAACATGCAGATTGAGAACACCCCATCTGGCCCATCGGATCAGGCCCAAAACCAGCTGCACACAGGCCAAAGTTTACAACCACAGGAAGGCCTTGTTCTGGTTCCGCGCAGTAGATGGGAGCTTCTCTTCGGCTCTGAATCTGCTCCCCGCGCAGGAGACAGTAACTGTCCGCAGGTGCCTACTGCTGCTACCTCAACATTAATTCCTACCAAACTTGATCAAGGTTTACAGCACACTGCCACCAATCCCACCGAGGAAGAATGCATGCAACATTTGTCAACTAGGGGTGCCATGACAGTTGCACATCTCAATGCAAAGAAGGACACTTGTGCAGCCACTTCCCTGCTCTGTAAAAAAAGAACAACTGAAATATTGGACACCCATACTCTTCCCTCGACAAAGAGAGTGGCTGTCGAGATAGAAAATAGAGAAGATGGAGGAGATTCTGTGCTCCAAGATAATGCAGCCTACAATCCACCAGAGAATCGAGCACAAAGGCAAGAAAGGGAAGGCGCTCCGCTGGAATTCAATGTCAGAGACTTATTTGAAGGGGAATCGAGTGGAATCAGAGGAGCACCAACTGGCTTCAGAGAACAACAAGGAGAGGAAGGGAAGATGTGGATGTCAGACAAGAAAGCAGAGGAAGGAAGAGAAGATCCTCAACCCCATCGTCGGACCCCCACTCCAACGTCTCGGCCTCGCCACAGACAGTCTAGGTAGGATGTCACTCCATCAACTCATAGTAGAAATCACCACGGACATCCTGTGGGATTTACTGTCCATAGGCCAGGTGCTTACACTTGGCGACGTGATGGTGGAGCAAGTGAGGTGGGTGCTGGCAGGACTGCTGGCCGCAATGGGAGCCCTGCTTTGGGAAATCTTTGGAGGCCCTCGATTTCGTCAAGGCACACAAGATCTCCGACAATCTCTGAAGACACTGCCGACTTTGACCCTTTCAGAAGTGGCACACCGTCGTCTCTTACGCTGGGCTCGGGAGATCCTCATAACAGGGGCAGCCCAACTTCTCAGATGGTTCTCCAACTCCACTTGGCTGGCAATGACTATCATTGCTCTGATCACACCAGTCACAGCAGAGATGATACAGCCCAGGCTCAATTTACAGATGCTGCTGCTACTATGCCGATGGATATGCAGGTACCTGTCGAACAACATGTCGATGCTCTTACTGAACTGGCTCTGGCGCCAGCCTTGGAGGCGCCACGGTCGCCATGAGGGCCATGGCATGGAATTGCCAAGGTATTGGTAGGGGCCTTGGCAACCCTAAAATGTGTCACCTTGCTAAAATGATCACATCCACACGAGCCCAGATAATATTTCTGTCTGAAACTAAAACCTCCAAATTTTCCTCTGCTAATATTTCTTCTCGCTTTAATATGAACAATGTTGTTGTAGTACCTTCCTTGAAGAAAGCAGGGGGCCTCTGGTTGATGTGGAATGATGATCTGCAAATCTCTGTACAGTCGTCTAGATTCCATGTTATCCTAGCTATAGCTACTGAAACTTCCACAAATGTTAAGTTTGGTCTAGTATGTATTTATGGAGACCCCTACCATCGCCAAACTACAGCCATCTGGGAGCAGATTGCAAATTTTGTGTATGTTAATCGCAGTCTACCCATAATTTGTATTGGCGATATGAATGATATCCTGTATGACTCTGATAAAAGTAGTACTAATATTAATCGTATGCAAGCTTTCCGTTCTATTGTAAAAAACTGTGGTTTGTTTGATTTAGGCTTTAGTGGTCCTGCTTACACTTGGACAAACAAAAGGTTCTCTTCTCAACCTCTTTTTCAGAGATTAGATCGATGCCTTGTTAACCGGGAATGGTGTGTTCATTTTCAAATTTCAAATGTTTACAACATGCCACTCATTTACTGCTTCAGCGACCATGCGCCCATTCTGATGTCTACTAATGGAAAGGAAAACAGACCCATTAACACATTTAAATTTGAAAATTGGTGGCTCAAGGAAAATGATTTTCAGGATTTTGCAAAAGAGAGCTGGAATCGTTCGGTCACAAAATCTTTCTCTTGCAGAACTAAAATGCTTGCTTCAGAACTTAAAGTGTGGTGCAGGAAAAAGAAGCCTTTACAGGACATAATCAAGGAAACAGAAAAGGAGATTGAAAAGATCCAAGCTCAACCTCTTAGGATACAAGACCAAACAAAGGAGTTGCAACTCATAACCAGGTACGAACAAGCCATTACTAAAATGAATGACTTTTACATGCAAAGAGCTAAGAAAAATTGGGTCAAGGATGGAGACAGAAACACATCATTTTTTTCACAGGGCTATTGCTAAAAGAAGAAGAAGAAACACAATTCTTTCAATAAAATATGAACAGAATGTCACTCATTTCATGCCTGAAAAAATAGCTAACATGTTTGTCAGCTACTTTAGGTCCATCTTTGCTTCCTCTATGCACAACAACTCTAACCTGCAGGTCCCTCAAGCTCCTCCAAGCCATGACTAAACTTACTCATATCCTGACAAAACTGAAATTTTAAGTGTACTCAAAGAGATGAAAAAGAATGCTTCTCCTGGTCCAGATGGATTCAATGTGGAATTCTACATTGCAACTTGGAATTGGATTTCTGAAGATGTACTTCAACTGGTAACCAACTTTTTCTCTTCTGCATCTATCCTTGACTGTATAAATGATACACACATAGCTTTGATTCCTAAAAAACTTGTTCCCTTAGTTCCAGCAGACTACAGACCTATTAGCCTCTGCAACGTTATTTATAAGATCATTGCTAAATGTCTAGCAAACAGGCTTAAATCTCACCTTCGTGATTATATTCACCACTCACAACAAGCCTTTATTGAAGGAAGGAGGATCAGTGATAATATCATTGTGGCCCAAGAAATTACTCACTCCTTTCAACTTTCATCTTGGAATCACAAGGCCTTCATGCTCAAAATTGATCTTGCTAAAGCCTTTGACAGACTTGAATGGAATTTCATAAAACAAGCTTTAATGCGCAAAGGTCTTCATCCTCATTTCATTAACCTTATCAATGCTTGCATCTCTTCTCCAAGATTTTCAGTATTTCTAAATGGTCAAGCTTTTGCTAGCTTCAGAAGTTCTAGAGGAATTAGGCAGGGATGTCCTCTCTCTCCTTATATTTTTGTCATGGCTATAAATGAGCTATCTCTTGCTCTCCAGCAGGCTCTCTCAAATGAGAACCTGTCAGGTATCACTCTTGGTCAAAATTGCCCTCCGATTCACTCCCTCCTTTTTGCTGATGACCTTCTTATTTGTGGTAAAGCCACGAATAATGAGGCAATAGCTATGAAGAATATCTTGCAAATCTTTTGTCAAGCCTCAGGACAAATGCCAAACTGGAGAAAATCAGGTATTATATTTAGCAAAAAGGTAGATCAAAATGAAAAACAAAACATCATGACCATTTTCCCTGTTCCAACCATCACAGAAAACTTTATACATCTGGGTCACCCGCTTATCTTACTTGCAAAAAACAGATCACAGGCTTACGATTTCATTCTTGATAAATTCAAAACCAAACTCTCAACCTACAAATCAAATACTCTGTCTCATGCAGCACATGTAGAGCTAATCAAATCTGTCTTTTCCTCGATCCCGGTGTACTACATGTCCAATATAATCTTCACCAGGAAGTTCCTCTCTAAGATCACGACCATCATTAGGTCCTTCTGGTAGTCGGGAATAGAAAAGATCCCCAGCACGAAATCCATTTGTTTGGTTTCTTGGAATAACATCTGTGCGACTAAAGAGGAAGGGGGTTTGGGCATTCTTAGTATTCAAGCAGTCAACCATGGCTTAATTCTATCGGCTGCCTGGGGCATAGCAAAGAAACCTGATAGCATGCTCTACAAAATTCTTAAGTCCAAATACTTTCCGGATAGTTCGATCTGGAGAGCCAAGGGAAACACCCCCAAATCTGCTTTCTGGACTTCCATTCTGCGAATTATACATATCCTAAAAGCAAACTCCTTTTATCAAATAAACAGAGGGGATATTTCAGTTTGGAGCACTCCCTGGTTCCCCAATTGGGAGTTCATTTATGACGACCTTATAATCCAGAGCACTGGCTTTGTGTACCTAGCAAAAGTAGCTGATCTCTGGATTCCACATCAAAAAGTTTGGAATTGTACTCTTATAGACAGGATATTTGCTCCTAGAATAGCTCAGGCAATCAAGGAGACACAAATTCTGCAGACAGATGAACATGAAGACATCCTTTGCTGGAAGCCAATGCCAAAAGGTAACTGCACCCCTAAATCAGCTTACAAAACCTGTTTGCAGAATTTGTATTCTACATGTCTTCCTTCTCCACAGAGCATAGGTGACCCTACAAAGCTTCTACTGAAGAAGGTTTGGGATTCAGAATTAATGATCCCATGAATTAAAACATTTATGTGGAGGCTACTTAGGAAAGCTCTACTGACAGGAGCTAGAGGTTCAGCTTTCTCTACTCATATTAATGCAGGCTGTTGCAGATGTGGTTTGCCAAAGGATGATTTACACCTTTTCTTTAGATGTACCTTTGCAAGAGCTGCCTGGTTTAACTCACCATGGGGCATTCGCTCTGATATCCTCACTGCAAATGATGCAAATTTAACAGATTCAATAACAAATCTTGCAAAAATCAATAACCCTTATATTAATATTTTAAACATCTCCACTTTCCTCTGGTGTCTTTGGAAATGCAGGAATGAAAAATTGTTTAATCATAAGGACAATTGGCCACACCAGGCTGCCATTCGAATGTTTGCTCTCCTAAAAAATCAGGAGATGACTCTACAGTCGGAAGTGCAAACTGCCAATCTACCTAGCAACGCAGGGGTGGTTTCAGAGTTGGTCACAACGCCTCAAGGAGAAACTGTTTCCTCTGATTTGTGTTTTGCAAGGCCAAAGCTGTATACAAATGCCGCAAGAACAAAAGGAAGGTCTGGTGCAGATGCGAAAGCATGGCTGGGAGTCTATCTACATTTCAAAGAGCAAAATGTAGGAACCGACACAAATGTCTTCATCATGGAAAAGATGGCTCACTCTAACTCAGCCATTGAAGCTGAAGCTACTGCTTTATTGATTGCAGCAAAGCTAGCACAAGAACTAAAATTAGAAGAGCCAATCTTCTTCACAGACTCAATCAACCTAGCAAAAGCAGTGGCAGCTGAAGGTGGGAAGAACCAGAACATGCTTTGGGACATAAGAAGGCAATCAATCCATTGTCAGAATCTAATAAAACCTTTAAGGGCCAAAATATATCATGTAAACAGATCAATCAATGGAGTAGCCCACTGTTGTGCTCATCAGGCAAAAAGATCCTTAGGATCTGAGCCGACTAGTTCTTGCAGGAACATTTCCCATTCAAGCTTAGTGTGTCCAGTACTGGTAGTACAGCAGCGTCTGCAGGTACCTGGAGTTGTAATCACTGATGTACAATGTTTTTAAGTCTAAGCTGAAATGGATATTGGGTGCCTAGCACCCTCACCTTGTTCAATTTTTTTTTTGCATTAGTTTCAAGTAAGGCAAAATATGTTTCTTGGAGACCATGTCGATGCCCTTAGCAACAAGAAATACGAAAAAACAAATGTATTATCAAGATCACTGAATTTGTAATAGAATCATATTAATACTTCATGGGTTCAACTTCTATATAGGGTTCATGTCCTCCCCATGCGACTCCACATTGCAATAATTTTCAAGTACTTATGCAAAGCGTGACACGGAATAATTTTCAAGTGGCAACATCAATTACAACATGGATAAAAATTGTCTCTAACAAAATAGCACAAGTTGGTAGTTCATGTCCTTCGGAGAACGGATACATAAAGCATAACTAGACAGTTCACAAACAGTTCATACTACTTCATTCCAACAACCACACATGATAGGAAACATCAAGGCAAGGTCAAGAGCCATCGCTTCCTAAAGTTCTCGGGGAGTGCCATGAGAGCATCAAACAAGAGCTCATTAATGATCAACTTTCCTTAAGCTCTCAGAAAGTCATCTTCCCCCAAATCTGGTACCTCTTTCAGTGCATCAAGGATTTCAGATACCGGAGTCACCTTTGGCATAGGAAGTGGCTCGGTTGTATTCAAAACATCATCAAAAGAACATCTCGTTTCTCCCATCATACACAAGGTTATGTGGTATGCTCCTATAATACCATAGTTGAAATATTTGTTAAAAAACAAAGAGCATGCCAAGTTGTTGCGATCGCACAAAGAAGACCGCAAGAAAGACTTGATGTTGAGACACCCCGTTGATGGATCGTAGTGGAGAAATATCGAGAGAGAGAGAGAGAGAGTACCCGGGCTTTGCAGATGCCGCAAGAAACTTAAGGTTTGGTCTAAGTATAGATGGCATGAATCCTTTTGTGGAGCACAACTGCAGTCATAGCATCTCGCATGTAACTCTCTCTATATATATAACCTTCCTTCTTGGTTGTGCATGAAGTGGAAGTTCATTATAATGACAGTGCTCATCCAAGGCCCGAAGCAACGCGGTAATGACATTGATGTGTACCTAAAGCCATTATTAGTTGAAGAACTTTTACAGTTGTGTCACGAAAACGGCATACGTGTGTGTGATGAGCACAAGCATGAGGAATTTGACCTACGGGCATTGCTTTTTGTACAATTAATGATTGGCCTGCTCTTATAACCTTTCAGGACAGAAAAACAAGGGATACAATGTATGCACACACTGTTTAGATGAGATTTAAAGTGTATATTTGGATAATGTAAGAAGGTTGTGTACTTGGGGCATCGTCGATTTCTTTTGACCAGGCATCCCGTAAGAAAGAAAGGTAATCATTTCAAAGGTGAGGAGATCATCGGAATAAGCTTTTCCATCATACTGGTGATGATGTATTTGGAATGGTCAAGGATCTAGAAGTAATCTTTGGAAAGGGTCCTGGCGGTCAATCTGTTCCGAATGACACTACCGAACACGCGCCCATGTGGAATAAGAAATGTATATTGCAGAAACTATGAGGCGCAACAAAGATCAAGAAGAGATATTGCACGGTATGATAGCTGACGAGGTTTAATCTCGTCAATGCCCATTGTTATGAGCTTGGGTTTTGGAGAAGATGGGGGTGCTGGAGATCACGGAAGCAGTTATGACAAGCAACGAGGACATGAAATTTACCTGAGTTCAGGCCCCGGAGAAAACCCTACTCCTGCTTGTCTGCTCTTGATTACGGCGGAACCGAAAGTTACAGGGGTGCGAAGATGCAATCTGGCATGAAGGTGTGTATGGAGTGGTATGAGAGATATCCTCCTCATCGTGCCATCCTAGCCTTTATATAGAGGTAGGCAGGTCCCGGGCATAGATCGAGTCGGTTACAGGTTTAGGGTTTGCCCCTTTGAATATTCTATCTGTTCTAGTCTTGCTCTCCAAGGATCCGAAGACGTCATGGGCTTGGGCCACCCGAAAATCTTCATGGGCCGTGTATATTCTTGTGGGCCTTCCTTGGGCTGGAACAGATATGCTAATGTTGTGTACCCGTAGGGTATAACCATGTCAGTAGCCCCCGAGTGTTTAGTTGAATCGCAGTTTCGGCTGAGGACTCTTCAATCTTTCGGGTGCAGATATTTTTGTTCATCAGAGAATGATTAGTATGTAGGGATTGTTGATGCGTGTGCCTGACTCTCCCGACGGATCAGGGTCAGTTAACTGTCTTAGGACAAAACAACACGATCTTCTTCAGATTCGAGTCCCTCGACTCGAACCCGGAACAGATGCTGGCGTAATTCGACTTAGGCTATTGAGGTCTTACAAGAGTCAAATCCCAATAGTTTTCGAATGATGTACCCAACGCGTCCATCGGGATTTTCATTGCGCCTGTTAGCACAGATTTTTACTAGCAGAGCACGGTCAGGTGCGTTACCAGACCATCAGATGATATCTGTAGGTCTTATCTTTGCATCGCAGACACAACATCCGAAATGTTTATCACCGCGGAGGTGTTTCAGGTGTCCAAGGAGGATGTTACTCACTTACGTTGGTTCGGGCAAAGTTGCCGAAAAGTTTTTGCATTCTGATCCGAAGGATCGCAGTCGAAGAATTCATAGGGTGCGTGACCAGCGCTCCCTATGGGAGACTTTAATTCAGCTGTTGTGGGCTTCAGGTCCGTAGGACACAAATTTTTCGGATGCTTGAATCAATCCTCCCTATGGGAGTAGCCCCCGAGTCCGTAGTGGAGTCGTAGACTCGACATAGGACTCGAAGAATATATCATTGGCATAGTACATTATTCATGCTTCAGGTGCGCGGCCAGCGCTCCTGATAGGATTAGCCCCCGAGTAGTTGCTTGAATCGTAGATTCGAGTGAGTACTTTAGCTATTTAGCCGAAGGTTTGTAACCGTTGCCAGTATGGCTTTGATGATGTCAGTGCTGACGATCAGTGATCTCAAGCGTCTGCGGCGCCAGAGGTGACGTGACTGGACGAACATGGCTCCCACTTTCTGACTTGGAATTTACTGGTCACGCGCGACGTGGCGAGAATTATGGCGTCTCCTCGGTTTCCGTGCGTAGTGGGCGGCGTGTGAGCGACGGTTCGTTGCTGTGCTGACACGTGGATGGTTGGATTTGATGCTGGCGCTAGGGCTTCTAGATGAACGGTCCCTGTTCATCGTCTTCGTCCTTATAACTGTGGGGAAAAATTGTGGTTTGTTTTAACCACAGCCACTTGCTTTCTACTGCTTCCATTTTCTTGAGATTTTCTCGCCACGCGCTGGAAATTCTCCGATCGTTTCCCTCCTCTTTCTTGCGCTCGCACCGCCGCCGTCGTCGCGCTACAATGGTGAAATCAAAGAAGACCTCCACCAGTGCTGCTGCCGGCGGCAAGAAGGGCACCACCGCCACCCGTGCCACCAATGGCGGGTGGCGGCGCACGGAGACGTGTGAGGGCGACCTGCGCAAGCTTTGTGAGCAGGGTTTCATCCCGCATGACAAGGAGGCCGTCAAGATCCCCGTCGATGAGGTATTTCCCCATCCTCCTGCAGGGTTTTGGGTGATGTTCATCGCCTTCATTATTTGCGGCCTTTCTTTCCCAGTCCACGACTTTCTTCGTGGGCTGTTGTTCTTCTATGGCATTGAAGTCCACCATCTTTCTCCCAATTCTCTTCTTCACATCGCTTGCTTTGTTGCTTTTTGCGGGTGCTGGCTCGACATTGAGCCGCACTTTGGCCTCTTCCGGAAGCTCTATTCCGTGAAGAGGCAATCCGGCTTCGACGGAGTTTATCCGATTGGCGGATGCGTCATTTCTCTTTGATCTACTGCTCTTTTCTTATCTTTCTCTATGTCCGAGTCCGTCCAGAACTGGTGGAGGAAGTGGTTTTATGTTTGCGACTCCACAGTGGACGGGCAAAACTTTGGCCTTGACCCTTTTGAGTCCACCTAGAAAATCCAGCCGAAGAGATCCTGGAAGAACCATATCCTAGAGGGTGAGGTGGAGGAGATAGAGGGGCTCTATCGTCGGGTGGAGGACCTCCAGGTGATTCCGGAGAAGGAGGTGAACGGTGTGGACATTATCCGCACCTTCCTCAAACGTCGGGTGCAGCCACTCCAGGCTAGGGCGCACCCGATGTTCCTTTATTCTGGCCGTCACGACCCAACGAGAGTTGCGGTTGAGGAGCTCTCCAAGGGGGACCTTGACAGAGTCCTCCGGCCACTGCTGAAGTACAAGGCCGACGAGGACCTTCTGGGAAAGTCGCGGACCCCTCCGTTCAGTGCCTCTCGACCAGTTCCACAGGTGTAGATCTGGGATGTGCGTGTAGCGCTATTTTCGAGTGCGTTTCTTTTGCAATTATCTTTTCTGATAGTGTATCTTCATTGTGCAGGAGTTCAAGGTACCTGGCATGGTGCCTCCGCTACCTGAACGGTTTTCGGGTGCGCCGGACAACGAAATTGTGGACTCCGTGTCCGAGATTCCCCCGGCGCAGTCACCAACTGAGGAAGCCCCCGAGGCGAGCGAGGGGCAGACCCGAAAGCGGGCACGGAGCTCGAGCGAATCTTCGGATGCCTCAACCCTGCCAACGCCTAGGGACCCGTCGTTCCTTCTTCACCACAGTCGAGGTGATGGTGCCTCTTCCTCTCCTATCCCGGCCGTTCCTGTACGGGGTGTAGCGCCACAGCCGCCGGCGAAGAGGAAGAAGGAAGAGAAGAAAGGCTAGAAGGCCCTGCCTGTTTTTAACTTGAGCGACATGGACTCGTAAGTGACTTCGGATGCCTTTTGCTATCTTACTTGCCTTGTTGTTTTCTTGCCTTTGACTAGTGTTTTCCTTTGCAGCCACTCTTCTGAGGGCTCTTTTAGCGATGCCACTCAGGAGATGGTAGGAGAGTCGAAGATGACGCCTCCTCCCTCTCAGACGGCGGCCACCTCTGCGGGCGCTGCTCCGAACCCCTCTCCACAGGAGGCTCGGGTGATCGTCTCCCAGAAGACTACAGCCGGACCTTCGGAGTCTCCGTCTGAGCATGTAAGTGTGTTCTCTCTTGCTGTGGGGGGAGCCCCCGAGCCATATTTTCGTATGATCTGCTGATCATTGATTCTTCTTTGCGTGTCTCGGGGGGAGCCCCCGAGAATTTTTCATATGCCTGATCTTTTGCTTGTTTCATCTTGCAGCCTTTTGTGCAAGGTGCGAACCAACTGGTGAAGCAGCACCTGGCGTTGGAGGCCAGCCCGCGGCAGCTTCAAGGTACATCCACAACTAATCCTCTATTTTTTCGTCTGGTTGCTAGCTTGTTGAGGTCATGTGCGTTCTTTGTTTCTTTTTCGTAGATGAGAATAACACCGCCCTCCGCGAGCTTGATGCTCTAAAAAAGAGCCTCGGGCGAGCAGAAAAGAAAGTCGAAGATGCCGTTGGTGCGAAGGAGCGCCTCGAGCGGGAGCTAGCTGACGCAGCTGCGGCCAAGGAGCGCCTGCAGCAGGAAGCTATGGACCGCGAGGAGCAGCTTGCCACCGCCATGGCTTAGCGCGAGAAGGAGGTGGACGATAAGCTGATGGCTGCTGCCAAAGCTATTTCGGGTGAGTGATTTCGCCTGTATGTTCTGTTTCGGCTGCCTTGTCTCTGTGACTTTGTTCGATTCTTACTGTACTTTTTTCGTTTTTCTAGATGTCGCAGGCATTGAGTTCAACCGCAGTGCCCTGGAGCACGGTAGTGCTTTGGATGATGCTACTGTGGCGGTCGAAGACCGCTGCAGTACTGTGGTTGGCTATCTTGCCAAAGCCAAGGAGGTCCTCTGGCGCTTCCACAAGGAGCTCGTTCCCAAGGGCGTTTCCCTTGAGGATGTCGACTTGTTGGCGGATGCGCATTCAGTGGATGCGCCTGTAGCCTATAAGCGCAAGCAGAAGGGCATCGACGCGTCCATGGGGCTGGAAATGGCCATGGCGTCCGAAGCGGAACTGGATCTTCATCAGGTCACCTCCCAGATGCCGACGACCCTTGACGGTTCCGAGGTATCCTTCGCTCTCTTCGCCGGCCGCTGTAAGCACTATGGGCCGAAACTTATTGACCTCCTGGCGGAGTATGCCATGAAGCAGTAGGAGGAGGTCAAGGGCAGGCGCTTTGGCTCTGAGGCCACTCAGGATGCAGCTTCTTAGGCTTTGTATTTGTAGTTCTAGGATAGTTACCTTCTACCTTTGCTGTAATTTGCTTGGTAAACACTTCCTATGCCACGCAGTGGCTTTTGTTGTATATAATGAGCCTTCGAGCTATTGCCTAGTCTTGTGTTTTTATATATCCTAGGGACCTTCAGGTGGTGACCCCATCGATACTTCGTCTGCTCCGCAATCGCGACCATCCTTGGATGATGCATCGCAACTTGTTTTTCTTCGCGACCGCGTCAGCAGTCTTGAGAAGGAGTTGCTTGGCATCCGAGGCCATGCGGATGTTTGGAAGTTGAAGGTGGAGCGATGTGCCGCGAGAGAGGAATATCTGATGGGGGAGCTACGACAGTTGGCCGAGCAGCTGCAGTGTAAGTTTCTTCGAGCTGCTACTCATTTTCAGATGTGCCTGTTGGCGAGCCATCTTACTTTGTAGTTGTTGCAGGTGCTAACCTTGTTCCGAGGGAGAAGGAGCGTGTTGCAGTTTGGATCAATTGCCTGACCCAGCAAGATATGGAGGCTGGTGGCTTTTTCTGGATGGATCGCAACCGTGCCACGGTCCTTGCGACAGTGCAGGATCGTGCCCACCAAGTGTCATAGGTGCTGCGGCAGGTGAAGACTTCCTTGGTGTCGATTCTACACATCATGTTTCCCCTTGATGAAGCGCCATCAACCCTCTGGGGCTTGCTGGTGAAGTTTCAAGATGTGCGTCATGTCAGGGAGTTGATGCGGCACCAGTTAGTTGTGGGGGTGAAGGCCGCACTTTCCCTTGTGCGGCTGCATCGCCCTGACGTAAATCTTGCGGCTGTGGCGGCTGGGCCGCCCCCTCGAACAGATGGTGGCCTATGGGACATGCGCCCATACTATGCGGCTGTGAGGCAGTATGCCGAGGAAGTTGTAGATCTCTTTGAGCACCATGCGCAGGTGATCCTTCAGAATAGGTAGGACCTGTAAAAAGATAAATGTAAATTTTTTATATATTTTGACTAGGCGTGTTGTGCCCTTTGCTGTAAAAGGTTGATTGTATTAGCACGTGGTGCTTGTTTGTATGCATGCCCTTTTCGTTAGCCTGACGTGATCAGCTACTCAGGTGTACATGCGTTATCCTCAGTCAACGAAGTCGTGAGGTTTTGGGGGAGCCCCCGAGTGTGTTATAAATAAAGTAATGCGAGTAAAAGATAAATTTTCGGGCGAGACAATTAGCTTTATTCATATCATAATGAGGAGGTACATTGTTCGGCTGAGTAGCCTTATTGAAAGTAAAGGGGGATAACTAGGGGTAGAAGCGTCGCAGTTGTGCGACATTCCATGGGTTGGAGTATGCGACTCCAGAATCCACGTGCTTGAGGCGGTAGGTGCCACCTGGGATGACTTCGGTGATGACATATGGTCCTTCCCAGGGTGACTCGAGCTTTTTTGGCCGCTCTTGCTTGAGTCGTAAGACGAGGTCTACTTCGACGAAGGACCTTGGACGTAGCCGACGGCTGTGATAGTTGCAGAGGCTCTTCTGGTAGACCGCCGATCGAGCTGCGGCGATGTCACGTGCCTCGTCGAGTGTGTCAACGGCGTCTTCGAGTGCGGCCGTTGATTCGGTTTTGCTGTAGGCAACGACCCGTGGGGCCTTATGGCGTACTTCTGCAGGCAACATGGCTTCGGCTCCGTGCACCATGAAGAAAGGCGTGTAGCCAGTTGAGTTGTTTGGCGTTGTGCGCAAGCTCTAGAGGACGGAGGGTAGCTCTTCTGCCCATGCTCCCGCAAGCCGCTCGAGTAGGCTCAGTAGGCGCTTCTTGATGCCGCCGTCGACGAGGCCGTTGTCCTTTTCGACCTGCCCGTTGGTTTGCTAGTGCGCCACGAAGGCGTATGATATGTTGATCCCGAGGCCTTCGCAGAAGTCCTGGAATTCTTTGGAGATGAAGTTTGACTCGTTGTCGGTGATGATGTTGTGCGGCACGCCGAACCTGTAGACTATGGATGGGAAGAATTTCACGGATGTTTTACCCTTTTGGTTGGTAATGGGCATGGCCTCGATCCACTTGGTGAACTTGTCGACTGCTACCAGGAGGTAGATGTGGCCTCCTTTCGAGGACTTGGGCAGTTTGCCTATCATGTCGAGGCCCCATTGGGCAAAGGGCCAGGCCAAGGGTATGGGCCTGAGCTCCGATCCTGGTGCGTGCGGTTTGTCTACGAACCTCTAGCACCCATTACACCTTCAGACGATGTCCTTGGCGTCGTTCATGGCTGTTGGCCAGTAGTGTAGGGGTTCGTAGCATGGAAAACAAAAATTTTCTATCGCATACAAACAAACAAGCCAAGATCTATCTACTAGATTGTAGCAACGAGTCGATGGAATAACTCACCCTCGAAGATTCCAAAGTGTTTAACGAGAGCAGATTCTCGTGGGTGATGTAGTCGTACTCTTTCCGATCTCAAGATCGCGTAGACGATCCTTCCGCGCGTTCCATGGCGCTCCATGATCGGTCACTGCGTTAAATTTTCGGCGAAGACCTTCCTCTCCTTGTTCAGCAGGCAGCGGAGGTTGTAGCACTCTCCTCGTGATTCCGGCAACTGGCGTGGTACCGGAGGTAGAGGGAAATCCCAGGCTTCGCCTTAAGCGGTGCAGTATGGTGGAGCTTATGAGAGGCTATTAGTGGTCTAGTAATTAGACACACCAATTAGAGGCTCTAAACCAATTAGAAGGCTCTAAACCGAATAGCTCTAAACCGGGTCTAGATCTAGGGTTTAGTTTAGAGGATAGGAAACTTGTGTGTCTAGGAGGGAGCCCTGCCCTCCTTATATAGGTTGGAGGGCTGGCCGGCCAGGGAGAGTTCCTCCCAACTCGGCCTAGGAGGTCTTGCCGGCCAAGGGAGGAACCCTCCTCCAACTCGGCCTCCACCTCTCCTCCTCTTTCCCACTTCCCAAAACTGCGTTTGACTTTCAAACTAGCCGTTTGACTTTTCAATTTAGGATTTAAATAAATCCTTTATTTGGGACAGCAAGAATACTTAGTACATGATGCAATCATTCCAATATGTAATGACACACTCATGTACCCTTCCCTTCCGGAGTGCGGACATTCGGGACCTTCTAGAATGTTCCCGATGAAAACACCGAATCATTCCGCTACTCAAGCAGGACTTTCCTTATATGAATCTTATTCTCCGGACCATTCCGGATCACCTCGTGATATCCGGATCCCATCGAGACTCGAACAACATTCGGTCTCTTTCTCATAATACCATAACTACTCAAACAACGTCAATCCTTAAGTGTGTCTCCCTACGGTTCGTGAATTATGCGGACATGATCGAGACACTTCTCCGAACAATAACCAATAGAGGAATCTGGAAATTCATATGGCTCCCACATATTTCTGATTACTTTGCGATCGAATGAACCACTTACATACGATACCAATTTCCCTTTGTCTCACGATATGTTACTTATCCGAGGTTATGATCGTCGGTATCTCTGCATACCTAGTTCATCCTCGTTCGATAAGTACTCTTTTCTCGTTCCGTGATATGTGATCCCTTGTGACCAAGTCACATGCTTGCAAGCTAATTGGATGACATTTCACCGAGAGGGCCAGAGAATATCTATCCGTCATGTGGATGGACAAATCCACTCTTGATCCATGTGTTTCAACCAATACTTTCCGAACACTCAATGCCACCTTTATAGCCACCTGTTACGGTGTGGTGTTTGATGACATCAAAGCATCCATCCAAGAAAGGCAATATGCATGATCTCATGGTCGAAGGAATTAGGTTACTATGTATCGAAAGCATATAGCAATTGAACTATTGAAATGACTTGATCTTTATGCTACGCTTGTCTATAGGAGTATGTCCACCATATCATTCTCCTAACGATATGATCTTGTTGTTGATAACATCTCAATGTTCATGACAAAGAAACCACATCATCAATCAACCAACAAGCTAGTGAAGTATAGAGGCTATACTAGGGACTTCAAATTAGGTTTACAAATCACACAAGTATTAATGGTTTCCTTGTTAATACTATTATAGCATGAATGTAAACATTTATCATAAACACAAAGATATATAATAATAACTACATTTATTATTACCTCTAGGGCATATCTCCAACAGTCTCCCACTTGCACTAGAGTCATCTAATCTAGATTACATGGTAATATACCGAACACCCATGGCAGTTTGGTGTTGGTCATGTTTTGCCCTCGGGAGAGGTTTAGTCAACAGATCCGCCACATTCAGATCTGTGTGTACTTTGCAAATCTTTATATACCCATCGGATATGTTCTCGAATAAGCGTGAAAACGTAGCTTGATATGCTTGACTTCTTGTGTGACCTTGGTTCTTGCGCATTGGCTATGGCGCCCATGTTATCACATGAGATAGACATTGGGTCCAGCACTTGGAACCACACCCAGCTGTAATGAACTCTTTCATCCATATCGCTTCTTGTGAAGCCTCCGAAGCGACCATGTATTCTGATTGATTGAAGATCTCGCCACAACGCTTTGCTTCGCACTCCTCCATTAACTGCTGCACCATTCAAAATAAATACGTATCCAGTTGTGATTTAGAATCATCCGGATCGGTGTTCCAACTAGCATCGGTGTAACCATTAACAACGAGCTGTTCATCACCTCCATAAGAAAGAACCATATCCTTAGTTCTTCTCAAGTACTTAAGGATGTTTTGATCATTGTCAATGATCCACTCTGGATCACTTTGATATCTGCTAGTTAGACTAACGACATATGCGATGTCGGGTCTAGTACATAGCATGGCATACATTAGAGATCCTATGGCTGAGGCATAGGAGTCTTACTCATCTTTTCTCTATCTTACGCCGATGTCGGACTTTGAGTTTTACTCAAGGTGATTGAGCAACATGGGCAAGAACCCTTTCTTGCTATCTTCCATTCCAAACCTCTTTAGAACTTTGTCCAAATATGTACTTTGTGACAATGATATTTGGCGTTCGATCTATCTCTATAAATCTTTATGCCTAATATGTAAGCTGCTTCGAAGATCCTTCATTGAAAAACTATTATTCAAATACTCTTTGACACTATTAAGAAGGTCTACATCATTCCCAATCAACAATATGTCATCCACCTACAGTATTAAGAATGCTCTGAGCTCCCACTCACTTTCTTGTAAATACAAGCTTCTCCATAAGTTTGTATAAAACCAAAACTTTTGATTACCTTATCAAAGCGTTGATTCCAACTCGGGATGCTTGCTTCAATCCATAGATGGACCGTTGAAGTTTGCATACCTTGTTAGCATCTTTAGGATCGACAAAACCTTTGGGTTGCATCATATACAACTCTTCATCAATGTCTCCATTGAGGAATGCTGTTTTGACATCCATCGCCATATCTCATAATCGTAATATGCAGCGATTGCTAACATAATCCTCACAGACTTTAGCCGCTCTGGTGAGAAAGTCTCATCGTAGTCAACTCCTTGAATTTGTGAAACCCTTTTGCGACAAGTCGAGCTTTATAGACGACAACATTACCATCGATCTGTTTTCTTCTTGAAAATCCATTTGTTCTCGTGACCTTCCGCCATCCGGTAAGTCCACCAAAGTCCATACTTGGTTTTCGTACATGGATCCAACCTCGGATTTCATGGCTTCTTGCCATTTATTGGAATCTGGGCTCATCATCGCTTCCTCATATGTCTCGGGGTCATCGGTGTTGTCCACCAACATGACATTCATAACGGAATCATACCAATGCAGGTGGTACGAGTTCTTGTTGACCTCCGAGGCTCTGTAGCAACTTCAACGAAGTTTCATGATCACTATCATTAGCTTCCTCTCTTATTGGTGCGGGCATCACAGAACTTCTTCGGTCTTGCGCTACTTGTAATTCGAGAGAAGGTTCGACAACCTCGTCGAGTTCTACTTTCCTTCGAGTCACTTCTTTCGAGAGAAATTCCTTCTCTAGAAAGGATCCATTCTTAGCAACGAAGATTTTGCCTTCGGATCTATGATAAAAGGTATACCCAATAGTTTCCTTGGTATCCTATGAAGACGCATTTTCCGCTTTGGGTTCAAGCTTGTCCTGTAACTTCTTTACATAGGCCGCATCCCCAAACTTTAAGGAGCGACAATTTAGGTTTCTTCCCAAACCATAATTCATATGGTGTCGTTTCAGCAGTTTAGGCGGTGCCCTATTTAAAGTGAATCGGCTGTTTCTAATGCATAACCCCAAAATGATAGTGGTAGATCTGTAAGTGACATCATAGAGCGAACCATATCTAAGAGAGTTCGATTCTGACGTTCGGACACACCATTCTGTTGTGGTGTTCCGGCGGTGTCAAGCGAAAGTATTCACATTTCCTTAAATGCTGTAAACTTCGTAACTTAGATATTCACCTCCACGATCGAGCGTAGAAATTTAATCTTCTTGTTACGTTGATTCTCTACCTCACTTTGAAACTCCTTAAACTTCTTGAAAGTTTCGGACTTATGTTTCATGAAATAGATATACCCATATCTACTTAAGTCATCCGTGAAGGTAAGAACATAACGATAACCACTGCGCGATGCTACACTCATTGGACCACACACATCGGTATGTATGATTTCCAATAAGTCCGTAGCTCGCTCCATCATACCAGAAAATGGAGTCTTAGTCATTTTACCCATCAGACATGCCTCGCATCTTTCAAGTGATTCAAAATCAAGTGATTCAAGAAGTCCATCGGAATGGAGTTTCTTCATCGTTTCACTCCAATGTGACCAAGGCACGATTGCCACATATAGGTCGAGTTATCGCTTGATTTCAATCGTTTAGCTTCAATGTTATTAATATGTGTATTTCTACTATCGAGATTCAACATGAATAGACCATCTATCAAAGGTGCATGTGCATAAAACACATTACTCATATAAATCGAACAACCATTATTCTCGGATTTAAACAAGTAAGCATCTACTTAATAAACAAGATCGATATAATGTTCATGCTTACTTGAGCACCAAATAACAATTATTTAAGTATAAAACTAATCCCGATGGTAGATGAAGAGGTAGCGTGCCGACCGCGATCACATCAACCTTTGATCCGTTTCCTACGCGCATCGTCACCTCGTTCTTCACTAGCTTCCGTTTATTCTGCAGCTCCTGTTTCGAGTTACAAATATGAGCAACCGAACCAGTATCAAATACCCAGGCACTACTACGAGTACTAGTGAGATACACATCAATAACATGTATATCAGATATACCTTTCTTCTTGATGTTGCCGTTCTTCAAATCCGCCAAGTACCTTGGGCAATTCCGCTTCCAGTGACCTTCTCCCTTGCAGTAAAAGCACTCAGTTTCAGGCTTAGGTCCAGCCTTGGTCTTCTTCGTCGGTATGGTAACTTTCTTACCACCCTTCTTGAAGTGTCCCTTTTGCTTAGACTTGCCTTTCTTGAATTTGGTGGTCTTATTGACCATCAACACTTGGTGCTCTTTCTTGATCTCCACTTCTGCAGATTTTAACATAGCAAACAGTTCTGGCAACTCTTTGTTCATGTTCTGCATGTTGTAGTTCATCACAAAGTTCTTGTAACTTGGTGGTAGTGATTGGAGGATGCGGTAAACCCCCAAAGTATTAGGAATCACTATACCCAAACTTTGAAGTTTATTTGCGTGCCCAGACATCTTAAGCACATGCTCCTTGAGCTACCCTCTTCCATCTTGCGGTTAAAGAACTTTTGAGCTTCATAACTTTCAATTGCGCATGAGTCTCAAAGATTAATTTGAGATCCTCGACAATATCATATGGATCGACTCTTCAAATCTTTTAAAGCTCGATTCTAAACCATACAAGATAGCACACTGAACTATGGAGTCTTGATTCTTCGGCGAGGTAAACATTCTTTACTTCATCGGTAGCATCAGCTGCAGTGGAGTCACCTAGCGGTGCATCCAGCACATAGGTCAAATTACCACCGTGAGGACAATCCTCAAATTGCGGAACCAATCCATGAGTTGCTTCCATTGTTTTCAACTTTTCTTTCTCTAGGCGCATTAAAATTGATGGTAGGGCTGCCATTGATCTACAACATATTTGCAATAGTTTAGACTAAGTTTATGACAAATTGAGTTCAAATTAATTAGTGAAATTAAACTAGGTGAACTCCACTCAAAACAACATCCCTCACATTGTTTTAGTGATCACAGAACCAAATCCACTACATCAACACCGATCATCACGAGAGCTGATATAGTTTTAATGGCGAACAATCATCATGTTCATCATATCTACTATATGATTCATGCTTTGCCTTTCGGCGATCCGTGTTCTGAGGCCATGTCTGTACATGCTAGGCTCGTCAAGATCAAACCTTAGCTACCGCATAAGCAAATCTGGCTTGCTTACGTTGTATTCACCAGCGGAATCAAAGACACCCGATCATCACGTGGTGTTTGAGCGACAAGCTTTGTAGCAGTGCATACTAAGGGTGAACACTTTAGAACTTGAAATTTATGTGCATGAGGGATCATCTTATAATGCTACCGTCTACTAAGCAATACAAGATGCATAAAGGATTAACATCACATGCAATTCATAATATGTGATATGATATGGCCTTTCTTATTTGTGCTTCGATCTCCATCTTCAAGCATGAATATGATCTCCATCATCACCGGCATAGCATCAAGGTCATTGCGGCTTCTTCATGGTTGTAGTCCACCAGCTTCAACTATTACAACTATTTTGAATAGACCGCAGGTCTTAACGAAATTAAAGACAACCATATGGCTCCTGCGGTTGCCAACTTACAATAAGGAACATTGCATACATCAAATATAATCACAATCATGGCCATATCACATCACGGCACACCTTTGCAAAACAAAGTTAGGCGCTTCTACTTTCTTTGCATATTTTACGTGGTTTGGGGCTTTCCATAGGTGTCGTTCTAACCTACGAACAAGAACCACAACATTGATACTAGCATTGTTGATTACCCGTTGTAAATTGGATCTTTACTATGCTAGGAGAAGCAGGCACCCATAAAGCCACTTATGCAAAAGCGAGTTGCATGTCAAGCGTGGAGCAAGTCTCATGAGCGATGTCATGTAAGGTTAGCCGGCCGCTTCATCCCAACATACCGCAAGATGCAAAGTACACAAAAGCAATCTACAATAAAAGCATCAACGCCCAATGACCATTGTGTTCTACTCGTCTGTGAGATCTACATATAGACACGGCTCGATACCCTTTGTAGGGGTTCGTAGCATGGAAAACAAAATTTTCTATCATACAAACAAACAAGCCAAGATCTATCTACTAGATTGTAGCAGCAGTCGATGGAATAACTCACCCTCGAAGATTCCAAAGTGTTTAACGAGCAGATTCTCGTGGGTGATGTAGTCGTACTCTTTCCGATCTCAAGATCGCGTGAGCGATCCTTCGGCCAGCGTTCCCATAGCGCTCCCTTGATCAGTCACCGTTAAATTTTCGTGAAGACCTTCCTCTCCCTTGTTCCAGGTGACGGAGGTTGTAGCACTCTCCTCGTGATTCCGGCTGTGGCGTGGTACGGAGGTAGAGGGAAATCCATGAGGCTTCGCCTTAAGCCGGTGCGAGTATGGTGGAGCTTATGAGAGAGGCTATTAGTGGTCTAGTAATTAGACACACCAATTAGAGGGCTCTAAACCAATTAGAAGGCTCTAAACCGAATAGCTCTAAACAGGGGTCTAGATCTAGGGTTTAGTTTAGAGGATAGGAAACTTGTGTGTCTGGGAGGGCCCTGCCTCCTTATATAGGTTGGAGGGCTGGCCGGCCAAGGGAGGAGTTCCTCCCCATCTCGGCCTAGGGAGGTGCGCCGGCCAATGGGAGGAACCCTCCTCCAACTCGGCCTCCACCTCTCCTCCTCTTTTCCCACTTCCCAAAACTGCCGTTTGACTTTCAAACTAGCCGTTTGACTTTTCAATTTAGGATTTAAATAAATCCTTTATTTGGGACAGCAAGAATACTTAGTACATGATGCAATCATTCCAATATGTAATGACACACTCATGTACCCTTCCCCTTCCGGAGTGCCGGACATTAGGACCTTTTAGAATGTTCCGATGAAAACGGAATCATTCCGCTACTCAAGCAGGACTTTCCTTATATGAATCTTATTCTCCGGACCATTCCGGATCACCTCGTGATATCCGGATCCCATCCGAGACTCCGAACAACATTCGGTCTCTTTCTCATAATACCATAACTACTCAAACAACGTCGAATCCTTAAGTGTGTCTCCCTACGGTTCGTGAATTATGCGGACATGATCGAGACACTTCTCCGAACAATAACCAATAGAGGAATCTGGAAATTCATATGGCTCCCACATATTTCTACGATTACTTTGCGATCGAATGAACCACTTACATACGATACCAATTTCCCTTTGTCTCACGATATGTTACTTATCCGAGGTTATGATCGCCGGTATCTCGCATACCTAGTTCATCCTCGTTCTTGATAAGTACTCTTTTCTCGTTCCGTGATATGTGATCCCTTGTGACCAAGTCACATGCTTGCAAGCTAATTGGATGACATTTCACCGAGAGGGCCCAGAGAATATCTATCCGTCATGTGGATGGACAAATCCCACTCTTGATCCATGTGTTTCAACCAATACTTTCCGAACACTCAATGCCACCTTTATAGCCACCCTGTTACGGTGTGGTGTTTGATGACATCAAAGCATCCATCCAGTAAAGGCAATATGCATGATCTCATGGTCGAAGGAATTAGGTTACTATGTATCAGAAAGCATATAGCAATTGAACTATTGAAATGACTTGATCTTTATGCTACGCTTGTCTATAGGAGTATGTCCACCATATCATTCTCCTAACGATATGATCTTGTTGTTGATAACATCTCAATGTTCATGACAAAGAAACCACATCATCAATCAACCAACAAGCTAGTGAAGTATAGAGGCTATACTAGGGACTTCAAATTAGGTTTACAAATCACACAAGTATTAATGGTTTCCTTGTTAATACTATTATAGCATGAATGTAAACATTTATCATAAACACAAAGATATATAATAATAACTACATTTATTATTACCTCTAGGGCATATCTCCAACAAGTAGAACCCAGCTCGTAGAGCTTTGGCGATGAGGGCGTGGCTGCCCGCGTGATGGCCGCATATGCCCTCGTGGATGTCTTGTAGGATGGTTTTGCCGTCACCGATGGTGACGCACCTTTGGAGCACACCCGAAATGCTGCGCTTGTACAACTCGCCATTGATGATGGTGAAGGCCTTGGACCGACGAGATATGCGCCGGGCATCTGTTGGGTCATCAGGCAGTTCCCTGTTTATCAGGTACTACAGGTACGGCTGCGTCCATGTTTCTTCGATTGCCATGACCTGCATCAGATTGACCACTCCGACCTCTTTGTCGAGCTTTTTGGGTCCTTCCTGTCCTTCGGGTAGCGCAGCCTCTGAGTGCTCTGCCTCTTCGGGTGATCCCTTGGGGAATTTCCTTTTGATGGATGGCACACAGATATGTTCGAGGAACACACCCGATGGCACCCGTGCATAGGTGGAGCCGATATTGGCGAGTCTGTCGGCTTCCTCGTTGCTTTCTCTTCCAACATGCCGAATCTCTCAGCCATCGAAGTCTCCTTCGAGTGAGTTGTAGAGCGCGCGGTACACGATCATGTTGGTGGCATGCGCGTCGCACTCGTTCATCGTCTGCTGGACGACGAGGTTCGAGTCATCGTAGATGACCAGGCGCGTTGCGCCGCAGATCTTGGCCATCCTTATGCCATGGATGAGGGCCTCGTGTTCGGCTTCGTTGTTGGAAGCTCGAAATTTCATCCGGAGGACGTACTTCATCTTGTCGCCCTGCGGGGATGTCAGTATGACTCCAGCTCCTGTTCCAGCCTCACGTTTGGAGCCATCGAAGTGCATCGTCCATGACTGTGTCATGTCCGGGGTGTCCGGCAGCTGCAACTCCATCCAGTGGATAAGGAAGTCCGGGAGGACATGAGACTTGATCGCATGGCGCTTCCCGTAGACTATGTCTAGAGGGGACAACTCGATGCTCCACAGGGCTATGCGTCCTGTGGCCACCGGGTTGTTCATGATGCTGTTCAGGGGTGCCTCGTTGAAGACCATCACCTGATGCTCTTGGAAGTAGTGGCTCAGCCGATGAGCCGTCATGAACATGCCATATGCGAGTTTCTGGTAGTGAGGGTACCTCTATTTTGTCGGTGTCAATACCTCGCTGAGGTAGTAGATAGGGCGTTGGACCCCGTGAGTCTTGCCATCTTCGGGTCATTTGACCACGAGCACGTTGCTTACCACCTGATGCGTGGCTGCTATGTATAGCAGTAGAGGCTCGCGTTCCTTTGGCGTGACCAGGACGGGCGAGGTGGAGAGCAGCCACTTCAGATCTTCGAATGTGTCGTCCGCTTCAGGTGTCCACTCGAATTTCTCTGCTTTGCGTAGCAGCTGGTAGAAAGGTAGGGCCTTCTTACCCATGCGGCTGATGAATCTGCTCAGTGCCGCGATGCGTCCAGCTAGCTGTTGGACACCTTTGAGGTTCTTCGGTTTCTCCATGGCCATTATGGCCCAGATTTTCTTCGGGTTCGCCTCAATCCCTTGCTGGGAGATGAAGTAGCCAAGCAGTTGGCCAGATGGGACGCCGAAGGCGCACTTTTCTGGGTTCAGCTTGATCTTGTATCGATCAAGGTTGTCAAACGTCTCACGGAGATCGTCGATCAGTGTCTTGGCCTCCCTTGTTTTGATTAGTATGTCGTCGACATAGACCTGTATGTTGCGGCCGATCTGGCTCTTCTGGCATGCCTGCATGCACTGCTGGTATGTGGCACCTGCGTTCTTTAGCCCGAAAGGCATTGTGTTGTAGCAGAACACTCTGAACGACGTGATGAACGCCGTTTTCTCCTGATCTTCGACCTTCAGTCGAATCTGATTGTAGCCTGAGTAGGCATCAAGGAAGGAGAGCTTCTCGCATCCTGTAGTCGAATCGATGCTCTGATCGATCCGAGGGAGAGGGAAGTGATCCTTCGGACAGTGTTTGTTCAGCGATGTGAAGTCCACGCACATCCGCAGGATGTCCTTGTCCTTTTTAGGGACCAAACACTGTGTTGGCCAGCCATTCGCTTTCCTTGATCTCCCCGATGAAATCAGCGTCAAGCAGTCTGTTGACTTCGACTCCGATGGCTTCGGCTCGTGGCTCGGACAATCATCAGATGGACTGTTTAACGGGCTTAGCATCTGGGAACACATTGAGTGCATGCTCGGCGAATTATCTGGGAACTCCTGGCATGTCCGCAGGACACCAGGCGAAGATTTCCTAGTGCTCACGGAGGAATTCGATGAGCGCGCTTTCCTATGCAGGGCTGAGGTCGTTGGCGATCAAAGCCGTCTTGGAGGCGTCCATCGGGAGGACCTACACCTTCTTCGTGTTGACTGTTGAGTCGAACGATATGTCAGGTGTGTTCTTCCTTGAGACTGGGGGTGCCCCGTTGTCTGTCACCTCTCGGAGCCTTATGAGCTCCTCCTGCATGCCAAATGACTAGGAGATTCTGTTGAAGTCCCTGTCACAGTGATCCGACCGGGTGAAGCTCCCGTGGACCGTGATGACGCCTCTAGGTCCTGGCATCTTGAGTAGCAGGTACACATAGTGCGGTACTGCCAGGGACCTTGTGAATGCTACGCGCCCGAGGATAGCGTGGTATTGTGATGGCCAATCCACCACTTCGAACTCGAGTCGCTCGCATCGAAAGTTGTCGAGCTTGCCGAAGATGACGTCGAGCCATATCTTTCCCAGGGGGAATATGCCCTTCCCTGGGACGATGCCGTGGAACATTGTGTCAGATTGTTCCAGGCTGCACAGCGGGATCCGCATTGCTGCTAAGGTGCTAGCGAACATCAGATTGATGCCGCTGCCGCCGTTCATGAAGACGCGGCTCATCTCAAACCCTCCGATCTGTGCCTCGAGCACCAGGGCATCATGGCCTAGGCGAGGGATCTAGCGTGGGTGATCCGAACGACTGAATGTGATGCAGGACTCCGAACCACCGAGGTACTCAGGGATGGCGGGTGGAGCGGTCACAGCCAAGCAGACCTAGCGGGTGATCTTCTTTTGCACCCTGTTTGTCGGGCGCCCCTTTTGGATCATTAATGACCCTTTCGGCACGGGGTACCCATTTCTGCCGTTGTTCTGCGTGGATGCGATCGGGTGATTCGAGGGTCCCACGGGTGGTGGTGGAGGAGCTCCATGGGCGATGTCACCTAGTGCGGGTGCGTGTCCGTACCTAGGGTTCGGGGCTTGCTGTCTCATCTAGGACATGCTCTCGCTGGCCTTCTTTTTGCCATCCTGCTTGTCGATGTAGAAGTGGATGGTGCATGGGCCCGACAATTTGTCGTATGCCGAGGGCTCGTCGTCACAGCCGCGGCGTTGCCACGTTGTGTTGGGCGCCCTCCATCACGGAAGTTGTTTCCGCGGTATCCGCCGCTGATGCGGTTGCTTTCGTTGCGGCGGTCGGCATAGCCAGCCACGACCATGCCGAGTCCGTTGCGATCGTCATAGACACACGATCTTTGCTTGCTACGACGCTTGCATCGGTGGCTGTAGTCATCTTCCTCCTCCGAATGTGCTCGATGGACAGAGTCTTCGCCATCTGCCCACCTATTGGCGATGTCCATGAGGTGGTCGAGTGTCTTGGGCTTGACGCGCCCAAGTTCTTCCTTGAAGTCCTGGCGTTTGACGCCATCCTTGAAGGCATCGATTGTTCTCTCCTCAGAGATGTGTGCCGTGGAGTTCTTGATGTTGGACCAACGTAGTATATACGAGCGAATGGATTCGCCCGTTTGTTGGGTGCAGGCCCGTAGCTCTTCGATCGAGGCTGGCCTCTTGCTGGTTCCCTTGAAGTTTCGGATGAAACTGCGCGATTCCTCAACCGGATGGATCCCGAGGATAGGCTGCTGAGCCAAATCTGGGCTCTTTGTCGGCTGTTGAATGCATTGTAGGGCGGTGTTTTGTTGCGCCCGTGCAGCAGCAGACGGACGGTGGTCTGAGCCACGCTTTAGGGTCCTGCGTGCCATCAAAGTTCGGAGTGTCCGAAGGAAGCTTAAAGTTTCTCGGCATCCGCGTCCGCTGAACAGATCTGCTGAAGCATCGAGCCCCGCAAAGTTCTCCTTCATCGTCATCCTCTTAGGATTCGGATGAGCACACGCGCTTGGTGCGTGCTTTGTCGATCTTGCGTTGAGTGAGTTCGTTTCGAGCGTCGTAGTCGCGGCTGCGACACCGCGAGCTTTTGTGTCGTCGAGGTAGGTCGTGTTGCTCCTCATCGGATGAGGGTGTGGGACTGCGGTTGAATCTGACCGCAACCTTCTTTTTTGGCTCCGCAAAAGTTTCCCCGTGGAGCGCAGCTCCAACGAGTCCAAGTCCGGCTAGTGCGGAATTGTGCATGGCCCTTTTCGGGTCCCCCACCGGAGGTGGATGGGACGCAAGGTATGTGGTGGCTGCCATGATTGCAGCTTGCGGCGTCTTCGGGATGACGTTGTCGTTGGCGTCTATCTCCATGAAGGACGTGTTGAGGGTTTGGGTCACCTCGCGACGTGCGGCGGGGTCCATGTTCTCTATGCGAGAATGATGCTTGTTGCCTTTGTTTCCTTGCGAGCTAGAGCCGCCCATGGCAGAGAGCGCGGCTCGCCGCGCGCTGGACTCTGAGGCTGCTTGCTTGTGTTTGTCGAGTACCTCTTGCATCTTCACATGCTTTTTGTGCTCTTCGATGAGAAGAAGGTGGTATGCCATCAGTAGGTCCTGTGAGGCACCCACAGGCAGGATCTTGTTGCCCGCCACGGCTTCGCGTGCTTGGTTCCATCCTTCCTCGCTGAGGTGGATTACCCGATTGGCATCGGTGTCGTCATCGTTGGGCGGGAGGGATGATTGTCTCCTGTTTTCGCCGTTTCTACCTTGTGGGTTGGGCGGCGGCGTGTGTGCACCCGATTCTGGTGGGTGCTCCATGTCGCTTTGGATGACTGCGGTGCATTGGTAGCGTCCGTAGGTTGGATCGCTGCTGCCATAGCTTTCGGATCCAGAACCGTAGGTCCCTTCATCCGACGGGGGATCGCACAGATCTGAGTTGCAGCTGTTGTTGTCATATGACTCATCTGCCGATGCTGACGTGTGTAGCACGGGATGCGGAGCCCACGAGGCAGGCCTGATCGATGGTGGTGGCACCCGCTCTGAGATGCGAAGAGTGCCAGTCTATCCCACCTAGAAGCAGAAGCTCTCGAACAGGATCTCGAGCCCGTCGCCTATGGGCTCGAAGTCCTTCATGGTGGCTGGCGAGTGGGCGGTGAAGTCGAAAGCGCCGAAGAGGAGATGGCTCTCCTATTGGAGATATGCCCTAGAGGCAATAATAAATGTAGTTATTATTATATCTTTGTGCTTATGATAAATGTTTACATTCATGCTATAATAGTATTAACAAGGAAACATTAATACTTGTGTGATTTGTAAACTTAATTTGAAGTCCCTAGTAAAGCCTCTATATAATACTAGCTTGTTGGTTAATAGATGATTGTGGTTTCCCTATCATGAACATTGAGATGTTATTAACAACAAGATCATATCGTTAGGAGAATGATATGATGGACATACTCCTATAGATAAGCGTAGCATAAAGATCAAGTCATTTTAATAGTTCAATTGCTATATGCTTTCTGATACATAGTAATCTAATTCCTTCGACCATGAGATCATGCATATCACCTTTACCGGATGGATGCTTTGATGACATCAAACACCACACCGTAACTGGGTGGCTATAAAGGTGGCATTGAGTGTTCGGAAAGTATTGGTTGAAACACATGGATCAAGAGTGGGATTTGTCCATCCATATGATGGATAGATATACTCTGGGCCTCTCGGTGAAATGTCATCCAATTAGCTTGCAAGCATGTGACTGGCTCACAAGGGATCACATATCACAGAACGAGAAAAGAGTACTTATCGGAACGAGGTTGAACTAGGTATGCGGAGATACCGACGATCATAACCTCGGATAAGTAACATATCGTGAGACAAAGGGAAATTGATATCGTATGTAAGTGGTTCATTCGATCGCAAAGTAATCGAGAAATATGTGGAGCCATATGAATTTCCAGATTCCTCTATTGGTTATTGTTAGAAGTGTCTCGATCATGTCCGCATAATTCACGAACCGTAGGGAGACACACTTAAGGATTCGACGTTGTTTGAGTAGTTATGGAATGATGAGAAAGACCGAATGTTGTTCGAGTCCTGATGGGATCCGGGATATCACGAGGAGATCCGGATTGGTCCAGAGAATAAGATTCATATAAGGAAAGTCCCGTTTCGGAGTTGGGGAATGGTTCCGGTGTTTTCATCGGGAATGTTCTAGAATGTTCCGGAATGTCCGGCACTCCGGAGGGGAAGGGTACATGGATGTGTTGTATCAAGATGGTATGATTGCATCATGTACTAAGTGTCATCGCTGTTCCAAATAAAGGATTAATTCAAATCCTAGTTTGAAAAGTCAAATAGCTAAATTGAAAAGTCAAACGGCTAAATTTGGAAAGTGGAAAAGAGGGAGAAGGGGGAAACCGAGTTGGGGAGGGAGTCCCTCCTCCCCAAACCGGCGCACCACCCAAGCCGAGTTGGGGAGGGACTCCACTCCCTCCCCTTGGCCGCCGGCCCCTCCACCTATATAAGGAGGGGCAGGGCTCCCTCCTAGGACACACAAGTACCTCGCCTCAAACCCTAGCAGCTGCTGCCCACCATAGCCGCCGCTGCCCCCTAGGGTTTTGCCCTAGCCGCCGACTTGGGTGCCCCAAACCCTAGCCGCCGGCTCTAGCACCTCCTTGTTGGTGTGTCTAAACCCTAGAACACCGAGGATCTCTCTCATACTCCACCATACTCGCTCCGGCTTAAGGCGAAGCCCTGCGAGATCTCCCTTCTACTTCCGGTACCACGCCGTTGTGCTGCCGGAATTGCGAGGAGAGTGCTACAACCTCCACTGCCTGCTGGAACAAGGGAGAGGAAGGTCTTCGTCGAGTACCGAACGTGTGACCGATCAAGGGAGTGCTTTAACGCAGCCTTGGAAGGATCGTCTACACGATCTTGAGATCGGGAAGAGTACGACTACATCACCCATGAGAATCCGCTCTCGTTAAACACTTTGGAATCTTCGAGGGTGAGTTATTCCATCGACTCGTTGCTACAATCTAGTAGATAGATCTTGGCTTGTTTGTTTGTATGCGGTAGAATTTTTTTGTTTTCCATGCTATGAAACCCTACATCTCCGTCGCCGAGGAGTTGTAGATTTCTTTGGTCGGGACCGTCACGATCGCACAATCAGCGCCCCCAATTCCCATAGACGGTGCCAATTGATGAGGTTTAATCTCGTCAATGCCCATTTTTATGAGCTTGGGTTTTGGAGAAGATGGGGGTGCTGGAGATCGCAGAACGGTTAACAGACAAGAAAGCAGGGGACACGAGATTTACCCAGGTTCAGGCCCCCAGAGGGAAAACCCTACATCTGCTTGTCTGCTCTTGATTACGGTGGAACCAAAAGTTACAGGGGTGCGCAGATGCAATCTGGCGTGGAGGTGTGTATGCGGTGGTATGAGAGATATCCTCCTCGTCGTGTCCTCCTAGCCTTTATATAGAGGTAGGCAGGTCCCGGGCATAGATCGAGTCGGTTACAGGTTTAGGGTTTGCCCCTTTGAATATTCTATCTGTTCAAGTCTTGCTCTCCAAGGATCCGAAGACGTCATGGGCTTGGGCCACCCGAAAATCTTCATGGGCCGCGTATATTCTTGTGGGACTTCCTTGGGATGGACCAGGTATGCTAATGTCGTGTACCCGTAGGGTATAACCATGTTAATAGCCGGTGAAGATATCACCTCACAATATTTAAACGACTCCGGTGAGGGAGTGGAGGAGGATCTCGAGCGAAGAGACGACTCTAGTGAGGGAAGATACGACTCCGGTGAGCGAAGAGACGGCTCCGGTAAGGGAACCTTGATTACAAAGTCCGGCGAGGTATATAAATTAATGCACTGCTGACTAGATGCATTAATTGATTTGTATATATATTTATGATTCTTTCTTATTTTAGCTGTTTGGATCAAAGGAATCTTCTGGAAGCAAATGATGCCCGAATAAAAAGTTGGCCCCCGATGCTAGGTTCACGATCGAAGAAGTCGCTGTAGATGACGCCCTGATTGCTCCTGCGCATAACACAAGATTATTGTAAGTCAATGCAGAGTTATTGTTAGGGACTTCATCCCGATAACCATTCGAGAATGGAATAAGCCAAAGGCGGATGGAGTTAGTTATGTCGAGGATAGATGCAAAGATATGGTTTGGAATACGCTCATGAAAAATTTCACCCTACCGCCAAGAGGTGGATCCACAAAACAAAGTTATAGAGCCAAAAGTCAAGGAGTGAGATCTTAAAAAGATGGCCACACAATTCAAAGACCACAAGAAAAGATTATACAAGATGTATGTCCTAGAAAAAAAGACTCTGAAGTTCACCAGAGCGAATGAGAAGCTAAGAGGTCACTGGGACGAATTTGTGGAGTGCAAGAAATCGGCTGAAGCTGTGAAAAGGTTCGAAATAAACAAGGCAAATGCTGCGCTAAAGAAATATCACCATGTTATGGGGACAGGTGGCTACAAGGTTGTCAGGCTTAAGTGGGAGAAAACTGAGAATTACCTGATTCATAAAGGGATCGTTGCAGAGACATCAGAGTGGGCCAAACAGGCAAAATCTTGGTTCTACAGGCATGTGGAAAGTTGCACCCAGAAATAGGTAAGTGTGTTTTTACAAAAAAACATCTTGCAACACCTTACAAAGACCTTAAAAATGCAATGGAGGATGTGGAGGAGGGGAATTTCTAGCCCGATAGAGAGAACGAACAGCTGACACGCACCCTTGGGGATAAAGAACATAAAGTACGAACAACAGGCACTGAAAGCTTCGTTTCGTGGAATCTCGGGTTTCCTGACGTCAGGAAGAAATATCCTAATAGAATTCATCAGAGAAGAAAGGACAGAAGTCAGACCAGATGCAACAGATAGAAGAAATATTAAGAAGACAACATGAGCAAATAAACGCACTAAGCCAGCAAGCAACCGTTCCATCTCGGCGGCAGGAAGAAGATCCTGCATTCGATGCTACCAGCCCACCATCTCGGCGGAAAAGTAGTGTGGCTTCCATGGAGCTCTTAGCTGATGATCTGACGATGGCTTCTATGAAGCTCTCGGCTCATGATGATGCACTGACGATGACGCCTCGCTACCCCGTGGATGATATCAGAAAATTGTGAGCTATATGTGAAAGTTGTGAAAATATCCATGAAGGTGGCGGTCGACTTTCCCTTACCTTCTAGACCTAGACCAAATTACCATTGATCTCCAGTTTCAGATGGCTAAGCTGTTGTTAGGATGGATGAAGTCATGAATGGTGAAGGGGATCTGAATGAACGATGAAGTGGATCTGAATGAACTGTGAGAAGCCAAAAAAGCACCGTTCTATGGCAAAAGGAATACATCGTTCTTCCAAATTGGACGCCAATGCCACATAATTCTCACAGTAGCAATGCAACTCAATCTCTGGCGCGTCAGCAGACTCCACCGTCTCCGTCGCATCAACAGACTTCGCCGCCTTTGTCGCCTCCGCTGCGTCAGCAGACTCCACTACCTCAGAAGTCTCCGCCGCCTCCGCCGTGTCAGCAGACTCCGCCCGAGTTGCAAAAGCGGAAGAGCACCGCCGCTCCGTCGGCTAGTACTACAGCTGCGAAGAAATCCTCAGCATGTACAAGCAAGAAATCCAATGTGGCTCCTGCCAAGTTACCTTACGAAATGACTGATGAGAAAAACAAAAAGATCATGGATGAAAATGTGAAACGCTATCTTGTAGGGAAACGACCCCCTCCAAAGCAGTATATAGCGTCCAAAACAGTGGAATACTTTGTGGAATTTCTTGAAAGACCAAGGCTAGTTTATGTGGCATCATACTATGACCGCTCTATTATGAAGTCACATAAAGCGAATCTGCAGCGGTTGAGAAGTAGTAGTGCAAGCGGAAAAACAATTCCTCAGCTTGAAGAACAGAAAAAAATCGTGCCCCCGCTCAAAGTGTTTTCCGATGAGGATCCGGAGGTTGCACGACTACTCGCACACACGACTAGAGATCTTGGTATTAATGTTGATCAATACATAGGTAAGCCAGATCTTGGTTTTCCGATGGCTGAATTAGCATACAAATACGAGTAAAAGAAGCCTCTCGTTAGACCTGAGAAGGTCCCGCATCTACAAACACAAATACAAAAATTGCATCAGTGGTATATAAAAGCCTCAAAGGAAGGGAAGATCATGCTCATAGCGGCAGTTAGAGATGAACATTACTTCTGTAGAAACGGCAAGATACACATTGAATTTTCAGAATTATTCCAGTTATTCAATCAATACGCCCTCGACAAATCTCTCATCAGTTGCTATTGTCTGTAAGTGATTTATTTCTATAATTATGTCTCTAGCTCAACTCATTCATTATATGTATAATTATTCTCACTATTTTCTTTTATACGCTATTATGCAGATTGAAGATTCTCAAATGAAAAGAAGACACATCTATGACCTTGGGTTCATTGACCCAAATACCATTAATGAATATAGGGTAAAAAAACAATGCTCAGGAAATAGAGGATTACTTGCTAAGGTTTTTAGTGAAACAACAAACCAAAACAAAAATCTATTTCCTTACAACTTCGAGTGAGTGTTACTATCTTGTACATGATTTTGTTTACTCGATGTTTAAGTGTAATCGATGAGTTATGAGTGCGCAGGTTTCACTTTATTCTGCTAATCATTCAAGTTGACACCAGAAAAGTACTTGTCATGGACTCGAAACGTAAAAACCCTCAGAAATGAGCGGACCTGGTATATATGCTACAGAGTTAATTTCAATCATTATCGCACTATATCGGCATCTTTTGTTTATTTTCTGATATCAAGTACTTAATAAATCCTTTGCTCATTTTCTTTGCCAGGCAAAGTTTGGAAAGTGTTCATCAATGCTGCTAGGAGTGAATGGAAAGAGGAGCTGACATTTTAACAACTCAATGTAAGTAGTATTATAGCTAGGTCCGCACATCTCTTTAGTTCTTGTTTCAATACCATTACCATTACGATGCGTAATTATTATTTTGATTGAACTCTATTCCCGTGAAGTGTTTGAGGCAGGAAGATCGGAATAATTTATGTGCATACTATGTTTGCGAGTACATTCGCCAGGCGACCTGTGAGCTGGGAAAATTTTCACAACAACTTGAAGTACATCAACAATGTTCACAATCTTATTTTATTACCATCAATTGTGCTGAGTTTCATTCATATATATTGGTTCCCTTTTTTAAATTAGATCAAACGGATGCAGGACGATCTTCTAGACAATGATCGCGTACGAGCTATTCAAGAGGAACTCGCGGAATTCTTAGTTAAGGAAGTCATAGATCCAACCGAAGAATACCATCGGAAATTTGGATTTATACAATAGGGATCGTAAGAGAAATTATATTGTATATATGCATGAACATGTACTTTATGTAATATGTCCGACCAAGCACGAAGAAAGAGGTCACTCTTCGATCTCTATATTCATGACGATGTTTTGTAATGGTTCCTTCATTGCATGTCACAAACACCAAACCTCTCCCTCCTCTACCGATTCTCCGCCGCGGTGAAACCAGCCGAAACCCCCAGAACGCTGCCGCGACAGAGCTCATAGTCCCGGTTCATGTTAGGAACCGGGACTAAAGGTCCTCCTTCCCTGCTCTACACCGCGGCGACGTGGAGTGACTTTCGTCCCGGTTTATGGCACGACCATGACTAAGGGGGAGGGGCTTTTGTCCCGGTTAGGAAATCGGGACTAAGGCCCTGTTTGGCACCCAAAGTATTTTTAAAGTATTGAGGAAATACTTTGGTTTCTGAAAAAACTGAAGTATTAAATACTTTAAGGTGTTTGGATCCAACAAATAGTATGGTTTTAAAATTGAAGTATTCTCTAAAACTATGGTTTTTTTTTAAGTATTTGAGAAAGAGGCTAGACCCTCTTTTTTCTAAAACTTGGAAAAGGGAAAAACTGAAGTATTGCTTTGCTTGGCACTAAAATACTATGGTATCAATATACTTTAGTTTTAAAAAAACTTTGTTGCCAAACTAGGCCTAAAGGCCCTCATGAACATAGACTAAAGGCCTATTTTCTACTAGCGCCCACACATAACTATGCAATTGTAAGTGACTGGCAAGCCCGGTGCCTATTAATTTTGCTAGTAGATTGATGATGACACTTAT
Source organism: Avena insularis (assembly GCA_023614405.1). NCBI lineage: Eukaryota > Viridiplantae > Streptophyta > Magnoliopsida > Poales > Poaceae > Avena > Avena insularis. The sequence goes on along the minus strand of CM042691.1, from coordinate 360,346,537 downwards.
CAGTGCGTGTTGATTGTAGATGACGTGTTGACTGATCAACTATATCACACTTACTAGTAAGACACACCACTGCCAAGATGTTTGAGGCAGTTCAGAGGTAGTTCTTTTAGAAAAGGTCCGGATGTAGTTTTCTTACATGTCTCATAATCACGTTGCTAAGCATCTTCGTAAATCTCCACAGTCCACACATGTTAACATTTCCATTTTCCTCCCCAAATTATAGCTGGGCCGGCGTGGCCTCTTCCCATCTTCCTACACGCGGCTAGTTTTTATACTCAATTGATTGGTGGTGGGGATGTTGTTTACTGGGGAAAATTAAGGAGTAAACGAGGAGGGAAAATCGGAAGTTAATATAATAGGGAAAAAATATGCATTTCCTTTGAGTCAATTCTAGATGCATGGACCCTGGGTAGCAGAGAACCCATAGGTTAGTGACTAAGTTTTCTAACTTATGGTGGCTAAAGTCAGCAAATCCGTTCCCAATTATCCATTATGTGACCTTTGAACAAATCTTAGACCGCACTTGTTCAAATGGTCCAGACTTTCCACGCCCCACTCCTACTCTATATACAGAGGGAATACTAGCCCCACTTCCCACTCCCACTACATATCCTCACCTCGCCACCCTCCTACTCTCCACGCGGAGCCAACATAGAACGATCCTTAGATGGGGAAGCAGGAATTTTTAGGCGTGGACTTCCCAGCATGCTTTGTGCACGGAAGAATGAGGGAGGATGGTGGCGGAGGCGGGGCCACGCCGTGGAGGCCATGCTCACTGGCGATGGAGAAGATGGGGAAGCAGGTGGTGGGGAGAAATAATGGAACACCAGCGTTGCTTGTCACGTAGCTCGTGAACTTGATTGGTCTGTTGAGCTCTGCTGTGATTTTTAGCATTTGGAATTCTGCACACAAACGAACTCTAGACTGATTGTGATTCAATCAAATTCAGTCTAAATTGCTAGAATCAATTTCAGTGCTCAGGATCCCATTAGTCCCTACTGAAATTCACATCGTGAAATAAGCAAAGAACATACTAAGGCATATAGGCGATCTGATATTCCGTTAACAAAAAAAACCCCTACTAAAAGTACAAACAGCGGACAGAAATGCCCAATTCTTGCCAGATAATGAGCCAATGCTAAAAACAAGTCCAATTCTTTATAGCTCCCTGTCATTTAATGTCCAATTCTTACCTGACGCGCAATTTAATCCAACCAAGATGAGCATGTGATTCATAACACCCTAGCTAAAAATAACAACAATAACAGTTTTCAGCTAGCTGTGAGGTTATGGTTTATAAATTATAATTTTCTCAGGCACTCTGCACCACTTGTTTAGCTTCATATGCTTTCTTTGCCTCCATAACAAAAAATTCCAATTGTCTTTTGTTCATAGTCCTAGCATCATGAGCAGAACTAATATCATGGTAGACTCTCAGGCAACCCCACTTATCGATAAGAGCTTCATATTTTCGTCTATCCTGCACCAGCCTTGATACATCGTCATCTGAAATCGTCTGAAAGAGGCATGATTTGGACATTTAAATCAGTTTCCAATAAAATGCATGCAGTGGGGAACATATTCACAAAATATTACATACAAATTACCTCCCAAGAACCACCAATTTCTTCAGGCAACCATATCGCCTTCAGAGCTGTCACAATCTTCAGTAAGCTCCAATCCTGACAGTTGATGCCAGAGACAGCCAAGATGAGGTCACCTACGTTGCGTGTGGGTTCAGAATGGCGCTTCTCGATGGAATCAGCCCAAAACAAGGCAGAAGCCGTCTTAACGATTAGCTCATTCATCTGGATACAAAGGGATCACTTCATCACTAGAGCAATTATGCAAAGGATGATATTTCTATACAGATTAAATCCATAACTTTGGTCCGTGAATATAAATAAATGATTATAGATGCACAGTCTACAACCTATCATGCAGTGTCACATTAAATGACAGGCAGCTAGTATAAAGCAAACAAGCATGGCAATAAATTAGTTGACTCACCATCTCCGGTTTTACATCGTTATAGCCATAACGACTCAAGACAGTTTGCAGCCCTTGACTCACCGGGAGGAGGTCCTCTTTAGTTAGCCGTGATTTTTCTCTAGGCACCAAACTTTCCATGCAATTCTGCAAGCCCCACATTAGCTCCATCACAATGGGACCATGGACGCAAGGTATGTTCTGAAATAAGTCACAGCAAAGATGGCGATCAAGGTAGTTCAAAAATATAGGCAAGCCAGAGCAGCTTATACTAACCAATCTTTCTTCAATTGTCTTTTTATATTCAGGCTTTGCAACAGCAAGTTTCATCCCAGGAGGGGCGTTACGATAACACTTCATGATCATCTCACTAAGCCTTTCGTTAATACCGGTATTGTGATTAATGGCGCTGGACTTGTCCTCAAAAGTTCTAAACTGTTTCAACCAAACAAGCTGAAAAATGAAATAAAAAAGGATGAGCATGTTTAGAGAGGAAAAAAAGAAACAATTAATCAAATATCATAACATGTTTCTCAATCTGGAGAGGGGTCTAATTCATTAGGTACTAGGTTTATCTCTACCATCATAAAGGCACAAGTGTATTTCAGATAAATTAAACTTCATCATAAACTAATGTAAGGTAACATATGTATTTTTTACAACAGAACACACTGGGACAGAACAATCAGAACAAGGTACCAAATGAAAGAAGGGGGCACTCACACAGTGCGCGCTGCTATCCTTTACAAATTTATCCCATAGTTCCTGGAGTAAGACAAGGATGAAACAGAAAGTTAGGTAGATGACGCTAGACCACAAGAGCATGCAAGCACGTGAGTACCTCCATCCGAATGGCATTTGGTCCTTCAATGAGTGACGCACAACATTGGAAAAGTGCAAAGCCAGAGGGCGTCTCGAACAACAGGAGCATTAATTAGTTCATGAGACCATTTTTTGGTAGCTGCACGCAAGAAGTGAAGCCAACTTAAACAACCATGATTATCAAGAGAAAATAGTGTAAAATCCAAATATCAAACGTGAAGCCAGCCCAAGGGCGATGGCCTTTGGGACGCTGCTGTTATACATTGGCTGGGCGTACTAGGATTAACGGCACATATTTGGATGGTGCCGATTATTCTACAAAAAATATGGTCCGTTTTATAGGTGATCTTCCTATTTAATTTGCCCTTGCATTGGAGCTGAGCAGGGAACCCCATTCCTCCTCCTCTCTAATCCTGTGCTTCCGCTGGATGTTGTCTACTCCACTCAGATGCCGCCCTCCTATTGGCAAGCCCTAGCTATTCCCCCATTGTTGTAGCCAGTGTACTGGAGAATGTTCCAGCCCATTGACTCGAATGTTCCAGCCATGGAAGGCGATTGTTCCATGTAGCCTCGTGCAAACATACCAATTAACTACCCACAGTACTGGTGCCTCAAACCAAGCCCCCGAAACATATATACCGTAAACTAACTCGACGAGTGACTCAAATTGGCCGGAATCCCGCCCCCAAATCCTCCTGTTTTTTCCCCACGCGCGGTGGGATTGAGAGACGGGGATGACGGCGGACAAGTGGCTCACCTTTAGCCTTCTTCTTCTTCTTCTTCTTCTTCTTCTTCTTCTTCTTCGCCGGAGGAGGAAGAGGGGGCCCACGTCGCCGCTTCTTCGCCGGAGAAGGTGGAGGAGAAGGAGGAGAGAGGCTGCGTCCACGATTCTTCATCGATCGAAGCTGCAGCATCGGTGGAGGAGAATGTGGATGGGGTTTTGCGGCCGCGTGAGGAATTGACGGAGTCGATTATGTAGAGAGATGGGCTGGTGTGCTTCTGGAATCTGCTACGAGCGCATCACCACTACCAGTCATGGGCTTAGGCCTTAGGGCCCAGTAGCGTAGCGAAGATGAGGGAAAAATAAAAAAAAGCCACGATTGTCTCAAAAAAGAAGCCACGGCCGGGCACTTATTTGATTAGTTTTATTTACTTTTTATACTACCATAACAGTAGGTGTTTATTTATGTCTGACTTTTAAATTTATATTTTCTTGCCTTAATTTCAGAATCTATTCCATAAGTTTGTACATCTTGCTACCTCAATAGTTTTCAAATATTTTATCTTCGATATATTTGAACAACATGTTAAAACCAGACATTTAAAAGACTGCATCATTAACCGCTTTCCAAACATTGCTTCTGTATTATGAATAAAATATGTTTAGATAGTACAACATTCAAAATGTTGAACCGGTATGGTTAGGTTGAGAATGTAAAAAAACCCCTGTCCGCTCACCTCTACTCATCTCCTTCCTTCTAATACCTTTTTTGGACCCATATGAATCTAGACAATGTTGAGTCAACTAATATGGGTCGGAGGGAGCATGAGAACAAATTTGTAAAAGAAATTAGTTGACAACCATAGTATTCAAGAATCATCAAAATAGTTTCTAAAAGAATCATCAAAATAGTTTCTAAAAGAAACCTGAATAGTTTTGGCAACATAACCTAACTTTGGAAGTCGTCGATATAATTTTCAAATATTGTCGGAATGGTTCTAGAATGGTTATAATATTGAAGAGCGTACAAAAATGCTTCAGAAAATATATAGATTTGGATCCATATGATGAACCGACCTTTATTTGAAAGAAACCAGAAAGGGAGAAATTTTCCTTATATGGGATAATAGATTATGGGATTAATTTTTGCAATATTTGTAAACGTTTAATTAATGCTTTAATAAAATAAGTAAAAGAAGGAGAGGGGTGATGGGCTCGTTGCATGAAAAACAAAAAATTTCCTACGGAATCGCAAGAGGGAAACCCGTAAGATCTAATCTACTAGATGCAAGTAACATGCAAGCAACAAGTAGAATAAATCTAATCTACTTACCCTCAAAAAACACGAGTGGTTAGAGATATATAGATCATGGATGATGTAGTAGTTCGCTTGCGTCGGTTCAAACCGATATAGATCTTAACCTTCTAGATCCTTATACCGACCGGACGACACCTCCGTGCTATCCGGGTAAGTAGGAATACGAGTTGTGTGGTGGAGATCTCATTATACTAGGAAATGTTATCTTTGGAATTAAACAACAACTGTTGTTAGTCATTCCAAGCCACCATATAAACCACCTTGACCACATATCAATATGGGAATAGTGAGTCACAAGTATCTTCTTTATTCCGTAGATTTTCGGATGGCTAGGTCAGGTTGTATTCCTAACGAGGAATGATAGCGGGTGGGAGCCCGTTACGTCCCCATTCTATGTTGCAGGGTGACGGCTTTAATATCTCTCAATGGATGGAAATTAATACTAGTCGTTAACCGGGCTCATTTCAAAGGGTAGATGGATCTATGCTCTGCATGACTTGGCTATACATAGTAATTTGCCTCATATGAAGTGTGATTGAGAGCAATAAGGCAATTGCCATTTGTGAAAAAATAGCGCACATCTGCAGAATGTATAAAAACGTGATTCAAGGGGAAAAAAACAAACTAGCATTCAAGGGAATATATCTAGTAAGAACCACATCGACACCTGATTGGGATTCTGTAGCCTAGCATAACTGATGAGAGAGACATTGCTAGGAAGATCCACGAGACTTATCGATGGCAATATCATCATGATCTGATACTTTAGCAACGTATACATGATTTTTCTTCAAGTATCCGGAGGGAACCAGCATAGAAACATAGAAAGGATAGTTTATCCCTAAAAATAATACGTGGTAGCCAATATCATAGACTTCTTCTATGATTTGTGTATCAATGTTTACCTCATGAAAAACGCCACCAAAAGGGAACGGAAAACCTGCAGCACAAGCACCACGTCCTATCAATATAATACTACCTCTATTCCATAATGTAAGTCTTTTTAGCAAGCTAAGACTTACATTATGAAACGGAGGGAGTAATATATACAAGAACATGCTACTTGTGGGCTTGTGAAATTCCTTTTGAAGACACTTTTGCCATCGAAAGTAACCTTCCTTATCTCAACTCTGTTGAAATGATTTGATCCCTCAGCTCTCTCGGACATAGAACCAGCCGTGAAAACTTTTCTTCTGAGTTGGTTTCTTTTCATTTGAATCCTAGAAGTTCCACTGTCAACTCATGCCTACAACCACTTCACCATGTTTTTGTTGGCAAGATAGTCTTGTGCGGGTAAAAGTACAAAACCACACAGTTTCACATATATAAGCTACTTTAAACACAAGAAAATAACCTCTCTTACATTAAAAAATCACACACACAAGATAAAGGTAACATTAGCACATAACCTCACACTTGTACGATCTTGCACAACATAGATCACACTAGATACAAGCTATAGCAGTAAAGATGCATCATATATACTGTACCCGACTAGAAAACTACCACTTCTTCAGATCTTGCAGGGAAAAAGACAGCTAGCTAGCATTCAAGGGAAAGCTGGTCGGAACCACATCGGCACCTGATTGGGATTGTTTGGCCTAGCATAATTGATAACGGAAACACTTCCGGAAAGATCCCTGAGACTCAGATCTACGGCAACAACATCATGGTCTGACATAGTAGAAATGTATACATGATTTTTCTTCAAGTGTCCCAATGGCACCGCGGGCACATGAACATAGAAAGGATAGTTTGTCCCTAAGAACAAGGCGCGGTCACCAATATCACAGACTTCTTCTATGCTTTGTGTATCAATGTTTACCTCATGAAGCCCAACCCCATCCACCAAGAAGTTCCATTGCTGCTACGCAATGATCCTCTCTGGAACCATCTATCAGGAACATCTTCTCCACGTGGGCTAAGAATTAGAACACTGCCTTTCCCAGATGGGGCTAGGATCAAATCCATTTGTCTCCACCCTTCCGAATTATTAACAGATGAACTCATTACTAGCTCGGGTTTCCCCCCTCCTTGCTCCAAATCCCATGACCACAAGTCTCCGTTCAGACAAATGGCGATAATTTTACCTCCATGCATAATAGCATCAGAGTAATTCATCCTTCTTTCAATAGGATTTTCCAATGTAATCCAGCGAAAACAACCAGCCATAGTATAGGCTAACATGTTGTCTGATATAGCAATGGCAAAATAACCATCAGTGGCTTCAGTAGGAGTTCGACATAGTTGTACCCGGTCAAATGACGACCATGCTGGCAAATTGTCCGGCAAAGGGATGCAGTATCCAGTAATTGGATTCAAAAGCTCGACGGTGTAGAAGCTGGCTCGAACGGTGGTCACTAACCATTCATCTTTACCACCTATCCAGCTCCGATACCTCAGACTCTCCACCTCAACTAAGAAGGCCTCGCTTGACAAGAAAGTGTTGATAAAGAAGAGACCTCGGTGATAATCATCCTCGATATCCCAGCCACCGTCGGAGGGAGAGGTGAGTAGAGTAGGCACACCGGGTTGGAGGCCGCCCGGTTGGAGGCGACGTTTCTCGGCATAGACATCAGCCCAATGTCTGCAGACCAGAGGAAAAGTAAGGATGTCGAAGGCGCCGAGGTGATCAAGAATCAGACGGCACATATCACGTGGAAGATCGATCCAAGCGTCAAAATCATCGCAAGTGGCTTCATCTGCACGTTGAACATGGTTAACGATCGATCGATTGAGTGTGAGTAATAAGAAACCAATAACCTGCATCAGTAAGGGCATATATATATGCAGGTATACGTACCAGTGTTATCCAAAACTCTGATGTGTTTTGGTTCCATGGAATCAATGATTCTCCTCCTCTTTGATCTGCAGCGGCAGGTGCTTCCTGATCTCCACACCGACCGTCATGGTGCTGCGCGCGCGTACAAAGTCGGAGATCGCAAGAGCGGTGATGGCCTCTGTACGACAGGGCGGCCAGCGATATAGGGGGTATAAATTCCTACGGCGCCGGCTCGCGTTCGGATCGGACGCAACGGTCGTCAGATTCCGTATCGGAGGGTACTTAGGCGCGTAACGCTCAATCCTTGTTGTTTTTGGCTTATAGCAGAATATATAACTCCGTTACGTATTTGTTTTGCCTTGTCAAATACTCCATCTGGTTTCAAATTATAAGTTAAAAAAAAACACATGTATCTATTCGTCTTTTAGTGTGTAGGATCAGCCGGGCAAAGCTCAGGTTGTGTCGGTGGCGGCGGGCTCGCCCTTACTCGACACTTGGCGGACCTCGCGGGAAGGCCTCGACATACGGCGGTGCGCTACTTGATCTGGTTAGCTCGGCCCGATGGCGGTATGCGGCACGACGGCGATATTTATCTTGTTTCAGAAAGCTTGTTTCAAGGATATTTATCTTGCTAGATAACTCTATTCCATATTTGTTTTGCTGGTTAACTCAATTCGATATTTCTTTACTGGTTCGAAATGAAACTACACATCAGCTTATACTCACAAGGCAAGAAAAATAAGGGTTCATCATGACATGACTGGAGGACCTACCATAAGAACCAAAATTTCACAGTTTCAAATAAATAGTAATTGATAAAGACATATTGATAATGTGTCTTTGGAATTTTTTCTATAAATTAAATCTCAATATTTAGGATTTTTTAAAATCCAAAAATTGCATTTAGTATTCCCCACATAGCGAGAAGGGAATATTAACAATTAAAATATTAAATAAATCTTTCACGAAATAATATCTTAAGATTAATCTATTCACAAGGATGCGTAATTTGACCCGGCAGGTTGCATCATAGTTAGTGTACAATAGTTATTTTAAATCCACCATCTTACTTTGCAACTGTATATATTTTTCACGGCACGTAAATTTTTTCTTAACTCACAAGTCGAAAAGAACAAAAGCGCTCTTCAACACTTAGGATGCAGAAAATTTATTTTCCACCTTGCATATTTTTACGTCGTTACATTCAAAAAACTGTGTTTTGTATATAAACAATTATATTCATATTGACCAACCACAGAAAATGACATAGAAACATGGTATATGAGTCATTATAGTATAAAAACACAAAAAATATGCATCTTGCGTCATATTTTTGTATGACACGTAGTAAAAAAGTTTACACCATATTCGCAAAAAAAAGTTTACACCATTTATTATTTTCTTTTGTTCTTCTTCACTTCCGAGGTAAGACAAAATTCACGTGACATAAAAATCATATTTGGTTACAAAGATAAAGTGTGGGTGTAAAATAACTTATGGACCTATGTAAAATAGTGCGTCCCATTGTAGATTTTTATATTTTGTAGTTATACTCGATCAAACTTAGAACACGTTGATCTTTGACTAAATTTATACGCCATATATTTGGGAATTTAGCGAGTTGATCATTCTTTCTTATTATTTTTTTATCTTATGTATTTCTTATACCCTCACAATGTACTCAACAATTTTTTGGACCTACATAGCTCAACAGTTTTGAAGCCATATATATGTAAGATGTTGAAACAGTATATTCATACCCTTGGGGATTAAATGACTACAACATTCAACTATTTTTTAGAACTATTTTGGTACTCCCCGATCACAGTTTGGAGGGCGTCTTACAAAAACCATTAGTTTCCAAAACTCCTCTCCTCTTAGGCGCGTTAGACTTAATCATAGAATTAATGCCCCCCTTTTTCCTTCCCACTTTCTACTCCATGCAGCCAAGGAATTAATTCTTGCATGCAACTCCACCATATCCTCCAATGCATGCGCCTAAAATCCTCGTTTCCATTGAGTAATTACGTTTAATAGGGCACCGAATAACTAATAAGACTATTTTCTCCCAGCGAATTTGCATGTTTTTGACACAAATCTGGCCCCAATCAGCGCCCACCTAGGTCCCAACAATCTCTCTAAAACGCCCTCCAAACCGTGACAGAGGGAGTACTTAAAAAAGGTTAAATAAGTATTTATTACATGTTGAAGAAGTTTTGAGAAGATCAAAAAATTAAGATATAAAATTTGTCTATTTAATACACGGGATATATGAGTCATTTCATTAGGAAGAACAAAAAGTATTGTTCAAGTTTGGGATAATGATCCTGACCAATACACGCCGCCACACTATGAATATGTGTTCAACGCATGCCCATCTTCGCCATTGTGTATAGTCTTCTCCACCCTTTATGTTTTGACTAATATGTTTTAGTAATTAACTATTTATAGGCCAATGCTAATTAAATTGTGTTTGGTTATTGTGTGTGATGTTAGCATTATAATGTTTCTTTAGCATAAGTGGTGGTCTAAAATTTTATTCGCGTAAAACACTTGTATGTAGAATCTTGGAACATGTGATGAGAGTCGCAGGGTTACATCCCTATCTCTTAGATCGCCTCTTTGTACCGCTATCTAAAGACCCAATATCTAAAGTTTGTACCACGGGGACACCCTTAGGACGTGTTTGTTTCAAAAATGGTAATGGAAACATAAACGTAATTTATTTACACTATCAATTTAAACAGAAAGGGCAAAAATTGAATTATGTTTGGTTACTACTCAGGTAACACTCGTGCGGGAGAAGCCACTACTAGCCATGGCTGGTAGCACAGCATCTAGGCACTAAGCAGAGATGGACATAGGGACTCAAAAGTAGTTGTTGCGCAATGGGCGACTTGTAGCGGTGGCAACGACAGCGACATCTAGTGGGCGTCTTGTGGTGGTGGTGACCAGTGACAACATCGGGTGGCGGTGACACAGCCGACAGAGATGACCGACTACTGAATTGATTTCAGAGCATAGGATCCCAAAAGTCCATAATGAAATTCCCATCGTGAAATAAGAGAAGCACATACTTATCCACAAAAGAAATCTTACGTTTCATTGACCATAATAACCACTAAAAAGTTCAAACAACGGACATAAATGTCCAATTCTAGCCAGATAATGAGCCAATTCTTACCAAAGATGTGTAACTTAATCCAAGAAAGATGAGCATGTGTTTTAACAGGGTAACATTTTTCAACTAGTTGTGAGATTATGGTTTATAATCTTCCAGGACACTCTGCAACACTTGTTTAGTTTCATATGCTTTCGTTCATAGACCTAATGTCATGAGCAGAAATAATATCATAGTAGGCTCCCAAGCAACCCCATTTATCCATAAAGATATCATACTTTTGTGTATCCTTCACCAACCTTTTTTATGGATATCCTTCACCAACCTTTATACATAGTCATCTGAAATCGTCTGAAAGAGTTGTGATTTGGACATTTAAATCAATGACCAATTTCCAATAAAATTGACAGCATGCAGTGGGGAACAAATTCACAAAATAGTTACCTTCAAACAATCGCCATTTCATGTTATATTACTATATGCACAACAAAACATGATGTGATTTATTATTATCATATGAACAATCGGCTAAAAGTAAGATAGTGAAGTTAATTATGTTGTTCTAAATTCGAGAATTAATGATAAGCACATGAAATACGTGCCGGAGATTATTCAATACTTGGTTTTTATTTAATATATATTTTATCAATATTGATTATATGATTCATTTTGATGTCATGTCACCATACAATAAACTTCTCCTAGTTAAACTCCTGAATTTTCTACGAGTTTGGTATTACAATAGTTGGTTACATAAGACAAACCCGATGAGAGATATCATCATCTCATGATGAATCGACTACTAGGATGGTGAAATTAATCATGTTGTTCTATATTAAAAAATAGGTAAACGACATGTACATACAAGGTAAAAGTTATATATTCATTACATTTCAAATCTTTAACTCATATCAATTTTTGGTTATGTGTTCCATAAAAAACATTAAGTTATTTTTGGGTTATTTGATCAGATTTCTTTCATTCAAAGAAGATCGAGGTGTGGCTAGCTAGATTGATATCTTCTTGTCAGTCAACCAATTATTTAGGTTCTACGTGAAAAATATTAATAATCTGGAGTTTATTAAATAGTAGTCTACAAGTTTGAAATGTGCATAAGAACATTCCTCATTATCCTTGATTCCTTGAACTCCAATAATGTATTGCACTGATCAATTATGATTGGTGTTATTTTGATTGTGTTTGTCCTTGTATAGTTTGGAACAATCGCATAGCCATGTTTATGCTACTCATGTATTTGCCTCTAGTTGCTACTTATAGAACTGGAACACATATGCAAAACATATGGTGTGCCCTATTTCAGATTAACATTCACTTATATGAGAGGAATAATTAATGTGTTGTGTACTTAAGAATGCTTAATCTATCTTCTACCATGTTAAAAAAGAAACCCATATTTTTAATTGACATTAATATTTCTAAATAAAAATCCTTATGTATATATTTTTCTTGCCTAAAAAATAGGAGTAAATCAATCAAAGGTCACCGAACTGAAGGTCATTACTCACCTCGGTCATCATACTTCACTATACACAATTCACGATCGCCGAATATGCATCACTGGTCCATCTAGGGTCACTCGTCGCGGTAGAGCGTCATATTGTCCTATGTATCTGCATGGACTATTTTCTAATAAAAAAGGGCTACATCGCAAAGCTAAGGAACATATAAGGTTCTAAAAAGGCATGTGGCCGAGCACCACCGCTTCAATCATCCTCCCACCTCTTCCATCACCGCGTATGGTGTCCTGCCGCCGCTAATTTGGTGGAAAAAGTAAACCATATTTAACACATGCAAACCATCTTTAACCAGTTGTATTTGGTTTACGTTAATTTAGTTGTTTGGGTGTACTCATTAGTGTATGCGTAATTATCAGTCTCGTCCGCCATTTTTCTGCAAGGAGCCACAAAACGCGTTGTAAGTACTGCAACAACGTCGATGCCACAAGAGATGGGGAGGGGGAGCCGACGTTGGGAGGTTGTACCTGGACTGCCAGGCACAAGGAGAAGGGGAGGGAAAGATGCTACACGACGGAGCAGCCGCGACATCGGCTAAGGGCTACGCTGGGAGACCTGCCGAAACAGCTGAGACTGTCGGATGGGAAACCTGTTTGGCTGGCGATGAGAGGATGAATCTTGGAAGGAGCTTGAGGAGAGAGAGGGGAAAACAATGGCGCCAGGCCGGGGCGGTGTGGTGCTCTATTCTAAAGGCTACGAAGATTCTGTGGGAACACGGAGGAAAAGGAGAAAAACAACAACGATGTGACTAAAAATTTCATCTAGGAAAACATAACAACATGCCTGCGAACTGTTTGAGGATCTCAAAGTTTAGACGGACAAACAAGATAGGTCTTGTACCCATGTGTAGAAGTACAAATTTCATTCTCGCTTAAAGCACTACAGGAGAAGAGGGCTGTGCCAACGGCTATTTATCGCGCTCGAGACGGGTAGCCGAGTAAACATGCCGGCTATCTAGATTTGCTATTGGCATAGGACGGGATAGACCGACGGCAGCCGTTGGCGTAGACCGGGTCATAGTAAGGATTAGATATGATGACGATGCGATGGCATCAAGTCTACATCGACGGTTTAGCCATCGGTTTTGGTTTCACACCTAAACTGACGTAGCTATTTTTCTTTTTGCCACATTAATCTTAAAAAAACATAACTAAATCATTTTAATTTAGAAAAAGACATATAATATATCAAAATTTACAAAAAATAAGATATATCTATCTAAAATCAAATATTACATATTTTTGATGAAAAAATATATAATATTACAAATACTTTCGTATAACATATTTTTTATTTTCCGAATGCAAAAATGGGGTGTTTTATGAAGCAACCACCAAATAAAAGTTTTAAAATTGTATCACCCTATTTTAAAAAAAATTAGACCACCTTGTATGGACAATCGGAGTATCTTAAAACTTTCCATCCACCCCTCATGAAAAAGACAAATTCCAGCCGAATGGAAGTGAGTCAGATTTGAACTACATGTACATGATCTGATGCACATGATTTTTTAGACAAATTATTTTTAGGTTCACAATATTATATTTTATTAGAGATCCAATGCAAATTTAGCGAGACTCAGTCCCGAGCTAAGAATCTTCATGCCCGCCATTTTAGAAAGTTTGACAATAGATTGAAATGGGCATAGAAAATTCAAAAACGATCAAAACAATACAAAACCTTCGCATGATGTCATATTATGGGACATAGTTGTAAGTAAAAAATATCAAACTTGGTATATTAATTATGTCTCAAAAAAACCTTCACAAAGGGACCTATCTCAATCGAGGTTTACTGAGTTTCAGGTCAAATGACCAATGTTATAGATAGAATCGTGGCATAGTTTGTAATAATGTGTCCATATTATACACGCATGTGTATCATGGAATGTCAAACAATGTTGAAGGAGGAAGTTTTCCTTTTCGTCGCACAAAAAAGCCATATTCTATTTTCTGAGTGCCCAAAACGAGGTGTTTTGTGAAGCAACCACCAAATTAAAGTTTAAAAATGGTACGACCCCTTTTTTTTAAAAAAGTAGACCACCTTGCATGGATAATGTCTCAACTGGTGTATTTTAAAACTTTCCGTTTACCCCTAATGAAAAAGATAAATTCCTGCCGAATTAGTACGAAGTGAGTCAGATTTGAACTATAGGTACATGATCTAATGCTCATGATTTTTTGGAAAAATCATTTTTAGATTCACAATATGCTATTTCACCAGAGATCCAATGCAAGTTTAGCAAGGCTTAGCCTCAATCTAAGAATCTCATGCCGCCGTTTTAAAAAGTTTAACGATAGTTTGAAACATGCATAAAAAATTCAAAAACGATCAAAACAATGCAAAACCTTCACATGGTATCATATTATGTGACATAGTTGCAAGGAAAAATACCAAATTTGGTATATTTATTGTGTTTCAAAAAACCTTCACAAAGTGACCTATCTCAATCGAGGTTTTCTGGCTTTCAGGTCAAATGACCAATGTTATGGCTAGAATCATGGTATAATTTGTAATAATGTGCCCATATTATGCATGCATATGCATCATGGTATGAATAACAATGTTACAATATAAAGTTTTCCTTTTTGTCGCACCAAAAAGTCATTTTCCATTTTTCGAGTGTCCGAAACGAGGTGTTTTCTGAAGCAACCATCAAATTAAAGTTTAAAGATGGTACCACCCTATTTTTCAAAAATAGTATACCACCTTGTATGGAAAATGTCCCAACCGGGATATCTTAAAACTTCTTGTCCACCCCTCATGAAAAAGACAAATTCCTACTAAATCAGTAGGAAGTTAGTCAGATTTGAACTACAGGTACATGATCTGATACTCATAATTTTTCAAAAAAATCATTTTTAGGTTCATGCTATTTCATCAGAGATCCAATGCAAGTTTAGCGAGACTCAGCCCCGAGATAAGGATTTTTTAGAATCCTCAAAATCAAAAGGGGAATTTCGATATGATTTTTGGAAGATTTGAACACTATTAAATGAATTTTATTTAAAAATACTTTATGCATGATTAAAAATATGATAGGGATGTCATGTTTGGATTCTTCTCATTTTTTTGATCGATTTAGACATATTATTTGTCGAATTCCGATTTAAAGATATGAATAATTCCATATTAAATAAAAAAGCAAAAAAAATCATTTTATTGTTATTTGAATTCAAGATTATTATTACTTATTCATTTTTGTTTACTTAAATAATTGTGAAATTTTAAAAATAAAGGCGTGTGACACCATGGTCCAAGGGTTAATAGGATTTATATGGTAGTATTATCAATAAGGTCTAATTTCCTTATTAAAAGCTCATCCAGAAGGAACGAAGAAGTTAAACATGCTAGGGCTGAAGTAGTGTGAGGATGGGTGCCCGATCAGGAAGTTTAACTATAAGTACAATTTGACTAGATATTAATCATACTTAGAGTTAAAAAAGACACTTGTGAGATTGCTTCTGTTGGCGTAGCCTATGCCGATGGCAATCACGGGCTACGCCGACGGGAGATGGCCGTCGGTGTCAGGCTTGTTTCTCATAGTGAAGTGGTAGCCCATTATGGTTGGATATCAAAGTTTGTCACGTTTATAGTGGATGTTTTTAAGCCAAAAATACATACATGCATCACAATAGAAACACAATGTACTAATCATTCTTCACCTAATCGTAGCCTCTTGTGACCCCTCTACGAACACTACTCTATAAGTTTTTGTTAGCTTATATCTAATTAAACACAAGAAACCCCCATTAAGATATTTTTCTACCACAAGATATGGAGATCTTTAACTAATATACTTATGGATACTTAAATCATGCAAACACACACAAACACATACTAAAGTTCACAAGAGTGTCAATAATTTCCATGGAGGCATGCCACTTTTTCATTTTTTTGTTATCACATTTAAGAGATTCATTTTAAAGATTTCTTTAAGTCCATAAATAAGAGAGTAACATAAATGTTGTGACAAAATATAAGTTACATTTAGAAAAGAAGAAGTGTATTTTTAGTGATAGGCATTCCAATGTACTATTGTACAATAAGCACCATCATAATTTTTTCTCCGACATTGAAAGATATTAAATGAAAAACTATGTAATGGAGAAGTATAAAAGTTTTGTATAAATAATTCTTATTTTAGCTAGCCTTATAGAGAACTACATCATATAACACTCTTTTCTAGTTTTTTGACTATAGTGGTCCATTATATATGCTTACAGAGGCGTTTTTTAGTTTTAGTTTCAAAATAATTGAAAGTGTACAATTTCAGAACTATAAAACATGTTCATTTCTTAACTAACATGATGGTGCTTAATTTTTAAGAATAAATAACATTTGCTGAATATGACGTTTCTGTTACCATCAATTCAATTATTTGTCTTGATGAAAGGGTAAACATGATAAAACTAATCATTTCATGGAGTACGAAAACATTTTTTGGATCTAACCTTATGAATTTGTTTTTTTGCTTTGCAGGATAAAATGAATTTCTGAAGTTCCCTAAGTATGCACTTAATTAATTTTATCCTCAAAATAAATTCAATGACAAGCAACTAAGAAAATGATCTGAAGTGAATTTTGTCAAACATAGGTGTCTACACATCAATACACCTAAAATTCTATGGGTCCCTCCCAGTACTGGAAATACATATGTAGTTGTTGATATTATCCTTTCATTATTTCATTAGATAAAGGGTGAAGAGAAAAGGACATTCCGAGGTTTCTTCACAAATTCAAGGTCCTTTCATTTAATTCAACTTCAACAAGATGTTTGTGCTCACTGACATGAATGGTGTGCAAACCATTGAAACTTTTGCTGAAATAAGATAATAAAAAGAGCTCAGGAGATTTTAGTATTGCATATATATTTGGATGAGCTGGATGAAAGATTTACATTGTCTGTTGATAATGAAACCATAATTCCAAGATAACCATTATCATGATTGCCACATATGTAGGAAAAACTACACGATTATCTTCGACTTTGAATCTCTTAGAAAGAAATTTTGTGCACTCATGTCAGGTCTAAGAGAATGTTATAATGGTTGGATTAGCAGTATCTCGGGGAAGTATAGTTGATAATGATGTTGCAAACATAAACTATATGATGACCGAGTTTTCACATTTTTATGATCTTAGGTTGAATGAAAGTATAACCATCTCCAATGTTCAAAGGGCGTTTGATTCTTATTCATAGTAAGAAATGAGTTATCTTTAATTCGTGGAGTTTCTCATTAGCTCATTTCAATTGCTTTTGAGTTGAATTAGGCAGGGTATGGACAGGGTAAAGCAATACCATATCCATACCCGTGTAGACAATAGGTAGAAAATTTTACCTATACCCGTACCCGTGGGTATAAAATTTTACCCATGCCCATACCGACGGGTATCCGTACCCATTGAATACCAGGTGGGTAGGTCCAATAGTACACAAGTTATTCACAATTTAACATTCATCAATAGCATATTTGACAAAAAAATAACTATCTCTACTCAATAATAGGTAGACAAATACATGATAATTATCAAAGTTTATAAATCGCAATCTCATATTTTCTCCTAGGCTGCTCAGCCGCATAGGTTGAAACTCTATAGGTAAGTTTTATAATTTAGTTTAAATGGGTAGGGTATGAGTATACCCACGGATGCAACCTTATACCTGTGCCCGTACCCATGACTTAACTGGTAGGGTATGAGTATTACCCATGGGTATAATACTGTGCCCATACCCTGTCCATGCGGGTACCCATACCCGTGTGTAAAATTGCCATCCTTAATTTGTGCAACATACTTATTACATGCATATACCTATATGTTGTAGGCTACTTTAGGGACATATGAGTCATAATAAATTTCACTGTTCATGCTTGGATCCACCACAGGATTTCTCTTGATGGTTGTGTTTTAACTACCTAATGATCAAGTATGAGAAGATTCTTGCTGAAGGGATGAGAAATATCGACAAGAGATTGCAATTAAAATTGTGGAAATCCAGAACATCATTGGCAAACACAAAGACAAGACATGCGAGATTTGCTTTTATGTCTTCTGGTTTGCCATTGCCACGGACGGATTTTCTTATATTTAATTACTTAACAAAGAAGTATAAAAGTTTTGTGTTAATAATACATATTTTAGCTTGCATCGAGCCTAAAATTTTCCTTAAATGGCTCTACTTGAACCAACCAATTGAGTCCAGTTATTTCTTTTAATGTAGATTGACTCCTACATTTATGTTCTGAAAATAAGATATCCACCAAGCAATAATATGTGATGCACCTTCCAATTAGCCTACTTGTGTATGGCCATCTCTACGAGGTTAAATGGAACGATGCATGTAATAATGTCCATTCTCATGACTATGTTAAGTAGCTGGTGGATGAATCAAATCACCCTTTTTATGGTTTCTTTGTAATCATGGATGTGGATGAGATGGGAGTAAAGGGAAGAGGTTTTGTTGAATGTGTTGTTGTCATCATTACTTCAGAGTCTTTGCATACATACAATTTTTTTTCTCATTTTCTCTTAAAAGCCCTTTTGAAAACTATATAGCTACCTTTTCGTGGAAAAAAAAGTGTCATCGCAATTCCAAGTTAGCATATAATTTGTAGTAATATATGTCAATGGTTTTTTCATTATGGTTATGTTTTCTTAGTATCTATACGTGTACACATGTACATATGGTTTTGTTAACCTTTTTCAGGTGTGACAAATGAAATTGCAAAGCTCAATGATGGAACTGCCTTTTCCATTTAGCAGTCTACCAAATAGCCGACACTTTTTTTTGGATGACACTAGACAAAAGTATTGGCAAAAGGTTTTACCCAGGAGATCCCCTTTCACGGTGACTAGCAAAACTGTCGGCTATATATGTGCCAGGAGAGACACCATACCGGCACATAACTATGCAATGTTAAGTGACCGGCAAGCCCAGTGCCTATTAATTTTGCTGGTAGGTGACATGTTGACTGATCAACTACATCGCACTAACTAGTAAGACCCGCCACTGCCAAGATGTTCGACTCAGACTATTTGCACTTTACAACCCTCCCTCTATTATTTCTATAGATGCTGATGTCCAAATAAGATATTTCATATTTCTAAGTTCAGAGGTAGTTTTTTTTTAGAGGGTCCGGATGTAGTTTTCTTACATGGGTCAAGAGGTAGTTAATGTCTTATAATGATGTTGCTAAGCATCTTCGTAAATCTTCACACATGTTAACATTTCCATTTCCCTCTCCCCAAATTAAAGTTGGGTCGGCATGGCCTCCTCCCATCTTCCTACATGCGGCTAGTTTTTATACTCAATTGATTGGTGGTGGGGACGTTGCTTACTGGGGAAAATTAGGGAGTAAACAAGGAGGAAAAATCGGAAGTTAATATAATAGGGAAAAATTATGCATTTCCTTTGAGTCACTTCTAGATGGACCCTGGGTAGCAGAGAACCCATAGGTCAGTGACTCAAAGTTTTCTAACTTATGGTGGCTAAAGTTAGCCAATCCGTTCCCATTTATCCATTATGTGACCTTTGAACAAATCCTAGCACTAGTGGAAAAAGGGCTTCTAGTCCCGGTTTGCAAGGGCCTTTAGTCCCGGTTTTGCACCCGGGACTGCGAAATCGGGACTAAAGGCCCCTATTTCTAGTCCTGGTTTGTTACAACCCGGGACTAGAGGGCCACCGCATGAGCGTTTTTTGCTACAGGGGATAAAGGACCTTTAGTCCCGGGTTGTAATACGGCCCTGGACTAAAGATTTTTTTTTCGAATTTTTTTTATTTTTTCCGAATTTTTTTTCGAATTTTTTCTTAAACTTTTGAATTGTTTGACTCGTAATCATCTCACTTGGAACATTTTTAGCACTAAGTATATTTAATCTTATGTCAAATTACACTTGTGGTCAAACTTTTCATTCGGTCACCCATCCTAACACTACTCCACCCTCAGCACGCTTAACTTCTCTGTTACATCCGGATGTCCTTGCGCGAAGCCTTTTTGTACCTTGTTGTCAACACTATCATATCAATCGTATTATCCCATATCAATATGCCATACATCTTTATTTATTGAAACTACAAACAACTATTTTAGTAAACAACAATAAATAAGTAATAATAATATTTAATATAATGAAAGTAAAAAACTAAATAAAATAATATTTTATTCATTTTTTGCCATTATTCATTTAATATGGTATAAATAATATCTTTAAATCTGCAAATCGAAATTCGACAAATAATATATTCATTATTATCAGAAAATGTGAGGAATCAAAATATGGAATAAAAACTTGCTAAATAAAAAAATAACTTTTTTCCCTTTTCAAATTTTAAAAATGTAAAAGAATCAGAAAAATGTGAGGAATCCACTATTTATAATTTTAAAAATCTAAAAATGTGAGGAATCCAAATAAGGCTGTTAAAATCAAACTCAATTTTTTTTTCGACATCGTACGCAAAAGTTATAGCAATTTTAAGTTGCTCGCGTCACACCCCTTTAGTCTAGGCCGTATCACGACCCGGGACTAAAGGGTGTTGCCCGCGCCTGTACATCTTTAGTCCCGGACCGTATCACGACCCGGGACTAAAGGTCCGAAATAACCCGGGACTAGAGTTTTCTCGATCTCCTGGCCACTAAAAACGGTACGAACCGCGACTAGTGCTCATACTAGTCCCGGCCGGTAATAAATCGGGACTAGTGTCAGACTCTAAATCGAACCGAAGCCTCTTTTTATACTAGTGTAGACCACACTTGCTCAAATAGTCCAGACTTTCCACGCC
Organism: Avena insularis; assembly: GCA_023614405.1. Taxonomy (NCBI): domain Eukaryota; kingdom Viridiplantae; phylum Streptophyta; class Magnoliopsida; order Poales; family Poaceae; genus Avena; species Avena insularis. Next base: position 360,325,467 of record CM042691.1, on the reverse strand, counting down.
CCACTCCTACTCTATATACAGAGGGAATACTAGCCCCACTCCCACTACATATCCTCACCCAGCCATCCTCCTACTCTCCACGCAAAGCCAACATATATAGAACGATCCCTAGATGGGGAAGCAGGAATTTTTAGGTGTGGACTTCCCAGCATGCGTTGTGCACGGAAGAATGAGGGAGGATGGTGGCATGGAGAGGACCTACTAGACACGGGGGATGGGGGCGGAGGCGTGGCCACGCGGTGGAGGCCAGGCTCACTGGCGATGGAGAAGATGGGGAAGCATGTGGTGGGGAGAAATACTGGAACACGACTATGGGGGTGGGGGTGGGGGGGGGAGGACAACAATGGCGTGCTATGGAGGAGGGAGGGCCAGCCGCAGTCTCGTAGTCATTGAGTGCTGCCGCCAGCGTTGCTTGTCACGTAGCTCATGAACTTGATTGGTCTGTTGAGCGCAGCTGCGATTTTTAGCTTTTGGAATTCTGCACACAAACAAACTCTAGACTGATTGTGATTCAGTCAAATTCAGTGTAAATTGCCATAATCAATTTCAATGCTCAGGATCGCATTAGTCCCTACTGAAATTTCCATCGTGAAATAAGCAAGAACATACTGAGGCAGTGAGGCATATAGGCGATCTGATATTCCGTTAACCAAAAAAAAACCCACTAAAAATTCAAACAGTGGACATAAATGTCCAATTCTTGCCAGATAATGAGCCAATGCTAAAAACAAGTCCAATTCTTTATAGCTCCCTGCCATGTAATGTCCAATTCGTACCTGACGCGCAATTTAATCCAACCAAGATGAGCATGTGATTCATAACACCCTAGCTAAAAATAACAACAATAATACAGCTAGCTGTGAGGTTATGGTTTATAAATTATAATTTTCTCAGGCACTCTGCACCACTTGTTTAGCTTCATATGCTTTCTTTGCCTCCATAACAAAAAATTCCAATTGTCTTTTGTTCATAGTCCTAGCATCATGAGCAGAACTAATATCATGGTATACTCTCAGGCAACCCCACTTATCGATAAGAGCTTCATATTTTCGTCTATCCTTCACCAGCCTTGATACGTCGTCATCTGAAATCGTCTGAAAGAGGCATGCATGATTTGTACATTTAAATCAGTTTCCAATAAAATATACAGCATGCAGTGGGGAACATATTCACAAAATAGTACATACAAATTACCTCCCAAGAATCGCCAATTTCTCCAGGCAACCATATCGCCTTCACAGCTGTCACAATCTTCAGTAAGCTCCAATCCTGACAGTTGATGCCAGAGACAGCCAAGATGAGGTCACCTACGTTGCGCGTGGGTTCAGAATGACGCTTCTCGATGGAATCAGCCCAAAACAAGGCAGAAGCCGTCTTAACAATTAGCTCATTCATCTGGATACAAAGGGATTACTTCATCACTAGAGCAATTATGCAAAGGATAATATGTCTATACAGATTAAATCCATAACTTTGGTCGGTGAATATAAATAAAATGATTATAGATGCACAGTCTACAACCTATCATGCAGTGTCACATTAAATGACAGGCAGCTATAAAGCAAACAAGCATGGCAACAAATTAGTTGACTCACCATCTCCGGTTTTACATCGTTATAGCCATAACGACTCAAGACAGTTTGCAGCCCTTGACTCACCGGGAGGAGGTCCTCTTTAGTTAGCCGTGATTTTTCTCTAGGCACCAAACTTTCCATGCAATTCTGTAAGCCCCACATTAGCTCCATCACAATGGGACCATCGACGCAAGGTATGTTCTGAAATAAATCACAGCAAAGATGGCGATCAAGGTAGTTCAAAAATATAGGCAAGCCAGAGCAGCTTATACTAACCAATCTTTCTTCAATTGTCTTTTTATATTCAGGCTTTGCAACAGCAAGTTTCATCCCAGGAGGGGCGTTACGATAACACTTCATGATCATCTCACTAAGCCTTTCGTTAATACCGGTATTGTGATTAATGGCGCTGGACTTGTCCTCAAAAGTTCTAAACTGTTTCAACCAAACAAGCTGAAAAATGAAATAAAAAAGGATGAGCATGTTCAGAGAGGAAAAAAAGAAACAATTAATCAAATATCATAACATGTTTCTCAATCTGGAGAGGGGTCTAATTCATTAGGTACTAGGTTTATCTCTACCATCATAAAGGCACAAGTGTATTTCAGATAAATTAAACTTCATCATAAACTAATGTAAGGTGACATATGTATTTTTTTTACAACAGACCACACTGGGACAGAACAACGAGAACAAGGTACCAAATGAAAGAAGGGGGCACTCACACAGTGTGCGCTGCTATCCTTTACAAATTTATCCCATAGTTCCTGGAGTAGACAAGGATGAAACAGAAAGTTAGGTAGATGACGCTAGACCACAAGAGCATGGAAGCACGTCAGTACCTCCATCCGAATGGCATTTGGTCCTTCAATGAGTGACGCACAACATTGGAAAAGTGCAAAGCCAGAGGGCGTCTCGAACAACAGGAGCATTAGTTCATGAGACCATTTTTTGGTAGCTGCACGCAAGAAGTGAAGCCAACTTAAAATAACCATGATTATCAAGAGAAAATAGTGTAGAATCCAAATATCAAACGTGAAGCTAGGCAGCCCAAGGGCGATGGCCTTTGGGACGCTGCTGTTATACATTGGCTGGGCTACGTACACTAGCATTAACGGCACATTGGATGGTGGCCGATTCTACAAAAAATATGGTCCATTTTATAGGTGATTTTCCTATTTGCCCTTGCCTATTGGCCCATTCCTCCTCCTCTAATCCCGTGCATCCGCTGGATGTTGTCTACTCCACTCAGATGCCGCGCGCCCTCCTATTGGCAAGCCCTGCTAGCTATTCCCCCATTATATTGTTGTAGCCAGTGTATTGGAGAATGTTCCATCCCATTGACTCGAATGTTCCAGCAATGTAAAGCGATTGTTCCTCGTGCAAACATACCAACTACCCACACTGGTGCCTCAAACCAAGCCCCCGAAACATATATACCCTAAACTAACTCGACGAGTGACCCAAATTGGGCGGAAATCTCGCCACGAAATCCTCCTGTTTTTTCCCACACGCGCTGTGGGATTGAGAGACGGGGATGACGGCGGGCAAGTGGCTCACCTTTAGCCTTCGGCTCCTTCTTCTTCTTCTTCGCCGGAGGAGGAGGAGGAGGAGGACGAGGAGGAGGAGGAGGAGGAGGAGGAGGAGGAGGAGTCCCACGTCGCTGCTTTTTCTCCGGAGAAGATGGAGGAGGAGGAGGAGAGAGGCTGCGTCCACGATTCTTCATCGATCGAAGCTGCAGCATCGGTGGAGGAGAACGTCGATGGGGTTTTGCGGGCCGCGTGAGGAATATAATTGACGGAGTCGATTATATGTAGAGAAAGAGAGACGGGCTGGTGTGCTTCTGGAAACTGCGACGAGCGCACCACCACTGCCAGTCATGGGCTTAGGGCCCAGTAGCGTAGCGAAGATGAGAGAAAAAAAAAGCCACGATTGTCTCAAAAAAGAAGCCACGGCCGGGCACTTATTTGATTAGTTTTATTTACTTTTTATTATATTATATATATACCTACTACCATAACAGTAGGTGTTTATTTTTGTCTGACTTTTAAATTTATATTTTCTTGTCTTAATTTCAGAATCTATTCAATAAGTTTTTACATCTTGCTACCTCAATAGTTTTCAAATATTTTATCTTCGATATATTTGAACAACATGTTAAAACCAGACATTTAAAAGACTGCATCATTAACCGCTTTCCAAACATTGCTTCTGTATTATGAATAAAATATGTTTAGATAGTACAACATTCAAAATGTTGAACCGGTATGGTTGGGTTGAGAATGTAAAAAACCCCTGTCCGCTCACCTCTACTCATCTCCTTCCTTCTAATACCTTTTTAGACCCATATGAATCTAGACAAAGTTGAGTCAACTAATATGGGTCGGAGGGAGCATGAGAACAAATTTGTAAAAGAAATTAGTTGACAACCGTAGTATTCAAGAATCATCAAAATAGTTTCTAAAAGAATCATCAAAATAGTTTCTAAAAGAAACCAGAATAGTTTTCGCAACATAACCTAACTTTGGAAGTCGTCCATATAATTTTCAAATATTGTCGGAATGGTTCTAGGATGGTTATAATATTGAAGAGCGTATAAAAATGCTTCAGAAAATATATAGATTTGGATTCATATGATGAACCAACCTTTATTTGAAAGAAACCACAAAGGGAGAAACTTTCCTTATATGGGAGAATAGATTATGGGATTAATTTTTTGCAATATTTGTAAACGTTCAATTAATGCTTTAAGAAAATAAGTAAAAGAAGGAGAGGAGTGATGGGCTCGTTGCATGAAAAACAAAAAATTTCCTACAGAATCGCAAGAGGGAAACCCGTAAGATCTAATCTACTAGATGCAAGTAACATGCAAGCAACAAGTAGAATAAATCTAATCTACTTACCCTCAAAGAACATGAGTGGTTAGAGATATATAGATCATGGATGATGTAGTAGTTCGCTCGAGGTCGGTGGGCATGACTGCCTCGGCGCCGTACACCATGAAGAAGGGGGTAAACCCTGTCGACCTGTTGATGGAGGTGCGGATGCCCCAGATGACGGAGGGTAGCTCCTCGACCCAACACCCGGCGGTGCGCTCGAGTGGTACTTGGAGCCGTGGATTCATGCCATGGAGGATGCTCTGATTGGCGCGTTCCGCCTGGCCGTTGGACTCCGGGTGGGCGACTGAGGTGAGGTCGAGTCGAATGTGGTGTTACTCGCAGAACTCGGCCATGGCTCCTTTGACGAAGTTGGTGCCGTTGTCTGTGATGATGCTGTTTGGGAACCCGTAGCGATAGATGAGCTCGCGTAGGAACTTGGTGGCGGTCTTTCCGTCGCATTTACGGACTGGCTTGGCCTCCACCCATTTTGTGAAATTGTCGACTGCGACTAGGAGGTGCGTGAAGCCGTAGGGGGCCTTCTTGAAGGGGCCTACCATGTCCATGCCCCATACGGCGAACAGTCAGGTGATGGGGATTGTCTTGAGCGCCAAGCTTGGCACGTGGGTTTGATTGGCGTATTTCTGGCATCCGACGCACCGCTGGACAATGTCGACAACGTCTGCGTGTGCGGTGAGCCAGTAGAAGCCGTGCCGCATAGCCTTTACGACCAGAGAACGGGCGCCGGCGTGGTGGCCGCAGTCGCCGGAGTGAATGTCTTGGAGGATTTTTCGTCCTTCAGCGGGCTGAACGCAGCGTTGGAACACGCCGGTCACGCTGCGCTTGTGGAGCTCACCGTTGATGATGACGAAGGATTTGCAGCGGCGTGCTATCATCGGGGCGTCCGTTTCATCCGCTGGCAGGGTGCCTCCCTCCAAGTAGGCGACGTATGGCGCGGTACAGTCGTCTGGCTCGGCGATTAGTGCGACCAGGGCTGCTTCTGGTTGCAGCGGGATTCCGATGTCGATCTCCCTAGGGGGAGAGACGGAAGGCTTGGTAATGGTGTCGAGGAAGATGCCGGCGGGTGGTGCGAGTCGAGCCGAGCCGATGCGAGAGAGTGCGTCGGCCTCCTCGTTCTTCCGCCTATCAATCCACTCGACGGAGTAGCCTGCGAAGTATCCACCCAGCTTGTCCACTGCTTGGCGGTATGCCGCCATGGTGGGGGAGACGGCGTTGCAGGTGCCAGCGACTTACCCGACGACGAGGTTGGAGTCTCCGTAGCAGCGCAGGCGGTTGACGTTCATCTCCTTGGCAGCTCGCATGCCGTGGAGTAGCGCCTCGTACTAGGCCATGTTGTTGGTGCAGGGGGTGAAGTCTAGGCAGAGGACGTAGCGGAGCTTGTCGCCCTTCGAAGAAGTTAGCATGATCCCTGCTCCTGCACCGTCCGCGTTCTTGGATACGTCGAAGTGTAAGCTCCAGTAATGGAGGTATGGCAGCTTCTCTGGCTGCTGGGGCTCCTCCCAGTCGGCGATGAAGTCTGCGAGAGCCTGTGACTTGATCGCCTTGCGCAGCTCGTACTTGATGTTGTGGACGCCGATCTCGACGGCCCACTTGGCGACTCGCCCAGTCGCCTCACGGTCGCGGATGATGTCCTGCAACGGTGCTGAGGAGACGATCGTTATCGGGTGCTCCTGGAAGTAGTGCGGCAGTCGCCGCTGTGCTCTGAAGACCGCGTATACCAATTTCTGCTATTGTGGGTAGCGCTGGCGTGACTCGGTGAGGACCTCGCTGATGTAGTACACTGGTAGCTGCACCGGGCGCTCCTTTCCTTCCTATGGTCGTTCGACGACCATGACGGCGCTGACGACACGTTCGGAAGCCGCGACGTAGACCAGCATGGGTTCCTTGTCGACGGGGGCGGCGAGTAGCGGTGCTGCGAGTAGCACCTTCTTGAGGTCGCGGAGCGCGTCATCTGCCTCCTTGTCACACTGGAAGGTGGGGTTCTTGCGTATTAGGCGGTAGAGGGGCATCGCCTTTTCGCCCAACCGGGGGATGAAGCGATTGAGAGTCGCGACTCGCCCGGCCAGCTTCTGTATGTAGCGCAGGCACTCGGGTTTGCCAAGTCGAGCAATCGTGTCGATCTTGGTGGGGTTCGCTTCGATCCCGCGTTTGGAGACAACGTATCCTAGTAGCTGTCCAGCTGGTACACCGAAGGTGCATTTGCCTGGGTTTAGTTTTATCTTGTACTTCCGCAGGTTGGCGAATGTTTCCGCCAGATCAGCGAGTAGGTCGTTCTGGCGAGCGGACTTCACCACCACGTCGTCTATGTAAACATGGATATTGCGTCCAATTTGGCTCGCAAGGCACTCCTGCATGCACCGCTGGTAGGTTGCCCCAGCGTTCTTGAGGCCGAAGGTCATGGCAGTGTAGCAGAAGGCTTCGAATGGCGTGATGAACGCCGTCTTCTCTTCGTCTTCGACGACCATTTTGATCTGGTTGTACCCAGAGTAGGCGTCGAGGAAGCATAGCGACTCCGAGCCCGCGGTGGAATCGATGATTTGGTCGATCCGCGGGAGGACGAATTGCTCCTTCGGGCAGGCGCTCTTTAAGTTTGTGTAATCGATACACTTCCTCCAGGTCCCGTTTTTCTTCTCCACCAGGACTGGGTTTGCCAGCCACTTGGAGTACTTTATTGGCCGGATGAAGCCTGCAGCGAGTAGACGCTGCACCTCCTCGGCGATGGCTCGGCGGCGCTCTTCATTGAAGGGCCACAGCGACTGCTTGACAGGTCGCACTTTGGGGTCGGCGTTGAGTTTGTGCTCAGCGAGTTCCCTCGGGACACCAGGCATGTCAGAGGGCTTCCACGCGAAGATGTCCCTGTTCTCACGGAGGAACTCGATGAGCGTGCCTTCCTATGCTGGGCTCATGCCCATCCCAATCGTCACCGTCTGGCTGGAGTCGCCTGGGACCAGCTCGACGATGCGGGTATGCATCGTTGCCTCGAAGGTGGTGGGGTTTCTGCCCTCCGACTTGGGCTTCTTGAGTATGGTGGGGTCGTCATTGTTGACCCGCTCGCGTACTTGGCGAGCTCGTCGGCGTGGTTGGCCTCTGCCGCGATGACGACGTCGGCTAGTTAGGCTCCTTTGGCCTCGCACTCGGTGGCCATGTCGAGGTCGCCGTGGATGGTGATGACACCGCACGGCCCTGGTAGCTTCATCGTGTTGTACGCGTAGTGGGGTGCTGCCATGAACTTGGCGAACGCCTGGCGCCCCAGGACTCAGTGGTAGGGGCTGTCGAAGGGCACCAGCTCGAAGACGATCCGCTCGGTGCGGAAGTTTGCCGGTATGCCGAAGGTGACTGGCAGCGTCACCATGCCGATCGGGTACGCCTTTCGACCGGGGACGATGCCGTGGAACGTGGTGTAGGTCGTCTCGATCATCGACTGCGGGAGCCACAGTCGCCTGAAGGTGTCCAGGTACAGGATGTTGATGGAGCTACCGCCGTCCATCAATGTTTTGGGGAGCCAGTAGTCTCCCACCTTGGGCTTGACCACCAGGGCGACTCGGCCTGGATACTCGATCTGTGGCGAGTGGTCCGCGCGGCTCCAAGTGATTGGTTGCTCAGACCAGTTGAGGAACTGGGGGATATCTACCCGGGCCACCACGTTGACGACGACGACGCGTGCGATGACCTTCTTCTCGCGCTTCGTGTTGAAGCCTGTGGAGGTGTGGAGCAAGCCGGCGATGCTGACGAATTTTCCGCCATTTGGCGGGTTGTTGTCGGGGTCTTCCCGCCTGCGCCGTACCTTCTCGATCTCCTTGAGAGTGTGGCAGTCGGCGGTCGTGTGTGTGGCGGGCTTTCCTTCCCTACTATGAAATACACAAGGTTGGTTAAGAAGGGCCGCGGGGTCGAACCTCGGCTTCGCCTTGTAGTTGCCACCGTCGCGGAGTTGTCCCCCGTCGCGGCGGAAGCTCTTGGGCTCGCGCTGTGCATATCCAGCGTTGGCGACGAAGTCGACTCGCCCGTCACTGCGGCGCTTGCCGGTAAGGCGAGTGTTGCTGTAGCGTAGATCGGGTCGTCTCCCGTTGTCGTGGCCGCTCGTGCGGCGGTGTCCTCCCGACTCGTCGTCGGTTTCTTGGTTTGGGTCCTCCTCCGCGTACCTTTTTGCGATCTCTAGGAGATCTGGTATGTTGTCGAGTGTGCGGTATGCTCGTTTGAGCTTGGCGACCAGGGGCTCATAGCGGCACGAGGTCTTGAAGCAGTGGATCGCGGTGTCTGGGTGGATGCCGACCGCGTTGTACTACAGATCTTGCCAACGTTGGACCCAGCTGCGGGTCGACTTCATGGGTCCACGGACGCACCGTTCCAGGTCCTCGATGGTGGTGGCGCGGGTGTATGAACCCTCGAAGTGCCTGACGAAGGCCTCGCGCATCTCTTCCCAGGAGTCGATGCTATCCGCGGGAAGAGTGTTAATCCACTGCCTGCACGCCCCCTCCATCATCAGGGCAAGGTAGCGGGCGGCTAGTAGATTGGTGTGGCCGGCGATCCCCATAGCCATGAGGTAGGTATCCAGCCACACGGAGGGATCGTACGAAGGGTTGTACTTCTCTATTTCCTTCGGCGCTTTGAAGTTCGCCGGGTATCTTTCGCCTCGGATCATCGGTCCGAAGCACTGGGGCCCGATGCGGCTCAGCGACCCCCTCGGCTCACCGTCGCGGTGGTTGGTGAGGTTGTGCTGCAGGTCGTCAGGCTGGTGTGCGCGCCAGCTCTGGTTGTTGATGATGTGGGTGCGGGCGTCGACGGTTTTCCGTTGGCGGCGACGAAGTTGGTCGCCGGCCTAGGGTCGTTGGTGGAGAGTGCCGCGTTCGCGGGTCGGTGTTGGAGCTGTAGGGGTTCGGGTGGCGGGCAGTTGAGAGTATTCGCCGCCATGGGGCGACCGCTTGAGGCCGCTCTGCTGCCCGATGAACGCGAGTACATCCGACCCTGCGAGTCGACGCCTGCGTTTTGTTGCTCGACCGCTTTGGCGAGCAGAGCCTTGGCGTATTGGATCTACAGGGCGCCTTCCCCGGTGACTGCAATGTTGTCGACTGCTGCTCGGCCCGCGACGAGGTTGTCCATGGGGGTGGAGAACAACGGGAGTCCGTTCGCGTCTCGGTCCCGTGAGGAGACCATGATCCTTGGCTGGTCCCTGGGGGTGCGCGGTTGGGTGGTGGCGGGGCGCCATTGGCCGTTGCTCCTGGTGGGGGCCGAGTGCTTCCTCCTGGCGGCGCGTTCTCGCAGATCGCGCGCTCGGCCGCGCAAGCCGGGTCGTTCTCGTCGTCGAAATTCAGGGCGCGCCCCTGGACGGTAGGGTTCAGGCGCGACCTGATTCGGAGTTGGTGGTAGCGACGGCTCTGCGCATCACACTTGGCGAAATTTTTCGCGCTCGGCTTGTTCCTTGCGGACTGCCTCCGCCAGCTTCAGGCGGAGTTCCTCGACCTCCATCGCTGTCGCGTTTGGAGGGATCGGCGTGGAGAATGGGTCTTCCGGTGGGTCAGCGCCAGTTGCCATGTAGGTCGCGGCTGGTTTCGTCCCGGAGGTCGGCGGAGTTCTCTGACCTGAAATCGAAGTCAAAGATCCCGAGGATGGAGGGATCCTCGAAGTCTCCGACGTTGGAGACCTAGGTGATGGAGCCCGCGGGTAACGCGGCGACAATGGATCCGGCGAGTGACGCCGGGGTCGCCGAGTCGGCGTCGTCATTGAGGGCCGTGTCGTCCGCGGCCGTGGTGGTTTCGGCCGTGTTGTTGTGGGCCGAGTCGTACTCGGAGGCGAGGCGGTGGATCGTGCGGACCTGGCTCTCAGAGAGCCGGTCGCGTGGTGGTGACTCGCGGATGCGAGAAGAGTCCTCCGAGATGATGACGTCAGTGAGGCCGACGAAGAGGCTAATCGTGCTGATGAGGTTTAATCTCGTCAATGCCCATTGTTATGGACTTGGGTTTTGGAGAAGATGGGGATGCTGGAGATCGTGGCACGGTTAACAGACAAGCAACTAGGGAACACGAGATTTACCCAGGTTCAGGCCCCGGAGAAAAACCCTACTCCTGCTTATACGCTCTTGATTACGGCGAACCGAAGGTTCTGGTCTTGTGATTCGATCTGGCGTGGAGGTGTGTGCGAAAGTATGAGTCGAGAGATCTAGGACGTGCCCTCCTGGCCTTTATATAGACTTAGGCAGGTCCCGGGCATAGTCCTAGTCGGTTACAAGTTTTAGGGTTTTACCCCTTTGAATTTCCTATCTATGCTAGTCTTGCTCTCCAAGGATCCGAAGGCGTCATGGGCCTGGGCCACCCGAAAATCTTCATGGGCAGCGATGTATATGCTATGGGCCTTCCTTGGCTGGACCAGGTATGCTGAAGTCACGTGCCGTGAGGTATAACCATGTCGAGAGCCCGGTGATCGGTCGAATCGTAGATTGGTGAGACTCTTCCATCCTTCGGGTGCAACTATGTATTAATAGTATATGTGTGTAGGGATTGTTGATGTGTGTGCCTGACTCACCCGACGGATCAGGGTCAGTTAACTATCTTAGGACGAAACAACACGGTCTTCTTCAGGTTCGAGTCCCTCAACTCGGACCTGGAACATATCTTTGGCGTAACTTCGACTCGGGCGCGGAGGACTTACGAGTGGAATTCCGGTGATTTTAATTGATGTACCCAACGTCCGTCTGGATTTTTCATCGCTTTTCTTGCACGCACTGCACGCAGATTCATACTAGCGAGCGCGATGTGCGTTGCCAGGCCACCAGATGATATCTATAGGTCTTATCTTTGCGTCACAGACGCAGCATCCGAACATTTGTCACCGCGGACGTGTTTCGGGTGGCCAAGGAGATTGTCGCTCACTCAGCGTTTTGTTGGGGCAGAGTTGCCAAAAAGTTTTTTGGTATCCTGATCCGAAGGATCACAGTCAAAGATTTCATAGGGTGCGCGACCAGCGCTCCCTATGGGAGTAGCCCCCGAGTGTCTGTTCGAGTCGTAGACTCGAGCAGAGACTTTATATCAAGCATTGTTCAGTTGTTAAGTCCGTAGGACACGAAAATTTTCAGATGCTTAAATTCATCCTCCCTATGGGAGTAGCCCCCGAGTCCGTAGTGGAGTCGTAGACTCGACATAGGACTCGAAGAAATACTTTGTCTTTATTCATCTTCCAGGTGCGCGGCCAGTGCTCCTGATAGGAGTAGCCCCCGAGTATTTAGTCGAATCGTAGATTCGGGTGAGTACTCTTAGCTGTGGAGCCGAAGAATTGTAGTTGGTGCTAGTATAGCTTTTGATGACGTCAGTGCTAACGATCGATGACCTCAAGCGTCTGCTACGCCAGAGATGACTTGACTGGACGAAGCGTGGGTCCCACTTGCTGACTTTGAATTGACCGGTCACACGCGGCGTGGAGATAATTATGGCGTCTCCTCAATTTCCACGCGTAGTGGACGGCGTGGTAACGACGGTTCGTTGTGATGTTGACACGTGTACGGCCAGATCTGCCGTTGGCGTTAGGTCTTCTGGATGAACGGCTGCCGTGCGTCGTCTTCGCTGTTATAATCATTGAGGGAAAACGTGGTTTGTTTTCACCGCACCAGTTCTTGTGTTCACTGCCTCCTTGCGCTCGAGCGATCGCGCTGGGATTTCCTTCCACATTTCCATCGTTCTTTCTACGTTTTCACCGCCGGCGCCGCCGCAGCGTGATGGGGAAACCAAAGAAATCTTCATCTGCGTTTGGGACCAGCACCGCCGGAGGAAAGAAGGGCTACGCCGCTACCCGTGTCACCGACGGTGGCGGCGGTCGAGACGCGGAGAGGCGATCTCCATAAGCTTCGGGCGGGGCTGATCCCGCAAGATAGGGAGGCCGTGAAACTTCACAGCAATGAGGTAATCCCCGTCCCCATCAGGTATCGGGTTATGTTTCTCGCATTCGTTGTGCATGGGTTCTCTTTTCCAGTCCACAATTTCCTCCGTGGACTGCTCTTCTTTTATGGGATTCAGCTTCATCATCTGTCTCCCAATTCTCTTCTCCACATTGCGTGTTTTGTCACTTTTTGCGAGTGCTGGCTTGGCATTGAACCGCACTTTGGCCTCTTCCGGAAGCTCTATTCCGTGAAGAGGCAGTCTGGTTCGGATGGTGTGTATCCCATTGGGGGTTGCATCATCTCCCTTAGCCCCAATCTTCTCTTCTTTTCTTTTTCCATGTCCGAATCTGTCCGATCTTGGCGGGCGATGGTTTTATATCCGCGACTCCATAGTGCCCGGGCAAGATTTTGGTATTGTTCCTTTTGACCCCTCCCAAATGATTGAGAAGAAAAGGTCTTGGAAGAACCAAATCTCCAAGCGGAGATAGAGGCCCTTTACCGTCGGGTGGAGGATCTCCAACTGATTCCGGAGAAGGAGGTGAACGGCATGGAAATCATCCGGACGTTTCTTGAGCGTCGGGTGAAGCCTCTCCAAGCGAGGGCGCACCCGATGTTTCTTTATTCTGGGCGTCGCGATCCGACGAGGGTTTCGAGTGAGAAAATCTCCGAGGGGGATCTTGACAGGGCCCTTCGCGCGCTGCTGAAGTTCAAGGCCGGAGAAGAAATCCCGGGGAAGTCGCTAACTCCTCCATTTTCTTCGATGTTGGCCGTACCGCAGGTGTAGATTTGTGCACGTAGTGCTTTTTGTAGGCTGTGCATTTATTTCCTTTGTTTGCTAACAAAGTTCCTTCTGATTTTGCAGAGCTTCAAAGTGCCGGGCATGGTACCTCCATTGCCCGAATTATTTCCAGCTGCGGATAATGAAGTGGTTGAGTCCGTGTCGAGCTGCCGTGGTGCGATCCCCGTGGAGGATGCCGGCCAGTCGAGTGAGGATCATCTGGCATAGCGAGCACGGAGCTCAGCGAGTCTTGGATGCTTCAACTCCTCCGACTCCCGGGAACCTCTGGGACTTGGCGTCATAGTGATGATCATGGAGGTTCGTCCTCTCCCTTCCTGCCATTCACATGCGGGCTGTAGCCCCGCACCCAAATGGGCGGAAGAAGGAAGAGAAAAGGAGGAAGAAGGAAGAGAAGAAAGGAGAAGAGAGTCGAAGGACTCCTCCACATCTTCGACTGAGCTCGCTTGGCTCGTAAGTTTTCTTGTTGTACTATTGTCCTTTTCCTTCATGATTTTTGCGCTTGTGATTGATTTATGCATGAGCATTCTTCCCATGATTCCTCCAGTGATGGTGCACGGGAGATGATGGGGGAGTCGAAGATTGCGTCTCCTCCTCCTCAAACGGTGGCGACTTTGGGGGGCGCCGCTCCGGATCCTCCTGTGCAGGAGGCGCAGGTGGTTGCACCTCAGAATTTCGCGGGCGGACCTTCGGAGTCACCATTAGAGCATGTAAGTTCCTTTATGTCACGGGGGGAGCCCCCGAGTATCTTCGTGTGCGAATTTTGTTTTTACTCCTTTGTGTTGGGCGTAGCCCCCAAGTCCTTTTCTTACTGCTATTGCTTTTTCCTCAGCCTTTTGTGCAGGAGGCCAAGCGGCTGGTGCAAGAGCGCTTGGCGCTGGAGGCGAACCTTCGGCAGCTTCAAGGTATCCATCTGCCTTTCAACGCCTCTCCCATGTATCCTGGTTCTGTTGTTTGACACTTGTTTGTCTTGAATGCAGAGGAGCATAACGATTCTCTCCGTAAGGTCGACGCTCTCAAGGAGAGCCTTGGTCAGTCGGAGCAGAAGGCCGAAGCCGCCATTGGCGCGAAAGAGCGCCTCGAGCTAGAGCTGACTAAGGCAGCCGAAGCGAAGGAGCGTCTACAGCAGGAGGCCGCGGATCATGAGGAGCAGCCGGCCACTGTTGCGGCTGCTCGTGAAAAAGAGGTAGCAGCGAAGCTCATGGCTGCTGCCAAGGCTCTTTCGGGTGAGTGCTAGTTTTGTGCTTGTTTCTTTTTCTTCGGGTCTTCTTCTGTGCTGATTTTCTTCATGCTTTCCTTCTTATTTTTGTCTCAGATGCATGAGCATCGAGTTCGATGATGCTCTAGAGCACGGAGTGCTCTAGATGATGCGGCTGTGGCGGTCGAAGACCGCAGCAGCCGTCGTCGACTCCTTGCCAAGACGAAAGAGGTCCTTGGTCGCTTCTACAAGGAGCTTGTCCCAAGGGCGCAACCCTTGATGATGTGGATGCTCTAGCGGAGGCTCTGTCAGCCGAAGCGCCTGCGGCGTACAAACGCAAGCAGAAGGGCATCGGCGCGTCCGTCGGGCTGGCGATGGCCATGGCGGCTAGAGTGGAGCTAGATCTGCCTCAGATCACCTCTCGGATGCCGACGGCTGCGGATGGATCCGAGGTAGCCTTTGCTGCCTATTCTGCTCGCTGCAAGCGATATGGGCCCAAGCTCATTGATTTGTTTGTCGAGTATGCATTTGCGGCGTGGCGGAAGAAAGCTAAGCGATCGCTCCGGCGACTCGAGGTCCTGCATCTTAGGCGTAGTAGACGTAGGATAGTTTGTAGTCTACTTTTGTTGTAAATATTTTGAAGAATACCATCCTTGTGCCGTGGTAACCTTATATTTAATGAATTCCTCTGAGTTGCGCTCTATCCTTGGCTGAATGTCTGTGTTCCTTTCTTTTTCTGTTGCTATAGGTTCCTTCGGGTGCTGACCCAGTTGACACCTCATCCGCAATGCCATTGCGACCATCGTTGGATGATTCCTCGCAGCTCACTTTCCTTCGGGATCGCGTCGTGATGCGGAGAGGAGTTCCTCGGGTTCTACGTGGTCGTGCCGACGTTTGGAAGTCAAAGGCGGATCGTGGTGCAGCGAGAGTACTTGATAGCGGAGCTGGTTCGGCTGTCCGGCAGCTGCAATGTAAGTTGATCTTTGGTTGAGCTGTAGCTCGGTTCTTGGATGAGCTGCTGGCCTTATTCTTGTTACGTGTGATTGTCGCAGTGCGAATCTTGCTCGAGGAAGAAAAAAGCGTGTCTGTTGGTCAATTGCTTGACTCAACAGGACATGGAGGCCGGCGGCTTCTTCTGGATGGATCACGATCGCGCCATGGCTCTGGCGACGGTGCAGGATCGTGTTTATCAAGTTTCACGGGTGCTCCGCCAAGTGCAGACATCACTTTCCTCGGTGCTGCACGTCATGTTTCCTTTGGATGCCATGCCGACGACCCTTGCGGGTCTTCTATCGAAGTTTCGGAGTGCGAGCAATGTCAAGGAGCTGGTGCGGCAGCAGCTCGTCGCGGGAGTGAAGGCTGCTTTGTCTCTTGTGAGGGTGCACCGTCGGCGTAGATTGGCTCTTTGTGGCTGGGCCACCTTCTCGGCCGGACGGCAGTGAGTGGGACATGCGCCCGCATTACGTAGCTGTAAGACAGTATGCCGAATAGGTCGTAGATTTGTTTGAGCAGCGTGCTCGGGTTATTCTTCAGAATAGGTAGGACCTGAAAATAAACAGATAGATATAAAATTTGTATATTTCGGCTGGGCGTGTTGTGCCCTTTGTTGTAAAGGTTTGTTTGTTGTTAGCACGCAGTGCTTTGGTTGAGTACATGTCCTTTTCGTTTGCCTGACGTTGTCAGCTACTCAGGTGTACACGTTTGATCCTTAGTCGATGAAATCGTGAGGTGGGGGGAGCCCCCGAGTGCGTATGTAGCATGTAGTAAAGTTGCGAAAATAGCGAACTGAAGTTTTGGGGCGAGACACTTAGCTTCATTTATATCGTAATGGAGGAGGTACATTGTTCGGCTGAGTAGCCTTGGCTGAAAGCCTTATTGAAAGTAAAAAGGGGGTAGGTTGCTACCGATAGAATCGTCGCAGGTGCGAGATATTCCATGGGTTGGAGTATGCGACTCCAGACTCCACGTGCTTGAGGCGATAGGCGCCACCTGGGATGACTTCGGTGATGGCGTAGGGCCCTTCCCATGGTGACTCGAATTTATTCGGTCGCTTTTGCTTGAGTCGCAAGACGAGGTCTCCTTCGACGAAGGACCTTGGGCCCAGCCGGCGGCTGTGGTAGTTGCGGAGACTCTGCTGGTACACCGCCGATCGAGCTGCTGCTATATCCCGTGCTTCGTCGAGTGTGTCGACGGCATCTTCGAGTGCAGCCGTGGATTTGGCTTCGGTATGTGGCGACTCGTGGGGCCTGGTGGCGTACTTCGGCTGGTAGCACGGCCTCAGCTCCGTGTACCATGAAGAACGGTGTGTAGCCGGTGGAGCTGTTTGGCGTAGTCCGTAAGCTCCACAGGACATATGGTAGCTCTTTCGTCCAGTTCCCAGCTTTTTGCTCGAGTGAGCTCATGAGGCGCTTCTTGATGCCGGCGCCGATTAGGCCGTTGGCCTTTTCCACTTGCCCGTTTGTTTGCGGGTGTGCCACTGAGGCATACGTTATGTTGATCCCAAGGCCTTCGTAGAAGTCCTGGAATTCTTCGGAGATGAAGTTCGATCCGTTGTCGGTGATGATGCTGTGCGGTATGCCGAACCTGTAGACAATGGACTCGAATAATTTGACGGCGGTTTTGCCCTTCTGGTTGGTGACTGGCATGGCCTCGATCCACTTGGTGAATTTGTCGACTGCGACCAAGAGGAAGACGTGTCCCCCTTTCGAGGATTTTGGCAGTTTGCCGATCATGTCAAGGCCCCATTGAGCAAAAGGCCAGGCTATGGGTATGGGTCTGAGCTCGGACCCGGGTGCGTGCGGTTTGTCGGCGAACCGTTGACATCCGTTGCATCTTCGGACGATGTCCTTTGCGTCGCTCATGGCCGTTGGCCAGTAGAATCCTGCTCGTAGAGCTTTGGCGACAAGGGAGCGGCTGCCTGCGTGGTGGCCGCAGATGCCCTCATGGATGTCTTGGTGTATGGCTTTGCCGTCGTCGATGGTGACGCACCGTTGTAGTACACCCGTGATGCTGCGTTTGTACAGCTCGCCGTTGATGATGGTGAAGGCTTTTGACCGACGAGATATGCGTCGGGCATCTGTCGGGCTGTCAGGCAGTTCTCCGTTTAGCAAGAACTGGAGGTATGGTCGCATCCAAGTTTCTTCGGCTGCCATGACCTGCATTAGGTTGACCGTGGCTACCTCTGTGTCCAGCTTTTCGGGTCCTTCGTGTCCTTCGGGTAGCGTAGCTCCCGAGTGTTCTGCTTCTTCGGGTGATCCCTTGGGGAATTTCCGCTTGATGGATGGCACGCAGATCTGTTCAAGGAACACACCTGGTGGCACCTTTGCGCAAGTGGAGCCGATGTTGGCGAGTCTATCAGCTTCCTCGTTGCTCTCTCTTCCAACATGTCGAAGCTCGCAGCCGTCGAATTCTCCTTGAGTGCGTTGTAGAGCGCGCGGTACGCGATCATGTTTTCGGCGTGTGCATCGCACTCATTCATCGTCTGCTGGACGACGAGGTTGGAGTCACCGTAGATGACCAGGCGCGTTGCGCCGCATATCTTTGCCATTCTCATGCCATGGATGAGGGCTTCGTATTCGGCCTCGTTGTTGGAGGCTCTGAATTTCATCCGAAGAACGTACTTCATCTTGTCGCCTTGCGGGGAGGTCAGTATGACCCCTGCCCCTGCTCCGGCTTCGCGTTTGGAGCCATCGAAGTGCATTGTCCATGACTGCGACATATCTGGGGTGTCTGGCAGCTGTAGCTCCATCCAATGTACCAGGAAGTCTGGAAGGTCTTGAGATTTAATTGCGTGTCGCTTCTCGTAGACGATGTCCAAGGGTGACAATTCGATGCCCCACAGGGCCACCCGTCCTGTGGCCTCCGGGTTATTCAGGATGCTATTCAGGGGTGCCTCGTTAACGACCATCACCTGATGCTCCTGGAAGTAGTGGCTCAGCCGTCGAGCCGTCATGAACACGCCGTAGGCTAGCTTCTGGTAGTGAGGGTACCTCTGCTTTGTTGGTGTCAGTACCTCACTGAGGTAGTAAATTGGGCGCTGGACCCCGTGGGTCTTGCCTTCTTCGGGTCGTTCGACCACGAGTACGGTGCTGACCACCTGGTGTGTGGCTGCTATGTACAGCAGCAGGGGCTCGCGCTCCTTTGGCGTGACCAAAACTGGCGAGGTGGAGAGGAGCCGCTTGAGGCTTTCGAATGCGTCGTTGGCTTCTGGTGTCCACTCGAACTTGTCTGCCTTGCGCAGCAGCTGGTAGAATGGTAGGGCCTTCTCGCCCATGCGGCTGATGAACCTGCTTAGTGCCGCTACTCGTCCTGCGAGCTGCTGGACGCCCTTGAGGTTTTTCGGTTTCTCCATTGTCATGATGGCTCTGATTTTCTTCGGGTTCGCCTCAATCCCTCGTTGAGAGATGAAGTACCCGAGCAGCTGACCCGAGGGGACGCCGAAGGCGCACTTTTCTGGATTGAGCTTGATCTTGTAGCCATCAAGGTTGTCGAACGTCTTGCGGAGATCGTCGATAAGTGTCCTTGCCTCCTTGGTTTTTATTACTATGTCGTCGACATAGACTTGGATGTTGCGACCGATCTGGTCCTTGAGGCAGGCCTGCATGCATCGCTGGTACGTGGCACCCGTGTTCTTTAGCCCGAAGGGCATTATGTTGTAACAGAATACTCCGAACGGTGTGATAAACGTCGTTTTCTCTTGATCTTCGACCTTGAGTCGAATCTGGTTATAGCCTGAGTAGGCATCGAGGAAGGAGAGTTTCTCGCAACCTGCAGTCGAATCGATGATCTGGTCGATCCGTGGAAGAGGGAAGTGGTCCTTTGGGCAATGCTTATTTAGTGACGTGAAGTCCACGCACATCCGCAGGATGTCCGGGTCCTTCTTCGGGACCATCACCGTGTTTGCAAGCCACTCGCTTTCTTTGATTTCCCTGATGAAGTCTGCAGCGAGTAGTCTATTGATTTCCTTGCCGATAGCTTCGGCTCGTGGCTCCGACAATCTTCGGATGGACTGCTTGACTGGCTTGGTGTCTGGAAAGACATTGAGTGCATGCTCGGCGAATTCCCTGGGAACTCCTGGCATGTCCGCAGGACACCAGGCGAAGATTTCCCAGCGCTCACGGAGGAATTCGACGAGCGCGCCTTCCTATGCGGTGCTGAGGTCATTGGCGATCAAGGCCGTCTTGGAGGCATCCGTCGGATGGACCTGTACTTTCTTGGTGTTGATGGTGGAGTCGAAGGACATGTCAGGTGCGTTCTGCCTTGTGACTGGGGGTCGCCCATTGTCCGTCACCTCGTGGAGCCTTACAAGCTCGTCTTGCATGCCGAAAGATTGGGAGATTTTGTTGAAATCCCTGTCGCATTGGTCCGATCGGGTGAAGCTCCCGTGGACTGTGATGACGCCCCTTGGTCCTGGCATCTTGAGTAGTAGGTATGCGTAGTGTGGGACGGCCAGGAACCTTGTGAATGCTACACGCCCCAGGATGGCGTGGTATTGCGACGGCCAGTCCACCACTTCAAATTCTAGGCGCTCCTGCCGAAAGTTGTCTGGCTTTCCGAAGATGACGTCGAGCCCTATTTTGCCCAGGGGGAATATGCCCTTTCCTGGGACAATGCCGTGGAATGTTGTGTCTGATTGTTCCAGGCTGCATTGCGGGATCCGCATAGCTGCTAGAGTGCTTGCGAACATTAGATTGATGTCGCTGTCGCCGTCCATGAAGACGCGACTCATCTCGAAGCCTCCGATCTGCGCCTCCAGCACCAGGGCAGCATGACCTAGGTGAGGGATCTGGCAAGGGTGATCCGCGCGAGTGAATGTGATGCAGGACTCCGATCCGCTGAGGTACTCAGGGATTGCAGGCGGAGTTGCCACGGCCAAGTTGATTTGTCGGGTGATTTTCTTACGCACCTGTTTGTGGGCGTCCTTCCGGATCATATTTAGTGCTCCTTTGGTGGGGGTATCCGACCCGGCGTTGTTTTGATGCCAGCGATCGGGTTGGTTTGGGCCTCCAATAGGTGGCGGTGGAGGAGCTCCGTGTGCTATTTCACCTAGTGCAGGTGCGTTTCCGAACGCAGGGATTGGAGCTTGTTGCCTCATCTGCACCATGCTTTCGCTGAGTTTCTGGAACTCGCGGCAGTCCTTGAGCATGTGGCTGGCTTTCTTTTTGCCATCCTGTTTGTCGATGTAGAAGTGGATGGTGCATGGACCCGAAAGTTTGTCGAATGCTGAGGGTCCGTTGTCGCGGAAGTTTCCGCCGCGGTATCCTCCGCTGTTGCGGCTGTTGTCGTTACGGCGGTCGGCGTAGCCGGCCGCGACCATGTCGGGTCCGTCGCGGTCCTCGTAGACGCGCGATCTCCTCTTGCTGCGGCGTTCACGTCTTCGGCCGTAGTCGTCCTCTTCATCTGATTGCGCTCGCTGGATGCAATCTTCGCCGTCTGCCCAACTGTTGGCAATTTCCATGAGGTGGTCGAGTGTCTTGGGCTTGACACGCCCAAGTTCCTCCTTGAAATCTTGGCGTTTGACGCCGTCTCTGAAGGCGTCGATGGCCCTCTCCTCGGAGATATGTGCTGCGGAGTTCTTGGTGGTAGACCAGCGTAATATGTACGAGCGAATAGATTCCCCGTTCTTTGAGTACAGGCTCGCAACTCTTCGATTGAGGCGGGCCTCTTGCTGGTGCCCTTGAAATTTCGGATGAAGCTGTAAGCGAGCTCCTCCCAGCTTCGGATGGATCCTGATGATAGGCTGCTGAGCCAGACCCGCGCCGCGCCTGTCAGCTGCAGCTGAAGGCATTGCATGGCGGTTTCTTTGTTGCCTCCGTGAAGCTTGACGGATGACAGATGGTCACTGAGCCAGGATTTTGGATCTTGCGTGCCGTTGAACTTCGGAGTATCCGAAGGAAGCTTGAAATTGCGTGGCATCTGTGTTCGCCGAACAGATCTGCTGAAGCATCGAGCTCCGCAGAGTTCTCCTTCATCTTCATCCATCTCGGATTCAGACGAGCATGCGCGTTTGGCGCGTGCTTTATCGATTTTGCGTTGTGTAAGCGCGTCTCTGGCGTCGTAGTCGCGTTTGTGGCGGTGCGAGCTCTTCTTCCTTCGAGGAAGATCGTGCTCCTCTTCCTCTTCGGATGAGGGGGTGGGGCTCCGGTCGCCCCTGGCCGGAGATTTCTTCTTTGGCTGCGCAGGAGCGTCTTCGTGGAGCGCAGCTCCGACGAGTCCGAGTCCGGTGAGTGCGGACTTATGCATGGCTCTTTTCGGGTCCCCTTCCGGAGGTTGGTGGGCTGCGAGATACGCAGTGGCTGCCAGGATCGCAGCTTGCGGTGTCTTCGGGATGATGTTGCCGTCGGCATCCATATCCATGAACGACGTGTGGAGAGTTCGGGTCACATCACGGCGTTCCTTGGGATCCATGTTCTCCACCCGCGAGCGATGCTTGTTTCCCTGATTTCCATTCATGCTAGAGCCGGGTGCCATGGCAGAAAGCGCAGCTCGTCGCGCGCTGGACTCAGAGGCTGCTTGCTTGCGTTTATCGAGCGTCTCCTGCATCTTGACTTGCTTCTTGTGCTCCTCGATGAGGAGGTAGTGGTACGCCATCAGTAGGTCACGTGGTGCGTCCACAGGCAGGACTATGTCGCCTGCGACGGCACGGCGTGCCTGGACCCATCCTTCTTTGCTAAGTTGGATGACGTGGCCGTTGTTTTCCCCTTCGGGTGGGGGAGACTGGCTTCTTCTGTTCCCGCCGTTTCCGCCGTTTCCGTCCTGCGGGTTGGGGTTCGTGTTGGGCGGCGGGTTAGGCGTTTGTTGCTCCTGGATGACCGCGGCGCATAGGTAGCGCTCGTAGATCGGTTCGCTGCTGCCGCAGCTTTCAGATCCGGAACCATAGGTCCCTTCATCCGGAGGCGGATCGCACAAATCGGAGTTGCAGCTGCTGCTGTTGTAGAACTCGTCTGTCGATGGTGATGTGCGTAGCACGGGGTGTGGAGCCCACGAGGCGGGCCTGATCGATGGCACGGGCACCCGCTCAGGAAGGCGGAGTGTGCCAGTTTGTCCCACACAGGCGAAGCTCCCGAACAAAATTTCGAGTCCGTCGCCTACGGGCTCGAAATCCTTCATGGTGGCCGGCGAGTGGACGGTGAAGTCGAAAGCGCCAAAGAGGAGGTGATTCTCCGTTGCCGCGGAGTTGTAGATCGATCGGGTCGGAACCGTCACGATCGCACAATCAGCAGCCCCGATACCCACAGACGGCGCCAATTGACGAGGTTTAATCTCGTCAATGCCCATTGTTATGGACTTGGGTTTTGGAGAAGATGGGGATGCTGGAGATCGTGGCAGTACGGACAAGCAACCAGGGACACGAGATTTACCTGTGTTCGGGCCCCGGAGGGAAAAACCCTACTCCCGCTTGTTCGTCTCTTGATTACGGCGGAACCGAAGGTTACAGGGTGCGCAGATTCGATCTGGCGTGGAGGTGTGTGCGAAAGTATGAGTCGAGAGATCTAGGACGTGCCCTCCTGGCCTTTATATAGACTTAGGCAGGTCCCGGGCATAGTCCTAGTCGGTTACAAGTTTTAGGGTTTTACCCCTTTGAATTTCCTATCTATGCTAGTCTTGCTCTCCAAGGATCCGAAAGCGTCATGGGCCTGGGCCACCCGAAAATCTTCATGGGCCAGCGTATGTCTGCTGTGGGCCTTCCTTGGGCTGGACCAGGTATGCTGAAGTCACGTACCCATAGGGTATAACCATGTCACGTGCCGACCGGAAGGATCATGCTATGCGCGACGGGTCGCGCCGCCGAGACGTAGCTGCTCGGCAAGATCTGAAGCATCTCGCCGATCGCGATCATGCGGCCGGTGGCGATCGACTCGTTGATGGGCAGATTGGATCTCGCCGCAGAACATCGGCCTGACCGGCCAGGCCCCACGGTGGGTGTCACTATCGTGGGAATGACCACGACAGATGTTGCAATCGGCAGCGAGTAGTAGAACATGGGGCAAGGGTGGCCAGCCATCTGCGGTGCGAGATGAGGGCTGAGACACAAGGGTTTACCCAGGTTCGGCCCCCGGAGGGTAAAGACCTACTCCTGCTAGATTGTATTATGGTGAGAGTACAATGGGGAGAGCTCGGCGGCTAGGCGGCGAGTCGCTAGGGTGTATGATGGAATGTATCCCCTATGTGTCCTCTGGGGAGGTTTATATAGACTCACCTCCCTAGGGTTTACATATCTCAACCGAATGAGTTAAGGATTTGGTGATTCTACGACCTAGTCCGACTGGGCCTATCTACGCTTCTGGGCCTTTAGCTTCCAGTCGCTGGAGTCCACGCCAAATCTTGGTCCAGTCGTCGTCCTGCAGGTCCACTCGCTGACGCTTGGGCCAATAGGCTGCTGGGTATACCCCGGTAGGCATATCCCATCAGATATAGATCTTAACAATTTAGATCCTTATACCGACCGGACGACACCTCTGTGCTATCCGGGTAAATAGGAATACGAGTTGTGTGGTGGAGATTTCATTATACCAGGAAATGTTATCTCAGGAATTAAACAATTGTTGTTAGTCATTCCAAGCCACCATATAAACCACCGTGACCACAAATCTTAGTATGGGACAAGTGAGTCAGAAGTATCTTCTTTATGCCGTAGATTTTCGGATGGCTAGGTCAGGCTGTATTCCTAACGAGGAATGATAGCGGGTGGGAGCCCGTTACATCCTCATTCTATGTTGCAGGGTGACGGCTTTAATATCTCGGAATGGATGGAAATTAATACTAGTCATTAACCGGGTTCATTTCAAAGGGTAGATGGATCTATGCTCTGCATGACTTGGCTATACCTAGTAATTTGCCTCATATGAAGTGTGATTGAGAGCAATAAGGCAATTGCCATTTGTGAAAAAATAGTAAAAACGTGATTCAAGGGGAAAAAAGCAAACTAGCATTCAAGGGAATAAATCTAGTCAGAACCACATCGACACCTGATTGAGATTCTCTAGCCTAGCATAACTGATGAGAGAGACATTGCTAGGAAGATCCACGAGACTTACCCATGGCAATATCATCATGATCTGATACTTTAGCAACGTATACATGATTTTTCTTCAAGTATCCGGAGGGAACCGGCACAGGAACATAGAAATGATAGTTTATCCCTAAAAATAAGACGTGGTAGCCATTATCATAGACTTCTTCTATGATTTTGTGTATCAATGTTTACCTCATAAAAAACGCCACCAAAAGGAACGGAAAACCTGCAGCACAAGCACCACGTCCTATTAATATAATACTACCTCTATTCCATAATGTAAGTCTTTTTAGCAAGCTGAACGGAGGGAGTACTGTATACAAGAACATGCTACTTCTGGGCTTGCGAAATTCCTTTTGAAGACACTTTTGCTATCGAAAGTAACCTTCCCTATCTCAGCTCTGTTGAAATGATTTGATCCCTCAGCTCTCTCGAACATAGAACCAGCCGTGAAAACTTTTCTTCTGAGTTGGTTTCTTTTCATTTGAATCCTAGAAGTTCCACTGTCATGCCTACAACCACTTCACCGTGTTTTTGTTGGCAAGATAGTCTTGTGCGGGTAAAAGTAGAAAACCATATATTTTCACATATATAAGCTACTTTAAACACAAGGAAATAACCTCTCTTACATCAAAAAAATCACACACACAAGATAAAGGTAACATTAGCACATAACCTCACACTTGTACGATCTTGCACAACATAGATCACACTAGATACAAGCTATAGCAGTAAAGATGCATCATATATACTGTACCCGACTAGAAAACTACCACTTCTTCAGATCCTTGCAGGGAAAAAGACAGCTAGCTAGCATTCAAGGGAAAGCTGGTCGGAACCACATCGGCACCTGATTGGGATTGTCTGTCCTAGCATAATTGATAACGGAAACACTTCCGGAAAGATCCCTGAGACTTAGATCTACAGCAACAACATCATGGTCTGACATAGTAGAAATATATACATGATTTTTCTTCAAGTGTCCCAATGGCACCGGCACATGAACATAGAAAGGATAGTTTGTCCCTAAGAATAAGGCGCGGTCACCAATATCACAGACTTCTTCTATGCTCCGTGTATCAATGTTTACCTCATGAAGCCCAACCCCATCCACCAAGAAGTTCCAATTATTGCTGCCACACAATGATCCTCTCTGGAGCCATCTATCAGGAACATCTTCTCCGTGTGGGCTAAGAATTAGAACACTGCCTTTCCCAGATGGGGCTAGGATCAAATCCATCTGTCTCCACCCTTCCGAATTATTAACAGATGAACTCAATACTAGCTCGGGTTTTCCCCCTCCTTGCTCCAAATCCCATGACCACAAGTCTCCGTTCAGACAAATGGCGATAATTTTACCTCCATGCATAATAGCATCAGAGTAATTCATCCATCTCCCATTGGGATTCACCAAGGTAATCCAGCCACAACTCCCAGCCATAGTATAGGCTAACATGTTGTCTGATATAGCAATGGCAAAATAACCATCACTGGCTTCAGTAGGAGTTTGACATAGTTGTACCCGATCAAATGACGACCATGCTGGCAAATTGTCCGGCAACATCCAGTAATAGGATTCAGAAGCTCGATGGTGTAGAAGCTTGCTCGAAGGGTGGTCACTAACCATTCGTCTTTACCGCCTATCCAGCTCTGATATCTAAGACCCTCCACCTCAACTAAGAATGTTGGAATTCGCCCACAGATCGACTACATCAAACTAGAAAAACAAACACGCTTAAAAAATCTTATGGCCAAGGGCACGTGTCGTGTCCTCTATTTTCTGTTTATTTCTTCTTTTCTTGCTCTCACACGGTACATCAAAGTTATAGCCCTACCCGTGTATATATACACGTCTTGGCACCAACACAAAACCAAACCCCACTCAAACTAGAAAACCTACGTAGACTCGGACACACACCACACGTACCAAACAACTAGTACTTGGACTAGGATTCACACTCCATGTCCAAATCGGACACTACCAAACTGATCAAGATTAAGCTAACAAAGAAAGCCTCCCTTGACAAGAAGTTGTTGATAAAGAAGAGACCTCGCAGATAATCATCCTTGATATCCCAGCCACCGTCGGAGGGAGAGGTGAGTAGAGTAGGCGCACCGGGCTGGAGGCCGCCCGGTTGGAGGCGACGTTTCTCGGCATAGACATCAGCCCAAGGTCTGCAGACCAGAGGAAAAGTAAGGATGTCGAAGGCGCCGAGGTGATCAAAAATCAGACTGCACATATCGGGTGGAAGATCGATCCAAGCGTCAAAATCAGCGCAAGTGGCTTCATCTGCACGTTGAACATGGTTAACGATCGATCGATCGAGTGTGAGTAATAAGAAACCAATAACATGCAGGTACGTACCACCTGATGTGTTATCCAAAACTCTGATGTGTTTTGCTTCCATGGAATAATCAATGATAGTAGCATTATGATTCTCCTCCTGTTTGATCTGCGTCGTTGGTGCTCTTGTTGGCACTTGGCAGAGCTGCAGCGGCAGGTGCTTCCTGATCTCCACACCGGCCGTCATGGTGCTGCGCGCGCGTACAAAGTCGGAGATCGCAAGAGCGATGATGGCCTCTGTGTACTGTACTGGACAGGGCGGCCAGCGATCGAGGGGGTATAAAGCACGCAACGCGGTTAGATTCCGTATCGGAGAATATATAACTCCGTTACGTATTTGTTTTGCCTTGTCAAATACTCCATCTGGTTTCAAATTATAAGTTTTTTTAAAAAAAAAACATGTATCTATACGTCTTTTAGTGTGTAGGTGACATCTAGGTACATGAGTTTCACAAAAAAGGCTAAAATATCTTATATTTTTTGGAACAGAGAGTACACATGATCTATAGAGTTTGGAGAAAAATACTTTGCTCCTGCTCGCCCCCTACGATGCACGTCACACGGACCTCTCCTTCCTTCCATGCCGTCCTCCACTGCCCCCACCGCCAACAGTAGGAGACGCTGGGCAAAGCTCAAGCGGTGTCGGTGGCAGTGGGCTCGGCTTTACTCAACACTTGGCGGACCTCGCGGGGAGTCCTCCACATACGACGGTGCGCTACTTGTTGTGGTTAGCTCGGCCCGAGAGCGGTGATGTGGCATGACGGCGATATAGGCAAGGTGATGCGCATGGCCAGGGGAGGGTGCTCAGTGGCCAAGCATCATGGCCTAGATCTAGGCCCGCAAGGGCCTGATCTGCGTTAGGAGGGATTCAGCCCGGCTGGTATGTGCACAACAACAACGCCTCCCGAAGTTGGTGGTATGGCTCAAACAAGACGGTACCGACAGCGCCAGTGTGGCGGCGGGCCAATTATAGGCCCGATCTCCCGCTTCCAGTCGGCCGCCGCCTACAGCGGTGGAGGATGGCCCCCTCCGAGTGGCTGCGCTACTGCCGCCCTCCGGTTGCAACCGTGCCTACCTCCTCTGCCTCGAAGGCCATGCAAGGGGATCTTTCTCGCGTCTTTGGTGTGAGTTCACGAATGCCAGAGCAGCGGCCCCTGGAAGGTTGGTGGCATGGGTGGCTCTCCGGCGAGTACCATGGCGGTGGTGGTGGCTGCATCATTTTGGCCGCGTGGTAGGCATTGCTTAAAGCATAGGTTTGCTTGGAGTGGGTCTGGAGTTCGATGTCGGATGTTGGATCGCCTTGCACGTGCCATTCGGCCCTGTTTGTGTGACGAGGGAGTTATCGAGCGAAGAAAGCTACGTGCTTCGACACTGACGACGACGACTCCCATAGGTGCCATCCTCCTCTTAAGGATGTTATCGAGGTACTCTTTCCTGTGTTAGGGTCGAGGCTAAAATTACGAGTCCTTTGGACTCGGCGGCGGTGCTTTGTGTCATTACCCTCTTGGGGCACTGTCCTGGAGCTCATGTACCCGGGAACATGGTGTGGCGTGTCCTGGCATCCCGTTGTTCATGCTTAGCTTCGTAGTTGTGCTTTTTTTTTTTTGCCTCTTGGCTTTTTATGGTGTGGCTTATGTTGTCTTCTCCGGTTATCCTAGGATCTGCTCTGTAAGAGGGTTACATCGATATCGCTATCTTGTATGTTGGACCGTGTTGGCTTTACTTATAAAGCGGTGTGAAAGCTTGTTTCAAGGATATTTATCTTGCTGGATAACTCCATTCCATATTTGTTTTGCTGGTTAACTCAGTTTGATATTTCTTTACTGGTTCGAAATAAATTGCACATCAACTTATACTTACAAGGCAAGAAAAATAAGGGTTCATCATGACATGACTGGAGGACCTACCATAAGAACCAAAATTTCACAGTTTCAAATAAATAGTAATTGATAAAGACATATTGATAATGTGTCTTTGTAATATTTTCTATAAATTAATTCTCAATATTTATGACTTTTTTAAATCCAAAAATTGCATTTAGTATTCTCCACATAGAGAGAAGGGAATATTAACAATTAAAATATTAAATAAATCCTTCACAAAATAATATCTTAAGATTAATCTATTGACAAGGATGCGTAAGTTGACCCAGCAGGTTGCATCATAGTTAGTGTACAATAGTTATCCACCATCTTACTTTGCAACTGTATATATTTTTCACATCATGTAATTTTTTTCTTAACTCACAAGTCAAAAAGAATAAAAGCGCTCTTCAGCACTTAGGATGCAGAAAATTTATTTTGCACCTTGCATACTTTTACGTCATTACATTCAGAAAATTATGTTTTGTATAAACAATTATATTCATATTGACCAACCACAGAAAATGACATAGAAACACGGTATCTGAGTCATTATAGTGTAAAAACACAAAAAAATGCATCTTGCGTCATATTTTTGTATGACACGTAGTAAAAAAGTTTACACCATATTCGCAAAAAAAAAGTTTACACCATTTTTTATTTTCTTTTGTTCTTCTTCACTTCCGAGGTAAGACAAAATTCACGTGACATTAAAATCATGTTTGGTTACAAAGATAAAGTGTTGGTGTAGAATAACGTAAGGACCTATGTAAAATAGTGCGTCCCATTGTAGATCTTTATATTTTGTAGTTATACTCGATCAAACTTAGAACACATTGATCTTTGACTAAATTTGTACGCCGTTGGGGATTTAGCGAGTTGATCATTCTTTCTTATTATTTTTTATCTTATGTATTTCCTATACCCTCACAATGTACTCAACAATTTTTGGGACCTACATAGCTCAACAGTTTTGAAGCCATATATATGTACGATGTTGAAACAATATATTCATACCCTTGGGGATTAAATGACTACAACATTCAACTATTTTTTAGAACTATTTTGATACTTAAAAAAAGGTTAAATAAGTATTTATTACATGTTGAAGAAGTTTTGAGAAGATAAAAAAATTAAGATATAAATTTTGTATATTTAATACATGGGATATATGAGTCATTTCATTAGGAAGAACAAAAAGTATTGTTCAAGTTTGGGATAATGATCCTGACCACCGACACACTATAAATATGTGTTCAACGCATGCCTGTCTTCGCCATTGTGTATAGTCTTCTCCACCCTTTATGTTTTGACTAATATGTTTGAGTAATTAACTATTTCTAGGCCAATGCTAATTAAATTGTGTTTGGTTAAGTGTGTGATGTTAGCATTATATTGATTCTTTAGCATAAGCGGTGGTCTTAAATTTTATTCGCGTAAAACACTCGTATGTAGGATCTTGGAACATGTGATGAGAGTCTCAGGGTTACATCCCTATCTCTTAGATCGCCTCTTTGGATGAGACACAATCAAAGACCCACTATCTAAAGTTTGTACCACAGGGACACCCTTAGGATGTGTTTGTTTCTAAAATGGTAATAGAAACATAAAAATAATTTATTTACACTGTCATTTTAAACGGGAAGGGCACAAACGGAATTATGTTTGGTTACTACTCAGGTAACACTCCCGCGGGAGAATCCACTACTAGCCATGGCCGGTAGCACCACATCTAGGCACTAAGCAGAGATGGACATAGGGAGTCATAAGTAGTTGTTGCGCAATGGGAAGCATAGGGAGTCATAAGTAGTTTTTGCGCAATGGGCAGCTTGTAGCGGTGGCAGCGACATCGACATCTAGTGGGCGTCTTGTGGCGGTGGTGACCGGTGACAACATCGGGTGGCGGCGACTGGCGACACAGTTGACGGAGATGACCGACTACTGAATTGATTTCAGGGCATAGGATCCCAAAAGTCCATAATGAAATTCCCATCGTGAAATAAGAGAAGCACATACTTAGCCATAAAACTGATCTTACGTTTCATTGACCATAAAAACCACTAAAAAGTTCAAACAACGGACAAAAATGTCCAATTCTAGCCAGATAATGAGCCAATTCTTACCAAAGATGCGTAATTTAATCCAAGCAAGATGAGCATGTGTTTCATAATACCCTACCTAAAATTAACAGGGTACCATTTTTCAACTAGTTATGAGCTTATGGTTTATAATTTTCCAGGACACTCTGCACCACTTGTTTAGTTTTTTTTTGAGATAAACTTGTTTAGTTTCATATGTCTTTCGTTCATAGACCTAATGTCATGAGCAGAAATAATATCATAGTAGGCTCCCATGCAACCCCATTTATCCATTAAAAATATCATACTTTTTTTGACGGATATCCTTCACCAACCTTGATACATAGTCATCTAAAATCGTTTGAAAGGGCTATGATTTGGACATTTAAATCAATGACAAGTTTCCAATAAAATTGACAGCATGTAGTGGGGAACAAATTCACAAAATAGTTACCTTCAAACAATCATCATTTCATGTTATATTGCTATATACACAACAAAAACATGATGCGATATATTATTATCATATGAACAATCGGCTAAAAGTAAGATAGTGAAGTTAATTATGTTGTTCTAAATTCGAGAATTAATGATAAGCACATGAAATACGTGCTAGAGAGTATTCAATAGTTGGTTTTTATTTAATATATATTTTCTCAATATTTATTATATGATTCATTTTGATGTCATGTCACCATAGAATAAACTTTTCCAAGTTAAACTCCCAAATTTTCTACGAGTTTGGTATTACAATAGTTGGTTACATAAGACAAACCCGATGAGAGATATCATCATCTCATGATGAATCGACTACTAGGATGGTGAAATTAATCATGCTGTTCTATATTAAAAAAATAGGTAAACGACATGTACATACAAGGTAAAAGTTATATATTCATTACATTTCAAATCTTTAACTCAGTATCAATTTTAGGTTCTATGTTCCATAACAAACAGTAAGTTATTTTTGGGTTATTTGATCAGATTTCTTTCATTCAAAGAAGATCAAGGTGTGGCTAGCTAGATTGATATCTTCTTGTCAGTCAACCAATTATTTAGGTTCTACGTGAAAAAATATTAATAATTTGGAGTTTATTAAATAGTAGTCTACAAGTTTGAAATGTGCATAAGAACATTCCTCATTAGCCTTGATTCCTTGAACTCTAATAATGTATTGCACTGATCAATTCTGATTCGTGTTATTTTGATTGTGTTTGTCCTTGTATAGTTTGGAACAATCTCATAGCCATGTTTATGCTACTCATGTATTTGCCTCTAGTTGCTACTTATAGAACTGGAACACATATGCAAAACATATGGTGTGCCCTATTTCAGATTAACATTCACTTATATGAGAGGAATAATTAATGTGTTGTGTACTTAAGAATGCTTAATCTATCTTCTACCATGTTAAAAAAGAAACCCATATTTTTAATTGACATTAATATTTCTAAATAAAAATCCTTATGTATATATTTTTCTTGCCTCAGAAAATGAGTAAATCAATCAAAGGTCACCGAACTGAAGGTCATTACTCACCTCGGTCATCATACTTCACTATACACAATTCACGATCGCCGAATATGCATCACTGGTCCATCTAGGGTCACTCGTCGTGGTAGAGCGTCATATTTTCCTATGTATCTGCATGGACTATTTTCTAATAAAAAAGGGCTACATCACAAAGCTAAGCAAACATATAAGGTTCTAAAAAGGCATGTGGCTGAGCACCACCGCTTCCGTCATCCTCCCACCTCTTCCATCACCGTCTATGGTGTCCTGCCGCCGCTATTTTGGTGGAAAAAGTAAACCATCTTTAACACATGCAAACCATCTTTAACCAGTTGTATCTGTTTTACGTTAATTTAGTTGTTTGGGTGTACTCATTAGTGTATGCGTAAGTATCAGTTTCCCTGACCCAACATTTCTTTCTTGTGTGATGTCCTTACAGGTAGCCCGATGATGAACTAATCGACCACAAGACATAATATGTATGGAGTAAATCAATTTTTGCTATGCAAGTTCCTTTTTTTACTCTTTGGCTAGAACTAAAGATACTAATATTAAAAAAATAGATGACATGGACTTCAAGGTAACCAAAAACTATGTGCAGGTGAAATATGTTTGATTCACTTAACTTTGAGCTTAGTTTTGCGTGAGAAGAAATTTAGATGGTTTTAGCCTTCCCTTATAAATTTCAACTGTTCTTATGTAGTCCCGAAAAATCCCCCAAATTAATGAAACCACAAAGTGTTCAGTACTAGATATGGCATGTTTTGGACCACATAATGCTATTATTTCATTGTGAAAGCAAACATATGTGGTGAGCTCAATAAATGTTTCATTTTTTGGTCACCCCTAGGCTTGCAAAATCTCAATTCTCAACAAATTATTTGTAGCAATTCTTCATTAAAATTTGGTATACCATGTCAAAAATTACTATGGATGAGTATGGAAGTAACTACGATGAAATAAATATATATTAATGTCCCTCAGCATTTGATGAAATGCTTAGCAAATATCAATGATCTCACAATAACTTGTCACCATAAATTTCATTGCATTAAGTTTGAGTTCAAAGAAGTATAATTCTAGAACATGCAATACATCATAATGATTCTTTGAATAGTATAACCTGAGTGCCTCATTAATCAACTTGTAGACGTTTTTTAATCATCTTTCTTCATAAAGTTGTCATATCTTTCATTATCGACAACTCTAATGCCATGAAAATTAGATACACAATCAATTACCAATCGTAAGCATCTTCTCCTTGAAAAAAAAGTTCATCGCAATCAAAGATCTTGTGATTTTTCTCGATAATGTGAATATATTAATACCAAGATAATACCAATTACACCCAGCTGTTTTCGGATGCACACAGCCAAAAAAAGAAAAGAAGAATAAGAAAATAAAGACCCCATAAAACTAATGAGAGACTCATGGCAGTAAGAGCACCCCCAGTGGTAAAGGCACCCGGACTCTAAAAAAGATTCTCCAAAACGACGCCTCCATGAAGGTAATAATGCATAACACAGTCGTTGTCCGGTGTGACTGGTATGTCCACATCTTGGGTTTTCCCCCAGAGAAGGTCCAGTCTCCAAGCAATGCCTTCAACAAGGAAACGACTAGGAAACCTCCATTCAAAGGTACAACCATCGAAGGTCAGAATCAGGGTTTTCACCCTGGAATCTGAGACCACCAAGAACAAATCTATGTTGTCCCCACTTGTCAAGAACACTACTACAAAAGTACGCGATGAAAGAGATTGATCAGTCCAATGGTGCCAAGATTGGAGGTTCCAGAGTCATACCCGTGGATGTAGGGCCGGTGCCTGCCGTTTGAACCAAGGAGCGATCTCACGAGGCGGTTGTGGGCAGAAAAAGCAGGGTCAAGAAAGGGAACAACTAAAAAGAGAGGGCACCCTACCGCTGCCAACCGCCGACACCGACAGCGGAAGGGTGAACGGGATGGCGGAGCTGTGTTTTTTTGGTGGTGGCGGGAGGACCTCTGGAGTCGCCGCTCTAGGGCGACCCGGAAGGTGCTGTTCTCGTTTTATGCCTAGAGAACCAAGAATGTAACCTTTGTTTTTTGCACTCATGTATTGCCTAGCAGAAAAATTCAGATTGGGCCATTTGAGAAACTCAAGATACATAAAATTCTAATAGGACTCGTGGATACAATATATTCAATGTCCCCGTCGAGGCAGCGGCCTCGGCAACCTCTACAGCAATGGTCCTATGGGGATTGGTCGTGGCCTCGCACCGGGTTTGGTGTCGGCTTGGAGATTTGTGTGGATAGTGAGTTCGTCGATCCGGCTGGTTCGTCTTCGGGCAATGCTAAGGTCGATCGGGCTGCTATGTCGGGGCGGTGGCCCCGAAGTTGGCGTGATGTCCGAGGTCTACGGGTGACCGTATGTGTAGCGAGGGCTAGGTCGTGCTGCGTTGCAGCTTGTGTGCGGCTTTGGTGCCGAGCGGTGTAGGCCGGGGCGGCGGCCTCGGAGCTTGAGGAGTATGTTTGTTGCGTTCGGTGGTTACGTCGTGGACTCCGAGTCTCCTCGTATGTGTGGTTTTTATTTCTATTTTTTCTCATAAACCGGACATTGTATAGTTTGTATGGTTTTTGGATCCGGTTTTTCTTATAAACTGGATCAATCACTTCTATCTAATCGAATGGCGGATACGACCGCCTTGTCCTAAAAATGTATTCTTTGTTATCAACAAGGTAACCATCTAAAAAAATCCAATTGTTAATTGGTGATAGGTACTATGTAAAGATGAAGCATAATTAGTACTCCGAGCGCAGCTGCATTGGATAAGAATTAGCTTCTCAGAGTGCATGTACGTACAGGTACGTATGCCAGCCGACATGTTCATGATCGATGAATACTGCAGGGCGAGCGAATGTGGCAAGTTCACCAAACTAAACTTAGACGGATGGTGTCAACACTTAAGAGGTGCTCTAGGCCACCAAAGCTCATGGATGGTAAAG
This sequence comes from Avena insularis, assembly GCA_023614405.1. NCBI lineage: Eukaryota > Viridiplantae > Streptophyta > Magnoliopsida > Poales > Poaceae > Avena > Avena insularis. Next base: position 360,290,348 of record CM042691.1, on the reverse strand, counting down.
CAGAAGAGGAGGTGGAGAATGTGGCTACAGGACTTGGTTGGCGACGGTGGAAGAGGCGATGTCCAGGCGCGAAACCAGATTTAGGAGGACGTCAGATCAGCAAGCATGCAGTTTTTCAGATAGAGATGTATGTGACTTGGACTCCATGTTTGTAGATTACGAATAACTGGATCACTATAGGAAGGAACATCACTGCTAAGCAGGAAAACGCTCGGCTTAGGCCAGTTCCCCCTCGGGCCTGCTTGGAGTCTTCTTATATCTCAATTGTTAGTTATAGATCTAATTTTCTAAATAATTCTGGTAATGTGGATTTACACGATGTCTTCCATAGCATTATGCGATATTTATTTAGTAAATAACATATAGACATGTTTTTTTTATCTCTCATACACATATTATTTGGTTTGAATCCAGCCATTCAAAACCTAAAAGTTGCACCTTCATGCCTATAACAAGTTCACCACGCTGTTGCTAGCACATATAATTTCACATATGCCTATAACATGACCATAAAATTTCACATATGTATGAAAATTTAGTCACATATAATTAATCTCTCATACAAAAAATTCACACTAAAAAAGGTAACATTGTCACATACCCTCACAATTGTGGACTATTACATGTTGCATAATATTATCTTGTACAAGATAGACCACACATGATACAAACTAGAATTCTCAGTAGGATAGATGCATGCTCTATAGTCTAGCAAGACAGCTAGCAAGTCCCCTGTTCTTTAGATCTTGAAAAACAGCAACATAGTCAACATTCAAGGAAATGCTGGTCGGAACCACATCGGCACTTGATCGGAATTGGGTGGCCCGGCATAATCGATCAAGGTTACATTCCCAGGAACATCCTCCATACTTAGATCGATGGCAACAACATCATTGTCCGACAGAGCAGCAATGTATAAATAATTTTTCTTGAGGTCTCCTATGGGCAAGGAGACACGACTATAGAAAGGATAGTTTGGCCCTAGAAATAGAGCCCGGTCACCAATATTACGAACTTCTTCCATGGTTTGTGCATCAGTATCTACCTCATGAAGCACAGACCCATCCACGAAGAAGTTACGATGGGTTCTATGAATTGGTCCTCTACGGCTCCGTTCTCCGTACCGGGTAACAATCAGTATATTGCCTTTCAGAGATGGTGCTAGCATATAACAAAATTGTTCCCACCCTTCAGTGTTAATGGAAGAGCTTAGCAGTAATGTTGGACTTCCCCCTCCTCGGTGCAAATCCCATGACCACAAGTCCCTATTTCGACAAATGGCGACGATTTTACCTCTATGCAAGATAGCATCAAAAAAAGTCAACCAATACGAGTCAGGATTCCCCAACTTAATCCAGTGATCACACCCTGCCATGGTATATGATAACTTGCTGAATGATACAACAATGATAAAATAACCTCCGTCTTCAGTAGGAGTTCGACATAGTTGCACATGATCAAATGGGTGTTTGAAATAGTCAGGCAAAGCAATGCAGCGCCCTGTAGCAGGATTCAGTAGTTGGATGCACTTTCCGTGTGAAGTGGTGACTAACCATTCTCCTTTGCCGCCTATCCAGATCCGGCCATATTTCATACCCTCCACCTCAAATGGAAACACCTCCCCTGACAAGATATTGTTGATAAAAAACAAACGTCGCAGATAATCATCCGAGATCTCCGAGCCGCAGTCGGCGGAGGCAGAGGTGAGTAGAGTAGGAGCGCCCGGTTGGAGGCCACTACCAGCTGGTTGGAGGCGACGTTTTTCATTGTACACGTCTTCCCAGCGGCTACAAACCAGAGGAAAACTAAGGGTGTCGAAGGCGCAGAGCAGATCAAGAATAAGACGGCACACGTCATGTGGAAGATTGATCCACGCATCAAAATCGGGGGAAGTACTGTCTGCATCTGCATGTAGACATCAGAACATTGTTAAATATCGATCCCTTGAATGTATAAATTAAGGGTTGTTGTTTAAGAGTTAGGAGGTGATATATCTTAATAACCTGCAGTAATTAAGGGTTGTTGTTTATTGGTACCGGTGCTATCCAAATCTCCATGTTTGGCTTCGATAGCATTATTATTCTCCTCCTGCGCAACTGGAAGATCGATCCCTGCGACCATCAGAAGTGAGTTGTGAACTGTTGATCCAGATCTGCAGTAAAGGGGCATATATATAATTTTGCTGATTGACAATGCATAGATACGTACCAGTTTGATCCCAATCTCCGTGTGGGTGTTCCGTTGACACAACGACGACGTGGGTGCACTCGGTGATCTCCTCCTTGTTGATTTGCCCCAAAACCGACGTCGGTGTACTTGCTGACGGAAGTGGCGCCGGCAAGCTCACCGGCACTCCCAGTTCAGTTGATGCCTCCTCCACGCCGTCATGGAGCTGCGCATACTTAGGATCCATGGCTGCGGTGCTGGGAAGTTTGCAAGAGCGGTGGCTGTGCTGGGCAGTTTGCAAGAGCGGTGGTTGGTGACCGGACAGCGCTGGCGAGGGGCTATAAATACGGCGGCGGCAGGGGGCTCCGCTGTGTGGGACGCAACGGTCGGCGATCGAGGGCCGTCGCATACCGTATGAGACGAACCGAAGGAGCTGAGCTGGTACGCGCGTACTGAGATTAATGCTTGATTCTTTTGGTGGTAAGGACAGTAACTCCATGTCATTTATTATTATATTGTATACTTATAAGATCCCTCCTTTGTAAAGGAAAAGGATCCCTGTGATTGCAATGCTAGTCCCTGAATCATTGCTAGCATCCACAGTTTAAGATGAAGTACACATATACAAAGATCATTTATTACAACATTTGATCTCATAGGGGCAGCTGCCTCCTCCACGCCGTCATGGAGCTGCGCATACTTAGGATCCATGGCTGCGGTGCTAGGCAGTTTGCAAGAGCTAGCGGTGGCTGTGCTGGGCAGTTTGCAAGAGCGGTGGTTGGTGACCGGACAGCGCTGGCGAGGGGCTATAAATACGGCGATCGAGGGCCGTCGGATACCGTATGAGACGAACCCAAGGAGCTGAGCTGGTACGCGCGTATTTGAGATTAATGCTTGATTCTTTTGGTAAGGACAGTAACTCTATGTCATTTATTATTATATTGTGTACTACTTTAATTTGACCAGCTGGCCGTGAAGTTTATTTTCTTGTACTATCTTATTTTTTATTTACTCGGATAATTTTATGTGCTAGTAGTTTTTCTTTTTTAATTTCTCACCGGCGCCGCCACCATCTCCTTCCCTCCCCTTCCTCCTCCGCCGCCTCCAGAGGTGCGGATGGGCATGGCCTGGCTTGCGCCGGCGGTGGCGGACGCTCACCTCGTCTCCTTGCCCAATGGTGCCAGCCCAGGAAGGCACCTTACAGACTGGATGTGATGTGGCCTCCGACAACATGGTGCTGCAGCGGTGGCGGCTGGCACCAGGAATATTCTTCGGGAAAAATGATGACGGTTGTCATGGATGTGTCTCCCCTCTTCTGCGGCTCGGTCCCTTGGGTTGTAGCGCGCAGGATGGAGGCGAGGTGGTTTCCCGGTGAGAGCTGCGCTCTGATGAGGTCGGTACCAACGATGGCATAGTCCTTGGGGGTCGTTACCTTGTTTTGGGGAACCCCAGATCTGGGTCAACCGGATCGTACGATGGCGGCACTTGGTGTCGTTCTCCCTCTTGGGGGCATCGGTTTTGAACATATGATGCCTGGAGGGGTCTGCTGGTGGAGCGATGTTTAATCTTCCGCGTCGACAATGGCTAGTCTGGGTGGCATTGTGCAGCAGGGTCTCAACGACGGACGCGTCTAGTTAGATGCGGGTATGGTGGTGGAGCTGTCTGGTGTCATGGTGGCATTGACGGCAGACCTCGCAAGTTCACTTCATTGATTTATCAAGAAGATGGGTATGGGGTGTTGGATATATGCCCTAGAGGCAATAATAAAAGTGGTTATTATTATATCTTTGTGTTTATGATAAATGTTTACATTCATGCTATAATAGTATTAACAGGAAACATTAATACTTGTGTGATTTGTAAACTAAATTAGAGTCCCTAGTAAAGCCTCTTTATAATACTAGCTTGTTGGTTAATAGATGATCGTGGTTTCTCGATCACTAACATTGAGATGTTATTAACAACAAGATTATATCATTAGGAGAATGGTATGATGGACATACTCCTATAGATAAGCGTAGCATAAAGATCAAGTCATTTCAATAGTTCGTTTGCTATAAGATTTCTGATACATAGTAACCTAATTCCTTCAAGAAAAGAGTATTTATCGGTAACGAGGTTGAACTAGGTATGCCGAGATACCGACGATCAAAACCTCGGATAAGTAAAATATCGTGAGACAAAGGGAAATTAGTATCGTATGTAAGTGGTTCATTCGATCACAAAGTATTCGTAGAAATATGTGGGAGCCATATGAATTTCCAGATTCCTCTGTTGGTTATTGATCGGAGAAGTGTCTCGGTCATGTCCACATAATTCACGAACTGTAGGGAGACACACTTAAGGATTCGATATTGTTTAATAGATATGGAATGTTAGTAGGGATACTGAATGTTGTTTAATAGATCGGAGTACTTTAATTTGACCAGCTGGCCGTGAAGTTTATTTTCTTGTACTATCTTATTTTTATTTACTCGGATAATTTTATGTGCTAGTAGTTTTTCTTTTTTAATTTCTTTATTTTCTTCCTTTTAGTTGTTGATTTATAAATTGCATTCTCTTAATTTTTTCAATTGACTTGATCGTTCTTAGTGTTCAATGATATTTTTTCAGCAAAGTTTTTTCCTGAAAATAGTAGAATTTTTTTCTGTCTATTGCAATATTTTTTCTGTATGTACCAAAACATTTTTTCTGTATGTACCAAAGCATTCTCTGTAACTTTTCTTTTCCCTAACAGTTATGTTCTTCATTGTAAAATCTTTTCTAATCTTACATCTTATTTATTTGTCTTTTTATTTCTAAAAAAATGCTTTGGATCGAAGACCTTATTCGAGGAGAACGTAGATTCAACTAAGTATGAGTTTTAAAATATCATGTTTACGTATTGTGGAGGTTATATGAGTTGACGGGTGGTTATATGAGTTGACGGGTGACCTGGGGGAACCATAAGAAACAACCGGCGCCGCCACCATCTCCTTCCCTCCCCTTCCTCCTCCGCCGCCTCCAGAGGTGTGGATGGGCATGGCCTGGCTTGCGCCGGCGGTGGCGGACGCTCACCTCGTCTCCTTGCCCAATGGTGCCAGCCCAGGAAGGCACCTTACAGACTAGATGTGTTGTGGCCTCCGACGTCATGGTGCTGCAGCGGTAGCGGCTGGCATAAGGAATCTTCTTCGGGACAAACAATGATGGTTGTCATGGATGTGTCTCCCCTCTTCTGCGGCTCGGTCCCTTGGGTTGCAGCGCGCGGGATGGAGGCGAGGCGGTTTCCCGGTGAGAGCTGGGCTCTGATGAGGTCGGTCCCAGCGATGGCATAGTCCTTGGGGGCCGTTAACTTGTTGAAGGCATTGTCACTGCGAAACTCCCGCGTCATGCCTAGATGTTTCGGGGAACCCCAGATTTGGGTCAACCGGATCGTACGATGGCGGCACTTGGTGTCGTTCTCCCTCTTGGGGGCATCGGTTTTGAACATGTGATGCCTGGAGGGGTGTGCTGGTGGAGCGATGTTTAATCTTCCGCGTCGACAATGGCTAGTCTGGGTGGCATTGTGCAGCAGGGTCTCGACGACGGACGCGTCTTGTTAGATGCGGGTATGGTGGTGGAGCTGTCTGGTGTCATGGTGGCATTGACGGCAGACCTCGCAAGTTCACTTCATTGATTTATCAAGAAGATGGGTATGGGGAGCGGCGGCGAGGACTTCTAAAATGTGCATGCTGGTATACACTAAGGGTCTGCCAGACCAGTTGTGTGCTCTCCGTTGGGCGACTTGTCAAGCCCTTTGGTTTTTAGATGATTCATGTGATGCTAGGGTGTTGGCCCTTTTCATGGACACCCATTCGTTAGTGTTGTAGGTTTATCGAGTTGTCGCTTGTTTGGTGATTCCAGTCTGATATTTGTAGTCCTCTTGTAATGTAATGTGAATAATCTATAAAAATGTTTTGTGCATCTTTGGATGCAGAGACCGGGGTGATCTTTCCCATTTTGAAAAAAAAGTATATGTACAGGTACACTACTTCTCTGCACATGCTTCCATGCAGAGCAGGAGAGAATTTTATCTGTACTTTTGTACTTTAAAACCAGGAGATACCATGCACACGGGTGACGAAGGAAGCATAAGCAACAACACTGTTTTTAACAGACCATATACCTCGAAGGTGCCCCTCTATAGGAGGTTTTTAAGAGATCCAGATATTTCTAGGAGCCCTCATTGCCAACTCATTTTTATTTTTATTTGGTCCCACACTTTACAAGAAAATAGAGTAGTGATCATACATTGAGGAACTATTTCAACAAAGAGTACTAACAGTTTTCCACATGGAAAAATGAAGAGTGGGAAGTTGTATCTAGATGTATCCTAGGGGCGCGTTTGGTAGGCCGCGTCACCCCAACCAGGCACCGGCGAGAAAAATCATCCCGATTGGATGCTCGCCCTCCCTCTGCGTTGTGGCCCGCATGCTAGTCAAAGTGGTCCCCATCTAGGCCCGCAGGAAATTGTTGAATCGGCAATTCCCATGAAGCCAGGCTCAACAGAGCACGAGGAGCCATCTAGGTTGCACGGATGGGAAATGATAGGGTGGCGGTGCATATCGAGAGCACGCACCACATATCCCCTCACCGCCCACTCACTCCTATCACTTTCTCTCATGTCACCTTCTTGTCACATCACGTCAACGATTCCACTGCCGCCGGCCCATCGTTCGTGGCGGTGCAAGGAGGAAGATTGGACCTCGACCTAAAGCTCGATTGCGACCTAAACCAGACAGCATCATCACAGTCTCTGTTCAGCGGTACCTCGATTACATCATTGGCTGCTCATCAATGGTCGTAAGACGTACTCTGACCCTTACCTAAGTTTCTCCTTCGTAGATCTGCATCTACATGGCATGTGGATGGGTTATGGATGATATGCATTCTAGATATGATTAGGTGACGTCTGTGCTAGGGTTTGAGCTTCCGACTAATACCATTGCTTTCATATTTGGGATATTATGTGATGGATTCTTGCCTTATTCTTGTATGTTTCTTCGATTTCACTAGGTACGATTGACCGATTAGAGATTGGGTTTTAGTTTTATATCTATCATACCATGATTTACTATTCATACTTGCATGTTTCCTTTGATTGAGTTTTTTTGTTTGGCCTACGATTGAAGTGTGCCGCATGTAGTAAATTTAGAGACATATTTTTGTTTTGCGACATGCATAAAATTGTTTTACGAGGCTTTCATTTTATGACCAATGATTTAAATGTGCCAGATAGCTTGCAACACATTAACCTTCACAATGTTTCTGATTTTTCAAAGATGGGTTAGTGAACCTGGTGCAATATACAAAAACAATGGTTGTGCTTGGTCCTTGGTTCACTAGCTCCATCCCTGAAAAACTTATGAGGCCCCAAATTGATTCAACCTTTATCATCTCCATTTGGCCAAATAATTTTAACAGTGCACTGTCAACCTGGATGTGATAATCGGCATATACTTTCTGTTTGTACAACCACATAGGTCGCACATTGTACTAGCAATATGTTAGATTATCTCATAGAATTGTATGTGCTCTAATCAGTCTCCCATATGATTGCAATCTTTTTATGATGATACCAATGATTAAAATGTGCCACTATGACTGTTAATGAGGTAATGTGCACCTACCTATGGTTGCATACAAACCTACATAGTTGTACACGCGCGTTGGCAGATATAGATTCTCGTTTCCTAGTGTGTGTGGCAAAATAGTATGAGGCAGAGTATGTTTTACTTCTTGTGATACATTTTGCAGATTTTGTGTGTGTAGTTTCTTTTTTTGCCACTCATATCTTGCATTGGTAACCATGCATGCTTGCTTTTTTCGCAGCATCTTCAACTAGGCATCATTGTTGAAATTATTGAAGGGCAGCCCAACAAGAAGGCGAAAGGAAGGCCCCCACTATTGGCCATTAGCATGAGAAGGTGTCCCCAACCCACTTCGTCAAAGTGCTGATGGCACCAGGGTTAGGGTATCGTCCTCTCCCTTAGGTCACCGTCAGGACATATATGGGGTCGGTGCCTGCAAAAATCACCGTCACGACGTCCATTGGATGCCAATGGGACATTCACATGAAGGATGTGAATGGAAAAGCCGTCAACGAGGCGGGCTGGCCACAATTTTCCATTGCAAAGGGCCTGTATCTTGGCTACTTCCTCTTCTTCAGAAAGTTCAATCGTAAGGAGTACATAGTTTTCATTTGCGACCACTTGCGCTATGAGGTGGTGAAGCGGTGCCCTCAGCACCCAGATGACATGGCGAAGGTGAACAAAGTACATGGAGATCTACTGGTTGCTACTTAGGGTTTTAAATTTCAAGAACTTCGTGTTATCATATTAATATGTCTCCTTGTTATACTGTTTGTCGTTGATACTATGTGTCATACTCTTGTTAACTCCAGTAATCTATCTATGTGTCATACTCTTGTTCATGTTCTGATTGTGTTGTTGATTATGAGGTTTATTTTCTTGTGTTCTTCTTCATGTTCATGTTCATCTTCTTTTGTTCTTCTTCATGTTCATGTTCTTCTATCCCTCGTAACCACACCACACTAGATAATAGGTTACCACAGTGGCTATCAGAGGACAACCAAACAGACAAAATGTTGCACACCGCTGGCAAATGTTGCAACCAAACATCTGCACAGTCAATATTACTATGGCTAACCACATGCGTTCACATGCAACCAAGCCAACCCAATAACATGCGTTTTCACCTATTATTGCATGGCCATGCCCCCAGGAGCTCCAAAATATGCCCATGCAACCAAACACACCCTAAAAGGCTATTGTTCTCGAGAAGTCAGTATCTCATGGTTTGATCATCTCCCAACTCGTAGTTTTTTAATATTTATTTTCATCTATTTTTCTCTTTTTATTTTCGGTATCATATTTTCATTTTTATTTAATTGACAAACTTACGTGCTATTTCTTTTCCTTTATCTTTTGTTCTATTTGGATCATGATTTATAAAATACTATTTTTATTTGATGTATTAACCTTCATAAGGAATCTTTTCTAAACCATATAATTATTTTCTTATATTCAATATATATGACCGTGTTTGGTGTTGAATGATATAATTTTGGTATAATTATGAATTTAATACTGTAAGAAAGGTTTGCCAAATTATACCATTCAGTAATATAAGAAATCAGATCTTTTGAATTTAATAAAAAATTGCACGGTTTGAAAAATAGTTGTATGAAGAAGGTTAATACCTCAAAAGAATAAAATATTGGCTTATAAAACACAAACTAAAAAGAATATGAAAAGAAAGGAAACAAATATCACATAAAATTGTCGAGTACATAAAACGAAAAATATGATACATAAAAACAAAACGAGAAATTTTAATTGATGAAAGTGTAATAAAAACAAATGTTGAAAGATTGAGAGTAGTCAGACCACTAAACCATGAAATAGTTAGCTCTTGAAAATAAGAGCCATCTTACCCAAAAGTTGATCTTACCGGCGGGTCTTGAGATTGACGAAGTCACCGCATGCGCCTCGCTATCGACGGAACGTCGCCTCCCACTGAAAAAATATTCCGCCTTTATGAGACACCAAAGCGTGAAACCTGGGGTTTAAACTCTGGTAGGCTGGGGGTACCACTGCCCTCCTAACCATCTAACCACGAGTTGGTTCTCAACTGTTAGTAATCTTTTGGAATGAGTTATTGTAGGCAACGAGGCTTCCTAGAAATAATGAGAGCTCCTATACACCGCATATAACGGGTACTATCAGCGCATCCTGCGGTGTATATGGTCCCTTAATGTGAGTGTTGTCGCTTATGCTTCCTCTGCTCTTGTCGTCCCTGATCGAGTGCCTCTACTTGGCATAGTTCCCTTCCACCCGCCAGTCTGGTATCGTGTGGTTTTGAAGTACGAAAGTTACAAAAGTAACATTTCCTCGTGATCTTCTTTGGAAGCATGGTTCCATGTGTTATCTCCACACATATAGATTAACATAATATTTCATAACGCATCCTTAGTTAATCTATGTGTTCCAATGAGGTATTCGACGCAGAATAACTTTTTTAGGAATAAAAAATAACATATAAAATGAGAATATTTTTTACAACGAGTCACATAATTTTTTTTTTGAGAAACACAGTATAAACGCAGACGCTTACAATGCGTACATACACTCACCCCTATGAACACACGCACGCACACCCTACCCCTATGAGCACCTCTGAGAGACTGAGCCGGCGGGTCTTGAAATTGACGAAGTCACCACAGGCGCCTCGCTATCGACGGGAACGTCGCCTCCCACTGAAAGAATATTCCGCCTTTATGAGACACCAAAGCGTCAAACCTGGGGTTTGAACTCTGGTGGGCTGAGGGTACCACTGCCCTCCTAACCATCCAACCACGGGTTGGTTCTCAACGAGTCACATAATTGTTAGGGAAAAGAAACTAAAAGTTCACATAGAGTACTTCGACAATATAAATCAGATGTTTGTTTTAGAACCACGTGATCTACGAGGTAAGCAACCCCCAAAAAAATTGTTTGTTTCAGAGATGTTCACGTGAGATAGGAATTTGTCTTCTTAGAAAATGTTTTGTGCTTGGAAGAATTTTAGAATATACTCATCTTCTAATGAGAATGTTCGTTTATCCCCGCAAGAATGGTCACCGTGCACATGAAAAATGTTCTGGTAATAAGAAAAAAAAAGAAAAAGAAAAAATAAATAGCACATAAAAATATCGGAGTAAATAAAAAGGAAAATAATATACAGAAAAATAAACTTTACAGCCAGCTGGTTACAGTACAGTAGTAGATGGAAAAGAATAAAATGGCATGGAGTTACTGTCCTTGCCAAAAAACAAAAATAGCAATCATTAATCTTTCGCGCGCGTTACCAGCTCACCTTGTTCGCCATGCGTTCGCACGCGTCTTGTTCGGTGCCTCTGTTGACATGGATATGCCCTATGGGTACCCGATGTTAGTATACTTGGTCCAGCCCGACGGAAGGCCCACTCGATGACCTGCCAGGGTCCAGGACGTCCAAGACGTTTCGGCTGCACGAAGCACATATGGACATGGAGTCCCAAGCGCACAAGACAAGGAAAGCTCAAGACTAGAGTTTGAATACAACTTGTAACCTACTCGTATCGGCGCCTGAGACCTAGCCTCCCCATATATAAAGGCTAGGAGGGTCCAACGAGGAGGAGAGATTACGACTACACGCACGTACACAATAGACAGATCTACAGATCTACAGACAGATCCATACTTTTCGTACACGCCTTCACGCCATGCGCACCCTGTAACTTTCGGTTCCGCCGTAATCAAAGAGCAGACAAGCAGGAGTAGGGTTTTCCCTCCGGGGGCCTGAACCTGGGTAAATCTCGTGTCCCCTGGTTGCTTGCATTAACCGTGCCACGATCTCCAGCATCCCCATCTTCTCCAAAACCCAAGTCCATAACAATGGGCATTGGCGAGATTAAACCTCGTCAATTGGCGCCGTCTGTGGGAATTGGGGCTGCTGATGTCTTGATCGTGACGGTTCCGACCCGATCGATCTACAACTCCTCGGCGACGGAGAATCACCTCCTCTTCGGCACTTTCGACTTCACCGCCCACTCGCCGGCCACCATGAAGGATTTCGAGCCCGTAGGCGACGGACTCGAAATTCTGTTCGGGAGCTTCTGCTTCCAGGTGGGACAAGCTGGCACCCTCCGCCTCCCCGAGCGGATGCCCGTGCTGCCGATCAGGCCCGCTTCGTGGGCTCCACACCCTGTGCTACGCACGTCACCATCAACAGATGAGTTTTTCGACAGCAGCAGCTGCAACTCCGATCTGTGCGATCCACCTTCGGATGAAGGGACCTACGGTTCCGGATCCGAAAGCTGCGGCAGCAGCCAACCAATCTACGAGCGCTACCAATACGCCGTAGTCATCTAGAGCGACGTGGAGCACTGCGATCTTCGACTCCGGCGATCCGCTACGATCTTCGGCTCCAACAACTCGGGGGCTCGGGGGCAACCTTCGCTTCGACGACCAGCCATGGCCTTCGGCTCCAGCAATCCGCTCTGGTGACCCATTATGGCCTTCGGCTGCGGTGACCTGCTGCATCTTTCGGATGCGTCGACCCGACGCGATCTTCTATTGCCGCAACTGGCCGCATCGGCTTCAGCGACCACGACTCGGGGGCTTCCTCGACATCGGCGACCCAATGCGGTTTTCGGCTGCGATGACCCGATACATCCTTCGGATGTGGCGACCCCGTGCGGTCTTCGACCGCGACAATATTCGAATGCGGAACTCGCTGCCGCTACCGATCCCAGGAGCCCGTCGCTGCTATGACCGTGGTCCGCCGCGTTGACTACGTCCGCCGTGTGACCCGCTACCGCGTCGACTCCGTCCACGACGACTACAACCAACAAAGCTAAGTTCTCTACTCAGAGTTGATTTTATTTCTTACTTTAATCGCACTCGAAACACTCGGGGGCTGCGCCCTCTTCGAGTAACCTAATGTGCCATCGGCTCCACGCACTCGAGCACCTCGAACGCGACAGCCCGAGTAGCTGATTCTGCCTGATCGTCGAATCCTTGAACTCCGAGTGCCTCGGCAAGGTACTGAGACTAAGGGTAATCAGGCTAACGAAATTGCCTTGCATACAGTGCAAAAGTGTCTGACTCGATCGGCACCAGAATCTTGATATACAAGCCGAAAGGCAAATATTCTTTACAAGATACAAGTACTTCACAATTCTTTATGTTTTCTGCAGCTTACAAGGACATCGACCGTGTCGAGCTATTCTATTAGGTCCTCCAACAGGAGTCGACAAAAGAGCTGGCTACGCCATACAATCAAGACCCGAGTCGAGTCCCTCCTTGGATGGTTGCATCGCTTGATACTACGAAGACACGACATTGGTCGCTCACCCGACAGAAGCAACGGTGTTGACTTCATCCGCAACGTCGAGTCCTTCCGGCTAAAGGCCGCACGACTCCGCCACGTCAACTCCGACTGCATCATCGATTCTTGGCTTCTTATGCATGAGACGCTGACTCGATGCACTTCCGGGTCAGTGATTTGTCCTCGCATGAGTCTCCACTCGAGTCTGCGACTCGACTAGACACTCGGGGGCTACTCCTATTAGGAGCGCTGGTCGCGCACCCGATGTACTTCCGGGTCAGCGGTACGCCCACGAGATTTCCTACTACAGTTGCATGATACAAAACTCGAGTCTCTGCCCGAGTCTACGACTCCGCCAGACACTCGGGGGGCTACTCCAAACTGGAGCGCTGGTCGCGCACACACAAGATCTTCGAGTCCTACGCCGAGTCTACGACTCCACTACGGACTCGGGGGCTACTCCCATAGGGAGGATTGATTCAAGCATCCGAAAATCTTCGTGTCCTACGGACCTGAAGCAAACAACGGCTGAATTAAAGTCTCTCCTCGAGTCTACGACTCGAACAGACACTCGGGGGCTACTCCCATAGGGAGCGCTGGTCGCGCACCCTATAGTCCATTGTGTTGACTACGTCCATGATGTCGATTCCTTTACAACAGCCGAACAAATTCAGCTGATCCGATGAACTTTCGGGTGAAGTGCTTCGCACTCGACACAACTTTCGACTCTGACATCCAAATACAAGGTTCAAGACAACTAAAGTCTCCACCCGAATCTACGTTTCGGATGGACACTCGGGGGCTACTGACATGGATATGCCCTACGGGTACCCGATGTTAGTATACTTGGTCCAGCCCGACGGAAGGCCCACTCGATGACCTGCCGAGGTCGGGGCGCCCAAGACGTTTCGGCTGCACGAAGCACATATGGACATGGAGTCCCAAGCGCACAAGACAAGGAAAGCTCAAGACTAGAGTTTGAATACAACTTGTAACCTACTCGTATCGGCGCCCGAGACCTAGCCTCCCCATATATAAAGGCTAGGAGGGTCCAATGAGGAGGAGAGATTACGACTACACGCACGTACACAATAGACAGATCTACAGATCTACAGACAGATCCATACTTTTCGTACACGCCTTCACGCCATGCGCACCCTGTAACTTTCGGTTCCGCCGTAATCAAAGAGCAGACAAGCAGGAGTAGGGTTTTCCCTCCGGGGGCCTGAACCTGGGTAAATCTCGTGTCCCCTGGTTGCTTGTCTGTTAACCGTGCCACGATCTTCAGCATCCCCATCTTCTCCAAAACCCAAGTCCATAACAATGGGCATTGACGAGATTAAACCTCGTCATCTGTATCCGACGGCCCTCCATCGCCGACCGTTGCGTCCGACACCGGAGTCCCCTGCCCACCGCCGTATTTATACCCCCTCGCTAGCGCTGTCCGGTCACCACCACCGCTCTTGCAAACTGCCCAGCACAGCCTCCGGCCGTGCCCACACCAACTCAGGCAGCCACGCGCTTAGTCACCATGAATCCCAAACACCAACTCAGGCAGCTCCATGACGGCGTGGAGGAGGTAGCTGCGTCCCCGAGATCCACAGAATTGGGGCTGGCGGAGAGCGCGCCGGCACCGGTGCACCTCTGGCGCCCGGCTCCGTCGTCACCAAGGGCACCCACGTCGCAGATCAACAAGGAGGATATCACCGACCTCGTTCCGTCAACAGAACCCCTTCATGGAGGTCTGGATCAAACTGGTACGCATCTCTAAGTATTTTCAATCAGCAACTATGCTTGCCCTTAATTACTGCAGATCTGGATCAAATGATGACAACAGCTCAGAACTCACTGCTGCAGATTTCGATGCAAGGATCGACGATATTCCACTTCTGCAGGAGGAGAACAAAAATGCTATCCTTTTGTCCATGGATCCCAAACATGGAGATTTGGATCAACAAAGCGGTATGTATCTAGGCATATTGTCAATCAGCAACTATAGATATGCCCTTATTACATCAGATTTGGTTTAACTGATGACTTCTGGTGGTATGCATGCAGATCACGATGCATGGATCGCTCTTCCACTTCTGCCGGAGCAGAATCATAATTCTGTTGTTGTTGTGTCCATGGAACCCAAACATGGAGATTTGGATAGCACTGGTACGTATCTTATTACTTACTGCAGGTTATTAAGATAAGAGATCACCTCCTGATCACCACAACTCACAACTAATGGGATCGATCTTTAACCATATCTTGATGTCTCGATGCTGATGCAGGCACTCCCGCCGATTTCGATGAATGGATCAATCTTCCACTGGATTTGTGCCATTTGATTCTGGGTCGCCTCGGCGCCTTCGAAATCCTCCGTTTCCCTTTGGTTTGTAGACCTTGGGCAGATGTCTATGCTGAAAAACGTCTCTTCCAACCTACTGTCCTCCAGCCTGGTATTCCCACTCTACTCACCTCCGCCTCCGACTGCGGCTGGGAGATCCAGGATGATTATCTGCGAGGTTTGTTTTTTATCACCAACATATTGTCAAGGGAGGTGTTCCCCATTGAGGTGGAGGGTATGAAATGTAGGAGCTGGATTGGAGGAAAACATGATTGGTTAGTCACGGCTACTCGTGGAAGCTGCGTCCAGCTATTGAATCCTAGTACAGGACATTGCATCGCTTTGCCAGACTATTCTATACGACCATCTGATCGCGTACAACTGTGTCGAACTCCAGCTGAAACTGATGGTTATTTTCTCATTGCTATATCATCATACAAGTTATGCTATACCATGAAAGGCTGTGATCACTGGATTAGATTGGAGAATCCCAACCAGTATTGGTTGAATTATTCAGATGCACTCATTCATAGAGGTAAGATTATCGCCATTTGTCAGAACGGCAACTTGTGGTTGTGGGATTTGGACCAAGGAGGGCGGAATCCCATCCTACTGCTGAGTTCATCCATTAACACTGAAGCGTGGGAGCTATTTGATTTTACTCTGGCGCCATCTCTGAATGACAATATACTGATTATCATCCCGTACGGAGAAGATATTCCAATAAGACTGCGCCGTAGAGAACCAAGTCATAGCAACTACTGGAACTTCTCCGTGCATGGGGTTCTGCTTTACGAGGTTGACATTGATTCCCAAAGCATTGAAGAAGTTCGTGACATTGGTGATCGGGCCTTATTTCTAGGGCCAAATTATCCTTTATATATCCCCGTGTCCGTTCCAATGGGAGACTTGAAGAAGAATTATTTATACATTGCTGCTATGTCTGAACATGATGTTGTTGCCATCGATTTGACTCTCGAGGATGTTCCTAGAAATGTATCCTTGATCGATTATTCCGGGCCACGCGACCTTGGTCAAGTGCCGATGTGGTTCCGACCAGCTTTCCCTTCGAATGTTGGCTAGTTGGCGATTTTGAATGATGTAATGAAAATGAGGTCTTGCAGTGCACTATAAATCTTGCATCTATCCTACTTTGATTTGTAGTTTGTATCAGGTGTTCTCTATCTTGTACGAGATGGTATGATACAACCTGGAGTAATGCACCATTGTGAGGATGTGTTCTAATGTTATATTTATACTATGTGTGTTGTTTTATATAAGAGATTACTTATATGTTTATATATGAAAATATGTGATTTTCTACTTTTATGTCGTCTTGACTTGTCAACAACACGCGGTAAACCCGTTATTGGACCGAAAGTGTAACGTTTACATCTCAAATAGAAAAATCCAACCATTATAGTATTACAAGAGACCAAGGACCGAATATCTACCTATTATCTTCTAAAAAATACTTAGACTGTTAAATATGTAACTAATGACTGACATTTAGAAAGACTCGAATCAACCCTTTTCATATCGAGTCTGTATCCAATACATCTCTCTCTAAATAACTATTCATGTTGTGCTAATCAGATGTACTCATGAATCCAGGCTCCTGCTCGAAAATCGCCTCTTCCATCCCCTTTGGCTATCCTCCACCTCCTTGTTTGTGTTACCACCCATCGCCCTTCCTTCATCAGCTTCGGTGGAAACGTCGCTTTGTATCCCCTCCTCTATTTGCTTATTTCCATGACCGGCCTAGAGCAACTCTGAAGTCTTGAGCCATCACTTTTCGTTTTGTCTAGTGAACTCGCCGCCCTCAAGATGCATAGATCATGCACATGTCAGATGCACTACGCACAGGCGGATATAGGGGGACAGGAGGTGGCCAGTCCACCCCGAATGATCGGCCACCCCTAGCTAGTTGAGGCAAGCGCCAGCACTAATTACATACAATTTCTGCTAAGCCTAGTTATATGCGACCATTAGATCATGTTTTTTGCGGGTAATTTTTTTTTGAGTGGACTTTTTTTTTGCGGGTAATTAGATCTTATATACATCGCTGCCTCATGGCCCAAGCCCAATAAAAATGAATTAGAACGTGAGGCCTACCTATGTTGAGCGTCCTCCGGAGGATCGGAGAGCCTCCAACCTCTGGATCCAGCGATTGACACGTGTCCCAGAGAACTCACACATAGAAAACTCTCCCCGCACGACCGAACCAAAAGTCAACGAAAGGAAAAACTCCATCCACATAGCATGCCCGCACTCCCATCCCCTCCTCTTTGTGAGCCACAACCATCACCGGAGAATCCCATCACCATCGCCGGAGAATTTCGTCACAGCTTCACCGGAGAACTCCATTGAAAGCAGCTCCCCTCGAGGTTCGCAGCATCTCCACTCTTCCCATAGCAGCATCACCTCCACCCTTCCCATGGCAGCATCGCCTTCCCATTGGAAGCAACTCGCCGGCTTCACCACCCATCGCCGGAGAAGACGTGACCCACCATGGGGTAGGTAGTGATTCAAATGGTGCAAAAATCACAAGATTTGTAGCAAAAAAACTTACTGCGATGCAAAATTCATAAAACTCTTGTAGCAAAATAAAATCTTCATGGATGCAAATACACATAATTGTTGTAGCAGAAAAATTGTTCATATAATGCAAATCCACAAAACATATATAACAGAAAAATTCATCAAAGATGAATTCCATAAGATCATTGTAGCAAAAAAAAATGTTCATACAACCCAAATTCATAAAACGTATGTAGCAAGAATTTTCTTCCTAGAGGCAAATCCACTAAATCGTTGTAGAAAAAATTGTAATACAATGCAAATCCAAAAAGTTATGTAGCAGAAATACACGGCAGAGCACGATGAGGTATTGATTCATATGCAAAAAAAGGAAGAATACAAAGAACGTTCATAACAAAATATTTCTTACTCTGATGCAAATTCATATAACGGTTATAGCAAGATAAAATCTTCCTAAGATGCAAATACAAAGAACAATCATAACAAAAACAAATCCTCTGATGCAAAAATCCATAGTTTCAGCAAAAAAAATTCCTAGATGCAAATCCAGAGTAAGGTTGTAGCATAATTTCTTGTCTTATGACCCAAATCCACTGGATGGTGGTATGAACACCGGCAATCCCACGCAGAACCCACCTATGACGTTTGCAGCAACAAGACCACCACTAGTAGCACTGCCGCCCCGGACACCTTTAGCTCGGAATCGCAGCAGCGCCGCTCCTCGCACCGCAGGTGCACCATCGCCCCATGGCTAGCAGCCACGCCGGTCGGCAGCACCACCTCCGAACTATATATAGCAGCACCCTCCGTCGAGAATGACAACACGCGGGCCAGAGAAGAGGAGGAGAGGAGGTGGTGGGATCGCACTTGGTGGAGAAGGCGGGCGCCATGGACGGTTGCGGTGGAGCTCTTGGATTGGGAGCGAAGCTTTTGCGTGCGGGCCAAAGAAGAAAAGGGGAACGGCTCAAAGGGAAAAGAGAAGGAACGGTGGAAAAGAACTAGGAAGGGATAAGGCATCATGGTGGGCCCATGGACCGCATTGATCTCCCACACGCAAGGACGCGTGTCGCGTGCTGAATCCGGAGGATGCAGCGATGCGTGCCTCCGGAGGGATAGAAGTGTTTTCCATCCTTAATTCCACATACACAACAACTACCTGAGGCCTTGAGCATGAAACCCTCGACCAGCTAACCTAATCGCTGCCGCCACCCGCTCGTGCTATGGCACATATCATTCATGTGTCAGCCACCCACCTGAATTTCGTCTCTTCCATTGCGTCTAAAATCCACGCAATGACGCCGACGTAGCCTCCACTGATCGCTGGCGAGGGCTCGCCGGCCTGCCGCTCGGTATATACAATCGTTGAGGAAAATCAGCACTAGAATTTTTTTTCTCAAGGTAGGTACATTGTATTGGTAATTTTTTTCCGATGTAGTTAGCCGGTAATTCCTAATTCATTATTTTTTAGAAGCACTACGATGTACATTAGTTAGTGGTAGTAATTTGCTTAGATAAGATATTCTTTGTATAGATGTAATTTGTCTTACATTTTCGTTAGCGATACTTCTGTAGGTGAGTATTTGAAGAAAGAGAGAACATACTGCCTTCTCCAACACACGTACTACAAGCTTGAACCTTTATGGGCTGAAAAGTATAATTCAAATTATATGTCATCCATGATGAGATTATTAACTCAGTATTATTGTGTAGGTAATTTGGGAGGCAAATTAAACCGACAATGTCAAACATGAGTGCAAATATCCTATATAAATTATAAAATGCATCATTAGTGAAAAATATATACAATAGAAAAAGAAACTACTCCTTTGTGTACAATAGAAAAAGAAACTTTGAGAGATGCTAATGACCGTATTAATTCTCTTAGGAGGGCTGAAGAGACCAAATGGGCTCAAAGAGCCAAGGTCAAACATGTGCAAGAAGGAGGAAATAATATTGAATATTTTCACTTAATCGCTAATGGCAAACACAGAAAGAAGAAAAATTTCCAATTGGAGCAAGAGGAAGGAACCATAGCGGGAGAAAACAATCTAAAGGTCTATATTTCTGAGTATTATAAAAAACTTTTTGGTAATCCTGATCTAAATGGTTTCTCATTGATGGAGGACCGGATTGAGGATATACCGCAGTTGTCTTCAGAGGATAACGTTATTCTAACGAAAGATTTTACTGAGAAGGAAGTTTTTGAGGCTATCTCTCAGATGGAACATAATAAAGCTCCTGGGCCAGATGGTTTTCCCGTGGAGTTTTATCAGAAATTTTGGGAAGTTATAAAAATAGATTTGATGGCTATGTTTAGGCAGTTACATAAAGGAGAGTTACCACTGTTCAAATTAAACTTTGGTGTGATCACACTCCTCCCTAAAAAGGAAAATGCGGTGCAAATACAACAGTATAAACCTATCTATCTTCTAAATGTAAGCTTCAAAATATTTACTCCCTCTATCCCAGTTTATAAGACTTACGCGTATACCTAGGTCGTCCGCATGAGCTATATAAAATAAATTATATAATATAAAATTATATCATTAGAGAATATAACATTTGAAGTTTCTAATAATATAGTTTTTTATCTTATGTACCTCATGCTAGTTGGTTAATTTGTCAACCTAGAAATACGCGTAAGTCTTATAAACCGAGACGGAGGGAGTACTAAAGTGGCTACTAATCGCGTTACAGATTTGGCTAATAAGGTGATTAGACCCACTCAAACATCTTTTATGCCTGGGCGTCACATCCTTAAGGGAGTGGTCGTATTACATGAAACAATTCATGAGTTGCATAGAAAGAAACTTAATGGTGTGCTCTTTAAAATTGATTTTGAAAAATAATACGATAAAGTTAAATGGCCTTTTCTGCAACAAGTTCTTCGTATGAAAGGTTTTTATCCTGGTTTTTGTGGATGGATTCAAAATTTTGTGCAAGGTGGCAGTGTAGGAATAAGGGTCAATGATGACATTGGTCATTTTTTTTCAGACACGAAAAGGTTTGAGACAAGGTGATCCGTTGTCTCCAATTCTTTTTAATATAGTTACTGATATGTTAGCCTTCCTAATTGCACGGGCTAGAGAGGACGGCCTAGTTGGGGGTCTCATCCCTCATTTGGTGGAGGGAGGGGTTTCCATACTTCAGTATGCAGATGATACTATATTGTTTATGGAGCATGATTTGGAGAAGGCCCTGAACATGAAGTTAATTATAAGCATATTTGAACAACTATCTGGTTTAAAGATAAATTTCCATAAGAGTGAAATTTTCTGTTTCGGAGAAGCAAAGGACATGGAACATCAGTACAAGCATATTTTGGCTGTGAAACTGGTTCCTTACCTTTCCGGAACTTGGGTGTACCTATCCATTATAGAAAATTGCATAATACGGAATGGAATACAGTTGAGAGTCGTTTTGTTTTCAAACTTGGGTGTTGGCAAAGTTGTATGCTCTCATATGGAATAGACTGGTTCTTATAAATTCTGTTCTCACTAGCCTACCTATGTTTATGCTTTCTTTTCTTAAAATACCCAAAGGGGTAAGAAAGTGTTTGGACTTCTTCAGGTCACGATTTTTTGGCAAAGTCATGACACTAAGAAGAAATATAGGCTAACAAAGTGGAACATTTTATGCCGTCCAAAGGATCAAGGAGGATTAGGTATCGAGGTACTTGAACTTAAAAATAGATGTTTGCTTAGCAAATGGCTATTCAAACTACTAACGGAGGATGGAATGTGGCAACAATTGCTTCATAACAAGTACTTACACAATAAAACTTTGTCGCAAGTGGATGCAAAACCAACAGATTCACCCTTTTGGAAAGGTCTCATGAAAGTTAAAGCTGATTTCTTTCATAGAGGTGTTTTTAGAGTTGGGGATGGCCTGACTGTGCGTTTTTGGGAGGACGTATGGTTAGGCGACATACCCCTCGCTCAGCAGTACCCATTATTATATAACATTGCATGCACGAAAAATTCCCTAGTTGCTGATGTATTACGCCAAGTTCCACTTAATATGGATTTTCGAAGAGCTTTGGTCGGCAATAAATGGAATGAATGGTTACATTTATGCCAATGTTTAATGGGAGTACAACTTAATGCTAAACCGGATAAATTTGTGTGGAAACTATCGTCCATGGGGATATTCACGGTGAAATCTATGTATTTAGACTTAATGAATGGCCATACTAGATTTTTGCGTAAATACTTGTGTAAATTAAAAATCCCACTAAAGATTAAAATCTTCATGTGGTTCCTTAGTAATAAAGTATTATTGACAAAGGATAATTTAGCAAAAAGAAATTGGAATGGATGCCAAAAATGTTGCTTTTGTGATTCTGTAGAGACCGTTGAACATCTATTCCTCCATTGTCCGTTTGTTAGGATAATTTGGCGCATGGTGTTCTTTACTTACAATATAATGCCTCCAGCTAACATTACTAATATGTTTGGTAAATGGCTAGATGGAATTGATAAGGCGAATAAAGCTAGAATACATATTGGAGTTTCAGCTTTATGTTGGGCAATTTGGTGATGCCATAATAATATAATTATTAACAAACAATTGGGTATTAATTTTTTGCAGGTTATTCGTATGGCGAGGCATTGGATAGAGCTATGGGCATATCTTCTCCCAGCAGATCAGCGGGAACCCATGACTTCTGGATGCATCCGGTTGCTAATGGTTGCTTAGGACTTCTATTTCCAGGCGTCTGGCTGGCGGAACACTAGTAGATTGCAGAATGAATAGTCATTTGCTGTTTTTTGTTTTTCGATGGTTGATTTTTGTCTCAACCCTCGCTGATCCATGATTGTAATAAATTTAATATTTTAAATGCTACAATAAAATGGCTATGTGCATTTATTGATGCAGAGACCGGGGCTTCGTTCACCATTTCGAAAAAAAAGTGAAAAACATATACACAATTTTATCTGATATTTTTGATATAGTGATCTAGAGGGATATTGCATGTTCTCGTTATCTCTTTCGCCCCCTCCTCTATGTCTAAATCCCGAATCCTCCCCTGACACTATGTAAATGTTGTCTGAGAAGATGATTGTGATGCGTTGGAACTTGCAAGAAATGCTAGCTTCATAAGTGCCATCTCCTTCTCACATTAACTTGGTAACCAAGCGCCCTGCTATGCAGTTTTGTCAGTAACAACTTCTTGTCCACTAAGAGCAATGGCAATAATGTAGCCGGCCACTGGCTACAAGCCCTTGCCAACTCAACTAGAGCTATCACAAAAGGCCATTCATACAATAGGTTGGCTCTTAGAATGCTCTAGTTTAATATTTAAGTATTTAATATTTGCATATGTGGAGATGAGCCAGCTATACAAAAGCATGCATGCGCCTGCTCTAGCGTCAGTGGCAGGCTGCAAGCCGGCGTTAGTTGCTTGGATTTAAGTGTGCAGTCGTGCGCTTAGTATATCGTCTGCTCTCTTCTCTCACTTCCTTTCTCTCACCTCCATCTAAGAATTTGCTGACATGTACTAGCTTATATCCTGCTGACTAAGATTTATTGTACTTGCTCTAACTATGCTTCATATTTAAAATAGTAACTTTATCATAGGTTCACATATCAATGGTTTGATTTTTGTGGACGGTTGCATTGATCATAACAAAGCATATATTATTGACAGGGGATGTATAATATCTACGACTCCAGTTTTATTTTGTATATCTTTAGTTGCTCCAACAGCTTAATCTGAATTTGTTTGCGTGGCAATATGCACCAGTCTGAGGAGCAAAGGGTATAAGGTGTTAGTTTCCTGGGGAGCTTAGGATCTCTGATTGCAACAAACAAATTGTCAAGCTTAGGATGCTTATCGTAGGTAACTATTTTCATATCTAAATTTCAAGGCGTTGGGGTCATGGATGATGAAAGATATGCAAAACTTTAAGATGAAACTTATTGAAAAAAAACTATCAACTGATTAACAAGGTACTCTGTTACAATATTCCAACAATCATTTTTTATTGGTTGTATGCTGCAAATTAATATTATCTTTCAAAATGCTTTTTGCATGAAATTGCTAGCGACAAGGTTGTTCAAATCGGAACCATTATTTTAGATCAGTTGTTTGTTACATTTCATTAAATTTCCATAACATCATCATTTCTTGTGTTTATACTACTCATAATAATAAGCTTATAGGAATTGGGCCACATTGTATTCTATTGTCGACATGACGTTCCATATTTTATTCAATAGTTGCTACGATTAATTTTCTTTTCCTTGATATTTTGCAAGGACAAGGTTTACTTTTTTTCTTACCATTGATGGGTTCTGAAATAATAGGTTTATATGATCTGGGGCATGCTATACCTAGTATTGAACCCTTTGGGTATCATCAGGTTAGGGCACTTTTGGAAAAATAGAAACCACTTAAATTTTGAAGAGAATGCTGAAAGTATCTAAATATCGTCCCAGGAAAGCTTGAACTTAAGTGAATCAAACATATTTCACCCGCACATGGTTTTAAGTTTATATTGACCCTGGAATACATATCATGCAAAATATTTTAATCATTGGATCTTTAATTCACTACTATGATTTTGCAAAAGAATTGAAAAAGAACGCTCAATCAGGTCACCTGTCCAGCTGCACAAAATACTCCAATTCACATCCAACAAAAATTCTTGTCAATTAGGTCGTCTAACTACTTATTAGGACATCACACGGGAAAGACATGTCCGGCTATAGAAACAGAAATTTCGTTGGCATTAATGAGTGAGCCTGGAAATCATATTACTACTTAGAGTATAAACAAAAAATATACACAATATTTCGTCTTAAAGATGGTTTACTTTTGCCCTCATAAATTTATGAGGCAAAATGTTTATACTTAATGATATTTAATTACAAACAACAATGTTAATCATAATAAAACTATGATGGCATTGAATTCTTTTTCTAACACAATAGAAGATAGATTAAACATGCACATGTACCCCGAAACGTTCATAATTATTCTCATTTAAATGAATTTTAGTATGAAGTAGAACATAACATGTTTCTTGAAAATATTATAAGTAGCGAACCAGAGGCAAATTATATGAAGGTAACTATGTGGTATACCAAACAATACGCGTGAACTGCACAATAATATGAACAAAACTCAGATAAATACAATCTTCGAGGTGAAGGCTAATAAAGAATACGCTTATGCTCATTTAAACTAAGAGAATATTTAATAAGTTCAAAATTAAGAATTAATGTTTTTATATGGAACCCAAAATATTGATTTACTTACAAGCAAGATACCAAGCTTGGGACACCGGTCAATCTTCATGGAATTAAGGAAACCCCACTCAAATAAACAGAAAAATCATAAAGTTTTTCATGCATCGCATAACCTAAAATACATATGAATTAAGGATTTGAAATGAAATATGTATATATATGTAATTAATGTGTATGTTTTTCAGTTTAGTATTTAATCTGGAAAAACATAATTAAAAGTTCACCATCATACTTGCCCATTTTTCAATGGATGAGGATATCTCTCTCATCGATTTTGTCCTATGTATGCAACTATTAAACTTTTAAACTAGGAGAAAATCCGGTGAGATGACATCATAATGAGCCATATAATTATACTGATGAAATAGATACTAAAGATAAACCCGATATTAAACACTTTGTGGCACATATTTCGAGTGGTGACCATTATTTTCGAATATAGAACAATATAATTAACTTCACCATACTACTTGAGCCGATTTTTCAGGGGATGATATCTTTCATCAAATAGTTTTGTGTGTATGTGGTAATATCATACTAGAACAATATTCGTCGGCTGAATAAGGAAAATCCAATTGTACGGTGGGTCGGCATCGTAATGAGTCGTATAATCTAAGGTCGGAAAATGTTTTCAATGTGAAAATAGTAGTAAATACTTAATCATAAATATTTTATTGGTACCTTTCGCAAACATAGCAACCTAGAGGGCAAGGCATTGTTATTCCAAAGGTTTGGTAATCGTGGAAGTATATTGGGTTTAAACCAATATATTAAAAACATAAGCAAATTATAGTGCAAATTTACAAAATCGGTATTAAATTATATTAGTATGAACCAAAAAATGCAAATAAAAAGTACTTTCTTATTTGTAAACAATTGTCTATATAATAAGCTATACTTCTAAAAATCGAGAGACATAAAGAAGGAATCTGTTTTAAAAACCCCTTGATAAAGCAAAATTATTTAGTCATCATACCACTTAGCTATGCATACATGTATTGATCTCTTCAACCTTAATATTAATACTCCCTTCGTCACGGTTTGGAGGGCGTTTTAGAGAGATTGTTGGAACCTAGGTGAGCGCTGATTGGGCCAGATTTGTGCCAAAAACATGCGTCCATTAATTATTCGGTGTCCTATTAAACGTAATTACTCAATGAAACGAGAAATTTAGCCGCGTGCATTGGTGGAGTTGCATGCAAGAATTAATTCCTTGGCTACATGGAGTAGGAAGTGGGGAGAAAAAAGGGGCATTAATTCTGTAATTAAGTCTAACACGCCTAGAAAGAGAGGAGTTTTGAAAACGCATGACTTTTGTAAGACGCTCTTCAAACCGTGACGAAGGAAGTAAGAATGAATGGACATGTGTTTAATTCCACATAATGTAAGATGATCCCATTAATCTGATGGATCGTTATTATAGTTGACAATGACAACATGTCTCAATGAATATACCTCAACATTATCTTGGGTGAGATCATTTTCCTTTTTATTTGGACGTCAAAATATTTTATAACTCAAAATTGATCTAATACCAACGAACTTTAATCATATTATTATCATTGCACCCCACATGATATAAAATCTACATGCTAGCGGAAGTTTTGGAAAACACCGATTAATTAGGTCAAAGGCTATAGAAAATAAATATACTCCGATCCACATGAAAAATAATTTTTATTCAATTAGGTCATTCAGCTACTAATAAGAACATAGCATGGGAAAGCCCGAGGTAGACTATGGAAACTGATACTTCCATACGCATGAATGAGTACACCCTAACAACCGTATTACTACTTAGAGAACCCTAAAATGAATTATTTTTAAAGATTGTTTACTTTTGCCCTCAAGTTTGCACGGCTAGAAAATTATGAGAACAAACTTTGTACTTACAGATTTT
The DNA here is from genome assembly GCA_023614405.1 of Avena insularis. Lineage (NCBI taxonomy): Eukaryota > Viridiplantae > Streptophyta > Magnoliopsida > Poales > Poaceae > Avena > Avena insularis. Next base: position 360,263,262 of record CM042691.1, on the reverse strand, counting down.
TATTTACAAACATCAGTATTACTTAGAAATAGAAACAATGAACACATATATTTCTTTTCCTATCAAAATGGCATATAGATATACCCATCACATTTAATATTACTCTCACTTAGAAAATGTTAACATGAAATAGAAACAACATGTTTGTTTCACATATAATAAGTAGAGAAACAAATGCAAATCTCATGAAGGTGACTATGTGGTTGTTCCAAACTATATGAGTGGGGTGCACAATCTAAATAGTATGCATATAAATTGAGCGTGATGCATTTATTTTATGGAAAGGCTAATAAGGGATTTCCTTATGCTCTTCTCAAACAAATATAAAATTTAATAAACTCAAAATGAAGAACTGATGTTTTTATATGGAACCTAAAATACTAGCTCACTTGTAAGCAAGATACATAGCTATCTACACCAGTCGAGATCTTCTAGGAACTAAATAAAATCCACTCTAGAAACAAATAAAAACATAACTTTGGTGTTGGAACGCATAACCTAAAATTGATATGAAATTAATATTTGAAATGATATAAGTATACAACTTTAATTCATGTACATGTTGTTTAACTTAGTAGTTTAATGTAGAACAACATAATTAGTTTCTCCATCCTATTTGCATATTCTTCATTAGATGATTATATCTATTAAAAATATTTTCCTATGTATCCATTAAACTAGGAGACAATATGGAGTTAAATAAGGATAAGCGAATTATAGCTTTGAGACAATGTCATAATGATTCATATAATCTATATTGAGAAAATATAAACTAATGACAAACCCGATATTGAACACTTTCTGATACATACTTCATGTGGTGATCATTAGGTTCTAAATGTAGATAAACATAATTAACTTCACAACCTACTTTAGGAAATCCTTCACGAGATAATGATATCTCTCATCAAGTTTGTCGTACGTATATTGGTAATATCGACCTCGGATACTATTCGGAAGTTGAAGAAGAAAAAGGTAGTTGTATGGTGGGACAACGTCATAATGAGTGGTATAATCTAAATTGAGAAAGTGTATTTATTATGAAACTTGTAAATTATTTCTAAAACACATTTCATCGTTAGCTTTAGGTGCAAAAAAAATAGCGGAGGAGGGAAAAACATCTTCATTCTGAAAAATGAAAACGAAAAAGAAATAGTGCAAGGAGGAGCTATACACTTTTTTGATATAATAAAAGCGGGACGACGTGGGGATTCGAAAATTCGTCCATGACAGGGATCAAACTCCGGTCGCTAGGAAAAACATCTTCATTCTGAAGGTTTACGTGATGGGGAAGGTGTATTGTGTTAAAACCAATATATTAAAAATAAAAGAAAATCATAGAGCTGATATTCCAAGTATGTATTGAAGCATTTTAGTATGAATCACAAAATATAAATTGATAGTGCATTGTGACATGGAAAAAATTGTCTAAAAATAAACTATAGATTCTAAAAAAGAAAGATATGAATAAAGAATTAGTTTTAAAAACCCATGATAAAGAACGTGTCTTCCTACACCAACCTTATTATTAATGGGCAAGATCTAACATATCTTTAATTGCACATAATACCAGCTGACCCATTATTTTGATGGATCTTTATTATAATTACTAACAAGCATGTCTCAATTAACCTTCGTAAACATTATCTCCGGCAAGACCATTTTCTTTTATTTGGAAGTCAAAATATATGTTCTGATGACTCTAAGTCTATATGTTATCAACGAAGTTCAATTGGATTTTTAATCTTGCACAAATGTTAAATGAAATAAAATCTACATGCCAGCGCAAGATTAAAAAAACACTCAGTTGGGTCACCCGTCCATCTGCACAAGAGACAATATGAAAACAAATATTTGGATATAAAACACATACATACTCCAATTCACATGCATATAAAGTTCTAGTGAATGAGGTCACCGGCCGGACACCTTATAAGGACATCACACATGAAATACATGTTGGGTTATGGAAACTAATATCTGTGTAGACATTAATGAGTACACCCAAACAACCATATTACTACTTAGAGTATACAAAATATATGTCCGCAATAGGTGGGACAAGACCTGCACACTTCTAGTGCCATGAAGAGCTCAACGAGTTCGTGACAGGAGACCCGCACACTAGTGGGAAAAAGCCTATCCGTGGCGCACGCTTTTTGGAGTTAGTGGCGCACCCCCTGTGCGCCATGAATAAGACGCCACTAACTACATGAGGTTCGTGGCGCACCCCGACATGCGCCACTGACTACCCTGTTATCCGTGGCGCACCATGCGGTCGTGCGTCACGAATGTCATCCGTGACGCACCCTAGTTCGATGCGCCACTAACTAGATAAACGCGTGCGCCACTAACGTGTCTTAGGATTTCAAAAAAAATAGCAGAAATACACAGAATACACAGGAAATATACCAGAATACAGCAATATATCACAGAAATGCACAGAACTTACAGAAATACCCAGAAACTCACAGAAATTCATACAAAGTGCCAAAATACATCAATATGGAGAGTCCAAGTCATGTTCGTGGCGCACCCCCAATTCCGTGCGCCACGGATAGTGATGGCCGACCCTTGGAGCCTGTCAGAGATGGGGCCCGCCTTATGCGTGGCGCACCGATCCAGCGTGCGCCACAGATAAGTTGGGGTTAGTGGCGCATAATTTAGGCGTGCACCACGAATAATGTAGTCAGTGGCGCATAATATTATGTGAGCCACGAATAAGAGGCCTGTGGATAAGGGTTTTCCCACTAGTGGCATCTAAAAGCTCTCAACCGACCTGACGTGCCGTGTCACAACAGGACTTTGATGAAGTATCCCGGACCAGACGTATGTTGAAACGACCTTGCCTAGTAAAATGTGTCTGAACATCATGAGTATCAAAGATGTTGGCACCATACCGAGATAGTCAAACCATGTCAGCAGCCACTCAATCCGGAATAAAATGCACGGTCTTCCTAAAAAGGAAAAGAACGCCTCGATTCCAAGAAGATGGAGACACACATGAAGACAAATCCACCTTATTGAACTGTTTCCCTAGCCAATTATTTCATAAGTCCGAACTTATGGAAAGACGATAGAAAACATATTTATATTCTCAATATTGACCCTCACGTCCAGGCCGGTGCCTTTCTCTTCACGGGCCTATGATGTGGATTTGGGTGTCCGCATATATTTATTTTTAATACTGCGTTAGCCAGGATTTGAACTCAAAATCTCTGGCTCCATTAGGAGCAATATCAATTGAAGGAGGAATTTGTCAGGAATGATGGCTCCATTAGGAGCACCGGTTACGTGTTTATAAGGTAGTGGAACAACCCCACACATGATTTGTTACAAGGGAATAAGATCGCATGTACAAGGAGGGGAGATCGGGATTGATCTCAACGAGATCGCTATGAGGAGTACTACTCCAATATATTCGTTACAAACATGTTGACATGACTATTCCTAACACACGTTTCACACCATGGAAACAGTTCTCATGACGTGTAAAAAACAGCAAACAAAAATACAAGTCAAATAGAAGGCTGCAAAACCACCACAAACACCCCTCACCTCGTCGTTAAACCATCGGAAATGTACCTTTTCTGGCTGTCGTGCATGCAAGACATGTCGCGGCAAGCAACACACGCGTCTGCATGACGCAGGTGTGACCTTTGGCCATGATAGACTTAATGCTTTAGGATTAACCTAATACAGATCTTAATCTTATGGTAGAACACATAATCATGTGAAGAGGGGTAGAACTAACCAGAATTAGAATTGGGAGAGGACATTAGGGGATAGCTCCTGGCCTGACATGATGGAGATGAAGTTTAGCAGGTCCTCACATGATGGAGATGAAGTTTAGCAGGTCGATGTAGAGGTCCAGTAGTGTCGGCGGCTCTACCCTCCTAGCAGCCAGGGATGGAGACAGTCTTGTGATCCGCATTAGCACATCATTAGGATCGATGGTTAGGAGGTGTTTTTAACCCATATGTGTGTATGTCACCTCATAAAACAACCTCATCTTATGTTATATAGCACTAGGGGTACAGGGACCGAAACAAGCGTTGCTTTTTGGGTCCCCCGATCAGGCACCAAACATTATAAGGGGTGGTTGACCATGGCCCATGTGTTTTTCTCTTGGTTATTGACCAAAATCAATCAAACATCCCACCCCCCCGATTGTAAGGTTAACAAACAAAATAAGGCCACTCTAAATAGAAATAACTTACCGAAATAAAATATTACATTGACAACATGCCACGTGTTTACTTGTCCTTCACGACACAACCTTCCGGTTGGGACAAACATGCTCCTAGTGGGGATTGACCTTCTTGAGATGCGAGTCAACTTTGGTTAGTGCTTTTTCAGATGTTGATTAGGTAGGTTGCTTGGATGACCGTAGCTCATATGGAGGTTTTGCTTTCTTCTTTGGTCCCAACCTCATCTCCTAGAGTGCAAAGAAGTAAGCTACAGTCTCTTGATCTAGTATAGAAGTAGAGAATACATATGTTGCTAATGTTATAGCTGAGGTGATTAGGTTCGGTATTAACTTGAGTAACATGGAGTTAAAACAACTTGGCTGCTGTTTCAATTTGGTGATAATTTTGGAGCAACATATCTATCATCCAATCAAGTGTTTCATGCAAGATCTAAAACGCATTGAGATAGAATTTCATTTTGTTAGAGAGAGAGAGAGAGTTCTCAACAAGTAATTGGAAATTTGTTTTGTTCCTTAAAAGATAAAATGGGGTCCATGAATCCTCTACCAGTTCATTAGTTTGAGGAATTCAAACATAATTTCATCTTGCAAAATTGTAATTAAGGGAAGGTGTTAGCGATAGGAGTAGTTTTGGTTTACACATCTTGTCACAGTAGTTGTAGGTTTATGCGGTACTTTGTTCCGACTCTCTTTACATGTAGATTTCCTAACAAGCTCGGCTTCTCTCCTAATATTAATATACGATAGGACACTCGATCAAAGGCACCGAGAGAACTTTTCCCTAAACTTTGTCAAAGAAATCAACTAGGGTCCGGTTGTGCCACTGACATCGCTGACCCATTTGCGCACGACGTGCGTCTAGCGCAGCTGCAAGACCCCTGTGGGGCGGTCTTTCCTAGGAGCGCCGGACACACTAGTGGGTTGCACCAGATGCAACACTACTTTGGGGAGCGGCAGGGCGCGTTTTTGTGTCTACCATGCCCTATAGAATTTTTGTTACAATTGCGACAAGAAGATAACGAAGAACGAAAAACGAAAATACAGCAAGGGGACACAGATTTAACGTGGAAAAACCTCTCCAACAAAGAGAGGAAAAAACCACGGGTACCAGCTAGCGAAACTTCACTATATCGAGGAGTGTTTACAAACGCCGGGGATTTTCACAGATGCAACTCATCCCAACCGGCGGCTTACAAGGAGTTTATATATCGGTGGAAACCTAGGTCTTCGACGATCCATACCGTACCGCGGGAGGCTGTCGCCCCCCGCACCCCCCACAGGCGTCCCTGTTGGCCCAAGCCTCCGCCGACGGGCCTCGCTCCACTCGTCAGAAGTTGCCCTATACTTTGTAGAATTTGGATTAACATATAACAAACTCCACCTGGAAACAAATTCCTCCTTGTAGCATCAACAGCAACCATCTCCCTGAACAAACAAAGCAAATGCTTTCGGCGCCAATAGCCACTTGGGTTAATCAGTTAAACCAACTAAGTTCGAGCAAAGCTCAAACTTAGCAACAGGAACAGGTTTAGTCATCATATCGGCAGGATTATCATGAGTGTTGATCTTGCAAACCTTTAATTTACCTTGAGCAACAATGTCTCTAACAAAATGATACTTGACATCAATGTGCTTAGTTCTCTCATGGAACATCTGATCTTTTGTAAGGTATATGGCACTTTGACTGTCACAAAACAAATTAATACAAGAATCATCTCCACAAAGCTCATCAAACAAACCTTTCAACCAAATAGATTCTTTGCAAGCTTCAGCAATAGCCATGTATTCAGCTTCAGTAGTAGATTGTGCAACAACAGCCTGCAACGTAGCTTTCCAGCTAACAACACAACCACCAACATTAAACACATAACCTGTGAGGGATCTTCTATTATCCAAATCGGCAGCAAAATCTGAATCCACATAGCCAACGAGTCCCTCACCGGTCTTGCCAAACTTCAAACAAGCATTGGAAGTGCCAAGAAGGTACTTGAAAACCCACTGAACAGCCTTCCAATGTTCTTTACCAGGATTAGCCATGTATCTACTTATCAAACCCATAGCATATGATAAATCAGGACGAGAACAAACAATGGCATACATCAAAGAACCAACAACACTAGAATATGGCACCCTTGACATGTACTCAAACTCTTCATCAGTAGTAGGACATTGAGAAACTGACAATTTAAAATGAGGAGCAATAGGAGTACTAACTGACTTGGCACCATCCATATTAAAACGATGAAGAACTTTCTTAATGTAACTTTGCTGACTAAGAAATAACCACCAGATTTTCTATCTCGGGTAATCTCCATACCTAAGATCTTCTTAGCAGCACCAAGATCCTTCATCTCAAACTCACTACTTAGGTGTGCCTTCAAAGTAGTGATTTCTTTCATGCCCTTGGCAGCAATTAACATATCATCAACATATATCAACAAGTATATAGGTGACCTATCAACAAACTTGATATAAACACAACTATCATATTTAGACCTCTCAAAACCATGTGAGATAATAAATGAATCAAACCTTTTATACCACTGTCTTGGAGATTGCTTTAAGCCATAAAGAGACTTCTTTAATTTGCACACAAGATCCTCTTTACCAGGCACTATGAACCCTTCTGGTTGGTCTATGTATATTTCCTCATCAAGCTCTCCATGCAGAAAAGCAGTCTTGACATCTAACTGCTCAAGCTCAAGATCACGCATAGCCACAGTACTAAACAAAGTGCGAATGGAACTATGCTTTACAACTGGGGAGAACACATCATTGTAATCAATACCTGGAATCTGGCTGGACCCTTTTGCTACTAACCTTGTCTTGTACCTTGAAGGCTCTTTGGGAGACAAACCTTACTTTTTCTTGAAGATCCACTTGCAGCGGACCGCCTTATTTTGTTTGGGAAAGGGCACAACAAACCATGTGCCTTTTTTCTCAAGTGACTGCATCTCTTCTTGCATAGCAGAAATCCACTTCTCGCGGTCAACGGATGCAATAGCTTCATTGTATGTAGCAGGTTCAGAATCGTTCTCCACCTGTTCAGCACAACTCAAAGCATAATGAACAAGAGTACACTCTTCAATTAAACGAGGATGAAGACCACAATTACGTCTCGGTCTATCAGCAGCAATGGACTCCTGTGGCTGCTGCAAAATAGTAGGTGAGTGCTGAACAATAATATCATGAATGTTTTCCTCATGTGTATCTTCAACGATAGCATCATTATCAACAGTTTTCTGCAGGTTCTCCACCTGCACACTAACTCCCTCCTCTCCAACATCAACAGGAGAGGTATCTGATGGCAGGCTATCATGATACATAACAGACTCATTGAAAACAACATTTCTACTTAGCAAAATCTTTTTAGTTTTAGGATTCCATAGTTTATAAGCCAGAGCAGGCAAACAGTTCCTGAAAATATCTTCTGACTTGTTGTTGACATGGGGTAACGGTGCTAGAAAATATCTTCTGACTTGTTGTTGACATGGGGTAACAGTGCCTGAAAAGATCTTGATGGTGAGGTAAGGTAAATGACCAAAACCTCCCCGGCAAACGGAACAAAGATGGAAGCAAGCAAACATGCAACAGATCTAGTAGCAAATGGTCTTTCAATGCTTAGAGAAAAGGCCTAGGGATCATACTTTCACTAGTGAACACTCTCTCATATAAATATACTCTCTTCATGATACTACTCTTAACTACTCTCCGATTGGATACTCTAATCCGTGGTAGGGCTATAACATCACACCTCAAAGTCTGCCTTCCCCAATCTAGATAACCCCACACTGTCACCTTGAGCACTAGAAGGTTCCAACAAACACCACAATTTCATAGAGACATCCAACTCCAAATATAACTCATAACAAATATTCAATCTAGCCAAAGTGCCACACACGGTATGCCCGTTGTCACTTTCACACACGTGGGGAAAAGCATAGATCTATTAGAGCACAAAGAGTATTTATATAGACTCAAGCCTAAGTGCCACCATGGCATGCACGCTGTTGTTGGAATTATGCCCTAGAGGCAATAATAAAGATGTTATTATTATAATTCTTGTTCATGATAATGTTTATATTCCATGCTAGAATTGTATTAAGCGGAAACTTTAATACTTGTGTGGTTTGTGAACAACACGTGTCCCTAAATGCGCCTCTATGGACTAGCTCATTGATTAATGATGGTTAAGGTTTTCTAACCATGGACATGAGTTGTCGATTAATAATGAGATCATATCATTGGGAAAATGATATGGTGGACAGACCCAAACTAAGCGAAGCAATTAGATCGTGTCATCGTGTTCGTCCTTGCGAAGCTTTTCTTATGTCAAATATTGTATTCCTTAGACCATGAGATAATATAACTCCCTGGTATCGGAAGAAAGCTTTGAGGTCATCAAACGTCATCCTATGAGAGGGTGATCATAAAGGTGTCTCTCAGGTGATCGGAAAGTATCTGTTGGGTTGTATGCATCGAGATGGGATTTGTCCCTCCCAAGTCGGAGAGATATACTTCAGGCCCACTCGGTAATCGATATCAACACCGCTTGCAAGCATGTGGTTAAGGAGTTAATCACAAAGTGATATCGGATTACGGAACGAGTAAAGTACTTGCTGTGAACGAGATTGAACTAGGTATGACGGTACCAACGATCGAATCTCGGGCAAGTAAAATATCGCGAGACGAAGGGAATATATATATGGGATTGATTGAATCCTGGCATCGTGGTTCATCCGATATGATCATCGATGAATGTGTGGGAGTCAATATGGGTTTCCAGACCCCACTGTTGATTATTGATAGAAGATCATGTCTGCATATTCTCGAACCCGCAGGGTCACACACTTAACGTGTCTCGATGCTAGGATAGATTGGATAATTGGTTTATGAATTTTTGTTCAGAGTCTCGGATGGGATCCGGGATATCACGAGAGGTTCCGGAGTGGTCCGGAGAATAAGATTCATATAAGGCAGTGCAGTTTTTGGAGTTCAGAATTGTTCCGGGTTAATCGGTATTGTACCGGAAGCTTCTAGAACCTTCCGGAAGGGGACCAACGTGGCCCCACCTTCCGGGAGGGGGATTGGGCCTATGAGGGAGTGCCCTGGCCGCATTGGGCCAGGGGCACAAGGCCCCATAGGGCCCAGCCGGCCTAGAGGGGTTTAAACCCTAGATAAACCTTCTAGAAGGGGGAGAGTCCTTGCCCCCCACTTCTCCCTCCCTTGGCCGCCGGCCCAAGGCTTGGAGGAGGGGCAAGGGCTGGCCGCCCCCCTCTATATAAAGAGGGCTGGGGCGCCCCCTCCCATACACCTTCCCTCCAACCCTAGCCGCCCTGCTGCCCTCCTCTCTCCCTCCCGACTGCTTGTAGGCGAAGCCCTGCTGCAGAAATTCTCCACCAATTGCACCGCGCCGTCGCGTTGTAGATCCAACCCATCTCTCCACCATACTTGCTGGACCAAGGAAGGAGGAGACGTCGAGGTGCCGCACGTGTGCATCTCACGGAGGCATCGCCACTTGTGGTGCTAGATCGGATCGGATCGCGAGGAGGAGAAGCGAGTACGACTACATCACCCACGTTCCGACGAACGTTCCTCTATGCGAATCTTCAAGGGTATGAAGATCTAATCCAATCTCTCTCATTGTTTGCATCTCCTAGATTAGATCTTGGCTTTCCCTCTGTTCGCATCCGTAGAAAATTTTGATTTACTATGCCGCGAAACCCTTCAGTGGTATCAGAGCTAGATCTATGCGTAGATGTGTTTCACGAGTAGAATGCAACATGGTTGTTGCGGGCGTTGATGTTTTCTGTTGCAAGCCTCTTGTTTGTGTTCTTCTTATGACGCGGGATAGTGAGATTGAAGCGGTCCAAGCCAACCTTACGCGACGTCGTTCGCGAGACCGGCTCCGCACTTGACGTGTGGCTTGTTCCACACATGCGGCTGGTGGATGTCAGTTTCTCTCACTATAGTTGTCATGGGATTAACACCGGAGTTTGGAAACCATAATATCACCGTTGTGGCTTTCCGTAGGTAAGAATCGTTCTTAGCATCTACTCCCATAAGCCACGTAAAACATGCAACAACAAAGTAGAGGCGTCTAACTTGTTTTTGCAGGGAGTGTTTTCTGTGATATGGTATGGCCCAAGATGTGATGTGTATATTGTATGCGATGATCATGTTTTGTAATGTTTCACGACTTGCATGTCGATGAGTACACAACCGGCAGGAGCCATATGGTTGTCTTTATAATTGTGTATGACCTGCGAGTCAACTTCTTATATGCCATGTAATAGTTTCAATTTATCGCTAAGTAGTTAGCAATAGTTGTAGTTGGTATTCGTGGTGGAGGCAATCATGGTGGAGTGATGGAGATCATGCCGGAACGCACAAGATGGAGATCATTGCGCGAAGATTGGCTATACCATGTCACATAAAGTTATATGCATGTGATGTTTATCCTTTTATGTATCTTAGTATGCTTAGATCGCGACGGTAGCATTATAAGATGATTCCTCACTTAAAGATCAAGATAAAAACTGTGTTCTCCCAAGTATGCACCGTTGCGAAAGTTCGTCGTGTCTAAGCATCACGTGATGATCGGGTGCTATAGACTCTACGCTCACATACAACGGGTGCAAGCCAGTTTTGCACACGCGGAAATACTTGGGTCTAACTTGACGAGCCTAGCATGTACAGACATGGCCTCGGAACACAAGAACCGAAAGGTTAAGCATGAGTCATATGAATGATATGATCGACACTTCGTTGTCCACCATTGAAACCACATCTCTTCTCGTGATGATCGGATTAGGTGTGGTGAATTTGGATCGTGTTCACTAAACAACTTGAGGAATGTTGAATTTAGTGGGAGTTCATCTAGTAATTTGATTAAGTTAAACTATTTATCATGAACATAGTCTAAATTGTACTTGCAAATACTGTAGATCACATGGCCAAGTCCAACTTCAACTTCAACGTTTTTGCTAAGAAGGAAAAGCTTAGAAACAATGGGTCTAACTTCACCAATTGGTTCCGCAATCTAAGAATCATTCTATCTGGCGGACAAAAGGACTATGTCCTTGGGAAAGCGTTAGGTGACCCCCCTGCTGCAATTGCGCCGGCTGATGAGAAAGCTGTCTATCAGTCGCGTAAAGATGATTATGGTGTGATTAAGAGCACCATGTTGTTTGCTATGGAACCGGAACTTCAAAATCGTTTTGAAGACTATCCCGGGCCCTTTGAGATTCTCGAAGAGTTGAAAACCATGTTTCAGACTCAGGCCCGCTCGAGAGATATGAGATCTCGAGAAGTTCTTTAAGCGCAAGATGGAGGAAGGAGTTCCGTTAGTGAGCACGCCATTAAGATGACGGGCTACACTCAGCTTTGAGCAACTGGAATGCACGATTCAGAGGAGCTCAAGATTGAGGTTCTGCAATCACTCCCTCCCAGCTACAAAAGTTTTGTAGTGACTCACAATCAGATTGGTTCCATCGACACGATCACCGAGCTCTTCGCAAAGTGAAGGCCGCGAGTGGACATCAAAAGGATAATCATGTGTTGATGGTCAACAAGCCCACCTTTAAGAAAGGTAAAGGAGCAAAGAAGCCCTTCAAGAAGGCGGCGGCAAGCAATGCTCCTGCTGAGAAGAAGCTCAGTCTGGTCCCAAGCCGGACACCAGTGCTTCTATTGCAAGGACAAGGGTCCTTTGGCGCAACTGTCCGAAGTACTTAGCGGACAAGAAGGCTGGCACCATCAAAGGTATATTTGATATACATGTTATTGATGTTTTCCTTACTAGCCCTCGTTGTCGTGCCTAGGTATTTGATACTGGTTCAGTTGCTAATATTTGTAACTCGAAGCAGAGCTACGGAATAGACGGGACTTGCGAGGGATGAGGTGACGATCGCGTTGGCAGCGAATCAAGAGTTGATGTGATGGCCGTCGCACGCTCTCCTTAGTTTTACCTTCGAGATTAGTTTTAAACCTTAATAAATGTTATTATGTGCTGCGTTGAGCACGAACATTATTTACGGATCGTGTTTATTGCAAGACGGTTATTCATTTAAATCGGAGAATAATGGTTGTTCTATTTATATGAGTAACATCTTTTATGGTCATGCACCTCTTGTGAATGGTTTATTTCTTCTAAATCTCGAAAGGGATGAAACACACATCCATAACATTGAGGCTAAGAGATGCAAAGTAGATAGTGATAATACTACTTATTTGTGGCACTGTCGTCCAGGTCATATTGGTGTAAAGCGCATGAAGAAACTCCATTCTGATGGACTTTTGGAGTCTCTTGATTTTGAATCATTTGACACATGCGAACCATGCCTCATGGGCAAGATGATCAAAACCCCGTTCTCCGGTATGATGGAGCGAGCAACGGACTTGTTGGAAATCATACATACCGATGTATGCGGACCGATGAGTGTTTCGACGCGCGGTGGATATCGCTATTTTCTCACTTTTACCGATGACTTAAGTAGATATGGGTATATCTATTTAATGAAACATAAATCTGAAACATTTGAAAAGTTCAAGGAATTTCAGAATGAAGTGGAGAACCATCGTAACAGAAAGATTAAGTTTCTACGATCCGATTGTGGAGGTGAATATTTGAGTTATGATTTTCTCACACATCTTAAAGCAAGTGGAATCGTTTCACAACTCACGCCACCCAGAACACCACAGCGCAATGGTGTGTCTGAACGCCGGAATCAAAACCTATTAGATATGGTCCGATCGATGATGTCTCTTACTGATTTGCCGTTATCATTTTGGGGTTATGCATTAGAAACCGCTGCATTCACTTTAAATAGGGCACCATCTAAATTCGTTGAGACGACACCGTATGAACTGTGGTTTGGTGCTAAACCTAAGTTGTCGTTTCTTAAAGTTTGGGGATGTGAAGCTTACGTCAAGAAGTTGATGCCGGACAAGCTCGAACCCAAAGCGGAGAAATGCGTCTTCATAGGATACCCTAAGGAAACTATTGGGTATACCTTCTATCACAGAACCGAAGGCAAAGTGTTTGTGCATGAAAGCGGATCCTTTCTTGAGAAGGAGTTTCTCTCGAAAGAAGTGAGTGGGAGGAAAGTAGAGCTAGACGAGGTTGTTGAACCTTCTCTTGAATTGGAGAGTAGCGCAGCACCGGAAATTGTTCCAATGCCGCCTGCACCAACAATAGAGGAAGCTAATGACAAGGATCATGAAGCTTCGGACGGCGCTCTTGAACGTCGCAGGTCGACAAGGTCGCGTGCCCCTCCTGAGTGGTACGGCAACCCTGTCTTAACTGTCTTGTTAGTAGACAACAGTGAACCTACGAACTTTGAGGAAGCGATGATGAGCCCAGACTCTGAGAAATGGCTAGAGGCCATGAAATCCGAATTGGGATCCATGAGCGAAAACCAAGTATGGACTTTGGTGGACCCTCCTAGCGACCGAAAGGCCGTTGAGTGCAAATGGATCTTCAAGAAGAAAACGGACGCGGATGGTAATGTTACCGTCTATAAAGCACGACTTGTCGCGAAAGGTTTTTGACAAGTTGAAGGTGTTGACTACGATGAGAGTTTCTCTCCCGTAGCGATGTTTAAGTCCATTCGGATTTTATTAGCAATTGCTGCGTTTCATGATTATGAAATATGGCAGATGGATGTCAAGACTGCGTTCCTCAATGGCAACATTGATGAAGAGTTGTATATGATGCAACCCGAAGGTTTTGTCGATCCTAAGGATGCTGATAAAGTATGCAAACTTCAGCGTTCCATTTATGGACTGAAGCAAGCATCTCGGAGTTGGAACCTTTGTTTTGATCAAGTGATCAAGAGCTTTGGATTTGTTCCAAATTGCTACGAAGCTTGCATCTACAAGAAAGTGAGTGGGAGCTCGGTGACGTTTCTGGTACTATATGTGGATGACATATTGATTATTGGAAATGACATCAACATGCTTAACGATGTGAAGAGTTATTTGAACAAGTGTTTTTCAATGAAAGACCTAGGTGAAGCTGCTTATATATTGGGCATCAAAATCTATAGAGATAGACAAAGACGCCTGATAGCTTTAAGCCAGAGTACATACCTAGACAAAGTTCTGAAAAGGTTCAGAATGGATAAGGCAAAGAAAGGTTCAGTGCCTATGTTGTCAGGTAAGATATTGAGCAAGGCTCAGTGTCCAGCTACGGTAAATGATAGGGAAGCTATGAGCAAAGTGCCTTATGCCTCGGCCATAGGTTCCATCATGTATGCCATGCTGTGTACTAGACCGGATGTGTCCAATGCTCTTAGTTTGACGAGCAGATATCAAAGTGATCCAGGAGTGGAACACTGGACAGCCGTGAAGAACATCCTAAAGTACCTAAATAGGACTAAAGAAATGTTCTTAGTCTATGGGGGTGATGAACAGCTTGTCGTAAAAGGTTACGTCGACGCTAGTTTTGACACCGACAAGGATGATTCTAAATCTCAGACAGGATACGTGTATATTTTGAATGGAGGAGCTGTGAGCTGGAGAAGCTGCAAGCAAAGCGTGATCGCGGGATCTACAGTAGAAGCGGAATACATGGCTGCTGCAGAAGCGTCAAGTGAAGGAGTTTGGATCAGAAACTTCATCACTGAGCTTGGCGTGGTTCCAAGTGCATTGGACCCACTGGAGATATTGTGTGATAACACTGGCGCCATAGCACTCGCTAAGGAACCAAGATATCATCCAAAGACCAAGCATATCAACATGAGTTTCATATAATCCGAGATTATATAGCAGATGGAGATCTGAAGATTAGCAAAGTACATACAGATCTGAATGTCGCAGATCCATTGACTAAACCTCTTCCACGTGTAAAACATGATCAGCACCTCAGTGCCATGGGTGTGAGATTGTTGCCAGATGTAAACTAGATTATTGACTCTAGTGCAAGTGGAAGACTGTTGGAATTATGCCCTAGAGGCAATAATAAAGATGTTATTATTATAATTCTTGTTCATGATAATGTTTATATTCCATGCTAGAATTGTATTAAGCGGAAACTTTAATACTTGTGTGGTTTGTGAACAACACCGTGTCCCTAGTACGCCTCTATGGACTAGCTCATTGATTAATGATGGTTAAGGTTTCCTAACCATGGACATGAGTTGTAGATTAATAATGAGATCATATCATTGGGAGAATGATATGGTGGACAGACCCAAACTAAGCGAAGCAATTAGATCGTGTCATCGTGTTCGTCTTTGCGAAGCTTTTTTTATGTCAAATATTGTATTCCTTAGACCATGAGATAATACAACTCCCTGGTATCGGAAGAAAGCTTTGAGGTCATCAAATGTCATCCTATGAGAGGGTGATCATAAAGGTGTCTCTCAAGTGATCTGTTGGGTTGTATGTATCGAGATGGGATTTGTCCCTCCCAAGTCGGAGAGATATACTTCGGGCCCACTCGGTAATCGATATCAACACCGCTTGCAAGCATGTGGTTAAGGAGTTAATCACAAAGTGATATCGGATTACGGAACGAGTAAAGTACTTGCTGTGAACGAGATTGAACTAGGTATGACGGTACCGACGATCGAATCCCGGGCAAGTAAAATATCGCGAGACGAAGGGAATATATATATGGGATTGATTGAATCCTGGCATCGTGGTTCATCCGATATGATCATCGATGAATGTGTGGGAGTCAATATGGGTTTCCAGACCCCGCTGTTGATTATTGATAGAAGATCATGTCTGCATATTCTCGAACCCGCAGGGTCACACACTTAACGTGTCTTGATGCTAGGATAGATTGGATAATTGGTTTATGAATTTTTTTTAGAGTCTCGGATGGGATCCGGGATATCACGAGAGGTTCCGGAGTGGTCCGGAGAATAAGATTCATATAAGGCAGTGTAGTTTTTGGAGTTCGGAATTGTTCCGGGTTAATCGGTATTGTACCGGAAGCTTCTAGAACCTTCCGAAAGGGGACCAACGTGGCCCCACCTTCCGGGAGGGGGCTTGGGCCTATGAGGGAGTGCCCTGGCCGCATTGGGCCAGGGGCACAAGGCCCCATAGGGCCCAGCCGGCCTAGAGGGGTTTAAACCCTAGATAGACCTTCTAGAAGGGGGAGAGTCCTTGCCCCCCACTTCTCCCTCCCTTGGCCGCCGGCCCAAGGCTTGGAGGAGGGGCAAGGGCTGGCCGCCCCCCCTCTATATAAAGAGGGCTGGGGCGCCCCCTCCCATACACCTTCCCCTCCAAACCCTAGCCGCCTGCCCTCCTCTCTCCTCCCCGTGCTTGTGGCGAAGCCTGCTGCATGAAATTCTCCACCAATTGCACCGCGCCGTCGCGTTGTAGATCCAACCCATCTCTCCACCATACTTGCTGGACCAAGGAAGGAGGAGACGTCGAGGTGCCGCACGTGTGCATCTCACGGAGGCATCGCCACTTGTGGTGCTAGATCGGATCGGATCGCGAGGAGGAGAAGCGAGTACGACTACATCACCCACGCTCGATTTAACGTAGCGTGCACGGAATCTTCAAGGGTATGAAGATCTAATCCAATCTCTCTCGTTGTTTGCATCTCCTAGATTAGATCTTGGCTTTCCCTCTGTTCGCATCCGTAGAAAATTTTGATTTACTATGCCACGAAACCCTTCAGCTGTCACTTCCACACACATGGGGAGAGCAGAGATCTAATGAAGCACTTGAGTAGCAAGGTAGATCTACTTGATTACAAAGCTCATGACCACAAGATCATGCATAGAGAGAGAGAGATGAACACATAGCTACCGGTAGAGCCCTTAGCCTCGAGGAAGAACTACTCCCTCCTCATCATGGGAATCAGCAACGGTGATGGAGATGGTGGTGGAGATCTATGGAGATGGCTCCGAGGGCACTTCCCTGTCCCGGCAGGGTGCCGGAACAGAGACTTTCTGTCCCCCGAATCTCCCCTTCAGTGGCGGCGGCTACAGACGGTTTCGTGGATATTTGATCTGGATGATTTAGGGTTTTTGGGTCGGAGGCTTCTTATAGGAGAAGGAGACAAGGTCGGTGGGGGGCCAGGGGGCCCACACCCCCTGTAGGCGCCTCCAGGGCTTGCCCGTGCCTAGGAGGGTGCGGCCACCCTGTGGTAGCCCTCCAGCTCTGCTTCGTGGTTCCGTGTTGCTTAGGGAAAATAATGACTTTGGCTTTTGTCCCGTCCAATTCCGAGAATATTGATTTTCTGCCTTTCTGGAACCAAAAACAGAAGAAAACATGCAACTGGCACTGTGGTAACTTGTTAATAGGTTAGTTCCAGAAAAGATATAAAAACATCTCAAAGTGTAGACAGAGCAAAGAAAAGTAGACACAAAACAAGCATAGAACATCAAATATTATAAATACGTTTTCAACGTATCATTTCCACTAGTGAATGGAAACGTAAATGTAAGTTATTTACACTGTCAATTTAAGCGGAAAGGGCAAAAACTGAATTATGTTTGGTTACTACTCAGGTAACACTCGCGCGGGAGAAGCCAGTACTAGCCATGGCCGGTAGCACCGCGTCTAGGCACTAAGCAGAGATGGACATAGGGACTCATAAGTAGTTGTTGCACAATGGGAAGCTTGTAGTGGTGGCGACGACAACGACATCTAGCGGGCGTCTTGTGGCGGTGGCGACCAGTGACAACATCGGGCGGCGGCGACCGGCGACACAGCTAACGGAGACGACCGACTACTGAATTGATTTCAGTGCATAGGATCCCGAAAGTCCATAATGAAATTCCCATCATGAAATAAGAGAAGCACATACTTAGCCATAAAAGCGATGTTACATTTCATTGACCATGAAAAACCACTAAAAGTTCAAACACCGGACAGAAATGTCCAATTCTAGCCAGATAATGAGCCCATGCTTACCAAAGATGCGTAATTTAATCCAAGAAAGATGATCATGTGTTTCATAATACCCTAGCTAACATTAAAAGGGTAACATTTTTCAACTAGTTGTGAGCTTATGGTTTATAATCTTCTAGGATACTCTGCACCAAACTTGATACATAGTCATCTGAAATCGTCTAAAAGAGTTGTGATTTGATCATTTAAATGAACGACAAGTTTCCAAGAAAATTGATATCATGCAGTGCGGAACAAATTCACAAAATAATTACCTTCGAAGAATCGCCATTTCCTGTTATATTACTATATACACAACAAAAACATGATGCGATATATTATTATCATATGAACAATTGGCTAAAAGTAAGATAGTGAAGTTAATTATTTTGTTCTAAATTAGAGAATTAATGATAAGCACATGAAATACGTGCCAGAGAGTATTCAATACTTGGTTTTTATTTAATATTTATTTTCTCAATATTTATTATATGATTCATTTTGATGTCATGTCACCATACAATAAACTTCTCCTAGTTAAACTCCCGAATTTTTTACGAGTTTGGTATTACAATAGTTGGTTACATCAGACAAATCCGATGAGAGATATCATCATCTCATGATGAATCGACTACTAGGATGGTGAAATTAATCATGTTGTTATATATTAAAAAATAGGTAAACGACATGTACATACAAGGTAAAAGTTATATATTTATTACATTTCAAATCTTTAACTCATATAAAATTTTCAGTTATGTGTTCCATAACAAACATTAAGTTATTTTTGGGTTGTTTGATCAGATTTCTTTCATTCAAAGAAGGCTGAGGTGTGGCTAGCTAGATTGATATCTTCTTGTCAGTCAACCAATTATTTAGGTTCTAAGTGAAAAAATATTAATAATCTGGAGTTTATTGAATAGTAGTCTACAAGTTTGAAATGTGCATAAGAACATTCCTCATTAGCCTTGATTCCTTCAACTCCAATAATGTATTTCACTCAATTATGATTGGTGTTATTTAGATTGTGTTTGTCCTTGTATATTTTGGAACAATCACATAGCCATGTTTATGCTACTCATGTGTTTGCCTCTAGTTGCTCTTTATAGAACTAGAATACATGTGCAAAACATATGGTGTGCCCTATTTCAGATTAACATTCACTTATATGAGAGGAATAATTAATGTGTTGTGTACTTAATAATGCTTAATCTATCTTCTACCGTGTTAAGAAAGAAACCCATATTTTTAACTGACATTAGTATTTCTAAATAAAAATCCTTATGTATATTTTTTCTTGCCTCAGAAAATGAGTAGATCAATCAAAGGTCACCAAACTGAAGGTCATTACTCACCTCGGTCATCATACTTCACTATACAGAATTCATGATCGCCGAATATGCATCACTGTTCCATCTAGAGTCACTCGTCACAGCAGAGCGTCATATTTTCGTATGTATCTGCATCGACTATTTTCTAATATAAAAAGGGCTACATCGCAAAGCTAAGGAAACATATAAGGTTCTAAAAAGGTATGTGGATGAGAACCACCGCTTCCGTCATCCTCCCACCTCTTCCATCACCGCCTATGGCGTCCCGCCGCCGCTAATTTGGTGGAAAAAGTAAACCATCTTTAACCAGTTGTATCTGTTTTATGTTAATATAGTTGTTTGGGTGTACTCATTAGTGTATGCGGAAGTATCAGTTTCCATGACCCAATATTTCTTTCTTGTGTGATGTCCTTATAGGTAGCTATATGATGAACTAATCGACCACAAGACATAATATGTATGGAGTAAATCAACTTTTTCTGCGCAATTTTCTTTATTTTACTCTTTGGCTAGAACTAAAGATACTACTATTTAAAAAATAGACGACGTGTACTTCAATGTTACTTAAAACTATGTGCAGGTGAAATATGTTTGATTCACTTAACTTTGAGATTAGTTTTGCGTGAGAAGAAATTTAGATGGTTTTAGCCTTCCCTTATAAATTTCAACTATTCTTATGTAATCCCGGAAAATTCCACAAATTAATGAAACTACAAAGGGTTCAGTACTAGATATGGCATGTTTTGGACCACATAATGCTATTATTTCACTATGGAAGCAAACATATGTGGTGAGCTCAATTAATGTTTCATTTTTTTGGTCACCCCTAGGCTTGCAAAATCGCAATTCCCAACAAATTATTTGTAGCAATTCTTCATTAAAATTTGGTATACCATGTCAAAAATTACTATGCATGAGTATGGAAGTAACTACAATGTAAGAAAATGAATTAAATATATATTAATGTCCCTCAGCATTTGATGAAATGCTTAGCAAGTATCAATGATCTCACAATGCAATAACTTGTCACCATCAATTTCATTGCATTAAGTTTAATTTCAAAGAAGTATAATTCTGTAACATGCAATACATCATAATGATTCTTGGAATAGTAAAACCAGAGTGCCTCGTTAATCAACTTGTAGATGTTTTTTAATCAGCTTTCTTCATAAAGTCGTTCATATCTTTCATGATCGACAACTACGATGCCATCAAAATTAAATACACAATTAGTTACCAATCGTAAGCATCTTCTCATTGAAAAAAAGTTCATTGCAATCAAAGATCTTGTGATTTTTCCCAATAATGTAAATATATTAATACCAAGATAATACCAATTACACCCAGCTATTTTCGAATGCACACAGCCAAAAAAAGAAAAAAAGAATAAGAAAACAAAGACCCCATAAAACTAATGAGAGACTCATGGCAGTAAGAGCACCACCAGTGGTGAAGGCACCCGTAATCTGAAAAAGATACTCCAAAACGACGCATCCATGAAGATAACAATGCATAACACAGTCGCCGTCCGGTGTGACTGGTATGGCCAGATCTTGGGTTTTCACCATGGAGAAGGTCCAGTCTTGCTCCAGGCAATGCCTTCAACAAGGAAACGACTAGGAAACCTCCATTGAAAAGTACAACCACCGAAGGTCAGAATTAGGGTTTTCACCCCGGAAACTGAGACCGCCAAGAACAAACCTACGTTGTCCACACTTGTCAAGAACACTACTACAAAACATCGATTGTCCGACACGTATTTTACTCCATATCCGCTGCATGCATGTACTCCCTGAAAACACACCAACTCTCGACTCAACCTTAGCATGCGAGACGATTCCTCCAAAGCCTATTCCATCTTCCGCCATAATACCCTCTCAACACCTTGAAAATAGCATCCATGGAAGTGCCAAGGAAAATCCAAGGTGCAGATGGTCACCACTAGCCTTAAGAACATGGAACCATTGCCAACAATGACAACGGCACAACAATCAGTCCTCCCGTGGCAGCCAGAGCAGGCAAAATAGAAAAAAGACTTTATCTACCACAGAAGTCAATCCGGCGCCTACAGATCTTAGCACGCACTTACACCTCATAGGCATAATGCAGTTTGCGTGCTTGGCCGGGGTGCCTTGAGGGGCCGTTCCTTGAAGAGTTGAGTAGCGCCGTGGAGATCTTCTAGATGATCAGCATGGGCAAGCGGTCCAAGGCTAGGCAGAGCAACCAGACACTAGATAAAGCACCAGACGAACACGACGTCGGCGTCGATGGACGCGACCTGATTCGATTTGGAAGCACGCGATGAAAGAGATTGATCAGTCCAATGGTGCCAAGATTGGAGGTTCTAGCGACATACCCATGGATGTAGGGCCGGTGCCTGCCATTTGAACCAAGGAGCGATCTCACGAGCCGGTTGCAGGCAGAAAAGGCAGGGTCAAGAAAGGGACCAACTAAAAAGAGAGGGCACCCTATAGCTGCCAACCACGGCCCACCGATAGCCTCCTCCGACGGCGGCACGGTGAACAGGACGGTGGAGTTGTGTTTTTTTTGTGGTAGCAGGAGGACCTCCGGAGTCGCCGCTCTAGGGCGACCCGGAAGGTGCTGTTCTCGTTTTATGCCTAGAGAACCGAGACTGTAACCTTTGTTTCTTGGACTGACATATTTCCTAGCAGAAAAAATCAGATTAGGCCATTTGAGAAACTCAAGATACATAAAATTCTAATAGGACTCGTAGATACAATATATTCAATGTACCTGTCGAGGCGGCGGCCTTGGCAACCTCTACAGCAATGGTCCTATGGGGCTTGGTCGTGGCCTCGCACGGTGTTTGGTGTCGGCTTGGATATCTATGTGGACAGCGAGTTTGTCGATCCGACTGGTTCGTCTTCGGGAAATGCTAAGGTTGATCTGGCTGCTACGTCGGGCGGCAGCCCTGAAGTTGGCGTGATGTTCGAGGTCTGCGGGTGACCGTATGTGTAGCGAGGGCTATGACATGGCTAGGTCGTGTTGCGTCGCGGCTCGTGTGCGGCTTTGGTGCCGAGCGGTGTAGGCCGGGGCGGTGGTCCCGATGCTAGAGGAATGTGGTTTGTTGCGTTCGGTGGTTACGTCATGTGGACGGCGAGTCTCCTCATATGTGTGGTTTTTCGTTCTGATTTTCCTTATAAACTAGACATTGTATAGTTTGTATGGTTTTTGGATCTGTTTTTTCTTATAAACTGGATCGATCACTTCTATCTAATCGTATGGCGGATACAACCCCGCCTTGTCCTAAAAAAATGTATTCTTTGTTATCATCAAGGTAACCATCTACAAAAATCCAATTGTTAATTGGTGATAGGTACTATGTAAAGATGAAGCATAATTAGTACTCCGAGCGCAGCTGCATTGGATAATAATTAGCTTCTCAGAGTGCATGTACGTACAGGTACGTATGTCAGCCGACATGTTCATGATCGATGAATACTGCAGGGCGAGCGAATGTGGCAAGTTCACCAAACTAAACCTAGACGGATGGTGTCAACACTTAAGAGGTGCTCTAGGCCACCAAAGCTCATGGATGGTAAAGCAGAAGAGGAGGTGGAGAATGTGGCTACAGGACTGGGTTGGCGACGGTGGAAGAGGCGATGTCCAGGCGCGAAACCAGATTTAGGAGGACGTCAGATCAGCAAGCATGCAGTTTTTCAGATAGAGATGTATGTGACTTGGACTCCATGTCTGTAGATTACGAATAACTGGATTGGAGTCTTCTTATATCTCAATCGTTAGTTATAGATCTAATTTTCTAAATAATTCTGGTAATGTGGATTTACACGATGTCTTCCATAGCATTATGCGATATTTATTTATTAGTAAATAACATATAGACATGTTATTTTTATCTCTCATACACATATTATTTGGTTCGAATCCAGCCATACAAAACCTAAAAGTTGCACTTTCATGCCTATAACAAGTTCACCACGCTGTTGCTAGCACGTATAATTTCACATATGCCTATAACATGACCATAAAATTTCACATATGTATGAAAATTTAGTCACATATAATTAATCTCTCACACTAAAAAAGGTAACATTGTCACATACCCTCACAATTGTGGACTATTACATGTTGCATAATATTATCTTGTACAAGATAGACCACACATGATACAAACTAGAATTCTCAGTAGGATAGATGCATGCTCTATAGTCTAGCAAGATAGCTAGCAAGTCCCCTGTTCTTTAGATCTTGAAAAACAGCAACATAGTCAACATTCAAGGAAATGCTGGTCGGAACCACATCGGCACTTGATCGGAATTGGGTGGCCCGGCATAATCGATCAAGGTTACATTCCCAGGAACATCCTCCATACTTAGATCGATGGCAACAACATCATTGTCCGATAGAGCAGCAATGTATAAATAATTTTTCTTGAGGTCTCCCATGGGCAAGGAGACACGACTATAGAAAGGATAGTTTGGCCCTAGAAATAGAGCCCGGTCACCAATATTACGAACTTCTTCCATGGTTTGTGCATCAGTATCTACCTCATGAAGCACAGCCCCATCCACGAAGAAGTTACGATGGGTTCTATGAATTGGTCCTCTACGGCTTCGTTCTCCGTACGGGGTAACAATCACTATATTGCCTTTGAGAGATGGTGCTAGCATATAACAAAATTGTTCCCACCCTTCAGTGTTAATGGAAGAGCTTAGCAGTAATGTTGGACTTCCCCCTCCTTGGTGCAAATCCCATGACCACAAGTCCCTGTTTCGACAAATGGCGACGATTTTACCTCTATGCATGATAGCATCAAAAAAAGACAACCAATACGAGTCAGGATTCCCCAACTTAATCCAGTGATCGCACCCTGCCATGGTATATGATACCTTGCTGAATGATACAACAATGATAAAATAACCTTCGTCTTCAGTAGGAGTTCGACATAGTTGCACATGATCAGATGGCTGTATGAAATAGTCAGGCAAAGCAATGCAGCGCCCTGTAGCAGGATTCAGTAGTTGGATGCACTTTCCGTGTGAAGTGGTGACTAACCATTCTCCTTTGCCCCCTATCCAGATCCGGCCACATTTCATACCCTCCACCTCAAATGGAAACACCTCCCCTGACAAGATGTTGTTGATAAAAAACAAACATCGCAGATAATCATCCGAGATCTCCGAGCCGCAGTCGGCAGAGGCAGAGGTGAGTAGAGTAGGAGCGCCCGGTTGGAGGCCACTACCAGCTGGTTGGAGGCGACGTTTTTCAGTGTACACGTCTGTCCAGCGGCTACAGACCAGAGGAAAACTAAGGGTGTCGAAGGCGCGGAGCAGATCAAGAATAAGACGGCACACGTCATGTGGAAGATCGATCCACGCCTCAAAATCGGGGGAAGTACTGTCTGCATCTGCATGTAGACATCAGAACATTGTTAAATATCGATCCCTTGAATGTATAAATTAAGGGTTGCTGTTTAAGAGTTAGGAGGTGATATATCTTAATAACCTGCAGTAATTAAGGGTTGTTGTTTATTGGTACCAGTGCTATCCAAATCTCCATGTTTGGCTTCGATATCATTATTATTCTCCTCCTTCGCAACTGGAAGATCGATCCCTGCGACCATCAGAAGTGAGTTGTGAACTGTTGATCCAGATCTGCAGTAAAGGGCATATAATTTTGCTGATTGACAATGCATAGATACATACCAGTTTGATCCCAATCTCCGCGTGGGTACTGTTCCGTTGACACAACGACGACGTGGGTGCACTCGGTGATCTCCTCCTTGTTGATTTGCCCCAAAACCGACGTCGGTGTACTTGCGGAAGGAAGTGGCGCCGGCAAGCTCACCGGCACTCCCAGTTCAGTTGATGCCTCCTCCACTCCGTCATGGAGCTGCGCATACTTAGGATCCATGGCTGCGGTGCTGGGAAGTTTGCAAGAGCGGTGGCTGTGCTGGGCAGTTTGCAAGAGCGGTGGTTGGTGACCGGACAGCGCTGGCGAGGGGCTATAAATACGGCGGCGGCAGGGGGCTCCGCTGTGTGGGACGCAACAGTCGGCGATCGAGGGTCGTCGGTCCTTGGGGGTCGTTAACTTGTTTTGGGGAACCCCAGATCTGGGTCAACCGGATCGTACGATGGCGGCACTTGGTGTCGTTCTCCCTCTTGGGGGCATCGGTTTTGAACATGTGATGCCTGGAGGGGTCTGCTGGTGGAGCGATGTTTAATTTTCTGCGTCGACAATGGCTAGTCTGGGTGGCATTGTGCAGCAGGGTTCAACGACGGACGCGTATAGTTAGATGCGGGTATGGTGGTGGAGCTGTCTGGTGTCATGGTGGCATTGACGGCATACCTCGCAAGTTCACTTCATTGATTTATCAAGAAGATGGGTATGGAGTGTTGGAGATATGCCCTAGAGGCAATAATAAAAGTGGTTATTATTATATCTTTGTGTTTATGATAAATGTTTACATTCATGCTATAATAGTATTAACAAGAAACATTAATACTTGTGTGATTTGTAAACTAAATTAGAGTCCCTAGTAAAGCCTCTTTATAATACTAGCTTGTTGGTTAATAGATGATCGTGGTTTCTCGATCACTAACATTGAGATGTTATTAACAACAAGATTATATCATTAGGAGAATGGTATGATGGACATACTCCTATAGATAAGCATAGCATAAAGATCAAGTCATTTCAATAGTTCGTTTTCTATAAGATTTCTGATACATAGTAACCTAATTCCTTCGAGAAAAGAGTATTTATGGGTAACGAGGTTGAACTAGGTATGCCGAGATACCGACGATCAAAACCTCGGATAAGTAAACTATCGTGAGACAAAGGGAAATTAGTATCGTATGTAAGTGGTTCATTCGATCAGAAAGTATTCGTAGAAATATGTGGGAGCCATATGAATTTCCAGATTCCTCTGTTGGTTATTGATCGGAGAAGTGTCTCGGTCATGTCCGCATAATTCACGAACCGTAGGGAGACACACTTAAGGATTCGATGTTGTTTAATAGATATGGAATGTTAGTAGGGATACTGAATGTTGTTCGGAGTCTCGGATGGGATCCGGGTTATCACGAGGAGATCCGGAATGGTCCAGAGATTAAGATTCATATAAGGAAAGTCCGATTCCGGAGTTCGGGAAAGATTCCGATGTTTTCATTGGAGAGGTTCTAGAAGGTTCTAGAAGGTTCACCGATCCGGAAGGAGAATGGTCCATGAATGTGTCATGGGTAAGTGGAATGATTGGTTCATATCCTAGGTCACTTGGTGTGGGCATTTTCAAAGATAGAATTAAAGCTCTAAATTGAAAGTCAAACGGGAAGTTTGAAAAGTCAAACTGGAACAATGGTTTTCTAGTGGGAGAAGAAACAAGTCCTTCTCTCAATCCAACTTGGGTTTGGGTTTGGATTCAAACCCACCCCTCCCAAGGCTGCCCCCCCTCTCATAAATAGAGGGGGAGGGCTGCCCCAACACCACAAGCCCTAGCCCCTCTCCACCCGAGCCACCGCCGCCGACCCGCCGTCGCGCCGCCGCCGCCAGCCGCCACCACCGCGCTTCCGCCTTGTGCCACCGCGCCATCGCCGCCTTGCGCCGCTGCGGGCCTGTCGCCATCGCCCTACTCGCCGCTGACACCTCCTCCTCCTCCCGGTCTTCTAAACCCTAGATCACCGGGAAACCCTAGATCCACCATAACTCACACCAGCTTAGGCGAAGCACTGCGGGATCTACCCTCTACTTCCGACACCACGCCGTCGTGCTGCCAGAATCACGAGGGGAGAACTACAACATTTGCTGCCTGCTGGAACAAGGGAGAGGAAGGTCTTCATCGAGTACCGAACGTGTGACCGATTGCGAAAAGCTGCCGGAACACAGCGCCGGAAGGATCGTCTACGCGATCTTGAGATCGGCAAGTGTACGGCAACATCACACACGAGAATCTGCTATCGTTAACCGCTTTGGAATCTTCGAGGGTGAGTGCTTCTATCGACTCGTTGCTACATTCTAGTAGATAGATCTTGGCTTGTTTGTGTAGGGGTTTGTAGCATGGAAAACAATCAATTTCTACCGCATGCAAACAAACAAGCCAAGATCTATCTACTATATTGTAGCAATGAGTCGATAGAGGAACTCACCCTCGAATATTCCAAAGAGGTTAACGAGAGCGGATTCTCGTGGGCGATGTAGTCGTACTCTTTCCGATCTCAAGATCGTGTAGATAATCCTTCCGGCCGTTAGCCGCTCCATGGGTCACACGTTCGGTACTCGATGAAGACCTTCCTCTCCTTGTTCCAGGTAGCGGGTAGTAGCACTCTCGCGATTCCGCAGGCAAGACGGCGGAAGTAGAGGAGATCAGGCAGCTTGCCGAGCGGTATGGTGGACTATGAGAGAGGCCTTGGCAATCTAGGGTTTAGAGGCACCAAGGGAGGAGGCTAGGCCGGCAGCTAGGGCAAGGGGAGATCCCCAAGTCGGCGGCTAGGGCAAACCCTAGGGCGGCGGCGGCTGCAGGAGGCTGGCGGCTAGGGTTAGGGTTTTGGTGGAGAGAGGTGTAGGCTAGAGGGGGCACCCCTGCCCCTTTTTTATAGGTGGGAGGGCGCCGGCCAGGGGAGGAGAGTCCTTCCCCAAGTCGGCCTCCTTGGACGGCGGGTGGAGGGAGAGGAACTCCTCCCCAAGTAGGTTTCCTACTCTCCCTCCACCAAGCAAAACTGCCGTTTGACTTTTCAAATTGGCGTTTGACTTTTCAACCTAGGATTTGATTTATCCCTTTATTTTGCCCAGCCATGATACCTAGTACATGATGCAACCATTCCAACTTGTTATGACACATTCATGTACCCTTCCCCTCCGGAGTGCCGGACCTTCCGGACCCTTCTAGAACATTCCCGATGAAAACACCGGAATCATTCTCCAACTCCGAAACAGGACTTTCCTTATATGAATATTATTCTCCAGACCATTCCGGATCTCCTCGTGATATCTCAGATCCTATCCGAGACTCCGAACAACATTAGGTCTCTTACTCATCATTCCATAACTAATCAACAACATCGAATCCTTAAGTGTGTCTCCCTACGGTTCGTGAATTATGCAGACATGATCGAGAAACTTCTCCGAATAATAACCAATAGAGGAATCTGGAAATTCATATGGCTCCCACATATTTATACGATTAATTTGCGATCGAATGAACCACTTACATACGATACCAATTTCCCTTTGTCTCACGATAGTTTACTTATCCGAGGTTTTGATCGTCGGTATCTCTTCATACCTAGTTCAACCTCGTTACTGATAAGTACTCTTTTCTCGTTCCTGTGGTATGTGATCCCTTGTGAGACAGTCACATGCTTGCAAGCTAATTGGATGACATTCCACCGAGAGGGTCCAGAGTATATCTATCTGTCATATGGATGGACAAATCCCACTCTTGATTCATGTGTCTCAACCCATACTTTCCGAACACTCAATGCCACCTTTATAGCCACCCAGTTACGGTGTGGTGTTTGATGTCATCAAAGCATCCTTCCTGTGATGGTGATAAGCATGATCTCATGGTCGAAGGAATTAGGTTACTATGTATCAGAAAGCATATAGCAATTGAACTATTAAAATGACTTGATCTTTATGCTACGCTTATCTATAGGAGTATGTCCATCACACCATTCTCCTAATGATATGATCTTGTTGTTAATAACATCTCAATGTTCATGATAGGGAAACCACAATCATCTATTAACCAACAAGCTAGTATTATGAAGAGGCTTTACTAGGGACTCTAATTTAGTTTACAAATCACATAAGTATTAATGTTTCCTGGTTAATACTGTTATAGCATGAATGTAAACATTTATCATAAACACAAAGATATAATAATAACTACATTTATTATTGCCTCTAGGGCATATCTCCAACAGTTTATGTGCATGCGGTAGAATTTTTTTGTTTTCCATGCTACAAACCCCTATAGTGGTATCAGAGCCATGTCTATATCTAGATCTGTTGCACGAGTAGAACACAATGGTCATTGTGGGTGATGGTTCTTTTATTATCAATTGCTTTTTGTGTACTTTGCATCTTGCGGTATGATGGGATGAAGTGGCCCGGTCTAACCTTACATGACATCGTTCATGAGACTTGCTCCACGCTTAACATGCAACTTGTATTGCATAAAGTGGCTTTACGGGTGTCTGTCTCTCCCATCATAGTATAGATTCAATTTACAACGGGCACTTGATAGTTCAAACATCAACGTTGTGGTTCTTGTTCATAAGCTAGAACGACACTTATTGAAAGCCCCAAACCACGTAAAATATGCAAAGAAAATTAGAGGTGTCTAACTTTGTTTTGCAGGGGTGTGCTGTGATGTGATATGGCCATGTTATATATGATGTATGCAATGTTCCTTATTGTAAGTTGGCAACCGGCAGGAGCCATATGGTTGTCTTTTAAATTCCGTTAAGACCCGCGTGTCTATTCAAAGTAGTTGTAATAGTTGATGCGGGTGGACGACAACCATGAAGCGGTGCCATTGAACTTGACGCCATACCGGTGATGATGGAGATCATGTTCGTGCTTGAAGATGGAGATCGGAAGCACAAGAAGAAAGGCCATATCATATCACATATTATGAATTGCATGTGATGTTAATCCTTTTATGCATCTTGTATTGCTTAGTTCACGACGGTAGCATTATAAGATGATCCCTCAAGCACACAATTTCAAGTTTTAAAGTATTCATCCTTAGTAAGCACCGTTGCTAAAACTCGTTGTTTCGAAGCACCACGTGATGATCGAGTCTGTTAGATTCTGCGAGTGTATACAACGTGAGCAAGCCAGATTTGCTCATGCGGAAGCTAAGGTTTGATATTGACGAGCCTAGCATGTACAGACATGGTCTCGGAACACGGATCATCGAAAGGTAAAGCATGAGTCATATAGTAGATATGATGAACATGTTGATTGTTCGCCATTGAAGCTACATCAACTCTCGTGATGATCGGTTTTGATGTGGTGGATTTGGTTCATGTGATCACTAAAACAATGTGAGGGATATTGTTTTGAGTGGGAGTTCACCTAGATTAATTTAACTATTAATTAGAACTCAATTTGTCATAAACTTAGTCTAAACTATTGCAAATATGTTGTAGATCAATGGCGGCCCCTACCATCAATTTTAATGCGTTTCTAGAGAAAGAAAAGTTGAAAAACAATGGAAGAAACTTCGCGGATTGGTTCCGCAATTTGAGGATTGTCCTCAATGCTGGTAATTTGACCTATGTGCTGGATGCACCGCTGGGTAACCCGCCTGCAGCTGATGCTACCGATGAGGTGAAGAATGTTTTCCCCGCTCGGAAGAATCAGTACTCCACAGTTCAGTGTGCTATCTTGTATGGTTTGGAATCGGAGCTTCATAAAAGGTTTGAGAACCATGACCCACATGATATTGACCGTGAACTCAAAATGATATTTGAGGCTCACGCGGCAGTTGAGAGTTATGAGGCTTCTGAAAAGTTCTTTAACTACAAGATGGAAGAGGGAGCTCCGTCAGTGAGCACGTGCTTAAGATGTCTGGGCATGCAAGCAAGCTTCAAAGCTTAGGTATAGTGATTCCTAATGCTTTGGGGATTCACCGTGTCCTCCAATCACTACCACCGAGTTATAAGAACTTTGTGATCAACTACAATATGCAAAACATGGACAAGTCGTTACCCGAACTCTTCTCCATGTTAAAGTCTGCAGAAGTGGAGATCAAGAAAGATCACCAAGTATTGTTGGTCAATAAGACCACCAAATTCAAGAAGCAAGGAAAGTCTAAGAAAAAGGGAAACTTCAAGAAGGGCGGTAAGCAAGTTATCGCGCCGACGAAGAAGACCAAGGCTGGGCCTAAGCCTCTGAGTGCTTTTACTGCAAGGGAGAGGGTCACTGGAAGCGGAATTGCCCTAAGTACTTGGCAGATTTGAAGAACGACAACATCAATAAGAAATGTATATCCGATATACATGTTATTGATGTGTATCTCACTAGTACTCGTAGTAGTGCCTGGGTATTTGATACTGGTTCGGTTGCTCATATTTGTAACTCGAAACAGGTGCTACAGAATAAACAGAAGCTAGCGAAGAACGAGGTGACGATGCGCGTTGGAAATAGATCAAAGGTTGATGTGATCGCGGTCGGCACGCTACCTCTTTATCTACCATCGGGATTATTTTTATACTTAAATAATTGTTATTTGGTGCCTGCGTTGAGCATGAACATTATATCCGGATCATGTTTATTGCGAGACGGTTACTTGTTTAAGTCCGAGAATAATGGTTGTTCGATTTATATGAGTAATATGTTTTATGCACATGCACCTTTGATAGATGGTCTATTCTTATTGAATCTCGATTGTAGTAATACACACATTAATAACATTGAAGCTAAACGTTTGAAATTGAGTGATAACTTGACCTATATGTAACGCCTTTGTCTTGGTCATATTGGAGTGAAGCGTATGAAGAAAATCCATTCCGATGGACTTCTTGAATCACTTGAAAGATGCGAAGCATGTCTGATGGGTAAAATGACTAAGACTCCATTTTCTGGTATGATGGAGCGAGCTACGGACTTATTGGAAATCATACATATCGATGTGTGTGGTCCAATGAGTGTAGCATCGCGTGGTGGTTATCGCTATGTTCTTACCTTCACAGATGACTTGAGTAGATATGGTTATATCTATTTCATGAAACATAAGTCCTAAACTTTCGAGAAGTTTAAGGAATTTCAAAGTGAGGTAGAGAATCAACATAACAAGAAGATTAAATTTCTACGATCTGATCGTGGAGGTGAATATCTAAGTTACGAGTTTGGCGAGCATTTGAAGAAATGTGGAATACTTTCACAATTGACACCGCCGGGAACACCACAACATAATGGTGTGTCCAAACGTCGTAATCGAACTCTCTTAGATATGGTTCGTTCTATGATGTCACTTATAGATTTACCGCTATCATTTTGGGGTTATGCATTAGAAACAGCCGCATTCACTTTAAATAGGGCACCATCTAAATCCGTTGAAACGACACCGTATGAATTATGGTTTGGGAAGAAACCTAAATTGTCGTTCCTTAAAGTTTGGGGTTGCGAAGCTTATGTAAAGAAGTTACAGCCAGACAAGCTTGAACCCAAAGCAGAAAAATGCGTCTTCATAGGATACCCGAAGGAAATTATTGGGTATACCTTCTATCATAGACCCGAGGGCAAAATATTCATGGATCCTTTCTAGAGAAGGAGTTTCTCTCGAAAGAAGTGACTGGAAGGAAAGTAGAACTCGATGAGGTTGTTGAACCTTCTCTCGAACTTGCAAGTAGCGCAGCACTGGAAGTAGTTCCTGTGGCGCCTACACCAATAAGAGAGGAAGCTAATGATGTTGATCATGAAACTTCGGTTGAAGTAACTACAGAACCTTGCAGGTCAACGAGAACTCGTACCACTCCTGATTGGTATGATCCCGTTATGAGTGTCATGT
The DNA here is from genome assembly GCA_023614405.1 of Avena insularis. Taxonomy (NCBI): domain Eukaryota; kingdom Viridiplantae; phylum Streptophyta; class Magnoliopsida; order Poales; family Poaceae; genus Avena; species Avena insularis. Next base: position 360,230,366 of record CM042691.1, on the reverse strand, counting down.
TGGTGGACAACACCGATGACCCTGCGACATATGAGGAAGCGATGATGAGCCCAAATTCCAATAAATGGCAAGAATCCATGAAATCTGAGATTGGATCCATGTACAAAAACCAAGTATGGACTTTGGTGGACTTACCGAATGGCCGGAAGGCTGTCGAGAACAAATGGATTTTTAAGAAGAAAACAGATGCTGATGGTAATGTTATTGTCTATAAAGCTCGACTTGTCGCAAAAGGGTTTCGACAAATTCAAGGAGTTGACTATGATGAGACTTTCTCACCAGTAGCGAAGCTAAAGTCTGTGAGGATTATGTTAGCAATCGCTGCATATTATGATTATGAGATATTGCAGATGGATGTCAAAACGGCGTTCCTCAATGGAGACATTGATGAAGAGTTGTCTATGATACAACCCAAAGGTTTTGTCGATCCTAAAGATGCTAACAAGGTATGCAAACTTCAACGGTACATTTATGGATTAAAGCAAGCATCCCGGAGTTGGAATCAACGTTTTGATAAGGTGATCAAAAGCTTTGGTTTTATACAAACTTATGGAGAAGCTTGTATTTACAATAAAGTGAGTGGGAGCTCTGTAGCATTCTTAATACTATATGTAGATGACATATTGTTGATTGGGAATGATGTAGACCTTCTTAATAGTTTCAAGGATTATTTGAATAATAGTTTTTCAATGAAAGATCTTGGCGAAGCAGCTTACATATTAGGCATAAAGATTTATAAAGATAGATCAAGACGCTTAATATCATTGTCACAAAGTACATATTTGGATAAAGTTCTAAAGAGGTTTGGAATGGAAGATAACAAGAAAGGATTCTTGCCCATGTTTCCCAATACGACCTTGAGTAAAACTCAAAGTCCTGCACCAGCAGAAGATAGAGAAAGGATGAGTAAGACTCCCTATGCCTCAGCCATAGGATCTCTTATGTATGCCATGCTATGTACAAGACCCAACATTGCATATGCTGTTAGTTTGACTAGCAGATATCAAAGTGATCCAGGAGTGGATCACTGGACAGTGGTCAAAAACATCCTTAAGTACTTGAGAAGAACTAAGGATATGGTTCTTTCTTATGGAGGTGATGAACAACTCGTTGTTAATGGTTACACCGATGCTAGTTGGAATACCGATCCGGATGATTCTAAATCACAATCTGGATACGTATTTACTTTGAATGGTGTAGCAGTTAGCTGGAGAAGTGCAAAGCAAAGCGTTGTGGCGACATCTTAAACTGAATCAGAATACATAGCTGCTTCGGAGGCTTCACAAGAGGCGATATGGATGAAGAAGTTCATTACAAAGCTTGGTGTGGTTCCAAGTGCGCTGGACCCAATGTCTATCTACTGTGATAACATGGGTGCCATAGCCAATGCGCAAGAACCAAGGTCACACAAGAAGCTGAAGCACATCAAGCTACGTTTTCACGCTATTCGAGAGCATGTCCAAGATGGTGACATAAAGATTTGCAAAATACACACAGATCTGAATGTGGCGGATCCGTTGACTAAACCTCTCCCGAGGGCAAAACATGACCAGCACCAAACCGCCATGGGTGTTCGGTATATTACCATGTAATCTAGATTAGTTGACTCTAGTGCAAATGGGAGACTGTTGGAGATATGCCCTAGAGGCAATAATAAAAGTTGTTATTATTATATCTTTGTGTTTATGATAAATGTTTACATTCATGCTATAATAGTATTAACCAGAAACATTAATACTTGTGTGATTTGTAAACTAAATTAGAGTCCCTAGTAAATCCTCTTTATAATACTAGCTTGTTGGTTAATAGATGATCGTGGTTTCTCGATCACTAACATTGAGATTTTATTAATAACAAGATTATATCATTAGGATAATGGTATGATGGACATACTCCTATAGATAAGCGTAGCATAAAGATCAAGTCATTTAAATAGTTCATTTGCTATAATCTTTCTGATACATAGTAACCTAATTCCTTCGACCATGAGATCATGCTAATCACCATCACCGAAAAATTCTTTGATGGCATCAAACACCACACCGTAACTGGGTGGCTATAAAGGTGGCATTGCGTGTTCGGAAAGTATGGGTTGAGGCACATGGATCAAGAGTGGGATTTGTCCATCCATATGACAGATAGATATACTCTGGGCCCTCTCGGTGGAATGTCATCCAATTAACTTGCAAGCATGTTACTGGCTCACAAGGGATCACATATCACGGGAACGAGAAAAGAGTACTTATCGGTAACGAGGTTGAACTAGGTATGCAGAGATACCGATGATCAAAACCTCGGATAAGTAAACTATCGCGAGACAAAGGGAAATTGGTATCGTATGTAAGTGGTTCATTCGATCGCAAAGTAATCGTAGAAATATGTGGAAGCCATATGAATTTCCAGATTCCTCTGCTGGTTATTGATCGGAGAAGTGTCTTGGTCATGTCCGCATAATTCACGAACCATAGGGAGACACACTTAAGGATTCAATGTTGTTTAGTAGATATGGAATGTTAGTAGGGATACCGAATGTTGTTCGGAGTCTCGTATGGGATCCGGGATATCACGAGGAGATCCGGAATGGTCCGGAGAATAAGATTCATATAAGGAAAGTCCGATTCCGGAGTTCAGAAAAGATTCCGATGTTTTCATCGGAGAGGTTCTAGAAGGTTCTAGAGGGTTCACCGGTCCGAAAGAAGAATGGTCCATGAATGTGTCATGGGTAAGTGGAATGATTGGATCATATCCTAGGTCACTTGGTGTGGGCATTTGCAAAGAGAGAACTAAAGCTCTAAATTGAAAGTCAAACGAGAAGTTTGAAAAGTCAAACTAGAACAATGGTTTTCTAGTGGGAGAAGAAACAAGTCCTTCTCTCAATCCAACTTGGGTTTGAGTTTGGATTCAAACCCACCCCTCCCAAGGCTGCCCCCCTCTCATAAATAGAGGGGGAGGGCTGCCCCAACACCACAAGCCCTAGCCCCTCTCCACCCGAGCCGCCGCCACCGACCCACCGCCTGGCCTTGCGCCACCACCGCCGCCACGTCGCCCTAGTCGCCGCCGACACCTCCTCCTCCCGGTCTTCTCAACCCTAGATCACCGGGAAACCCTAGATCCACCATAACTCGCACCGGCTTAGGCGAGGCCCTGCGGGATCTACCCTTTACTTCCGACACCACACCGTCATGCTGTCGGAATCACGAGGGGAGAACTACAACCTTCGCTGCCTGCTGGAACAAGGGAAAGGAAGGTCTTCATCGAGTACCGAACGTGTGACCGACTGCGGAAGCGCTGCCGGAACGTAACGCCGGAAGGATCGTCTACACGATCTTGAGATCGGCAAGTGTACGACTACATCACCCACGAGAATCTGGTCTCGCTAACCGCTTTGGAATCTTCGAGGGTGAGTGCTTCTATCGACTCGTTGCTATATTCTAGTAGATAGATCTTGGCTTGTTTGTGTGTATGCGGTAGAATTTTTTTGTTTTCCATGCTACGAACCCCTACATGGGGAGCGGCGGCGAGTACTTCTAAAACGTGCATGCTGGTATACACTAAGGGTATGCCAGACAAGTTGTGCCAGTTGCTCGCCATTGGGCAACTTGTCAAGCCCTTTGGTTTTTAGATGATTCATGTGATGCTAGGGTGTTAGCCCTTTTCATGGACACCCATTCATTAGTGTTGTAGGTTTATCAAGTTGTCCCTTGTTTTGTGATTTCAGTCTGATATTTGTAGTCCTCTTGTAATTTGCCGTGAATAATGTATAAAAATGTTTTGTGCATCTTTGGATGCAGAGACCGGGGTGATCTTTCCCATTTTGAAAAAAAAGTATATGTACAGGTACACTACTTCTCTGCACATGCTTCCATGCAGAGCAGGAGAGAATTCTATCTGTACTTTTGTACTTTAAAACCAGGAGATACCGTGCACACGGGTAACGAAGGAAGCATAAGCAACAACACTGTTTTTAACAGACCATATACCTCGAAGGTGCCCCTCTATAGGAGGTTTTTAAGAGATCCAGATATTTCTAGGAGACCTCATTGCCAACTCATTTTTATTTTTAGTTGGTCCCACACTTTACAAGAAAATAGAGTAGTCATACATTGAGAGGAACTATTTCAACAAAGAGTAATAACAGTTTTCCACATGGAAAAATAAAGAGTGGGAAGTTGTAGCTAGATGTATCCTAGGGGCGCGTTTGGTAGGCTGCATCACCCCAACCAGGCGCCGGCGAGAAAAATCAGCCTGATTGGATGCTCGCCCTCCCTCTGCGTTGTGGCCCGCATGCTAGTCAAAGTGGTCCCCATCTAGGACCGCAGGGAATTGTTGAATCGACAATTCCCATGAAGCCAGGCTCAGTAGAGCGCGAGGAGCCATCTAGGTTGCACGGATGGGAAATGAGAGGGTGGCGGTGCATATCGAGAGCATGCACCACATATCCCCTCACCGCCCACTCATTCCTATCACTTTCTCTCATGTCACATTCTTGTCACATCACGTCAACGATTCCATTGCCACCGGCCCATCGTTCGTGGCGGTGCAAGGAGGAAGATTGGACCTCGACCATGACCTCGACCTAAAGCTCGATCGCGACCTAAACCAGACAGCATCATCACAGTCTCTGTTCAGCGGTACCTCGATTACATCATTGGCTGCTCATCAATGGTCGTAAGACGTACTCTGACCCTTACCTAAGTTTCTCCTTCGTAGATCTGCATCTACATGGCATGTGGATGGGTTATGGATGATATGCATTATAGATATGATTAGGTGACGTCTGTTCTAGGGTTTGAGCTTCCGACTAATACCATTGCTTTCATATTTGGGATATTGTGTGATGGATTCTTGCCTTATTCTTGTATGTTTCTTCGATTTCACTAGGTACGATTGACCGATTAGAGATTGGGTTTTAGTTTTATATCTATCATACCATGATTTACTATTCATACTTGCATGTTTCCTTTGATTGAGTTTTTTTGTTCGGCCTACGATTGAAGTGTGCCGCATGTAGTAAATTTAGAGAGATGTTTTTGTTTTGCCACATGCATTAAATTGTTCTACGAGGCTTTCATTTTATGACCAATGATTTAAATGTTCCCGATAGCATGCAACACATTAACCTTCACAATGTTTCTGATTTTTCAAAGATGGGTTAGTGAACCTGGTGCAATATACAAAAACAATGGTTGTGATTGGTCCTTGGTTCACTAGCTCCATCCCTGACAAACTTATGAGGCCCCAAATTGATTCAACCTTTCTCATCTCCATTTGGCCAAATAATTTTAACAGTGCACTATCAACCTGGATGTGATAATCGGCATATACTTTCTGTTTGTAAAACCACATAGGTCGCACATTATACTAGCAATATGTTAGATTATCTCATAGAATTGTATGTGCTCTAACCAGTCTCCCATATGATTGCAATCTTTTTATGTTGATGCCAATGATTAAAATGTGCCACTATGACTGTTAATGAGGTAATGTGCACCTACCTATGGTTGCATACAAACCTACATAGTTGTACACGCGCGTTGTCAGATATAGATTCATCTCGTTTCCTAGTTTGTGTGGCAAAATAGTATGAGGTAGAGTATGTTTTACTTCTTGTGATACATTTTGCAGATTTTGTGTGTGTAGTTTCTTTTTGTCACTCATCTCTTGCATTGGTAACCATGCGTGCTTGCTTTTTTCGCAGCATCTTCAACTAGGCATCGTCAAAGTGCTGATGGCACCAGGGTTAGGGTATCGTCCTCTCCCTAAGGTCACCGTCAGGACATATATGGGGTCGGTGCCTGCAAAAATCACCGTCACGACGTCCATTGGATGCCAATGGGACATGAACATGAAGGATGTGAATGGCAAAGCCGTCAACGAGGCGGGCTGGCCACAATTTTCCATTGCAAAGGGCCTGTAGCTTGGCTACTTCCTCTTCTTCAGAAATTTCAATCGTAAGGAGTACATAGTTTTCATATGTGACCACTTGCGCTATGAGGTGGTGAAGCGGTGCCCTCAGCACCTAGATGACATGGCGAAGGTGAACAAACTACATGGAGATCTACTGGTTGCTACTTAGGGTTTTAAATTTCAAGAACTTTGTGTTATCATATTAATATGTCTCCTTGTTAAACTGTTTGTCGTTGATACTATGTGTCATACTCTTGTTAACTCCAGTAATCTATCTATGCATTAAGTATTGTTCATGTTCTGATTGTGTTGTTGATTATGAGGTTTCTTTTCTTGTGTTCTTCTTCATGTTCATATTTATCTTCTTTTATTCTTCTTCATGTTCATGTTCTTCTGTCCCTCGTAACCACACAACACTAGATAATAGGTTACCATAGTGGCTATCAGAGGACAACCAAACAGACAAAATGTTGCACACCGCTGGCAAATGTTGCAACCAAACATCTGCACACTCAATATTACTATGGCTAACCACATGCTGTTCACACATGCAACCAAGCCAACCCAAGAACATGCGTTTTCACCTATTATTGCATGGCCATGCCCCCTAGGGGCTGCCCCCAGGAGCTCCAAAGTATGCCCAGGCAACGAAACACACCCTAAAAGGCTATTGTTCTCGAGAAGTCGGTATCTCATTGTTTGGTCATCTCCCAACTCGCAATTTTTTAATATTTATTTTCATCTGTTTTTTCTCTTTTTATTTTCGGTATCATATTTTCATTTTTATTTAATTGACAAACTTACATGCTATTTCTTTTCCTTTATTTTTTGTTCTATTTGGGTCATGATTTATAAAATACTATTTTTATTTGATGTATTAACCTTCATAAGAACTCTTTTCTAAACCATATAATTATTTTCTTATATTCAATATATATGATCGTGTTTGGTGTTGAATGATATAATTTTGGTATAATTATGAATTTAATACTATAAGAAAGGTTTGCCAAATTATGTCATTCGGTAATATAAGAAATCAGATCTTTTGAATTTAATAAAAAAATTGCACGGTTTGAAAAATAGTTGTATGAAGAAGGTTAATACCTCAAAAGAATAAAATATGGCTTATAAAACACAAACTGAGAAGAAGATGAAAAGAAAGGAAACAAATATCACATAAAATTGTCGAGTACATAAAACGGAAAATATGATACATAAAAACAAAACAAGAAATTTTAATTGATGAAAGTGTAATAAAAACAAATGTTCCTTTTTTTTAGAAACACAGTACAATCGTAAACACTCACAACACATACATGCACCCACCTCTATGAACGCACACATGCACAATCTACCCCTATGAGCACCTTCGAGAGACTGAGTTGGCGGATCGAGTCTTGAGATTGACGAAGTCACCACGGGCGTCTCGCTGTTGATGGAAACGTCGCCTTCCACTGAAAGAATATTCCACCTTTTATGCAACACACAGTGTCAAACCCGAGGTTTGAACTCTGGTGGGCTAGGGGTACAACCACCCTCCTAGCCACCCAACCATAGGTTGGTTTGCTTAGAAAATGTTTTGTGCTTGGAAGAATTTTAGAATATACTCACCTTCTAATGAGAATGTTCGTTTATCCCCGCAAGAATGGTCACGTGCACATGAAAAATGTTTTCGTAAAAGGAAAAAAAAGAAAGGGAAAAAAGAAATAGCACATAAAAATATCGGAGTAAATAAAAAGGAAAACAATATACGGAAAAATAAACTTTACAGCCAGCTGGTTACAGTACAGTAGTAGATAGAAAAGAATAAAATGGCATGGAGTTACTGTCCTTGCCAAAAAAAAATAGCAATCATTAATCTTTCGCGCGCGTTACCAGCTCACCTTGTTCGGCCATGCGTTCGCACGCGTCTTGTTCGGTGCCTCTGTATCCGACGGCCCTCCATCGCCGACCGTTGCGTCCGACACCGGAGTCCCCTGCCCGCCGCCGTATTTATACTCCCTCGCTAGCGCTGCCGGTCACCACCACCGCTCTTGCAAACTGCCCAGCACAGCCACCGTGTCCGGCCGTGCCCACACCAACTCAGGCAGCCACGCGCTTAGTCACCATGAATCCCAAACACCAACTCAGGCAGCTCCATGACGGCGTGGAGGAGGTAGCTGCGTCCCCGAGATCCACAGAATTGGGGCTGGCGGAGAGCGCGCCGGCACCGGTGCACCTCTGGCGCCCGGCTCCGTCGTCACCAAGGGCACCCACGTCGCAGATCAACAAGGAGGATATCACCGACCTCGTTCCGTCAACAGAACCCCTTCATGGAGGTCTGGATCAAACTGGTACGCATCTCTAAGTTTTTTCAATCAGCAACTATGCTTGCCCTTAATTACTGCAGATCTGGATCAAATGATGACAACAGCTCAGAACTCACTACTGATGGTCTGCATGCAGATTTCGATGCAAGGATCGACGATATTCCACTTCTGCAGGAGGAGAACAAAAATGCTATCCTTTTGTCCATGGATCCCAAACATGGAGATTTGGATCAACAAAGCGGTATGTATCTAGGCATATTGTCAATCAGCAACTATAGATATGCCCTTATTACATCAGATTTGGTTTAACTGATGACTTCTGATGGTATGCATGCAGATCACGATGCATGGATCGCTCTTCCACTTCTGCCGGAGCAGAATCATAATTCTGTTGTTGTTGTGTCCATGGAACCCAAACATGGAGATTTGGATAGCACTGGTACGTATCTTATTACTTGCTGCAGGTTATTAAGATAAGAGATCACCTCCTGATCACCACAACTCACAACTAATGGGATCGATCTTTAACCATATCTTGATGTCTTGATGCTGATGCAGGCACTCCCGCCGATTTCGATGAATGGATCAATCTTCCACTGGATTTGTGCCATTTGATTCCGGATCGCCTCGGCGCCTTCGAAATCCTCCGTTTCCCTTTGGTTTGTAGACCTTGGGCAGATGTCTATTGTGAAAAACGTCTCTTCCAACCTACTGTCCTCCAGCCTGGTATTCCCACTCTACTCACCTCCGCCTCCGACTGCGGCTGGGAGATCTAGGATGATTATCTGCGAGGTTTGTTTTTTATCACCAACATATTGTCAAGGGAGGTGTTCCCCATTGAGGTGGAGGGTATGAAATGTAGGAGCTGGATTGGAGGAAAACATGATTGGTTAGTCACGGCTACTCGCGGAAGCTGCGTCCAGCTATTGAATCCTAGTACAGGACATTGCATCGCTTTGCCAGACTATTCTATACGACCATCTGATCGCGTACAACTGTGTCGAACTCCAGCTGAAACTGATGGTTATTTTCTCATTGCTATATCATCATACAAGTTATGCTATACCATGAAAGGCTGTGATCACTGGATTAGATTGGAGAATCCCAACCAGTATTGGTTGAATTATTCAGATGCACTCATTCATAGAGGTAAGATTATCGCCATTTGTCAGAACGGCAACTTGTGGTCGTGGGATTTGGACCAAGGAGGGCGGAATCCCATCCTACTGCTGAGTTCATCCATTAACACTGAAGCGTGGGAGCTATTTGATTTTACTCTGGCGCCATCTCTGAATGACAATATACTGATTATCATCCCGTACGGAGAAGATATTCCAATAAGACTGCGCCGTAGATAACCAAGTCATAGCAACTACTGGAACTTCTCCGTGCATGGGGTTCTGCTTTACGAGGTTGACATTGATTCCCAAAGCATTGAAGAAGTTCGTGACATTGGTGATCGGGCCTTATTTCTAGGGCCAAATTATCCTTTATATATCCCCGTGTCCGTTCCAATGGGAGACTTGAAGAAGAATTATTTATACATTGCTGCTATGTCTGAACATGATGTTGTTGCCATCGATTTGACTCTCGAGGATGTTCCTGGAAATGTCTCCTTGATCGATTATTCCGGGCCACGCGACCTTATTCAAGTGCCGATGTGGTTCCGACCAGCTTTCCCTTCGAATGTTGGCTAGTTGGCGATTTTGAATGATGTAATGAAAATGAGGTCTTGCAGTGCACTATAAATCTTGCATCTATCCTACTTTGATTTGTAGTTTGTATCAGGTGTTCTCTATCTTGTACGAGATGGTATGATACAACCTGGAGTAATGCACCATTGTGAGGATGTGTTCTAATGTTATATTTATACTATGTGTGTTGTTTTATATAAGAGATTACTTATATGTTTATATATGAAAATATGTGATTTTCTACTTTTATGTCGTGTTGACTTGTCAACAACACGCGGTAAACCCGTTATTGGACCGAAAGTGTAACGTTTACATCTCAAATAGAAAAATCCAACCATTATAGTATTACAAGAGACCAAGGACCGAATATCTACCTATTATCTTCTAAAAATACTTAGACTGTTAAAAATGTAACTAGTGGCTGACATTTAGGAAGACTCGAATCAACCTTTCGATATCTACACACATGGAGTCGGAATCCATTACATCTCTCTCTAAATAACTATTCATGTTGTGCTAATCAGATGTACTCGTGAATCTAGGCTACTACTCGAACATGGCCTCTTCCATCCCCTTTGGCTATCCTCCACCTCCTTGTTTGCGTTACCATCCATGGCCCTTCCTTCATCAGCTACGGTGGAAACGTTGCATTGTATCCCCTCCTCTATTTCCTTATTTCCATGACCGGCCTAGAGCAACTCTGAAGTCTTGAGCCATCAATTTTCGTTTCGTCTGGTGAACTCGCCGCATCTGCTCCCCCTCAAGATGCATCGCTCATGCACATGTCAGCTGCACTACGCCACTACGTAAATGTTCTTTGAGGAGCTGATTGTGATGCGTTGGAACTTGCCAGAAATGCTAGCTTTATAAGTGCCATCTCCTTCTCACATTAACTTGGTAATCAAGCGCCCTGCTATGCAGCTTTATCCGTAACAACTTCTTGTCCACTAACTATACTTCAGGTTTAAAATAATAACTTTATCATTCGTTCACCGATCAACGGTTTGATTTTTGTAGACGGTTGCATTGATCATAACAAAGAATGTATTATTGACAGAGGATGTATAATATCTATGACTCTAGTTATATTTTGTATATCTTTAGTTGCTCAAACGGCTTAATCTGAATTTGTTTGTGTGGCAATAAGCACCAGTACGAGGAGCAAAGGTGTCAGATTCCTGCGGAGCTTATGATCTCTGATTGCAACAAACAATTTTTCAAGCTCAGGATGCTTACCGTAGGTAATTATTTTCGTATCTAAATTTCAAGGCGTTGGGGCCATGGATGATGAAAGATATGCAAAACTTTAAGAAGAAACTTATTGAAAAAAATATCTATCAACTGATTAATAAGGTACTCGGTTACAATATTCCAAGAATCATTTTTTATTTGTTGTACGCTGCAAATTAATATTGTCTTTCAAAATGCTTATTCCACTGAAATTGCTAGCAACAAGATTGTTCAAATCGGAACCATTATTTAGATCATTTGTTTGCGCTACACATTTCATTAAATGCCCTTAACATCATCATTTCTGGTGTTTATACTAGGCGCATAATAATAAGCTTATATGAATTGGGTCACATTGCATTATATTGTCGACATGATGTTCCATGTTTTATTGAACAATTGCTACGATTAATTTGCGTGTCCTTGAGATTTTGCAAACAAGGGTTACTGGTTTTCTTACCATTGATGGGTTCACCACACGTGTTTGCTTTAGCAGTGAAATAATAGGTTTATATGATCTGGGGCATGCTATACCTAGTATTGAACCCTTTGGGGAATCATCAGTTTAGGGCATTTTTGGACAAATAGGAACCACTTAAATTTCGAAGAGAATGCTGAAACCATCTAAATATCCTCCCATGAAAAAATAATCTTGAAGTTAAGTGAATCAAACATATTTCACCCGCACATGGTTTGAAGTTTATGTTGACCCTGGAGTACACATCATCCAAAATATTTTAATCACTGGATCTTTAATTCACTACTAGATTTAGCAAAAGAACTGAAAAAGAATGCTCAATTAGGTCACCCGTCTAGCTGCACAAAAGAGTGCATGGCAAATAATATTGGGCCAAATAGACATACTCAAATTCACATCCAACAAAGAATTCTTGTTAATTAGGTCGACCAACTACGTATTAGGACATCGCACAGGAAAGACATGTTCGGCTATAGAAACAGATATTTCGTTGGTATTAATGAGTAACCCTAAAAATCATATTACAACTTAGAGTATAAACAAAAAATATACACAATATTTCAGGGTCGGCTCTAGGTGATCGTGACCCTGGCATCGGCCATGGGACAGGGGGCCAAAATTATGTACTCATGTGTATATACCGTACATCTGCTTTGCTTTGAAAATTAGTTTTGCAAAGGCCCACTTCTGATCGCTAGCAGGCCCTGATCGCTAGAAGCCGAGAAGGCGCAGGCGGCGTGACGCACGAGTTACATACGACGCCACACATCTGCCAGGATCGCGTGTCGATGCTCTGTGCTCGCGATATCCGTTCTCCCCTCCTCGATGGCTCGGCTCCTGACTCTTCGGCCGGAGACTAGGGCCCTAACTCGATCGTCAATTCGTCTTCGATCAGCGATCACCAGCAGCAGGCCCTGATCGGCTAATGCTCAGACGGCACTCGGCAGACGACAGGCAACGGCCGATACAATCCCCTCTCCCCATGCTCCTGGTATATTAAATCTCAGCCTTGTTTGCTTATCGTGTCTTTTTCCTTTTATGATTCTATTTCTGTTTTTAATTATTAATATGATGTAGTCGATTCTTTCATAATTTTAGGTGATATGGCAACAAATACTACTTATTATATTTTGAGACTAATATGTATGGTTGGATATTAACTTTTATTTTGATAGTGATAGTAGATACATATATGATATTCTTGATATCTATATATACGATTAGCCTTAGGAGCCCATACCGTCAACTTTGCATAGGATCCTGGGAAACATAGAGCCAGCCCTGAATATTTCTTAAAGATGGTTTACTTTTGCCCTCATAAATTTCTAAGACAAAATGTCTATACTTAATGATATTTAATTACAAACAACAATGTTAATCATAATAAAACTATGATGGCATTGAATTCTTTTTCTAACACAATAGCAGATAGATTAAACATGCACATGTACCCCGAAACGTTAATAGTTATTCTTATTTAAATGAATTTTTATTATGAAGTAGAACATAACATGTTTTTTGCAAATATAATAAGTAGCAAACCAGAGGCAAATCATATGAAGATAACTACATAGTATACCAAACAATATGCATGAACTGCACAGTAGTATGAACAAAGACCAAGAGAAATACAATCTTCAAGGTGAAGGCTAATAAGGCATGTGCTTATGCTCATTTTAAACTAAGAGAATATTTAATAAGTTCAAAATTAAGAATTAATGTTGTTTATGTGGAACCCAAAATATTGATTAATTAAAAGCAACATACCAAGCTTGGGACACCGGTCAATCTTCGTGGAATTAAGGAAAACTCACTCAAATAAACCTAAAAATCATAAAGTTTTCATGTATCGCATAATCTAAAATACACATGAAATGAAGATTTGAAATGAAATGCGTATATATATGTAATTAATGTGTATGTTGTTCAGTTTAGTATTTAATCTAGAAAAACATAATCAAAAGTTCATCATACTTACCCATTCTTCAAGAGATGATGATAACTCTCATCGAGTTTTTCCTATGTATCAACTATTGAAATTTTAAACTAGGAGAAAATCCGGTGAGACGATATCATAATGAGCCATATAATGTATACTGAGGAAATAGATACTAAAGATAAACCCGATATTGAACACTTTGTGGCACATATTTCATGTGGTGATCATTAATTTCGAATATAGAACAACATGATTAACTTCACCATACTACTTGAGCCGATTTTTTAGAGGATGATATCTTTCATAAAATAGTTTTGTGTGTATGTGGTAATATCATACTAGAACAATATTCGTCAGCCGAAGAAGGAAAATCCAATTGTACGGTGGGTCGACATCGTAACGAGTCGTATAATATAAGGTCATAAAAACATTTTCAAAGTGAAAATAGTAGTAAATACATTCTCATAAATATTTCATTGGTACCTTTATATGAAAACATAGCAACCTAGAGGGCAAGGCATCGTTATCCCAAAAGTTTGGTAATCGTGGAAATGTATTAGGTTTAAACCAATATATTAAAAACACAAGAGGATTGTAGTGCAAATTTCCCAAATCGGTATTAAATTATATTAGTATGAACCAAAAAATGTAAATAAATAGCACATTCTTATTTGTAAACAATTGTCTATATAATAAGCTAGAATTCTAAAAACTGAGAGACATAAAGAAGGATTTTGTTTTAAAACGCCCCTGATAAAGCAAATTGTTTGGTCATCATACCACTTAGTTATGCATACATGTATTGATATCTTCAACCTTAATATTAATAAGAATGAATGGACATGTGTTTAATTCCACATAATATAAGATGATCCCCTTAATCTGATGGATCGTTATTATAGTTGGCAATGACAACATGTGTCAATGAATATACCTAAACATTATCTTGGGGTGAGATCTTTTTACTTTTTATTTGGACATCAAAATATTTTATAACTCAAAATTGATCTAATACCGATGAACTTTAATCATATTATTATCCTTGCACCAATGTCACATGATATAAAATCTACATGCTAGCGGAAGTTTTGGAAAACACCGATTAATTAGGTCAACGACTATAGAAAATAAATATACTCCAATCCACATGAAAAATAAATTTTATTTGATTAGGTCATCTGGCTACTAATAAGGACATGGCATGGGAAAGCCCGAGGTAGGCTATGGAAATTGATACTTCCATACACATGAATGAGTACACCCTAACAACCGTATTACTACTTAGAGTACCCAAAATTGAATTGTTTTTAAAGATTGTTTACTTTTTCCCTCAAGTATGCGCGACTAGAAAATTATGAGAACAAAGTGTGTACTTACAGATTTTTATTTACAAACATCAATATATTACTTAGAAATAAAAACAATGAATACATATATTTCTTTTCCTATCAAAATGGCATATAGATTAAGAATGCGAATATAGCCATCACATTCATTATTACTCTCACTTAGAAGAATGTTAACATGAAGTAGAACACAACATGTTTGTTTCACATATAATAAGTAGTGAAACAGTGGCAAATCATATGAAAGTGACTATGTGGTTGTTCCAAACTATATGAGTGGGGTGCACAATCTAAATAGTACACATATAAATTGAGGGCGATGCATTTTTTATGGAAAGGCTAATAAGGCATTTTCTTATGCACATCTAAAAAAATAAAATTTAATAAAATCAAAATGAAGAAATGATGTTGTTTATAGGGGAATCTAAAATACTGGCTCACTTGTAAGCAAGATACATAGCTAGATACACCATTCGATCTTCTTGGAACTAAATATAATCCACTCTAAAAACAAACAAAAAACATAAATTTGGTCATGGAACACATAACCTAATATTGATATGAAATTAATATTTGAAATGATATAATTATATAACTTTAATTCATGTACATGTTGTTTAACTTAGTAGTTTAATGTAGAACAACATAATTAATTTCTCCATCCTATTCGCTTATTCTTCATTAGATGATTATATCTATTAACAAGATTTTCCTATGTATCCATCAAACTCGGAGAAAATATGGAGTTAAATAAGGATAAGCGAATTATAGCTTTGAGACATTGTCATAATGACTCATATAATCTGTATTGAGAAAATATGAAGTAATGACAATCCCGATATTGAACACTTTGTGACACATACTTCATGTGGTGATCATTATGTTCTGAATGTACTTAAACATAATTAACTTCACAACCTACTTTAATTACGAGATAATGATATCTCTCTTCAAGTTTGTCCTGCGTATATTGTAATATCGACCTCGGATACTATTCAAAGTTTTAGAAGGAAAAGGTAGTTGTATGGTGGGACAACGTCATAATGAGTGGTATAATCTAAATTGAGAAAGTGTATTTATTATGAAATTTGTAATTAATTATTTCTAATACACATTTCATCATTAGCTTTAGGTGCAAAAAACTGTAGCGGAGGAGGGAAAAGCGTCTACATTCTGAAGGTTTGCGTGACGGGGAAGGTGTATTGGGTTAAAACCAATATATTGAAAATACAAAAAAATAATAGGGCTAATATTCCAAGTATGTATTGAAACATTTTAGTAATCAAAAAATATAAACATTTTAGTATGAATCAAAAAATTGTCTAAAAATAAGCTATAGATTCTAAAAAAGACATATATCAATAAACATTTTAGTATGAAATATATCAAAAAAAGTTGTGCCACTGACATTATTGACCCACTTGCGCACGGCTTGCGTCTAGCGCAGCCCCAAGACCCCTATTGGTCGGGGTTGCCTAGGAGCACCGGACACACTAGTGGGATGCGCTAGATTCAATACTGCTTTGGAGGGTGCAGTAGGGCACGTTTTTGTGTCCAACATGCCCGATAGACTTTTGGGGTATCCTTTGGGAGTGTGCAATAATTTTAGTACTCGCAGACGCGAATGACATGAAGAGCGAGATCCAGTTAATCTAGAGCTCACGAAAACCAACAGGCCAAAGAATAATATTAACCAAGAAGGGCCATCCAATGGAATCGAATAACAAAATTAAGCATTCATTGGCATACGTAGGAGAGCTTACAAATTAAGAATGTGTTGTCATACAAGTTTGGGTGACCGAACCCGTGAACCACATCAGAGTAACTACAGATCATAGTTCTAGAAGTTCACTTCAATATCTAGAGGCATAAAGTCAAGTACACACGAGTACATTCAAGCACCCACAAAATATGTTGCCTGTGTTCAAGATAAACCAAGTATTACAAAAAGAGATACATGTATGAATGTTCTGCATATAATTTGTGAATCTGCAATAAAGACTTCTATTGCCCATGTGGCAATGAATCTAAGAACAAGGGAACATATGAAAGAAAAGTACTAGTGCAACCCGAAGCAATATCACTTACAAAACTCAGCTTGCTTGAATCGATTTCGTATGACATGAGATGCATCCGTGATCCGTGGCAGCCCTTCCCGCATAATACAAATATGACATTATTACACTCTGGGTGGATTGCGATAACTTTGTAATAATCTGCAAAGTTTGAACACTTTGTTCCAATCAGTTGCGAGTGAGTGACATTGTGCTTGAGGACCCAATTTTCTTCACTACTATTAGAATCTTCAAGAGCCCAGATTAATAGCTCAAAATCACCTTTCTTTGCCAGATACAACTGTCCTTGTGATTGATAGATATCATGACCAATAGGAGCAGAACATGGCACACGAATAGCCCTGCAGTTTCCCTCGGTGCCAACTGCCACAAGAAAATCTTGAAAAGAAGACAAATACATGAGCCCCATGAAAAACACCCCTTTAGTGCTGCATAACGAAATTGGACTGTCCCAAACAACTGGATGTGTCCAGGCTCCAGTTTTGGACGAGTAGATCCTCACTGCTTCGATCTGTGCACCATCGCCATGTGCGGCGAACTCGAACACGTGAAAGTGGGAGGAGACGTCCGCCGCCGCCGCCGCCGGGTCGAACGCGAGGCGGGCGAAGAGCACGACACTACTGCTGGACCAGGTGCTGCTGGCAGGCACGTCCAGCTTTCCCCTGGTGGCGGGATTGCACACCGTGTAAACAACAACTGGCTTGTCATCAGAGCGGAGCAGGTGGCGACAGAGGAGGAGGCCGTTGCAGCAGTCCAGCAAGCTGATGTTGAAGGTCTTAGACGTGGGGACGAAGGAGAGGTATGTGTCGATGATGATGCTAGCGCACCAGTTCCCCGACACGCTTTGGTAACCAGTATGCGTGGACGCGAAGCGGCCAGGAGAAACGACGTCGTGCTTGCTGTAGAAGAAGCCGGCGAGGGTCGAGCTGGGCAGCTTGTTGCGGTGGTCGGGGCTGGAAAGGAGGTCGCGCCATCGGAGGGAGACGCACTTGCAGCAGCAGGTCGACTTGAACGGCACGCGGGAGATGATCTCGACGAGGAGGTCGTCGGAGAGCTCTGACACTGGACTACTCCTCCTCTCTGTTTCCCTCTTATTATTGTTGCACCTCGCTGCTGCCATCATATCGCCGGACAAATCTGCAGGAGGAAAGAGGGCAGGATCTGCTAGGTGTGCGCTACCGATCGACCGTGCGGGGACATAGGCGCCGGAGGGTTCTTTTTCCAACTTTTATATACTCTGCGCAGCATGTGTATATGGGCTTCATCTGGGCACAAGTCGTAGTCAGAATTGCATACGCGTCACACGTTTATTTATCTCGGAAGAAATAAAAAATCAGGTTGCTGATGAAACTGATGCTCCGTTTGGATTTTCACTCCGCGTTCTCAGGCATCTAGACGACGTTAGAGCATATTTCTTTACTGCCCAAAAAACTCTCATATAGGCACAAAACAAAATGATCAAAACACGTCTCCAATGGCAGACCCATACCCGGCCATCGGGGCCGTGCCTTCCTGGGCCGGCACGTGGGCACGCGTGCTTTGGCACCACAGGCCAGCCAGGCACGCCACTTAACCGGCCGTGTCGGGCCCGCGTCCCGGTAGGGGCCGTGCCTGGGCTGCTACCCAAGCCCACATACCGGCACGGCACGGCCTGTTAAGGGTTTTTAATTTTTTTAATTTTATACCATTATTTTAATTATTTTATAATAAATTTAATAAAATGGTATAAAAAGGTCTTCACAGGTCGGCACGTTAGACTGTCTAGCTAACGTGCCGTGTCTAGGCCTCAAGGTGAAACACACGGGCCGGTACAGTATGGTACGGTCCGTTAGCTTACGTTTCTTGGAGGCGGGGGCGGCGAATTCTTGCATCTCATCATCCTTCGTCGCTTCCGGATCGTCTGAGAGATAGCCCTCTAGTGGAGCTAGCTCAGACTCGAGGAGTTTCTCGAGCTGATAAAGTCAAAAAGCATCAATGAAAATAGAGTCGGAGAAAGAACAGAAAAGAACGATGAAACGCAAAAGTAGAGTCAAAATATTTACTGGAGTCAGAGGACGGTGGAACGTATACATCTTCATGGAGACTTCTAGAACTTTTCGTTCCACTCATTCCTTGATCAAATATTGCATAAGGGTCTTGTATTCCTTCACCGAAATCCGGCTCGCACTGACCCGCATCTTGTCCTTCTTGTCGCTGGTGATCTGGTACATGAGGCAATCTCCATGGTGCTGGAGGGGCTGAATCCGGCGCTCCAATCAGCAGTGGATCAAGTTGGATCTATGGAGGCCCTCATGCTTCATCAGAAACTCAATCCGCCTCTTGGCGAGGATCAAGATATCTGACAGCTTCGGCGCCTCCGCGTCCCATGAATTCTGGTGGGGAGCGGCGCCGTCGACGAACGCCGGAAGACCTTCCGCCTTTCCAGGAGCCGGAATATCCTTGTGATAAAAGAAAGTTCCAGCCCAGCGTTTGACGGATTCACTAGCATTAATCCTAGGATAGACTCAGTTTCTCTTAAGGACTAAGCTAAGAGTGCCAGTGATGTAAGGCACACCGGCGCTAATGGAATTCTTCCGAGTACCATAGTAGTACTGGAAAAGGGTGAGACTTGGCCTAATGCCAAGAAACCCCTCACACAAAGCTACATGAGTACTAAGATCGAGCAGAGAGTTGGGAGGAAGATTATGAAGTTGCACACCGCAGTAGTTGAGGACCTCGACGAGGAAGTCCGACTGTGGCAAGCCGAGGACACGGTCGACATGCGTGCCAAACATCACCCTCTCACCGTCGCGTGGGGCGGGAACGGCGTGCCCTTAGGCGCTCCGCCACGCATCGGCAATGATGAATCCTTTGTCCTCCATGACTTAGAGTTGAGCGTTATCCATGCCGGTGCTCTATTAAACGCGAGGCGGGCGAAGAGCACGACACTACTGCTGGACCAGGTGCTGCTGGCAGGCACGTCCAGCTTTCCCCTGGTGGCGGGATTGCACACCGTGTAAACAACAACTGGCTTGTCATCAGAGCGGAGCAGGTGGCGACAGAGGAGGAGGCCGTTGCAGCAGTCCAGCAAGCTGATGTTGAAGGTCTTAGACGTGGGGACGACGGAGAGGTATGTGTCGATGATGATGCTAGCGCACCAGTTCCCCGACACGCTTTGGTAACCAGTATGCGTGGACGCGAAGCGGCCAGGAGAAACGACGTCGTGCTTGCTGTAGAAGAAGCCGGCGAGGGTCGAGCTGGGCAGCTTGTTGCGGTGGTCGGGGCTGGAAAGGAGGTCGCGCCATCGGACGGAGATGCACTTGCAGCAACAGGTCGACTTGAACGGCACGCGGGAGATGATCTCGATGAGGAGGTCGTCGGAGAGCTCCGACAATGGACTCCTCCTCCTCTCTGTTTCCCTCTTATTATTGTTGAACATCGGTGCCGCCATCATATCGCCGGACAAATCTGCAGGAGGAAAGAGAGAGGGTAGGATCTGCTAGGAGGCACCGTGTGCGCTACCGACCGCGTGGCGGCGAGGGTTTATGTTCTTTTTCTCTAGGACCAGCTGGGAGGAGCAGCATGTATACGTATATGGACTTCATCTGACTATCTGAGCAGTTGTAGTCGGAATTGCATACACGTCACACGTCTATTTTTTTCTTTTTTGAATATTCACACGTCTATTTATCTCGGAAGAAATTATAGGTCACGGGATACATCGATATACCGGTCGCGAAGGGAATAAAAGCAAGAGTCCGTGCCTACCGTTTCCGTCCATCCGTAAAATAATACTTTCTCCGTTCTAAAATAGATGTGCTAGATTTATCTAAATTTTGATGAATTTATATACTCCCTCCAAGAATAGATGTCTTAGGTTTTTCAAATTTTGAATGAATCTATATACTAAATGGTGTCTAGATTTATCTAAATTTTGATAAATTTGAGACATCTATTTTGGGACGGAGGGAGTATTAAATAGTGTCTAGATTCATTTAAATTTTAGCATCAGGTTGCTGATGAAACTGATGCTTCGTTTGGATTTCACCTCCGCGTTCTCAGGCTCCTAGACGACATGAGAGCATATTTCTTTACTGCACAAAAAAACTGTCATCTAGGGTACAAAATGATCAAAACACGTCTGTAGTGGCAGGTCCATACCTGGCCATCGGGCCGTGTCTTCATGGGCTGGCACGTCACGGGCCGGCTCGGCACGCCACTTAACGGGCCGTGTTAGGCCCGTGTCCCGGTAAGGGCCATGCCTAGGCCACGTGCCAGCACGGCACGGCCCGTTAAGGATTTTTTTATTTTTTCAATTTCAAACCATTATTTTAATTATTTTATAATAAATTTAATAAAAAACAGTATAAAAGGTCTTAACGGGACAACACATTAGGCCCATTTAGCGAACGTGTCGTGCCTAGCCCTTGAGGTTAGCACACAGGCCGGCACAGTACGGCCCGTTAGCTTAACGTGCCTAGGTGGGTTGTGCCTCTCGTGTGGCTCCCCAAGGCGACGCCAGGGGCCAACATGCGTCGCTGCCAGAGCCCCCCCCCCACGCCTGCCTCTCTCGCCTTCGTTGTCGCCGGCCCTCGCCGCGGTGGCGGCGGCCCCCAGCCTCCGAAGGAGGTTTAGGGTGGTGGTTGCCGGAGGTTCCCGCTAGATCTGCTGGGGCAAGGATCGTCGGCGTGCTGACGTGCAGCGGCTAGGGCGACTTCCCTGGTCGAGGTGGTGGCGGAGATCCTGTCCCGGCGGCGCCATGGCTGGCAGCAGAGGTGGGGTTGGACCTAGTGGCCATGGACGAAACCCTAGATTAAAATATGGGTGTCTCCTGTGCCGTCCCCCAATTCCTCTTTGATGCATGGTTGGGCCGGATCCGGTGGAGGGTCGATCCTGCTCTGCCGCTGCCTTTCTCGATGCTAGTCTAGCCCACAGGCTGCTGCTAGGGGTCGGAGCGGCGGATCTTACAGGTCGTCGGGCGGTGGCATGGGGGCTGCCGGCTAGTCATGAATAAAGATGGTGGTCCTCGGATTTCTCGCACATCAAGACGATGATCTACTTGATATGTGCCTTCATGGATCTGTCTGGAGTGTCTAGTTCCGGAAGACTCTGTCGGTGACCTCCCATGGGCGCATCATGCCTGGAGATTGCTGGATCAGAAGGAATTCGGTCGTGCGCACCTGTGTTGTTTGCTGGCCGTTTGGTTTCAGATGGAGCGTGGCAAAGCTCTGCTATCTGTTACCATCATGTGTCATGTCTTTGACGATCCATGGTGAAGTCATATGTGGATAATTTCATGATGACAAGAACATAAGGGCTAGCTATGGTGGATTGAGTCTTTGGGGTGTTGAGGATCTGGCTTGGTGATCTGTGACTCGTAGCATTTTCTGTTAGAGGGGATGACAACACAGGAGATGTTCGCAGTCTTTCCTTGCAGGGTGAAAACCCAAGGTCTGGTCTTTATTGGTTGTGCGTGGCAATGGCCTTGCAGAAAACATAGTTCTGCGAGCGAAGACTTCCTCCAGGGTAAAAACCTAGGATCTTTGATCAGGCGACGACAGCGCTTGAGCACTGTTTCCTTCTTGAAGGCGTCGTTTTTGGAGGGGTTGGACTCTGGTGTTTTTTGGTGTTGTTAGCGCCGCTGCTACTAAGAATATGATCGCTTGAGCGGGACTTTTATTTTTTTGTAATTCTTCTTTTTTTTGGTTATGTGCAACCATAATGCCAATAGCGTAATGTGTTGTTGCAGAGGCTGGGTGTATCACCCCGGGTAAAACCAATACTAGAAAACCACATGTGTTTTTACTCTGTGCATCATCATGACATCATGCATTTTTTATGCCTTTGCGGAAGTTAGAGGTAGCCATATATTTTGATGCCTCTGCCTTCGTGTTTTGTTTATCCGGAGTGCTCTCTCGACGAACATGAGCATCGATCCTTGTTGGTGGTGTCGTTGTTTTCAATATGGAGTAAGAATCATTATTAGTGGTGTCGCGAGGATCTACACTAAGCGAGAAGATTCAGATCGTTGTCATTCGTCCCCGTACCATGAGGCGGATCTCGAGGGCGAGATCCATTGTTAGTGGTGTCGAATTGTAGCACCCCGGGTAAAACCACTACTAGAAAACCGCATGTGTTTTTACTCTGTGCATCATCATGACATCATGCATTTTTTTGTCTAAAAAGTTTTTCCAAAAGATTATTTTGTTTTCTAAATTAGTCCCCTTCTTTATTCAGACTAAACACAGTATTTCCGGATATATTTTATCTATCTAAAAACTATTTCTAAAAGTTTTATATAAATAAGAAAATAAAAAGGGGAGGCAGACCTCCCAGCCGGCCAAGTGAAGCCCAGACCGACCGGAGGCCCACCTACCACCCAGTTCCCACAAACCCTAGTTGAATCCCAGCCTAACCCTAATCCCACTTCTCCCCATCTATAGCCGCCACTTGACACCTACCCACACCCCACACAGCCGCTACCTATCTTCCCGTTCCTGGCACCACTCTCCAACCCGCGATGCCACCCTCGCGACACGAACCGTCCTACCCCGCAACACACACACGACGCAACACACACGCACGCACGCGGTCGAGAACCTCCCAATCCCGCTTCCCGTCTCTCTCCAGCCCGGCCCCACCTCAATCCCTGGCCCACCTGTTAGGGGGTAACCCCTTGGGGTGGCCCGATCTTTCACGAATCTCCACGGGAAACGAGGGGGAAACCGGTGGACGGGGAAACAAGGGATGAAAACCATGAACACACGCACACAAATCACGATACACGCTGATATCTCACGCCGGTGGCAACCGGTCCAACATAATCCCTAGGATCGGTGTTGGCGAAGCTCTCTCTCCACGACCAACAACGGGGGCGAGATGCTTGGTGAGATCTTGACGACTTGGGGGCGAGAAACCGAGAACCCAAGGCCTTGTATAACTTGAACGCACTAGGCAAGATCCAAGAGGGGGGTGGATAATAGGGTGCTCCTTGGTAGGAGCATGAGACCAATAGATGAAAGATCCTCAAAGGGGTGTCCTTAATGTATTATTATCCAAGTCTAGGGTTTACAATAAAGGGTGGGGGCTATATATAGTCCAGCCACATAAATAGGGGTAGTTTCGGAACAAAATAGGAAAATATAGAAAGGGGTCAGGGCGCTGGGCCGAACTGATGCGTTCATGTTCAGTCAGGACCGGTAGTACCGGTCGGGCAACCGGTAGTACCGGTCGCAACCGGTAGTACCGCGTCGGGGGCGGTAGTACCGCTGGCGGTCCTGGAGCTTCCGTCGGAGTCGCTTGTAGCGAGCGGTAGGAGGGGGCGGTAGTACCGTCCACCGGTAGTACCGGTTCCTGGGCCGGTAGTACCGTAGTCGTCTGGGGCGTGGAGGGGTTCCTTCTGGAGCGTCCGGTAGCTGGGTCCAGTAGTACCGCTTGCACCGGTAGTACCGGTCGCCTGATCCGGTAGTACCGCTGGCGTCTGGCAGCGACTGGTTGCTTCCGCTCCGGTTCCTCCGTCCCTTGGGTCTTTCTCTTCGTACATGATGATGCACAGTGTATGCGTATGAAGTAGTAAACCATCCAAGGGTGTGTCGAAGTCACACAAGGAAAGGAGCGAGTTAACCTTGGCTTGGAGGAGCTTAGCTCGGGCGCGAGTCATTGGTCCACTGGGAGGGCTAGGTGTTGTAGATGGAGGTGCGTCCGTAGGACGGGCTGCATCAGCTCCCCCCCCCCTTGGGGAAGAGTCGTCCTCGACTCTTCAACCTTCTCAACTGTATCTTCTCCATGGTAGGGTGAGAGATCCTTGACATTGAACGTCGAGCTCACAAGATACTTGGATGTTGGGATATCGATGATGTAGGCGTTGTTGTTGATCCTCTTTAGCACTTTGAACGGCCCATCACCTCTTGGCTTGAGTTTGGAGTCGCGGTCCTTGGGAAAGCGGTCTTTACTCAAGTGTATCCACACAAGGTCACCTTCTTCGAAGATCATCTCTTTCTTGGTCTTGTTTAACCTTGATGCTTGGCGAAGGACTTGTTGCTCGATCGTAGCTCTTGTGTCTTCATGGAGTTTCTTCATTGTTTGGGCACGCTTGTCAACGTCCATGTTGGTACGGTCATGTAGCGGAAGTGGAAGGATGTCGAGCGCGGTGAGAGGCTCGAACCCATAGACGATCATGAATGGGATTCTCATGGTGGTGGAGTTCTTGGCGCGGTTGTAGGCGAACTCGGCGTGCGGAATGCATTCCTCCCAGTCTTTAAGGTTCTTCTTTATCAATACACGGAGGAGTGTGCCGAGGCTTCGATTGACGACCTCGGTTTGTCCATCAGTTTGAGGATGCGAGGCGGACGAGAAGAGGAGCTTAATGCCGAGCTTGGCCATGAGTGTCTTCCAGAAGTAGCTCATGAATTTGACATCGCGGTCGGAGACGATTGTTCTTGGTACACCGTGTAGCCGAATTATTTCCCTGAAAAACAAACTTGCTACATGTGAAGCATCATCGGTCTTATGGCACGGAATGAAGTGTGCCATTTTGGAAAAACGATCCACGACCACAAATATAGAATCATGTCCATGTTTAGATCTAGGCAATCCTAACACGAAGTCCATGCTAATGTCCGACCAAGGTGCATGAGGAATAGGTAATGGCATATAAAGACCAAAGGGGTTAGACTTAGACTTAGCTTGGATACATGTAGTGCATCGTTGGACGTGGCGCTCCACGTCGCGCTTCATCTTTGGCCAAAAGTAGTGAGTGGAGGGCATGTCATATGTCTTGTCACGGCCAAAGTGACCCATAAGGCCTCCACCATGGGACTCTTGAAGAAGCAAAATTTGGAGAAATGACTTCGGAATGCAAAGCTTGTTTTGTTTGAAAAGAAAACCCTTATGCAAATAGAATTCATCAATCCCTTTGTCTATTGAACATCTTGCAAAAATTGGTCCAAAGAAAGGGTTGGACGCGTACAAAGATTTGATGTCATTAAGACCCAAGACATTTACTTCGAGCCGCGTAAGAAGGTTTGTGTTTTTGCGAGACAAGGCGTCCGCTACCACATTTTCTTTGCCCTTCTTGTATTTGACAATGTAAGGAAAAGACTCCATGAACTCAACCCATTTGGCGTGCCTTTTACTCAAATTGGCTTGGCCCTTAAGATACTTCAACGACTCATGGTCGGAATGGATGATAAATTCTTTTGGCCAAAGATAGTGTTGCCACACTTGAAGGACACGAACCAAGGCAAAAAGCTCTTTGTCATAAATGGGGTAGTTTAGGCGTGCGCCATCAAGTTTCTCGCTATGGTATGCAATGGGACGCCCATTTTGCATAAGGACGCCTCCAATGCCAATTCCACTAGCGTCACATTCAATCTCAAAGGTTTTTGTGAAATCCGGTAATGCAAGAAGTGGTGCTTCGGTGAGCCTCTTTTTGAGTCATCAAAAGCCTTTTGTTGTGCTTTTCCCCAAACGAACGTGACATTTTTCTTGGTCAATTCGTTGAGGGGGCAAGCAATGGTAGAAAAGTCTTTCACAAAGCGACGGTAAAAGCCATCCAACCCATGAAAACTACGAAGTTCACTAACATTGGTCGGTATGGGCCAATCTCGTATGTCCTTAACTTTTGAGACATCGACTTCAATGCCATTAGAAGACACAACAAAACCAAGGAAAATGAGCTTGTCTTTTGCAAAAGTGCACTTTGGGAGATTAGCATAAAGCTTTTCATGATGAAGGATTTGAAGGACCTCCTTAACATGAGTAACATGCTCCTCTAGTGACTTGCTATAGACAAGGATGTCATCAAAGTAAACAACTACACTCTTCCCAATGAGAGATCTCAAAATATGGTTCATGAGTCGCATGAAGGTAGATGGGGCATTTGATAAGCCAAAAGGCATAACCAACCATTCATAGAGACCAAGCTTGGTCTTGAAGGCGGTTTTCCACTCATCACCTTCGGCCATGCGAATTTGATGGTAACCACTACGAAGATCAATTTTCGAAAATACAGTGGCTCCACATAACTCATCAAGCATGTCATCAAGACGCGGTATAGGATGTCGATAACGCACGGTGATAGCATTGATTGGACAGCAGTCCATGCATAACCGCAACGTATCATCCGTTTTTGGAACTAGAATAACGGGGACCGTGCTTGGGCTAGTGCTTACTTGGATCAAACCTTTGGAGACAAGTTGGTTGATTTGTCGTTCTATCTCCTTTGTCTCTTCCGGGTTCGTGCAATACGCGGCGCGGTTTGGGAGTGGTCTTGCCGGTATGCGGTGCTCGATTCCACGAAGAGGAGGTAGGCCATGAGGAAGCTCTTCGGGAAATACATCGTGGAATTCCTGCAAAATAGCCATCAAAGAAGGGGGAACATTTGTCAAGTCATTAGTTCCTTGCGCTAGTCCCTTGCAAACAAGGACATAGTGCAAGATGGATGGGTTGTTCCGCACTTCTCTCATCTCACTTTTGGTGGCAAGAATAACACTCTTAATTTTTCCACTCGAGTTTGGCTTGTGGCACTCACTCACTATGGTGTGGTTCTCTCGCTCACCACTCTTCTCACAAGGTGTTTTTGCGTGTTGCGCCCTCGCTAAAGCCTTTGCATTGTCCGCAATTATTTGGCTAGGAGTCATTGGTCGCAACACACAAGTTTTATCAAGCCATTTGAAGGTATAAGTGTTTGAGTGACCATCATGCAAAGCACGCTTGTCATATTGCCACGGCCTTCCGAGCAACATATGGCAAACCGTCATTGGGACCACGTCACATTCCACCGTGTCCTTGTAGGGTCCAATTGAGAACGTTACCGAGACGGTGTGCTTGATCTTGACGGGCCCATGGTCACTTAGCCATTGTATATGGTAGGGGTGTTTATGCGGATGGAGGGTGAGGTTGAGTTTCTCACACAATTCCGTGCTTGCAAGATTGTGGCAACTCCCTCCATCGATGACAACTTTGATGGACTTCCCATTGATGCCGGCACGAGTTTGGAAGATGTTCGAGCGTTGGTCTTCATTCTCATTGGCTTGGGTAGTTAAGACCCTTGTGACCACAAGCGATGGACTTGCGTCATGCCCACACACAAGAAGTTCTTGGTCCTCTTCCAAATGTTGCCTTGCCATGGCTTCCTTGACCCTTGCATCAAACTCTTCTTCACTCAAGTATTCTTCATGCTGTTGTCATGGATGAACAAAACTTTCTTGTTTCCACATGCGGCCGACTTGTGTCCTTTGCCTCCACACTTGTAGCATTCACCATTGAATGGTTGATCATCCCTTGTGTATTTGCCACTTGGGGGCTGTTTTCCTTGAGGAAGTGTTGGCTTGAAGGGAAGCTTGGTGGTACTTGAGGAGCTTCCACTTGGTGTTGTTGGAGTAGTGGTTGGTGCTTGCTTGTAGGTGAAGTACGTCTTTGGCTTGTTGTACCTGATGTCCTCTTGCACTTGACGCTCGGCCTTTGATGCGATGTGCACAAGCTCAACCATGTTGTTGTACTTTTGAAACTCGGTGATGCGCTTGATGGGATGATTCAAGCCATTGAGGAAGCGTGCCATTGTTTGTTCATCTCGCTCTTCAATGTTGGCACGGATCATGTTGAGCTCCATTTTCTTGAAGTACTCTTCCACGGTCTTTGTCCCTTGACTAAGCGTTTGAAGCTTGTTGAAGAGGTCACGCGTATAGTGCGAAGGAACAAAGCGGGATCTCATATGGGCCTTCATATCTTGCCAAGTTGAGATTGGAGGCTCTTCTTTTGCTTCGCGAGCGAGTTGGACTTGTTCCCACCAAAGGTTGGCATACTCATCGAACTCGAGGGATGCCATGGCCATCATCTTCTCATTGCTATAGTTGTGCATGCGGAAGATCTTGTCAACCTTGAGTTCCCACGATAGATATTCTTCGGGATCATTGGAACCGGTGAACTTGGGCATGGTGAATTTGAGCTTGCCAAAAGTTTCTTCTCCATTGCGGTTCCGGTTGAGGCGGTTGCCATGATTTTGGCGGTTATCATCATCATCCGAGCTCTCATGTCTTGCTTGGTGATGGTTGCGTTGCTCTTGCGGTTGTTGAGGTGCCGCGTTTGGTGGTGGAACTTGGTTTTGACGATGAGCTTGGGGAGCTTGCTCGTGTTGTTGGACGAGGAGGAGGTTGATGGTCCTCGTGACGAGCTTGGGGAGCTTGCTCTTATTCTTGTCGCGGTTGATGCCGAGGAGCATTGTCTTGCGCCATGCAGCGAGGAGGACGTCGAGCCGCATGCGCAATGGGCTATTCTCCGTCTTCTTGATGTGGAGGAGGCTCGTCATGATGATCATGTTGTCGACGTTGACAATCATGTCGATGATGATGCCTTGGTGGATCTTCGAGTGCTTCACATCGACGGTGATCTTGTTCGTCCTCTTCGGATGCTTCACTTGTTGTTGAAAGAACATGTCGACGGCGATGGGCTTGGTGTTTGATGTGAGGTTGCTCTTGTTGAATAACAAGTGCCCTTGGTTGTGGCCGGTTCGCTTCACGTCTTGGAGTTCTTGCGGAGAGGTCACCATCATAGCTTGACGTTGCGGCGTGTCGCGGAGATGGTACCGCTTGAGAAGAGCTCATGGATTGAAGGACGGGTCCATCCCGGTGCCTTGAAGCGTGACGGCGAGGTGCACTTGATTCACTTGAGGAGTGCCGAGATGAGCTTGAGTCGCTCGAGCGTGGCCTTGCTAGCCCATCAATGAGGCGTTGAAGCTTCTCATCCGTTGAGGCAAGGGCGCGACCAAGAGCTTCATTTTGATGACCGAGGTTGTGTTGCATGGCATGCATTTGGCCTCGGACTTATTCGAAGCGGTTGTCGATGTTCTTGAATTCCACGCGGGCTTCGCTAAATTGTTCATCTTGGCGCCGCTCAAGAGCTTCACAATGGTAGTTGAATTCTCCTCGGACCTTCCAATGGTCCCATCTTGTCATGTATTATGTGTCGTCTTCCGGAGGTGGTGGTGGTGGTTGGGACGGCTCGCCATTCATGTCCATGATGCAAAGCCGACAAGGGTTGTATATGGAGAATAAGGGTGCGTAGAGTTAGCCTTTTACCTCACCTTGGAGATTATATCAAACCAATTGCCACACAAAGGAGCGAACAGCGTGCAAAGTGAAATGGCAAAGAAACTCACACACAAATATGCTACAACTCGCAAAAGCTTTTGGTGGGAGGTTAGGATTGTGGAAAACCAAACGAAACGATCCAAGCAAAAGGTTATTGTTCTAAGTGGTAAATAACCAAAGATCAAAAGCAAAAGGATACGATCTACAAAAACATGGAAAAACGCACACGTGGAGAAAAACGGGGTTAGGACGACTATGAAAATGAGCACAAAAGGTCCTAACGAAGACTACGCTCGGTTGTCGTGCCAACTCAAGGAGAGACCACAACTCGTTTGCCCAAAAGAGGATAAGCAATAGATTTGTGCACTTGCCTTGGTGCGCTCTTTTCCTCTCTCTTTTTGTCTTACAAGCTTGGTATTCTCTTTGTATTGGGAGACTATGTATCTTTCTATTTTTTTTTGTTTTTTTTATTCTTTTCCTTTTTTCTCCCTTTCTATGCTATTATGTTAACTTTTGTATTTGGCCTCACACTCTCACCTTCCAAAGGCAAGTGCACAATGCTTAGACAAACACAAAATGAGTTGCCCTCATAGGATAAATACACACAAAGGAAGATATGGGGCTGTCAAAGTGGCGCAAGTTATACCTTTGGTATTGTTGACGACTTGCAACCATTGGTGGGGGGATGATGTTCAAGTGTCGCGGTGTCGTTGAGCGCGAGGTGACTTTGATGCGGAAGCTATTGTTAAAATGGCGACAAACACGCGAAACACGAACAAGCTAAAGGGAATAGTCAGCAAACGAAGTTGAGGCGTCAAAGAGAAAAGAAACACGGTCAGAGGCGGGCGGTAGTACCGCTAGGAACGACCGGTAGTACCGGCGAGCGGTAGTACCGCTTGTGCGGCCGGTAGTACCGGTGATTTGCGGTAGTACCGCTCGCACGACCGGTAGTACCGCCAGGCGCGGGACTGGAACGAGATCAACTTGACAAAATCCTCAAATTCATGGCGATCTGACCGAAAGGCTGGGTTAGGAACATAAAAGGGCTATAGATCGACTCCAAAAGCAACAGATCTATGGACCAAAACCACAAAAAACTCACCAAATCCAAAGATCGATTCGAAGGCAAATTGGGGCTCTTTTTGGTGGGATTTTTGATTTTAAGGATATAGAAGAAAATTTGGGTGGGAAATTCGTGATCAACCGTGCTCTGATACCAATATGTTAGGGGGTAACCCCTTGGGGTGGCCCGATCTTTCACGAATCTCCACGGGAAACGAGGGGGGAAGCGGTGGATGGGGAAAGAAGGGATGAAAACCACGAACACACCCACACAAATCACGATACACGCCGATATCTCACGCCGGTGGCAACCGGTCCAACATAATCCCTAGGATCGGTGTTGGGCGAAGCTCTCTCTCCACGACCAACAACAGGGGCGAGATGCTTGGTGAGATCTTGACCACTTGGGGGCGAGAAACCGAGAACCCAAGGCCTTGTACAACTTGAACGCACTAGGCAAGATCCAAGAGGGGGTGGATAATAGGGTGCTCCTTGGTAGGAGCATGAGACCAATAGATGAAAGATCCTCAAAGTTGTGTCCTTAGTCTATTATTATCCAAGTCTAGGGTTTACAATAAAGGGTGGGGTCTATATATAGTCCAGCCACATAAACAGGGGTAGTTTCGGAACGAAATAGGAAAATATAGAAAGGGGTCAGGGCG
The DNA here is from genome assembly GCA_023614405.1 of Avena insularis. Taxonomy (NCBI): domain Eukaryota; kingdom Viridiplantae; phylum Streptophyta; class Magnoliopsida; order Poales; family Poaceae; genus Avena; species Avena insularis. Next base: position 360,198,597 of record CM042691.1, on the reverse strand, counting down.
CTGGGCCGAACTGATGCGTTCAGGTTCAGTCAGGACCGGTAGTACCGGTCGGGCAACTGGTAGTACCGGTCGCAACCAGTAGTATCGCGTCGGGGGCGGTAGTACCGCTTGCGGTCCTGGAGCTTCCGTCGGAGTCGCCTGTAGCGAGCGGTAGGAGGGGGCGGTAGTACCGCCCACCGGTAGTACCGGTTTCCGGGCCGGTAGTACCGTAGTCGTCTGGGGCGTGGAGGGGTTCCTTCTGGAGCGTCCGGTAGCTGGGTCCGGTAGTACCGCTTGCACCGGTAGTACCGGTCGCCTGGTCCGGTAGTACCGCTGGCGTCTGGCAGCGACTGGTTGCTTCCGCTCCGGTACCTCCTTCCCTTGAGTCCTTCTCTTCGTACCTGATGATGCAAAGTGTATGCGTATGAAGTAGCAAACCATCCAAGGGTGCGCGATGGACTGATCACCATCTGACTACTCTTATCATTCCCTCTTGTACATTGAATCGGTGAATCAAGCAATTTTACTCCTTTCACGCAAGTTAGAGGTGGCCTTATCTTTTGATGCCTCTACCTTCGTGTTTTGTTTATCCAGAGTGCTCTCTCGACGAACATGAGCATCGAACCTTGTTGGTGTTGTCGTTGTTGTCCAGATGGAGCAAGAATCATTGTTAGTGGTGTCGCGAGGATCTACACTAAGCGAGAAGATTTAGATCGTTGTCATTCGTCCCCGTACCATGAGGCGGATCTCGAGGGCGAGATCTATTGTTAGTGGTGTTGAATTGTAGCACCCCGGGTAAAACCACTACTAGAAAACCGCATGTGTTTTTACTCTGTGCATCATCATAACATCATGCATTTTTTTGTCTAAAAAGTTTTTCCAAAAGATTATTTTGTTTTCTAAATTAGTCCCCTTCTTTATTCAGACTAAACACAATATTTCTGGATATATTTTATCTATCTACGAACTATTTCTAAAAGTTTTATAAAAATAAGAAAATAAAAAGGGGAGGCAGACCTCCCAGCCGGCCAGGTGAAGCCCAGCACGACCGGAGGCCCACCTACCACCCAGTTCCCACAAACCCTAGTTGAATCCCAGCCTAACCCTAATCCCACTTCTCCCCATCTATCGCCGCCACTTGACACCTACCCACACCCCACACAGCCGCTACCTATCTTCCCGTTCCTGGCCCCACTCTCCAACCCGTGACGACACCCTCGCGACACGAACCGCCCTACCTCGCAACACACACATGACGCAAGACACACGCACGCACACTACACTACTGCTGGACCAGGTGCTGCTGGCAGGCACGTCCAGCTTTCCCCTGGTGGCGGGATTGCACACCGTGTAAACAACAACTGGCTTGTCATCAGAGCGGAGCAGGTGGCGACAGAGGAGGAGGCCGTTGCAGCAGTCCAGCAAGCTGATGTTGAAGGTCTTAGACGTGGGGACGAAGGAGAGGTATGTGTCGATGATGATGCTAGCGCACCAGTTCCCCGACACGCTTTGGTAACCAGTATGCGTGGACGCCGGCTGCCAGGAGAAACGACGTCGTGCTTGCTGTAGAAGAAGCCGGCGAGGGTCGAGCTGGGCAGCTTGTTGCGGTGGTCGGGGCTGGAAAGGAGGTCGCGCCATCGGAGGGAGACGCACTTGCAGCAGCAGGTCGACTTGAACGGCACGCGGGAGATGATCTCGACGAGGAGGTCGTCGGAGAGCTCTGACACTGGACTACTCCTCCTCTCTGTTTCCCTCTTATTATTGTTGCACCTCGCTGCTGCCATCATATCGCCGGACAAATCTGCAGGAGGAAAGAGGGCAGGATCTGCTAGGTGTGCGCTACCGATCGACCGTGCGGGGACATAGGCGCCGGAGGGTTCTTTTTCCAACTTTTATATACTCTGCGCAGCATGTGTATATGGGCTTCATCTGGGCACAAGTCGTAGTCAGAATTGCATACGCGTCACACGTTTATTTATCTCGGAAGAAATAAAAAATCAGGTTGCTGATGAAACTGATGCTCCGTTTGGATTTTCACTCCGCGTTCTCAGGCATCTAGACGACGTTAGAGCATATTTCTTTACTGCCCAAAAAACTCTCATATAGGCACAAAACAAAATGATCAAAACACGTCTCCAATGGCAGACCCATACCCGGCCATCGGGGCCGTGCCTTCCTGGGCCGGCACGCGTAGCACGCGTGCTTTGGCACCACAGGCCAGCCAGGCACGCCACTTAACCCGGCCGCGTCCCGGTAGGGGCCGTGCCTGGGCTGCTACCCAAGCCCACATACCGGCACGGCACGGCCTGTTAAGGGTTTTTAATTTTTTTAATTTTATACCATTATTTCAATTATTTTATAATAAATTTAATAAAATGGTATAAAAAGGTCTTCACAGTTCGGCACGTTAGACTGTCTAGCTAACGTGTCGTGTCTAGGCCTCGAGGTGAAACACACGGGCCGGTACAGTATGGTCCGGTCCGTTAGCTTACGTTCTTGGAGGCGGCGAATTCTTGCATCTCATCATCCTTCGTCGCTTCCGGATCGTCTGAGAGATAGCCCTCTAGTGGAGCTAGCTCAGACTCGAGGAGTTTCTCGAGCTGATAAAGTCAAAAAGCATCAATAAAAATAGAGTCGGAGAAAGAACAGAAAAGAACGATGAAACGCAAAAGTAGAGTCAAAATATTTACTGGAGTCAGAGGACGGTGGAACGTATACATCTTCATGGAGACTTCTAGAACTTTTCGTTCCACTCATTCCTTGATCAAATATTGCATAAGGGTCTTGTATTCCTTCACCGAAATCCGGCTCGCACTGACCCGCATCTTGTCCTTCTTGTCGCTGGTGCTCGAGGAGTACGAGGATGCAATGAATGAATCGATGGAGAGATAAATCTGAGAGAAAGGGTTTTCTCCTCTCTTTTATTTGTCTCTGTGTCAAGATTCATGCGTTAACACGCGTGATTAGCGCCACACGTATAGGAGAGGGGGAGTTAGCTTCCTCGCGATTCTTTCGCCCCCTCGATTTTCACGTAGGCATTGAAAGGGCGTTATGTTCCGTAAGGAACGGACCCATCAACGGTCATGCTGATAGGACTCCTGTCAGTGACAGGACCTAGTCTGAAAAGTTGTCAGTCCGCACGTCGCTGAAAAATCCGGCTCATGTTTCAAACTGAGCAAGGAGCTGAAGACTAAAGTCAGAGCAAAACATATCTGATTCAATTGACTCGGAATCCTACATTACTGAATGAAGTTTTCATAAACCCTTTAAGATTCTCAAGATGAAGAAACCATCAAGCTAGACGATTTATCCGACTGTGGATCTTGGAGACTTCTTGGGGCTACCGTTGGGGATATACTTTCCGGGTATACCCATAGGACTCGCTGACGAGGGTGGCCCACTAACGGGTTAGAGCTTTGCTTCATGAGCTGCCCAGTTAGAGAAAGAGAAGGATCCAGTTCTGACTACGACAAGGCCCAGAAGAGTTACCGACTTAGGCCTGTAGTATTACTTGTAGTCCAAGCTGTATCTAGTTACCGACTCTGTAACGTAGCCGGATAGGTCTCTCCTGTAACCCTAGGCCCCGGTGACTATAAACCGGCCCTATGGGAGCCTTTAGGGCATAACACAACAACCACTATAATCAACTCGCATAGGCGAACCTCTCTTGTAATCCGCTGTAACATTCGGTTTACACCGATATGTTACTGGGTTGCTAGCAGGAGTAGGATCCGATCACCGAAGTCGGATCTGAACCTGGATAAACTTGTGCTCGCCGCTCCTGGAACATTCGACGTCTCACACCCCATCTTTCCAACCCCACTAGGACCCCCTATGGCATACTTGTTGACAATCCGACGATAGTAGGATTATTTTTTTACGGTATGAGATATATTATAATATTGTAAGTTTTTTATTGTAATACAGTATTTTTATTGTAATATTGTAAGACCCTCTTTGTAACTGGAGTTAGGGTTAGGGTGTTGGTGCTCGGTGGTGACCGGAGTTAGTGTTAGGGTGGTGGTTCTGGCGGGAAGCCGTAGTCGCTCGCCTCTCCCGCGGCCACCATCACCGGCACCGGCCACCGCCACCGCACCTCCGGGTTTAGAGTTTAGGGTTTATTTCTATTATTTTGTATAGAAATATCTGTGTATAGTAATATTTTGTATGAGAATATTTTATTTATTTTTCAAATAAATATTGTGTGCATCTCGCATTTTGTAGAAACTATGGATCCACCTAGTCCAATCCGCAAAGACCTAGATTCAGAACACATTCTCGAGGATATGATTCACGACGCTGATCCACGGTGAGGGAGAGGAGATCAACCAACGAGAGGAAGAAGCTGACAACTCCAATGATGGATAAGTCCATGGATGCGTAACGAAGACCAACGAGGTATATATATATGATGTCCGATGATCACTAGATGTCCAGGAGTATCTGTATGTACCGAGTTGTATATATATTATATTGACGAATGTTTCTTCTCATAGGCCTCCACATCGAGCAAAAAATCCAAGCGCGGCCCAACCAAAAAGTTGGATGTCGTACTGTTTTCGAAATTACAGAGGTCTCAGCACAGGGCGAACCATTGGAACCAAAAAACAAAATAATTATTTATACAACAATGCGGAGTTGTTGCTAGAGATCGCGTCCTGATCACCGTTCGAGAGTGGCATAAGCCCAAAGAGGAGGAAGCGAGGAGTGATCTGTATATCGATGAAAGGTTCAAAGAGGAACTTTTTAATGACCCTCATGGCACATTTCAAGCTGCCAGAATGTGAGACTGATACCGAGACGGCTGCATTAAGGAAGGTAGTCAAGCAGTTTGCTCTTAAGAAGATGGCCGAACTATTCAAGAACTGGAAGAAATCATTATGGCTGAATTATCAGAAGGACAAGAAAACTCCAATATTCGAAGGCTATCTAGCGAAGTAGCAGGATTACTGGGATGCATTTGTGGAGTATAGGAAGTCAGGAGTTGCAGAGGAAAAATAAAAAAACAAGATAAATGTTGCGAAGAAGAAATATAACCATAACATGGGGCCAGGGGCTACGCGACTGCCATGCCTAAGTGGGATGCAAAAGAGAAAGAGCTTAATGATAAATGGATCATTCCAGAACCAATTCGCGAAGAATGGGATTTGAGGGCAAGAAATTGGTTCCTTGGGCATGGGAGTAAGTATGACGAACTTACAAGGGACCTTGTTTGCAGTGACGGGATAAAGGTACCCAGGAGTGCATGGCTAAAAGTGGTGCAAGAAATTAAAGATGGGATAAAAAATTTACATCCCGATAGAGAGAAAGACTTGCTAACCTTGGTCCTCGGGAATCCCGAACACGGAGGACGAGTCCGAGGCCTTCACTCTAGTTTCACGTGGGAGACTCGGTTTCCTAAGAACCAAGGTACTTATAGAAGCCGAGCAAGATCAAAGAAGCGACGAGAGCGAGGAGGAGGAGGGAGACAAGTTCAACCAGCTGCTAGCAAGACTTGACAAGCAGCAGCAACAAATCAACGAACTTAGACGAGTAGCGCGCTTGCAACATCCTCCACTCGATATTACCCCCAACCCATCTCAGCGGAGAAGCAGCGTGGCTGAATCGGAGGTCCTGTCTGACGATACACTCTATACAGATGGCGGTCCCGGCTACACCGTGGATGGAATTAAGGAGCAGATATCTTGTGAGCTCCATCATAAGTTGAAGAACATATCCGTGAAGGTGGCGGTCGGATCTGCTTTACCTTGTCCGCCTGACGCACATTGGCATGGCCGTGAGATTCCACCTGGCTATGCTAAAGTCGGGGTGGATCAAATCGTAAAGGAGTGGGAGTCAATGGAGCTTGACATCCCGACCTGATGGTGAGAGCACACTCGGAGAAGTACTGGGTGGTATCATTTTATGGGACAAGAACATCAAGTTTCCAGGCTCGGCCCCAAGGCCAACACCGCCTCCGAGTCGTCGCAGGTCTCCTTCACCTCCATCACCTCCAAGAAGCCCACCCCATGATGACTACGACCACCACACATCGCGAGTCCATCTCGATCTCCGCCGCAGGTTCAGCAGTCTTCGCCGTTCGCTAAGGATAATAAGCGGAAGCGTGTTACGTCAGTGAGTACTAAACAACGAGGTAGGCCAAAACGGAAAATGTTGCCCCTCCCAATAGTGCCTCATAAGAATCTTCCCATCAAACCTTACGATCGTACTGATGCGGAAACTGCAGCGATAGCAAAGGCCGAAGTGGCAGCGCATTTTGCAAAGAAGAAACCCGAGACCGCTCCGGTATACACCGAGAAACAAAAGGTGTATGCAATTGATTTTCTGAACACAAAATCGCAATATGAGTTGCACCATAAGCCAGATGACTATCTACGCACACTTCATAAAGAAGTGACGAAGAGCAAATCAAGCAAATCAAGTGCAAGCGGTAAAAAATCAGCAAGTACAGTTGCAAGCGGGAGCAAAACAACAATCAGTAAAAAATCAGACGTTCCCCTTCTCAGATAACAAGCCAAACAAACGATCGCACCCCTCAAGGTGTTTTCAGAAAACGTTCCCCAACCACTAGATATGAAAGCAGTTGCAGAGTTGGCGGCCAGTAACGAAATTAATATTGCTGAACTGTTAGGCTCCCAACTCGACCTTCTATCCAAGGCTGATGTAGTCCATAGATATGCCGAAGGTGAGGATTTGGTCAGCAAAGAGAGGCCGAAATAACTGCCAACACAAATGCAGAATCTCCATCAATGGTACTCGGAGGTCATAAAGCAGGGGAGAACAATGATCATAGCTAAAGTCCCACGGGAGTACTACTTCAGAACCAAAGAGATCCATATTGAGTTTCCAGAACTGTTCCAGTTATACCATCTCGACGTCCTGGACAAATCCATCCTCAGTTTCTATTGTCTGTAAGTTGTTGAATTTATTGTCTACATGTTCAGTTTTTTAGTTGTTCAGTTCAGTACATGTAATTATCCTTATTATATCCTTTTGTACTCTATTGTTATGCAAAATGAAGATCCTAGAATGTTAAAAAGAAGAATCTATAATATTAGGTTCATTGACCCAGATAAAGTGCATATGAACACGCTAACATCAAACCCCGAGAAGATGGAGGAAAACATTCTTAGGTTTCTAATAGAGAAAAATTACTCTGACCACATACTGTTTCCTTACAATTTCAGGTGAGGGTCTTACTCTGTTGTACACATTCACTTTTGATTAGTCGATGCTAAATGTAATTGATGAATTACTAATGTATATATAAATGTTTTCAGCTTCCACTGGGTTTGCTAGAAATTCAACTTGATAAGGGAATAGTTGATGTCATGGACCCATCAAAGAGAAACCTGAAAGATTTCTGTAGATGCAGGACATGCTCCAGAAGTAAGTTTTGCGCTATATCGGTCTCTTTTGTTGATTTCCTGAGATATCAGGTAATGAGTAACTCATTCATTCATTTTCTTCGCTGGTCATGGTTTGGATCTGGTTCAAGCGTGAGGTTACAGGTTTATTTAGTCAAAAGCTGACGTTTAAGGCGGTTTCGGTAAGTAGCACGTGATATGTCCACGCATATTTTTACTTCTAGTTTCAATACAATAATGATGCTAGATTATTATTTTGATTAAATTATATTCTCATAAAGTGTGTGAGCTAGCCACAGGGGTCGAATCTATGTGGATTCTACGTTTGTCTTGAGTTTATTCGCACGTTTACCACCGAGCACAAAGATTATAGAGTCGATATAAGCACTACATTCACACCATCATTTTATTACCATCACTTTTTGTTATCATGATTGATATTCATATTGATCTCATTTTTCTTATATAGTTCGAGAGAATGCGGGATCAACTCCTACTAGAGCAATGCGTACTAGGAATTGCGGAGGAGATGGCGGGATTTATTTTCAAAGAGATCGTAGACGATGCCGAAAAATTTAGTGTGAATAGGAGCTACTGATCTCCATATAATCGAATAGACGGGCTCTAGTCCCGATAATTGTGATCTCCATGTAACTATCAAAATTGTATATATTTGTATGCTCGATATCGTAATACAAGTTATCTTATAGATGCACGAACGTGTACGATATCTTGTGGCGTAGAAATATTTTAAAAATATGTTGAAATGAAAAAGAAATAAATAAAACAATAAAAAATGAATGCTCTACCGCGGCAGAGAAAAGACACAAAATGCTGCCGCCGCAGAGAACCACCAGTCCGAGGGAATGCTCTACCGCGGCAGAGAAGGGGCACAAAATGCTCCCACGGCAGAGAACCACTAGTCCCGGGCCTGAACACCAACCGGGACTAGTGGGGGTGCACCCGTAGCGCACCGCGGCGGCCACGTGGACATCCATTAGTCCCGGATGGTGACTGGGCCGGGACTAGTGGTTGGGCCTCTACTCCTGCTTGTTGTTTCCCGATGTCTACGCACTTCTATTCTTGTAGACAGTTGTTGAGCCTCCAAGTGTAGAGGTTTGTAGAACATCAGCAAGTTTCCCTTAAGTATATCACCCAAGGTTTATCGAACTCAGGGAGGAAGTCGTCAAAGGTATCCCCTCTCAAGCAACCTTGCAATCATACAAGAAGTTTCTTGTGTCCCCAACACACCCAATGTAGGTGCCCTAGTTCGGCGAAGAGATAGTGAAATACAAATGGTAACAGTGCCAGAAAATAGCTTCTGACTTATTGTTGACGTGGGGTAACGGTGCCAGAAAAGAGCTTGATGGTGAGGTAAGGTAAAGGACCAAAACCTCCCCGGCAAACAGAACAAATATGGAAGCAAGCAAACATGCAACAGATCTAGTAGCAAACGGTGTTTCAATGCTTAGAGAAAAGGCGTAGGGATCATACTTTCACTAGTGAACACTCTCTCATATAAATATACTCTCTTCATTATACTACTCTTAACTACTCTAGGGTTGGACACTCTAATCCATGGAAGGCTATAACAGCACACCTTGAGCACTAGAAGGTTCCAACAAATACCACAATTTCATAGAGACATCCAACTCCAAATATAACTCATAACAAATATTCAATCTAGCCAAAGTGCCACACACGGTATGCCCGCTGTCACTTTCACACGCATGGGGAAAAGCATAGATATATTAAAGGACAAAGAGTATTTATGTAGACTCAAGCCTAAGTGCCACCATGTCATGTACGCTGTCACTTTCACACACATGGGGAGAGCAAAGATCTAATGAAACACTTGAGTAGCAAGGTAGATCTACTTTATTACAAAGCTCATGACCACAAGATCATGCATAGAGAGAGAGATGAACACATAGCTACCGGTAGAGCTCTTAGCCTCGAGGAAGAACTACTCCCTCCTCATCATGGGAATCGGCAACGGTGATGGAGATGGTGGTGGAGATCGATGGAGATGGCTCCGGGGGCACTTCCCCATCCCGGCACGGTGTGGGAACAGAGACTTTCTGTCCCCGAATCTCCCCTTCGGTGGCGGCGGCTATAGACGGTTTCATGGATATTTGATCTGGATGATTTAGGGTTTTTGGGTCGGAGCCTTCTTATAGGCGAAGGAGGCAAGGTCGGTGATGGGTCAGGAGGCCCACACCCCCTATGGGCGCCTCCAGGGCTTGCCCGCGGCTAGGGGGATGTGGCCACCCTGTGGCCCCCCTCCGGCTCTTCTTCGTGGTTCTGTGTTGCTTCGGGAAAAATAATGACTTTGGCTTTTGTCCCGTCCAATTCCGAGAATATTGATTTTCTGCCTTTCTGGAACCAAAAACAGAAGAAAACAGGCAACTGGCACTATGACAACTTGTTAATAGGTTAGTTCCAGAAAAGATATAAAAACACCTTAAAGTGTAGACAAAGCAAATAAAAGTAGATACAAAACAAGCACGGAACATCAAAAATTATAGATATGTTTTCAACGTATCAAGCATCCCCAAGCTTAACTCCTGCTCGTCCTCGAGTAGGTAAGTGATAAAAATAATAATTTTTGAGGTGACATGCACTATCAAAATAAAGACCAAACCATTTGCAAGCATTGAAAGTTGGGATCAAAGAACTCTAAACATGTGCATGAAAGATGGAGTTCTAACAGTAAGACAAAGTAACTATGCATGCAACATGAAAGGCTACAAACAAAGATCATGAATAACATGCATTGAAAAACATTTGTTTGTTTCACATACAGAAAACATAGCATAGTGGCAATCAGCTTGTCCCTCATAGTGTAGCAAATAGATGCATAGGACACCTTCAAAGTTCACAAGGGTGACTAGAAACAAATAGCACAAGAACAAGTAATATCATAATATGCATCAATTAATAAGCTTTGGAACACTGCACATAGAATGACAACTATGCTCCCTTAATGGTGCCTAAAGGTAGAAGGTGGAGACTCAAGTAATGGTGGAAGAAAGGCCTTTTTGTAAAGGAAGCAGGGATTACAAGTTTTAAAAAGAGCTTCCAAAAATTATGGTACTTGTTAGCTTTCATCCCTCATTGCCCTATCATAAGTATCTCGAAGTGATTAAGGTTAAAGTGGCAAAGATGGAGTATATGCTTGACGAAGTATAAGTTGGCAATCTCAAGTCCCTTGAATACGAGGGCCACACCTCATGCATACTCAACTTTGGGCACAGGTAAGTTCTTTTCATTGTAAGTATTTGCATATCATTGAGAACCGCCAACGGGGTACCCCTTACACATGGTACATGAGCTTTCCCATAACCAAAATGACAAGGCAGGCAGACAATGAGCATCTCAACAATCTTTTTATTTACTATATGCATAGCTTTTTATTGAGGATGCTTCATAGATAGCTCACTATGGTGATGCTGCAAGTTTCCACCATGATTAGGCATGGCTTAGGCTATCGGCCCAGGCGTTTCTCTAACATAGAATACTTACTCCATGGACTTACAAGTTCCCTCTTTATTTCACATCGGTGACATCCATAGACAAAAGAGCATGATATCAACTGAGTACAAAGTACAAGTGTAATGTTGAAAACGTTCCCCGTGACCAGGGCCGGCTCTAACCCATGGCAGGGTTGTGCCATGGCCAAGGGCCCAGGCCAGAGGGGGGCCCAAATTTTTTTAACTTTACAAGAGCCCAGGCCAGGAGAAATCCATCGAAGCAGCCAGACCTGGAAGGAACCGAAACGTCCAGTCATCCAGAACGCCAGAACGCCAGATCGATCGATCGAAGCAACCGAAACGGCGAAACGTCGCCCTGCCCGCCTGCCGCATCGCCAGACGCGAGTTGCGAGACACGCACTCGCCCATGCTAGACACCCACTCCCTGGCCCCTGCTCCTGGAAGGAAGATCGAAGGCAGCCACGCGGTGCGCCTCGCCATCGCTTCCTGCTGCTCGCCTGGCGCTGCTGCTGGCGCCGCCTGGCGCTGTCACTTGTCTGCCTCGCCTTTGCTGCCCTCGCCAGGCTCATGCGCTCCGTCTGCCAGTTTCTACTGCCCCTCTGAATCGTAAGTTTACATCTAATCCCTGGTTTAATCCTTCTAATTAATCTCTTGATTCGGGTTATAATTTTTTAGATTACAATTTGATATAAATTTTCTCACATTAATCTTTGATAGGTGTTACGATGGGGAAGCAATTGTCGGGTGCTGCGAAAAAGATGAAAAGAAAGAGAGAGAATGAGCTTATTGATTCACAAAGAGGTGCTTTAAATAAGTATTTTCTAACAAAAAGTAGTGTTGATGTCAACAATAATAATCAAAGGCAAGAATCTGATCTCGGAGAAGATGATGAGAATAATTCAAATGCAAACTTTGAGGCCAATGAACAATCCTCGGAAAACGGTAAATAACTAACTAGCGTCAATTTTTCCAATTGTAAATAAATAACTAATTACAATCTTTTGTTTGTCATGCAGATGTTAATGTTAATAAGGACAATATAGTGGAAGAACAAGATGCTCCTAGTGGTGATAAACAATCCCCAAAAAACGGTAAATAACTAACTAGCATCAATTTTTCCAAGTGTAAGTAAGTAACCAATTACAATTTTTTTTTACCATGCAGATGCTCCTAGTGGTGATGAACAAGATGATTCTCTTTCATCTATCTATGATCCTAGCACATGGAATAATCTTGATAATTGCAAAAGGGATATTTTAATTGAAAAGGGGCCTGCGAGAGAATTTGGTCTGGAGTTCCCTAAGGATGACAAAGGTAGACATTTTTCTTATAAATACTACTCCAGAAAGTTAACCAATTGTGAGGTTGTTGGTAGAAAGTGGTTGGTTTACTCCAAAGAGGTGGACAAAATTTATTGTTTTTGCTGCAAGTTGTTCAAATCAAATAATAATAAGTCCTTGCTAGCATCTGATGGATTGAGAGATTGGAAGCGTCTTAGTCCAAGACTCAAAGATCATGAGAAGAGTGTTGAGTATTTGACAAACATGAATACATGGAATGAACTAAGGTTGAGGTTAAGAAAAAAGCAAAGAATTGATGATGACATGCAACAGTTGGTTGCAAAGGAAAAAGAGCGTTGGCGACAGGTTTTGCAAAGAATAGTTGCTGCAGTGAAGTTTCTTGAAAAACATGATTTGGCCTTTCGAGGATCAAATGAGAAGTTGTATCAAGATAGTAATGAAAATTTTCTAGGCACGGTTGAAATGATTGCCGAATTTGATCATGTGATGCAAGAACATATTAGGCGCATTCAAAACAATGAAATTCATCATCATTATCTTGGCCACAACATTCAAAATGAGTTGATCTCGCTCCTTGCCGATGATATGAGAAAGGTAATGTTAAAGATCATCAAGGGTTCCAAGTATTTCTCTATTATCTTAGATTGTACCCTGGATGCGAGCCATGAAGAACAAATGACGCTAATTGTGCGTTGTGTCAATATATCAAGTGATATCCCGAGAGTGGAGGAGTTTTTCCTAGGATTCATAAAGGTTGATGCCACATCAGGATTGGGGATTTTTAATGTATTGTTGGATACATTGGATGGTCTTGACTTGGATGTTGCTAATGTGAGGGGGCAAGGTTATGACAATGGTTCCAACATGAAGGGAAAAAACCAAGGTGTTCAAAATCATTTGCTTATAGAAAAATCGAAAGCATTATATATGCCATGTGCATGTCATAGTTTGAATCTCACTCTTTGTGATATGGCGAAATCATGCGGACAAGCTATTTCATTCTTTGGTATTATCCAACATATATATGTATTGTTTGCACATTCTACTAAGAGGTGGAAGATTTTTCTTGATAATATTCCAAATATGGATCTCAAACCATTGTCAGATACCCGTTGGGAGAGTCGAATAAAGAGTGTGCAACCTATTAGGTTCCAAACTACGCAAGTAAGATCAGCTTTGAAGGAACTAGAGAAGGCTTCTACTGATGATCCAGCTACAGTTAGTGATGCTCAATCATTGTACAAAGTACTTGGGAAATTTGAGACTTTAGTTGGTATGGTTATTTGGCACGAGGTTTTATTTTCTTTAAATATGGTGAGCAAGAAGTTACAGGAAAAAATTGTGTGCATTGATGCTACTGTCAAACACATTGAAGGGGTCACTGAATTTTTTCAGAAGTTCAGAATTGAAGGATTCGATACTAGCATTGAAAGTGCCAAAAACCTTGCATCTTCTATGGACATAGAGCCAAAATTTCATACAAAACGTCAAAGTAAAAGAAATAAGCATTTTGATGAAATCAATGATGAAGAAAAATAATTACAGTTGTCACCTATTGAATCTTTCAGAGTTTCTTACTTTCTTGTCATTGTTGATACTACAATTGCTTCATTGAATATTTGATTTGAGCAGCTCAAGGAATTTGAGAAGGTGTTTGGTTTCTTATTCAACTCAAAGAATCTGAAGTCCATGGATGAAAGTAATCTACGAAAATCTTGCACTATTTTTGCAGAAACTTTTACTCATGAGAATTCATGTGATGTCGATCTTAATGATTTTTCTCTGAGTTAAAGGTATTGCAAGTAACTTTGCCAGATAATTTGATGTTAGTGCATGAGATTCTTCAATTCATTACAACTGTAGATTGCTATCCAAATGTCTCAGTTGCCTATCGGATCCTTTTGACTTCACCTGTGACTATGGCCTCAGCTGAAAGAAGTTTCTCTAAAATAAAGCTATTGAAGAACTGTTTGCGGTCAACTATGTTACAAGACAGATTGAATGGCTTGGCTACGTGTTGTATTGAGAAAGATATATTGGACAACTTAATATTGATAGTTTCCTCGATGATTTTGCATCTAGAAATACACGAAGAAGATTTTTACGAAGCACTGAAGCTTAATTGTCGATAAACTAATTGGAGGCTGGGTGTTTTTGACGTATTCACTAGCATGAAATACTTGTTATATTTTCCTATCATTTTTATTTTTTCTATCTAAATATCACAATGCTTTAGTGCTTGACAATTATTTATAGACATCTCGACTATGAACGTGTGGTTATATGCTTTTAAATATTGTGCAAGTTAAATTGGCACATATATCATCTATATATCTAGTTATACGTACATATATATATTATCTTTAGGGGCTCGTTTATCGACTTCGCCCAAGGGCCCCAAAAAATATAGAGCCGGCCCTGCCCGTGACAGCACGGTTCTGCTAATCCAACTTATAAGTGCAAGCATATACAACAAAGTTGTCACAATGGTTCAAGTTTATTAGGGGCATAGAATATAAAGTGTGCCATCAAGTTTGTGAGGGCTTTAATCACTAAGTTTTCACGTAATAAAATAGTTTTTAATTGGAAGATAGCTGAAAACAAGAATATACATGGAATGGTGTAACACACCATGCATAGGAGTTTATAGTGGACACTTTGGAATAAATTGGTTTCTTGGAAGTTGTAAGCATGAGTAGATCTTACTCATACAAGTGTAGGTTGCAAAAGACTGGGAGCAACCAACTAAGAGAGCAATAATGGCCATAATCATGCAGAGCGACAAAACATTACTAATCAAAGCATAAAGTGGTACTACAAGTCAAGGACTAAATGATCATAGAGGCTATGATGACTTGTTCATAGTCATACATGGTGTGAGCATGTTCCAAGTCAACCCAAGCAAAGCATCAAAGGAGAATACCACAATACTATGCTTTTGTATGCTAAAACAACGCATAATTTCTTCAAGGCACACTAAGCAATCCCAAGTGTTTGGAACAAGACATGCTAGAGCAATAATCACTAAGCATAAGGTCAAAACAATATCTAGCATGGCATGATAAAGTCTAAGTCACAGTCAAAGCAAGCTCCTCTTGTACTAATCAAGCAAGAACTTTCCTACTCTTTGCCAACACCAAACAACTTATTTGAAACAACTCACAAAGATAATAATCAATAAAGATCAGTGAGCTTGTATTACAAATCCACAAAGAAGAACTAAAAAGTTCTAAGCTGAAAGCCCAAGAAAACTAAGGCTAAACACAGTGCTAGCAAAAGTGAACACTCACAAAACAATAAGATTGAAAACTAGAGTGTTCTAGGCAATGGAAACATAGTGTGTCTCTCTCCAAAATAAGTGTGGTGTAAGGAACCAACTTAATCAAGCAAACTAAGAAAACAAAAACCAAAATCCAAAACTAAGACGCTCCAAGAACAACACAACAATGCATGAAACAATAAAAACAAAGTGTCTAGAAAGACCTGGGATTTTTATTGATGAAGAAGGGGATACCTTCAGCATCCCCAAGATTTGACGCTTGTACCTATTGAATATTTCTTGGGGTGATACGGGGTGGAATCCCTAAGCTTGAGCTTTTGTCCATTCTTCATCTCATTACATAATTCTTTCTCTACACCTAAAATTTTCCTTCATACAAAACTTCACACAATCTTATTAGCAACATTAGCTTATTCAAAAGATATTAGACCTCTGGCAAAGCTTTGGAACAGCAAGGCTTTTCACTAAAAACACAATCTACTGTACTAACTCCTTCAAAAATCTCAATTTCCCCAAAAGAACTCAAAAAGGAATCAATAAGAAGCAAATGCAAATAATGGCAGAAATCTGTCAAAACAGACAAGCAGGTAGAAACCTATTTTTTCGAACATCTTCTGTTGGTCAAATCAAAAAGTGTTGAACTAACAAAAGTTAGATAACATACTGGGAGATTTATTCGTAACTTTTGAGCTCAATCCGAGTTACAGAGACTCCTCAAGAATGTTTTTGGTGGAGGACAGAAATCTGTTTCGGGACAGCAACTCCCCAAATCTTACTTCCCTCTCATTAGAGGTTATTCTTTGCACAAAAATCAAACAAAAGGATAAGGCAAGGTCATTACTGAAGTAATAAATCAATAAAACTCTTGGGTTATCTCCCAACAAGTACTTTTCTTTAACGCCTTTAAGTTAGGCTTGATAGTTTGAGAAGATGCTCACATAAGAAATATGAATTGAAGTAAAAGACAACATCAAGAAGCAAATTCAAAAAATATTTAAGTCTAACCCACTTCCTATGCATAGGAATCTTGTAAAAAAACAATTCATGAAAACACAAAGCAACCAGCACAGGAAAGCAAAACAAGTGCACTTCAAGATTTCCAACATAAAGAGGGGAAACTTAATATTTTTGAGATGCATAAGACCATGTTTCCCTCTCTCATAATAACTTTCAGTAGCATCATGCATAGAATTAACAATATATCTATCACATGAAACATTCTTATCATGAGCCACATGCATAAAATGATTATTACTCTCCACATAAGTAGTGGGAGCAAATTCAACAAAATGGCTATCATTATTATTCTCATCACCATAATCATCAAATATAGGAGGCATATTGTAATCACAATAAATTTTCTCCTCAATAGTAGGTGGACTGAAAATATCATACTCATCATTGTAATCATCATAGATTGGAGGTTTGGTATCAACATAAGCAATAGAATTGCTATCTTCCAAAGCTGGGGAACTAAAAAGATCATTTTCACCAAAACTAGTTTCCCCAAGCTTCGACGTTTCGATAGCATTAGCAATAATGGTGTCCAAAGAATTCATACTAATAACATTGCTATTAGCATGCAAATAAAGCTCCATAGGTTTTTTAATTTTCTCTTCAAACACTTCATGTCCTAACTCAAGATAGAGACTATAAAGCTCTCTAATTTTGTTGTTGTTTTCCATTAAGCCAAACTAGTGAAAACAAGAAACAAAAAGACAAAATTGCATAATCTAAAGGAAATAACTTCGAGCACTCACACACCAGGAGTATATGAGTACCTTTTACCTTACCTCCCCGGCAACGGCGCCAGAAAAGAGCTTGATGTCTAGGTACTTCTATTCTTGTAGACAGTTGTTGGGCCTCCAAGTGCAGAGGTTTGTAGAACAGCAGCAAGTTTCCCTTAAGTGGATCACCCAAGGTTTATCAAACTCAGGGAGGAAGTGGTCAAAGGTATCCCCTCTCAAGCAACCCTGCAATCAAGATACAAGAAGTCTCTTCTGTCCCCAACACACCCAATATAGGTGCACTAGTTCGGTGAAGAGATAGTGAAATACAAGTGGTAACGGTGCCAAAAAATAGCATCTGACTTGTTGTTGACGTGGGGTAACGGTGCCAGAAAAGATCTTGATGGTGAGGTAAGGTAAAGGACCAAAACCTCCCCAAACGGAACAAAGATGGAAGCAAGCAAACATGCAATAGATCTAGTAGCAAACAACATTTCAATGCTTAGAGAAACGGCCTAGGGATCATACTTTCACTAGTGAACACTCTCTCATATAAATATACTCTCTTCATGATAATACTCTTAACTACTCTCCGGTTGGACACTCTAATCCATGGTAGGGCTATAACATCACACCCAAAGTCTGCCTTCCCCAATCTAGATAACCCCACACTATCACCTTGACCACTAGAAGGTTCCAACAAACACCACAATTTCATAGAGACATCCAACTCCAAATATAACTCATAAAAAATATTCAATCTAGCCAAAGTTCCACACACGGTATGCCCGCTGTCACTTTCACACACGTGGGGAAAATCATAGATCTATTAAAGCACAAAGATTATTTATGTAGACTCAAGCCTAAGTGCCACTATGGCGTGCACACTGTCACTTTCACACACATGGGGAGAGCAGAGATCTAATGAAGCACTTGAGTAGAAAGGTGTGATTACAAAGCTCATGACCACAAGATCATGCATAAAGAGAGAGAGAGATGAACACATAGCTACTGGTAGAGCCCTTAGTCTCGAGGAAGAACTACTCCCTCCTCATCATGCGAATCAGCAACGGTGATGGAGATGGTGGTGGAGATCGATGGAGATGGCTCCGGGGGCACTTCCCCGTCCCGGCAGGGTGCCGGAACAGAGACTTTCTGTCCCACGAATCTCCCCTTTGGTGGCGGCAGCTACAGATGGTTTCGCGGATATTTGATCTGGATGATTTAGGGTTTTTGGGTCGGAGGCTTCTTATAGGCGAAGGAGACAAGGTTGGTAGGGAGGGCAGGGGGCCCACACCCCCTGTGGGCGCTTCCAGGGCTTTCCCGCGCCTAGGAGGGTGCGGCCACCCTGTGGCCCCTCTCCGGCTCTGCTTCGTGGTTCCGTGTTGCTCCGGGAAAAATAATGACTTTGTCTTTTGTCCCGTTCAATTCCGAGAATATTGATTTTCTGCCTTTCTGGAACCTAAAACAGAAGAAAACATGCAACTAGCACTGTGGCAACTTGTTAATAGGTTAGTTCCAGAAAAGATATAAACACACCTCAAAGTGTAGACAAAGCAAATCAAAGTAGATACAAAACAAGCATGGAACATCAAAAATTATAAATACGTTTTCAACGTATCATTTCCACTAGTGAATGGAAACGTAAATGTAATTTATTTACACTGTCAATTTAAGCGGAAAGGGAAAAAACTGAATTATGTTTGGTTACTACTCAGGTAACACTCGCGCGAGAGAAGCCACTACTAGCCATGGCCAGTAGCACCGCGTCTAGGCACTAAGCAGAGATGGACATAGGGACTCATAAGTAGTTGTTGCGCAATGGGAAGCTTGTAGTGGTGGCAACGACAACGACATCTAGTGGGCGTCTTGTGGCGGTGGCGACCAGTGACAACATCGGGCGGCGGCGACCGGCAACACGGCTAGGAGATGACCAACTACTGAATTGATTTCAGTGCATAGGATCCCGAAAGTCCATAATGAAATTCCCATCATGAAATAAGAGAAGCACATACTTAGCCATAAAAGCGATGTTACGTTTCATTGACCATGAAAAACCACTAAAAGTTCAAACACCGGATATAAATGTCCAATTCTAGCCAGATAATGAGCCCATGCTTACCAAAGATGCGTAATTTAATCCAAGAAAGATGATCATGTGTTTCATAATACCCTAGCTAAAATTAAAAGGGTAACATTTTTCAACTAGTTGTGAGCTTATGGTTTATAATCTTCTAGGATACTCTGCACCAACCTTGATACATAGTCAGCTGAAATGGTCTGAAAGAGCTGTGATTTGATCATTTAAATGAACGACAAGTTTCCAAGAAAATTGATAGCATGCAGTTGGGAACAAATTCACAAAATAGTTACCTTCATAGAATCGCCATTTCCTGTTATATTACTATATACACAACAAAAACATGATGCGATATATTATTGTCATATGAATAATTGGCTAAAAGTAAGATAGTGAAGTTAATTATGTTGTTCTAAATTAGAGAATTAATGATAAGCACATGAAATACATGCCAGAGAGTATTCAATACTTGGTTTTTATTTAATATTTATTTTCTCAATATTTATTATATGATTCATTTTGATGTCATGTCACCATACAATAAACTTCTCCTAGTTAAACTCCCTTACGAGTTTGGTATTACAATAGTTGGTTACATAAGACAAATCCGATGCGAGATATCATCATCTCATGATGAATCAACTACTAGGATGGTGAAATTAATCATGTTGTTATATATTAAAAAATAGGTAAACGGGACATGTACATACAAGGTAAAAGTTATATATTTATTACATTTCAAATCTTTAACTCATATCAATTTTCAGTTATGTGTTCCATAACAAACATTAAGTTATTTTTGGGTTATTTGATCAGATTTCTTTCATTCAAAGAAGGCCGAGGTGTGGCTAGCTAGATTGATATCTTCTTGTCAGTCAACCAATTATTTAGGTTCTAAGTGAAAAAATATTAATAATCTGGAGTTTATTAAATAATAGTCTACAAGTTTGAAATGTGCATAAGAACATTCCTCATTAGCCTTTATTCCTTCAACTCCAATAATGTATTTCACTCAATTCTGATTGGTGTTATTTAGATTGTGTTTGTCCTTGTATATTTTGGAACAATCACATAGCCATGTTTATGCTACTCATGTGTTTGCCTCTAGTTGCTCTTTATAGAACTAGAATACATGTGCAAAACATATGGTGTTCCCTATTTCAGATTAACATTCACTTATATGAGAGGAATAATTAATGTGTTGTGTACTTAAGAATGCTTATTCTATCTTCTACCGTGTTAAGAAAGAAACCCATATTTTTTATTGACATTAGTATTTCTAAATAAAAATCCTTATGTATATTTTTTCTTGCCTCAGAAAATGAGTAAATCAATCAAAGGTCACCGAACTGAAGATCATTACTCACCTCGGTCATCATACTTCACTATACAGAATTCATGATCGCCGAATATGCATCACTGGTCCATCTAGAGTCACTCGTCGCAGCAGAGCGTCATATTTTCGTATGTATCTGCATGGACTATTTTATAATATAAAAAGGGCTACATCGCAAAGCTAAGGAAACATATAAGGTTCTAAAAAGGCATGTGGCTGAGCACCATCGCTTCCGTCATCCTCCCACCTCTTCCATCACAGCCTATGGCGTCCCGCCGCCGCTAATTTGGTGGAAAAAGTAAACCATCTTTAACCAGTTGTATCTGTATTACGTTAATTTAGTTGTTTGGGTGTACTCATTAGTGTATGCATAAGTATCAGTTTCCATGACCCAACATTTCTTTCTTGTGTGGTGTCCTTATAGGTAGCTGTATGATGAACTAATCGACCACAAGACATAATATGTATGGAGTAAATCAATTTTTGCTGCGCAAGTTTCTTTATTTTACTCTTTGGCTAGAACTAAATATACTACTATTTAAAAAATAGACGACATGTACTTCAATGTAACTTAAAACTACGTGCAGGTGAAATATGTTTGATTCACTTAACTTTGAGCTTAGTTTTGCGTGAGAAGAAATTTAGATGGTTTTAGCCTTCCCTTATAAATTTCAACTATTTCTTATGTAATCCCGAAAAATTCCACAAATTAATGAAACCACAAAGGGTTCAGTACTAGATATGGCATGTTTTGGACCACATAATGCTATTATTTCACTATGGAAGCAAACATATGTGGTGAGATCAATCAATGTTTCATTTTTTTGGTCACCCCTAGGCTTACAAAATCGCAATTCCCAACAAATTATTTGTATTAATTCTTCATTAAAATTGGGTATACCATGTCAAAAATTACTATGCATGAGTATGGAAGTAACTACGATGTAAGAAAATGAATTAAATATATATTAATGTCCCTCAGCATTTGATGAAATGCTTAGCAAGTATCAATGATCTCACAATAACTTGTCACCATCAATTTCATTGCATTAAGTTTAATTTCAAAGAAGTATAATTCTAGAACATGCAATACATCATAATGATTCTTGGAATAGTATAACCAGAGTGCCTCGTTAATCAACTTGTAGATGTTTTTTAATCAGCTTTCTTCATAAAGTCGTTCATATCTTTCATGATCGACAACTACGATGCCATCAAAATTAAATACACAATTAATTACCAATCATAAGCATCTTCTCCTTGAAAAGAAGTTCATCCCAATCAAATATCTTGTGATTTTTTCCAATAATGTAAATATATTAATACCAAGATAATACCAATTACACCCAGCTGTTTTCGAATGCACACAACCAAAAAAAGAAAATAAGAATAAGAAAACAAAGACCCCATAAAACTAATGAGAGACTCATGGCAGTAAGAGCACCACCAGTGGTGAAGGCACCCGGAATCTGAAAAAGATACTCCAAAAACGACGCATCCATGAAGATAACAATGCATAACACAGTCGCCGTCCGGTGTGACCGGAATGGCCAGATCTTGGGTTTTCACCCTGGAGAAGGTCCAGTCTTGCTCTAGGCAATGCCTTCAACAAGGAAACGACTAGGAAACCTCCATTGAAAAGTACAACCACCGAAGGTCAGAATTAGGGTTTTCACCCCGGAAACTGAGACCGCCAAGAACAAATCTACGTTGTCCACACTTGTCAAGAACACTACTACAAAACATCGATTGTCCGACACGTATTTTACTCCATATCCGCTGCATGTACTCCCTAAAAACACACCAACTCTCGACTCAACCTGAGCATGCGAGACGATTCCTCCAAAGCCTATTCCATCTTCCGCCATAATACCCTCTCCAAAGCCTATGCCAAGGAAAATCCAAGGTGCAGATGGTCACCACTAGCCTTAAGAACATGGAACCATTGCCAAGAATGACAACGGCACAACAATCAGTCCTCCCGTGGCAGCCAGAGCAGGCGAAATAGAAAAAGACTTTATCTACCACAAAAGTCAATCCGACGCCTACAGATCTTAGCACCCACTTACACCTCATAGGCATAATGCAGTTTGCGTGCTTGGCCGGGGTGCCTTGAGGGAATGAGGGGCCGTTCCTTGAAGAGTTGAGTAGCGTCATGGAGATCTTCTGGATGATCATGCATCATGGGCAAGCGGTCCAAGGCTAGGCAGAGCAACCAGACAGTAGATAAAGCACCAGCCGAACACGACGTCGGCGTCGATGGACGCAACCTGAGTCGATTTGGAAGCACGCGATGAAAGAGATTGATCAGTCCAATGGTGCCAAGATTGGAGGTTCTAGCGACATACCCGTGGATGTAGGGCCTGCCATTTGAACCAAGGAGCGATCTCACGAGCCGGCTGCGGGCAGAAAAGGCAGGGTCAAGAAAGGGACCAACTAAAAAGAGAGGGCACCCTATAGCTGCCAACCACGGCCCACCGATAGCCTCCTCCGACGGCGGCAGGGTGAACGGGACGGTGGAGTTGTGTTTTTTTTTGTGGTAGCAGGAGGACCTCCGGAGTCGCCGCTCTAGGGCGACCCGGAAGGTGTTGTTCTCGTTTTATGCCTAGAGAACCGAGACTGTAACCTTTGTTTCTTGGACTGACATATTGCCTAGCAGAAAAAATCAGATTAGGCCATTTGACAAACTCAAGATACATAAAATTCTAATAGGACTCGTAGATACAATATATTCAATGTACCTGTCAAGGCGGCGGCCTTGGCAACCTCTACAGCAATGGTCCTATGGGGCTTGGTCGTGGCCTCGCACGGTGTTTGGTGTCGGCTTGGATATCTATGTGGACAGCGAGTTTGTCGATCCGACTGGTTCGTCTTCGGAAAATGCTAAGGTTGATCTGGCTGCTACGTCGGGCGGCAGCCCTGAAGTTGGCGTGATGTCCGAGGTCTGCGGGTGACCGTATGTGTAGCGAGGGCTATGACATGGCTAGGTCGTGTTGCGTCGCGGCTCGTGTGCGGCTTTGGTGCCGAGCGGTGTAGGCCGGGGCGGTGGTCCCGATGCTAGAGGAATGTGGTTTGTTGCGTTCGGTGGTTACGTCATGTGGACGGCGAGTCTCCTCGTATGTGTGGTTTTTCGTTCTGATTTTCCTTATAAACTAGACATTGTATAGTTTGTATGGTTTTTGGATCTGTTTTTTCTTATAAACTGGATCGATCACTTCTATCTATCACTTCTATCTAATCGTATGGCGGATACAACCCCGCCTTGTCCTAAAAAAATGTATTCTTTGTTATCATCAAGGTAACCATCTACAAAAATCCAATTGTTAATTGGTGATAGGTACTATGTAAAGATGAAGCATAATTAGTACTCCGAGCGCAGCTGCATTGGATAATAATTAGCTTCTCAGAGTGCATGTACGTACAGGTACGTATGTCAGCCGACATGTTCATGATCGATGAATACTGCAGGGCGAGCGAATGTGGCAAGTTCACCAAACTAAACCTAGACGGATGGTGTCAACACTTAAGAGGTGCTCTAGGCCACCAAAGCTCATGGATGGTAAAGCAGAAGAGGAGGTGGAGAATGTGGCTACAGGACTGGGTTGGCGACGGTGGAAGAGGCGATGTCCAGGCGCGAAACCAGATTTAGGAGGACGTCAGATCAGCAAGCATGCAGTTTTTCAGATAGAGATGTATGTGACTTGGACTCCATGTCTGTAGATTACGAATAACTGGATTGGAGTCTTCTTATATCTCAATCGTTAGTTATAGATCTAATTTTCTAAATAATTCTGGTAATGTGGATTTACACGATGTCTTCCATAGCATTATGCGATATTTATTTATTAGTAAATAACATATAGACATGTTATTTTTATCTCTCATACACATATTATTTGGTTCGAATCCAGCCATACAAAACCTAAAAGTTGCACTTTCATGCCTATAACAAGTTCACCACGCTGTTGCTAGCACGTATAATTTCACATATGCCTATAACATGACCATAAAATTTCACATATGTATGAAAATTTAGTCACATATAATTAATCTCTCACACTAAAAAAGGTAACATTGTCACATACCCTCACAATTGTGGACTATTACATGTTGCATAATATTATCTTGTACAAGATAGACCACACATGATACAAACTAGAATTCTCAGTAGCAAGTCCCCTGTTCTTTAGATCTTGAAAAACAGCAACATAGTCAACATTCAAGGAAATGCTGGTCGGAACCACATCGGCACTTGATCGGAATTGGGTGGCCCGGCATAATCGATCAAGGTTACATTCCCAGGAACATCCTCCATACTTAGATCGATGGCAACAACATCATTGTCCGATAGAGCAGCAATGTATAAATAATTTTTCTTGAGGTCTCCCATGGGCAAGGAGACACGACTATAGAAAGGATAGTTTGGCCCTAGAAATAGAGCCCGGTCACCAATATTACGAACTTCTTCCATGGTTTGTGCATCAGTATCTACCTCATGAAGCACAGCCCCATCCACGAAGAAGTTACGATGGGTTCTATGAATTGGTCCTCTACGGCTTCGTTCTCCGTACGGGGTAACAATCAGTATATTGCCTTTGAGAGATGGTGCTAGCATATAACAAAATTGTTCCCACCCTTCAGTGTTAATGGAAGAGCTTAGCAGTAATGTTGGACTTCCCCCTCCTCGGTGCAAATCCCATGACCACAAGTCCCTGTTTCGACAAATGGCGACGATTTTACCTCTATGCATGATAGCATCAAAAAAAGACAACCAATACGAGTCAGGATTCCCCAACTTAATCCAGTGATCGCACCCTGCCATGGTATATGATACCTTGCTGAATGATACAACAATGATAAAATAACCTTCGTCTTCAGTAGGAGTTCGACATAGTTGCACATGATCAGATGGCTGTATGAAATAGTCAGGCAAAGCAATGCAGCGCCCTGTAGCAGGATTCAGTAGTTGGATGCACTTTCCGTGTGAAGTGGTGACTAACCATTCTCCTTTGCCCCCTATCCAGATCCGGCCACATTTCATACCCTCCACCTCAAATGGAAACACCTCCCCAGACAAGATGTTGTTGATACAAAACAAACGTCGCAGATAATCATCCGAGATCTCCGAGCCGCAGTCGGCGGAGGCAGAGGTGAGTAGAGTAGGAGCGCCCGGTTGGAGGCCACTACCAGCTGGTTGGAGGCGACGTTTTTCAGTGTACACGTCTGCCCAGCGGCTACAAACCAGAGGAAAACTAAGGGTGTCGAAGGCGCGGAGCAGATCAAGAATAAGACGGCACACGTCATGTGGAAGATCATCAAAATCGGGGGAAGTACTGTCTGCATCTGCATGTAGACATCAGAACATTGTTAAATATCGATCCCTTGAATGTATAAATTAAGGGTTGTTGTTTAAGAGTTAGGAGGTGATATATCTTAATAACCTGCAGTAATTAAGGGTTGTTGTTTATTAGTACCGGTGCTATCCAAATCTCCATGTTTGGCTTCGATAGCATTATTATTCTCCTCCTGCGCAACTGGAAGATCGATCCCTGCGACCATCAGAAGTGAGTTGTGAACTGTTGATCCAGATCTGCAGTAAAGGGGCATATATATAATTTTGCTGATTGACAATGCATAGATACGTACCAGTTTGATCCCAATCTCCGTGTGGGTGTTCCGTTGACACAACGACGACGTGGGTGCACTCGGTGATCTCCTCCTTGTTGATTTGCCCCAAAACCGACGTCGGTGTACTTGCCGACGGAAGTGGCGCCGGCAAGCTCACCGGCACTCCCAGTTCAGTTGATCTCGTAGGATCCATGGCTGCGGTGCTGGGCAGTTTGCAAGAGCTAGCGGTGGCTGTGCTGGGCAGTTTGCAAGAGCGGTGGTTGGTGACCGGACAGCGCTGGCGAGGGGCTATAAATACGGCGGCGGCAGGGGGCTCCGCTGTGTGGGACGCAACGGTCGGCGATCGAGGGCCGTCGGATACCGTATGAGACGAACCCAAGGAGCTGAGCTGGTACGCGCGTATTTGAGATTAATGCTTGATTCTTTTGGTAAGGACAGTAACTCCATGTCATTTATTATTATATTGTGTACTACTTTAATTTGACCAGCTGGCCGTGAATTTTATTTTCTTGTACTATCTTATTTTTATTTACTCGGATAATTTTAAGTGCCAGTAGTTTTTCTTTTTTAATTTCTTTATTTTCTTCCTTTTAGTTGTTGATTTATAAATTGCATTCTCTTAATTTTTTCAATTGACTTGATCGTTCTTAGTGTTCAATGATATTTTTTCAGCAAAGTTTTTTCCTGAAAATAGTAGAATTTTTTTGTCTATTGCAATATTTTTTCTTTAAAAGATGAAACATTTTTTCTGTATGTACCAAAACATTTTTTCTGTATGTACCAAAGCATTCTCTGTAACTTTTCTTTTCCCTAACAGTTATGTTCTTCATTGTAAAATCTTTTCTAATCTTACATCTTATTTATTTGTCTTTTTATTTCTAAAAAATGCTTTGGATCGAAGACCTTATTTGAGGAGAACGTAGATTCAACTAAGTATGAGTTTTAAAATATCATGTTTACGTATTGTGGAGGTTATATGAGTTGACGGGTGACATGGGGGAACCATAAGAAACAACCGGCGCCACCACCATCTCCGTCCCTCCCCTTCCTCCTCCGCCGCCTCCAGAGGTGCGGATGGGCATGGCCTGGCTTGCGCCGGCGGTGGCGGACGCTCACCTCGTCTCCTCGCCCAATGGTGCCAGCCCAGGAAGGCACCTTACAGACTGGATGTGATGTGGCCTTCGACGTCAGGGTGCTGCAGCGGTGGCGGCTGGCATAAGGAATCTTCTTCGGGCAAAACGATGACGGTTGTCGTGGATGTGTCTCCCCTCTTCTGCGGCTCGGTCCCTTGGGTTGCAGCGCGCGGGATGGAGGCGAGGCGGTTTCCCGGTGAGAGCTGGGCTCTGATGAGGTCGGTCCCAGCGATGGCATAGTCCTTGGGGGCTGTTAACTTGTTGAAGGCATTGTCACTGCGAAACTCTCGCGTCATGCCTAGATGTTTCGGGGAACCCCAGATCTGGGTCAACCGGATCGTACGATGGCGCCACTTGGTGTCGTTCTCCCTCTTGGGGGCATCGGTTTTGAACATGTGATGCCTGGAGGGGTGTGCTGGTGGAGCGATGTTTAATCTTCCGCGTCGACAATGGCTAGTCTAGGTGGCATTGTGCAGCAGGGTCTCGACGACGGACGCGTCTTGTTAGATGCGGGTATGGTGGTGGAGCTGTCTGGTGTCATGGTGGCATTGACGGCATACCTCGCAAGTTCACTTCATTGATTTATCAAGAAGATGGGTATGGGGAGCGGCGGCGAGGACTTCTAAAATGTGCATGCTGGTATACACTAAGGGTCTGCCAGACCAGTTGTATGCTCTCCGTTGGGCGACTTGTCAAGCCCTTTGGTTTTTAGATGATTCATGTGATGCTAGGGTGTTGGCCCTTTTCATGGACACCCATTCGTTAGTGTTGTAGGTTTATCGAGTTGTCGCTTGTTTGGTGATTCCAGTCTGATATTTGTAGTCCTCTTGTAATGTAATGTGAATAATCTATAAAAATGTTTTGTGCATCTTTAGATGCAGAGACCGGGGTGATCTTTCCCATTTTGAAAAAAAGTATATGTACAGGTACACTACTTCTCTGCACATGCTTCCATGCAGAGCAGGAGAGAATTTTATCTGTACTTTTGTACTTTAAAACCAGGAGATACCATGCACACGGGTGATGAAGGAAGCATAAGCAACAACACTGTTTTTAACAGACCATATACCTCGAAGGTGCCCCTCTATAGGAGGTTTTTAAGAGATCCAGATATTTCTAGGAGCCCTCATTGCCAACTCATTTTTATTTTTATTTGGTCCCACACTTTACAAGAAAATAGAGTAGTGATCATACATTGAGGAACTATTTCAACAAAGAGTACTAACAGTTTTCCACATGGAAAAATGAAGAGTGGGAAGTTGTAGCTAGATGTATCCTAGGGGCACGTTTGGTAGGCCGCGTCACCCCAACCAGGCACCGGCGAGAAAAAATCAGCCCGATTGGATGCTCGCCCTCCCTCTGCGTTGTGGCCCGCATGCTAGTCAAAGTGGTCCCTATCTAGGCCCGCAGGGAATTGTTGAATCGTCAATTCCCATGAAGCCAGGCTCAACAGAGCACGAGGAGCCATCTAGGTTGCACGGATGGGAAATGAGAGGGTGGCGGTGCATATCGAGAGCGCGCACCACATATCCCCTCACTGCCCACTCACTCCTATCACTTTCTCTCATGTCACCTTCTTGTCACATCACGTCAACGATTCCACTGCCGCCGGCCCATCGTTCGTGGCGGTGCAAGGAGGAAGATTGGACCTCGACCACGACCTCGACCTAAAGCTCGATCGCAACCTAAACCAGACAGCATCATCACAGTCTCTGTTCAGCGGTACCTCGATTACATCATTGGCTGCTCATCAATGGTCGTAAGACGTACCCTGACCCTTACCTAAGTTTCTCCTTCGTAGATCTGCATCTACATGGCATGTGGATGGGTTATGGATGATATGCATTCTAGATATGATTAGGTGACGTCTGTGCTAGGGTTTGAGCTTCCGACTAATACCATTGCTTTCATATTTGGGATATTGTGTGATGGATTCTTGCCTTATTCTTGTATGTTTCTTCGATTTCACTAGGTACGATTGACCGATTAGAGATTGGGTTTTAGTTTTATATCTATCATACCATGATTTACTATTCATACTTGCATGTTTCCTTTGATTGAGTTTTTTTGTTCGGCCTACGATTGAAGTGTGCTGCATGTAGTAAATTTAGAGACATATTTTTTGTTTTGCCACATGCATAAAATTGTTCTACGAGGCTTTCATTTTATGACCAATGATTTAAATGTGCCCGATAGCTTGCAACACATTAACTTTCACAATGTTTCTGATTTTTCAAAGATGGGTTAGTGAACCTGGTGCAATATACAAAAACAATGGTTGTGCTTGGTCCTTGGTTCACTAGCTCCATCCCTGAAAAACTTATGAGGCCCCAAATTGATTCAACCTTTATCATCTCCATTTGGCCAAATAATTTTAACAGTGCACTGTCAACCTGGATGTGATAATCGGCATATACTTTCTGTTTGTACAACCACATAGGTCTCACATTGTACTAGCAATATGTTAAATTATCTCATAGAATTGTATGTGCTCTAATCAGTCTCCCATATGATTGCAATCTTTTTATGCTAATACCAATGATTAAAATGTGCCACTATGACTGTTAATGAGGTAATGTGCACCTACCTATGGTTGCATACAAACCTACATAGTTGTACACGCGCGTTGGCAGATATAGATTCATCTCGTTTCCTAGTGTGTGTGGCAAAATAGTATGAGGCAGAGTATGTCTTACTTCTTGTGATACATTTTGCAGATTTTGTGTGTGTAGTTTCTTTTTTTGTCACTCATATCTTGCATTGGTAACCATGCATGCTTGCTTTTTTCGCAGCATCTTCAACTAGGCATCATTGTTGAAATTCTTGAAGGGCAGCCCAACAAGAAGGCGAAAGGAAGGCCCCCACTATTGGCCATTAGCATGAGAAGGTGTCCCCAACCCACTTCGTCAAAGTGCTGATGGCACCAGGGTTAGGGTATCGTCCTCTCCCTTAGGTCACCGTCAGGACATATATGGGGTCGGTGCCTGCAAAAATCACCGTCACGACGTCCATTGGATGCCAATGGGACATGGACATGAAGGATGTGAATGGAAAAGCCGTCAACGAGGCGGGCTGGCCACAATTTTCCATTGCAAAGGGCATGTATCTTGGCTACTTCCTCTTCTTCAGAAAGTTCAATTGTAAGGAGTACATAGTTTTCATTTGCGACCACTTGCGCTATGAGGTGGTGAAGCGGTGCCCTCAGCACCCAGATGACATGGCGAAGGTGAACAAAGTACATGGAGATCTACTGGTTGCTACTTAGGGTTTTAAATTTCAAGAACTTCGTGTTATCATATTAATATGTCTCCTTATTAAACTGTTTGTCGTTGATACTATGTGTCATACTCTTGTTAACTCCAGTAATCTATCTATGTGTTAAGTATTGTTCATGTTCTGATTGTGTTGTTGATTATGAGGTTTATTTTCTTGTGTTCTTCTTCATGTTCATGTTCATCTTCTTTTATTCTTCTTCATGTTCATGTTCTTCTGTCCCTCGTAACCACACCACACTAGATAATAGGTTACCACATTGGCTATCAGAGGACAACCAAACAGACAAAATGTTGCACACCGCTGGCAAATGTTGCAACCAAACATCTGCACACTCAATATTACTATGGCTAACCACATGGGTTCACATGCAACCAACCCAACCCAAGAACATGCGTTTTCACCTATTATTGCATGGCCATGCCCCCTAGGGGCTGCCCCCAGGAGCTCCAAAATATGCCCATGCAACCAAACACACCCTAAAAGGCTATTGTTCTCGAGAAGTCGGTATCTCATGGTTTGATCATCTCCCAACTCGCAGTTTTTTAATATTTATTTTCATCTATTTTTTCTCTTTTTATTTTCGGTATCATATTTTCATTTTTATTTAATTGACAAACTTACGTGCTATTTCTTTTCCTTTATTTTTTGTTCTATTTGGATCATGATTTATAAAATACTATTTTTATTTGATGTATTAACCTTCATAAGAAATCTTTTCTAAACCATATAATTATTTTCTTATATTCAATATATATGACCGTGTTTGGTGCTGAATGATATAATTTTGGTATAATTATGAATTTAATACTGTAAGAAAGGTTTGACAAATTATACCATTCAGTAATATAAGAAATCAGATCTTTTGAATTTAATAAAAAATTGCACGGTTTGAAAAATAGTTGTATGAAGAAGGTTAATACCTCTAAAGAATAAAATATTGGCTTATAAAACACAAACTAAAAAGAAGATGAAAAGAAAGGAAACAAATATCACATAAAATTGTCGAGTACATAAAACGTAAAATATGATACATAAAAACAAAACGAGAAATTTTAATTGATGAAAGTGTAATAAAAACAAATGTTGAAAGATTGAGAGTAGTCAAACCACTAAACCATGAAATAGTTAGCTCTTGAAAATAAGAGCCATCTTACCCAAAAGTTGATCTTACCGGCGGGTCTTGAGATTGACGAAGTCACCGCATGCGCCTCGCTATCGACGGAACGTCGCCTCCCACTGAAAAAATATTCCGCTTTTATACGACACCAAAGCGTGAAACCTAGGGTTTAAACTCTGGTAGGCTGGGGGTATCACTGCCCTCCTAACCATCCAACCACGAGTTGGTTCTCAACCATTAGTAATCTTTTGGAATGAGTTACTGTAGGCAACGAGGCTTCCTAGAAATAATGAGAGCTCCTATACACAGCCTATAATGGGTACTATCAGCGCATCCTGCGGTGTATATGGTCCCTTAATGTGAGTGTTGTCGCTTATGCTTCCTCTGCTCTTGTCGTCCCTGATCGAGTGCCTCTACTTGGCATAGTTCCCTTCCACCCGCCAGTCTGGTATCGTGTGGTTTTGAAGTACAAAAGTTACAAGTAACATTTCCTCGTGATCTTCTTTGGAAGCATGGTTCCATGTGTTATATCTCCACACATATAGATTAACATAATATCTCATAACGCATCCTTAGTTAATCTATGTGTTCCAATGAGGTATTCAACGCAGAATAACTTTCTTAGGAATAAAAAATAACATATAAGATTAGAATATGTTTTACAACGAGTCACATAATTGTTAGGGAAAAGAAACTAAAATTTCACATAGAGTACTTCCACGTGATCTACGAGGTAAGCAACCCCCAAAAATTTTTGTTTGTTTCAGAGATGTTCACGTGAGATAGGAAATTTGTCTTCTTAGAAAATGTCTTTTTTTTAGAAACACAGTACAATCGTAGACACTCACAACACGTACATGCACCCACCCCTATGAACGCACACACGCACACCCTACCCCTATGAGCACCTATGAGCACCTCCGAGAGACTGAGTTGGCGGATCGAGTCTTGAGATTGACGAAGTCACCATGGGCGTCTCGCTATCGACAGGAACGTTGCCTCCCACTGAAAGAATATTCCGCCTTTTATACAACGCACAATGTCAAACCTGGGGTTTGAACTCTAGTGGGCCGGGAGTACAACCACCCTCCTAGCCATCCAACCATAGGTTGATTTGCTTAGAAAATGTTTTGTGCTTGGAAGAATTTTAGAATATACTCACCTTCTAATTAGAATGTTCGTTTATCCCCGCAAGAATGGTCACCGTGCACATGAAAAATGTTTTCGTAAAAGGAAAAAAAAGAAAGGGAAAAAAGAAATAGCACATAAAAATATCGGAGTAAATAAAAAGGAAAATAATATACAGAAAAATAAACTTTACAGCAAGCTGGTTACAGTACAGTAGTAGATAGAAAAGAATAAAATGGCATGGAGTTACTGTCCTTGCCAAAAAAAAAAATAGCAATCATTAATCTTTCGCGCGCGTTACCAGCTCACCTTGTTCGGCCATGCGTTCGCACGCGTCTTGTTCGGTGCCTCTGTATCAGACGGCCCTCCATCGCCGACCGTTGCGTCCGACACCGGAGTCCCCTGCCCGCCGCCGTATTTATACCCCCTCGCTAGCGCTGTCCGGTCACCACCACCGCTCTTGCAAACTTCCCAGCACAGCCACCGTGTCCGGCCGTGCCCACACCAACTCAGGCAGCCACGCGCTTAGTCACCATGAATCCCAAACACCAACTCAGGCAGCTCCATGACGGCGTGGAGGAGGTAGCTGCGTCCCCGAGATCCACAGAATTGGGGCTGGCGGAGAACGCGCCGGCACCGGTGCACCGTCATAATGAACCGCCAGAGAGGCGCCCGGCTCCGCCGTCACCAAGGGCACCCACGTCGCAGATCAACAAGGAGGATATCACCGACCTCGTTCCGTCAACAGAACCCCTTCATGGAGGTCTGGATCAAACTGGTACGTATCTCTAAGTATTTTCAATCAGCAACTATGCTTGCCCTTAATTACTGCAGATCTGGATCAAATGATGACAACAGCTCAGAACTCACTACTGATGGTCTGCATGCAGATTTCGATGCAAGGATCGATCTTCCACTTCTGCAGGAGGAGAACCAAAATGCTATCCTTGTGTCTATGGATCCCAAACATGGAGATTTGGATCAAACTGGTATGTAACTAGGCATTGTCAATCAGCAACTATAGATATGCCCTTACATCAGATTTGGATTAACTGATGACTTCTGATGGTCTGGATGCAGATCACGATGCATGGATCGCTCTTACACTTCTTCAGGAGCAGAATCATAATGTTGTTGTTGTTGTGTCCACGGAACCCAAACATGGAGATTTGGATAGCACTGGTACGTACCTTACTTGCTGCAGGTTATTAACATAAGAGATCACCTCCCGATAACCACAACTCACAACTAATGGGATCGATCTTTAACCATATTAATTTTGATGTCTCCATGCTGATGCAGGCACTCCCTCCGATTTTGATGAATGGATCAATCTTCCACTGGATTTGTGCCATTTGATTCTGGATCGCCTCGGGGCCTTTGAAATCCTCCGTTTCCCTTTGGTTTGTAGACCTTGGGCAGGTGTCTATGCTGAAAAACGTCTCTTCCAACCTACTGTCCTCCAGCCTGGTATTCCCACTCTACTCACCTCCCCCTCCGACTGCGGCTGGGAGATCCAGGATGATTATCTGCGAGGTTTGTTTTTTATCACCAACATATTGTCAAGGGAGGTGTTCCCCGTTGAGGTGGAGGGTATGAAAAGTAGGAGCTGGATAGGAGGAAAAGATGATTGGTTAGTCACCGCTACTCGAGGAAGCTGCGTCCAGCTATTGAATCCTAGTACAGGACATTGCATCGCTTTGCCAGACTATTCTATACGGCCATCTGGTCGCGTACAACTGTGTCGAACTCCTGCTGAAACTGATGGTTATTTTCTCATTGCTATATCATCATACAAGTTATGCTATACCATGAAAGGCTGTGATTATTGGATTAGATTGGAGAATCCCAACCAGTATTGGTTGAATTATTCAGATGCATTCATTCATAGATGTAAGATTATCGCCATTTGTCAGAACGGCAACTTGTGGTCGTGGGATTTGGACCAAGGAGGGCAGAATCCCATCCTACTGTTGAGTTCATCCATTAACACTGAAGTCGTGGGAGCTATTTGATTTTACTCTGGCGCCATCTCTGAATGACAATATACTGATTATCATCCCCTACGGAGAAGATATTCCAATAAGACTGCGCCGTAGAGAACCAGGTCATAGCAACTACTGGAACTTCTACGTGCATGGGGTTTTGCTTTACGAGGTTGACATAGATTCCCAAAGCATTGAAGAAGTTCGTGATATTGGTGATCAGGCCTTATTTCTAGGGCCAAATTATCCTTTATATATTCCCGTGTCCGTTCCAATGGGAGACTTGAAGAAGAATTATTTATACATTGCTGCTATGTCTGAACATGATGTTGTTGCCATCGATTTGACTCTCGAGGATGTTCCTGGAAATGTCTCCTTGATCGATTATTCCGGGCCACGCGACCTTGGTCAAGTACCGATGTGGTTCCCGACCAGCTTTCTCTTTGAATGTTGGCTAGTTGGCGATTTTGAATGATGTAATGAAAATGAGGTCTTGCAGTTGAACAGGTGCACTATAAATCTTGCATCTATACTACTTTGATTTGTAGTTTGTATCAGGTGTTCTCTATCTTGTACTATATGGTATGATACAACCTGGAGTAATGCACCATTGTGAGGATGTGTTCTAATGTTATATTTATACTACGTGTGTTGTTTTATATAAGAGATTACTTATATGTTTATATATGAAAATATGTAATTTTCTACTTTTTTATCGTGTTGACTTGTCAACAACATGCTGTAAACCCGTTATGGGCCTGAAAATGTAACGTTTACATTTCAAATGGAAAAATTCAACCATCATAGTATACAAGAGACCAAGGACCGAATATCTATCTATTATATTGGAAAAATTACTTAGACTATTAAATATGTAACTAATGACTGACATTTAGAAAGACTCGAATCAACCCTTTTGATATCTACACACATGGAGTCTGTATCCAATACATCTCTCTCTAAATAACTATTCATGTTGTTCTAATCAGATGTACTCATGAATCCAGGCTCCTGCTCGAAAATCGCCTCTTCCATCCCCTTTGGCTATCCTCCACCTCCTTGTTTGCGTTACCACCCATCGCCCTTCCTTCATCAGCTTCGGTGGAAACGTCGCTTTGTATCCCCTCCTCTATTTGCTTATTTCCATTACCGGTCTAGAGAAACTCTGAAGTCTTGAGCCATCACTTCTCGTTTTGTCTAGTGAACTCGCCGCCCTCAAGATGCATAGATCATGCACATGTCAGATGCACTACGCACAGGCGGATATAGGGGGACAGGAGGTGGCCAGTCCACCCCGAATGATCGGCCACCCCTAGCTAGTTGAGGCAAGCGCCAACAATAATTACATACAATTTCTGCTAAGCCTAGTTATATGCGACCATTAGATCATGTTTTTTGCGGGTAATTTTTTTTTGAGTGGTCTTTTTTTTGCGGGTAATTAGATCTTATATACATGGCTGTCTCATGGCCCAAGCCCAATAAAAATGAATTAGAATGTGAGGCCTACCTATGCTGAGCGTCCTCCGGAGGATCGGAGAGCCTCCAACCTCTAGATCCAGCGATCGACACGTGTCCCAGAGCACTCACGCATAGAAAACTCCCCCCGCATGACCGAACCAAAAGTCAACGAAAGGAAAAAACTCCATCCACATAGCATGCCCGCACTCCCATCCCCTCCTCTTTGTGAGCTACAACCGTCACCGGAGAATCCCATCACCATCGCCGGAGAAATTCGTCATAGCGTCACCGGAGAACTCCATTGAAAGCAGCTCCCCTCGAGGTTCGCAGCATCTCCACTCTTCCCATAGCAGCATCACCTCCACCCTTCCCATGGCCGCATCGCCTTCCCATTGGAAGCAACTCGCCGGCCTCACCACCCATCGCCGGAGAAGACGTGACCCACCATGGGGTAGGTAGTGATTCAAATGGTGCAAAAATCACAAGATTTGTATCAAAAAACTTACTGCGATGCAAAATTCATAAAACTCTTGTAGCAAAAGAAAATCTTCATGGATGCAAATACACATAATTGTTGTAGCAGAAAAAATGTTCATATAATGCAAATCCACAAAACATATATAGCAGAAAAATTCATCAAAGATGAATTCCATAAGATCATTGTAACAAAAAAATGTTCATACAACGCAAATTCACAAAACGTATGTAGCAAGAATTTTCTTCCTAGAGGCAAATCCACTAAAATATTTCTTACTCTGATGCAAATTCATATAACGGTTATAGCAAGATAAAATCTTCCTAAGATGCAAATACAAAGAACAATCATAACAAAAACAAATCCTCTAATGCAAAAATCCACAGTTTCAGCAAAAAAATATTCCTAGATGCAAATCCAGAGTAAGGTTGTAGCATAATTTCTTGTCTTATGACCCAAATCCACTGGATGCTGGTAGCAACACCGGCAATCCCACGCAGAACCCACCTATGACGTTTGCAGCAACAAGACCACCACTAGTAGCACTGCCGCCCCGGACACCTTTAGCTCGGAATCGCAGCAGGGCCGCTCCTCGCACCGCAGGTGCACCATCGCCCCATGGCTAGCAGCCACGCCGATCGGCAGCACCACCTCCGAACTATATATAGCAGCACCCTCCGTCGGGAATGACAACACGCGGGCCAGAGAAGAGGAGGAGAGGAGGTGGTGGGCTCGCACTTGGTGGAGAAGGCGGGCGCCATGGACGGTTGCGGTGGAGCTCTTGGATGGGGAGCGAAGCTTTTGCATGCGGGCCAAAGAAGAAAAGGGGAACGGCTCAAAGGGAAAAAGAAGGAACAGTGGAGAAGAACTAGGAAGGGATAAGGCAGCATGGTGGGCCCATGGACGCGTGTCGCGTGCTGAATCCGGAGGATGCAGCGATGCATGCCTCCGGAGGGATAGAAGCGTTTTCCATCCTTAATTCCACATACACAACAACTACCTGAGGCCTCGATCATGAAACCCTCGACCAGCTAACCTAATCGCTGCCGCCACCCGCTCGTTGTATGGCACATATCATTCATGTGTCAGCCACCCACCTGAATTTCGTCTCTTCCATTGCGTCTAAAATCCACACGCAATGACGCCGACGTAGCCTCCACTGATCGCTGGCGAGGGCTCGCCGGCCTGCCGCTCGGTATATACAATCGTTGAGGAAAATCAGCACTAGAATTTTTTTCTCAAGGTAGGTACATTGTATTGGTAATTTTTTTCTGATGTAGTTAGCCGGTAATTCCTAATTCATTATTTTTTAGAAGCACTACGATGCACATTAGTTAGTGGTAGTAATTTGCTTAGATAAGATATTCTATGTATAGATGCAATTTGTCTTACGTTTTCGTTAGCGATACTTCTGTAGGTGAGTATTTGAAGAAAGAGAGAACATACTGCCTTCTCCAACACACGTACTACAAGCTTGAACCTTTATGGGCTGAAAAGTATAATTCAAATTAGATGTCATCCATGATGAGATTATTAACTCAGTATTATTGTGTAGGTAATTTGGGAGGCAAATTAAACCGACAATGTCAAACATGAGTGCAAATATCCTATATAAATTATAAAATGCATCGTTAGTGAAAAATATATACAATAGAAAAAGAAACTACTCCTTTGTGTACAATAGAAAAAGAAACTTTGAGAGATGCTAATGACCGTATTAATTCTCTTAGGAGGGATGAAGAGACCAAATGGGCTCAAAGAGCCAAGGTCAAACATGTGCAAGAAGGAGGAAATAATACTGAATATTTTCACTTAATCTCTAATGGCAAACACAGAAAGAAGAAAATTTTCCAATTGGAACAAGAGGAAGGAACCATAGTGGGAGAAAACAATCTAAAGGTCTATATTTCTGAGTATTATAAAAAACTTTTTGGTAATCCTGATCTTAAGGGAGTGGTCGTATTACATGAAACAATTCATGAGTTGCATAGAAAGAAACTTAATGGTGTGCTCTTTAAAATTGATTTTGAAAAAGCATACGATAAAGTTAAATGGCCTTTTCTGCAACAAGTTCTTCGTATGAAAGGTTTTGATCCTGGTTTTTGTGGATGGATTCAAATTTTTTTGCAAGGTGGCAGTGTAGGAATAAGGATCAATGATGATATTGGTCATTTTTTCAGACACGAAAAGGTTTGAGACAAGGTGATCTGTTGTCTCCAATTCTTTTTAATATAGTTGCTGATATGTTAGCCATCCTAATTGCACGGCTAGAGAGGACGGCCTAGTTGGGGGTCTCATCCCTCATTTGGTGGAGGGAGGGGTTTCCATACTTCAGTATGCAGATGATACTATATTGTTTATGGAGCATGATTTGGAGAAGGCCCTGAACATGAAGTTAATTTTAAGCATATTTGAACAACTGTCCGGTTTAAAGATAAATTTCCATAAGAGTGAAATTTTCTGTTTCGGAGAAGCAAAGAACATGGAACATCAGTACAAGCAGATTTTTGGCTGTGAAACTGGTTCCTTACCTTTCCGGAACTTGGGTGTACCTATTCATTATAGAAAATTGCGTAATACGGAATGGAATACCGTTGAGAGTCGTTTTGTTTCCAAACTTGGGTGTTGGCAAAGTTGTATGCTCTCATATGGAGATAGACTGGTTCTTATAAATTCTGTTCTCACTAGCCTACCTATGTTTATGCTTTCTTTTCTTAAAATACCCAAAGGGGTAAGAAAGCGTTTGGAATTCTTCAGGTCACGATTTTTTTTTAGCAAAGTCATGACACTAAGAAGAAATATAGGCTAACAAAGTGGAACATTTTATGCCGTCCAAAGGATCAAGGAGGATTAGGTATCGAGGTACTTGAACTTAAAAGTAGATGTTTGCTTAGCAAATGGCTATTCAAACTACTAAAGGAGGATGGAATGTGGCAATAATTGCTTCATAACAAGTACTTACACAATAAAACTTTGTCGCAAGTGGATGCAAAACCAACAGATTCACCTTTTTGGAAAGGTCTCATGAAAGTTAAAGCTGATTTATTTCATAGAGGTGTTTTTAGAGTTGGGGATGGCCTGATTGTGCGTTTTTGGGAGGACGTATGGTTAGGCGACACACCCCTCGCTCAGCAGTACCCATTATTATATAACATTGCACGCACGAAAAATGCCCTAGTTGCCGATGTATTACGCCAAGTTCCGCTTAATATGGATTTTCGAAGAGCTTTGGTCGGTAATAAATGGAATGAATGGTTACATTTATGCCAACATTTAATAGGAGTACAACTTAATGCTGAACCGGATAAATTTGTGTGGAAACTATCGTCCATGGGGATATTCACGGTGAAATCTATATATTTAGACTTAATGAATGACCATACTAGATTTTTGCGTAAATACTTGTGGAAATTAAAAATCTCACTAAAGATTAAAATTTTCATATGGTTCCTTAGTAATAAAGTATTGTTGACAAAGGATAATTTAGCAAAAAGAAATTGGAATGGATGCCAAAAATGTTGCTTTTATGATTCTGTAGAGACCCTTGAACATCTATTCCTCCATTGTCCTTTTGCTAGGATAATTTGGCGCATGGTGTTCTTTACTTACAATATAATGCCTCCAGCTAACATTACTAATATGTTTGGTAAATGGCTAGATGAAATTGATAAGGCGAATAAAGCTAGAATACGTATTGGAGTTTCAGCTTTATGTTGGGAAATTTGGAGATGCCGTAATAATATAATCTTTAACAAACAATTGGGTATTAATTTTTTGCAGGTTATTCGTATGGCGAGGCATTGGATAGAGCTATGGGCATATCTTCTCCCAGCAGATCAGCGGGAACCCATGACTTCTGGATGCATCCGGTTGCTAATGGTTGCTTAGGACTTCTATTTCCAGGCGTCTGGCTGGCGGCACACTAGTAGATTGTAGAATGAATAGTCATTTGCTGCTTTTTGTTTTTCGTTGGTTGATTCTTCTCTCAACCCTCGCTGATCCATGATTGTAATAAATTGAATATTTTAAATGCTGCAATAAAATGGCTATGTGCATCTATTGATGCAGAGACCGGGGCTTCGTTCACCATTTCGAAAAAAAGTGAAAAACATATACACAATTTTATCTGATATTTTTGATATAATGATCTAGAAGGATATTGCATGTTCTCGTTATCTCTTTCGCGCCCTCCTCTATGTCTAAATCCCGAATCCTCCCCTGACACTATGTAAATGTTGCCTGAGAAGATGATTGTGATGCGTTGGAACTTGCAAGAAATGCCAGCTTCATAAGTGCCATCTCCTTCTCACATTAACTTGGTAACCAAGCGCTCTGCTATGCAGTTTTGTCAGTAAC
The DNA here is from genome assembly GCA_023614405.1 of Avena insularis. Lineage (NCBI taxonomy): Eukaryota > Viridiplantae > Streptophyta > Magnoliopsida > Poales > Poaceae > Avena > Avena insularis. The sequence continues at coordinate 360,157,477 of CM042691.1, read as the reverse complement.
AACTTCTTGTCCACTAAGAGCAATGGCAATAATGTAGCCAGCCACCGGCTACAAGCCCTTGCCAACTCAACTAGAGCTGTCACAAAAGGCCATTCATACAATAGGTTGGCTCTTAGAATGCTCTAGTTTAATATTTAAGTATTTAATATTTGCATGTGTGGAGATGAGCCAGCTATACAAAAGCATGCCTGCGCCTGCTCTAGCGTCAGTGGAAGGCTGCAAGCCGGTGTTAGTTGCTTGGATTTAAGTGTGCAGTCGGGCGCTTAGTATATCGTCTGCTCTCTTCTCTCACTTCCTTTCTCTCACCTCCATCTAAGAATTTGCTGACCTGAACTAGCTTATATCCTGCTGACTAAGCTTTATTGTACTTGCTCTAACTATGCTTCAGATTTAAAATAGTAACTTTATCATAGGTTCACAGATCAATGGTTTGATTTTTGTGGATGGTTGCATTGATCATAACAAAGCATATATTATTGACAGGGGGTGTATAATATCTACGACTCCAGTTTTATTTTGTATATCTTTAGTTGCTCAAACGGCTTAATCTGAATTTGTTTGCGTGGCAATATGCACCAGTCTGAGGAGCAAAGGGTATAAGGTGTTAGTTTCCTGGGGAGCTTAGGATCTCTGATTGCAACAAACAAATTGTCAAGCTTAGGATGCTTACCGTAGGTAACTATTTTCATATCTAAATTTCAAGGCGTTGGGGTCATGGATGATGAAAGATATGCAAAACTTTAAGATGAAACTTATTGAAAAAATATCTATCAACTGATTAACAAGGTACTCTGTTACAATATTCCAACAATCATTTTTTTATTTGTTGTATGCTGCAAATTAATATTATCTTTCAAAATGCTTTTTGCAATGAAATTGCTAGCGACAAGGTTGTTCAAATCGGAACCATTATTTTAGATCAGCTGTTTGTTACATTTCATTAAATTTCCATAACATCATCATTTCTTGTGTTTATACTACGCATAATAATAAGCTTATAGGAATTGGGACACATTGTATTCTATTGTCGAAATGACGTTCCATATTTTATTCAATAGTTGCTTAGGACTAATTTTCTTTTCCTTGATATTTTGCAAGGACAAGGTTTACATTTTTTCTTACCATTGATGGGTTCTAAAATAATAGGTTTATATGATCTGGGGCATGCTATACCTAGTATTGAACCCTTTGGGTATCATCAGGTTAGGGCACTTTTGGAAAAATAGAAACCACTTAAATTTTGAAGAGAATGCTCAAAGTATCTAAATATCCTCCCAAGAAAAAATAAGCTTGAACTTAAGTGAATCAAACATATTTCACCCGCACATGGTTTTAAGTTTATATTGACCCTGGAATATAGATCATGCAAAATATTTTAATCATTGGATCTTTAATTCACTACTATGATTTTGCGAAAGAATTGAAAAAGAACGCTCAATTAGGTCACCCGTCCAGCTGCACAAAATACTCCAATTCACATCCAACAACAATTCTTGTCGATTAGGTCGTCTAACTCTTATTAGGACATCACACGGGAAAGTATTGTTCGGCTATAGAAACAGAAATTTCGTTGGCATTAATGAGTAAGCCTGGAAATCATATTACTTAGAGTATAAACAAAAAATATACACAATATTTCATCTTAAAGATGGTTTACTTTTGCCCTCATAAATTTATGAGGCAAAATTTTTATACTTAATGATATTTAATTACAAACAACAATGTTAATCATAATAAAAATATGATGGCATTGAATTATTTTTCTAACACAATAGAAGATAGATTAAACATGCACATGTACCCCGAAATGTTCATAATTATTCTCATTTAAATGAATTTTAGTATGAAGTAGAACATAACATGTTTCTTGAAAATATAATAAGTAGCGAACCAGAGGCAAATTATATGAAGGTAACTATGTGGTATACCAAACAATACGCATGAACTGCACAATAGTATGAACAAAAACTCAGATAAATACAATCTTCGAGGTGAAGGCCAATAAAGAATGCGCTTATGCTCATTTAAACTAAGAGAATATTTAATAAGTTCAAAATTAAGAATTAATGTTTTTATATGGAACCCAAAATATTGATTTACTTACAAGAAAGATACCAATCTTGGGACACCGGTCAATCTTCATGGAATTAAGGAAACCCCACTCAAATAAACAGAAAAATCATAAAGTTTTTCATGCATCGCATAACCTAAAATACATATGAGTTAAGGATTTGAAATGAAATATGTATATATATGTAATTAATGTGTATGTTTTTCAGTTTAGTATTTAATCTGGAAAAACATAATTAAAAGTTCACCATCATACTTGCCCATTGCGATGGATGAGGATATCTCTCTCATCGAGTTTGTCATATGTATGCAACTATTATACTAGGAGAAAATCCGGTGAGATGACATCATAATGAGCCATATAATTATACTGATGAAATAGATACTAAAGATAAACCCGATATTAAACACTTTGTGGCACATATTTCGAGTGGTGATCATTATTTTTGAATATAGAACAATATAATTAACTTCACCATACTACTTGAGCCGATTTTTCAGGGGATGATATCTTTCATCAAATAGTTTTGTGGTAATATCATACTAGAACAATATTCGTCGGCTGAATAAGGAAAATCCAATTGTACGGTGGGTCGACATCGTATTTAGTCGTATAATCTAAGGTCGGAAAATGTTTTCAATGTGAAAATAGTAGTAAATATTTAATCATAAATATTTTATTGGTACCTTTCGCAAACATAGCAACCTAGAGGGAAAGGCATTGTTATTCCAAAGGTTTGGTAATCGTGGAAGTATATTGGGTTTAAACCAATATATTAAAAACATAAGCAAATTATAGTGCAAATTTACAAAATCGGTATTAAATTATATTAGTATGAACCAAAAAATGCAAATAAAAAGTACTTTCTTATTTGTAAACAATTGTCTATATAATAAGCTATACTTCCAAAAACCGAGAGACATAAAGAAGGAATTTGTTTGAAAAACCCCTTGATAAAGCAAAATTATTTAGTCATCATACCACTTAGCTATGCATACATGTATTGATCTCTTCAACCTTAATATTAATACTCCCTCCGTTACGGTTTGGAGGGCGTTTTAGAGAGATTGTTGGAACCTAGGTGAGCGCTGATTGGGCCAGATTTATGCCAAAAACATGCGTCCATTAATTATTCGGTGTCCTATTAAACGTAATTACTCAATGGAAACGAGAAATTTAGCCGCATGCATTGGTGGAGTTGCATGCAAGCATTAATTCCTTTGCTACATGGAGTAGAAAGTGGGGAGAAAAAAGGGACATTAATTCTGTAATTAAGTCTAACACGCCTAGAAAGAGAGGAGTTTTGAAAACGCATGACTTTTGTAAGACGCCCTTCAAGCCGTGACGGAGGAAGTAAGAATGAATGGACATGTGTTTAATTCCACATAATGTAAGATGATCCCATTAATCTGATGGATCGTTATTATAGTTAACAATGACAACATGTCTCAATGAATATACCTCAACATTATCTTGGGTGAGATCATTTTCCTTTTTATTTGGACGTCAAAATATTTTATAACTCAAAATTGATCTAATACCAACGAACTTTAATCATATTATTATCATTGCACCCCACATGATATAAAATCTACATGGTAGCGGAAGTTTTGTAAAACACCAATTAATTAGGTCAAAGGCTATAGAAAATAAATATACTCCAATCCACATGAAAAATAATTTTTATTCAATTAGGTCATTCAGCTACTAATAAGAACATAGCATGGGAAAGCCCGAGGTAGACTATGGAAACTGATACTTCCATACGCATGAATGAGTACACCCTAACAACCGTCTTACTACTTAGAGTACCCAAAAATGAATTATTTTTAAAGATTGTTTACTTTTGCCCTCAAGTTTGCACGGCTAGAAAATTATGAGAACAAACTTTGTACTTACAGATTTTTATTTACAAACATCAGTATTACATAGAAATAGAAACAATGAACACATATATTTCTTTTCCTATCAAAATGGCATATAGATATACCCATCACATTTAATATTACTCTCACTTAGAAAATGTTAACATGAAATAGAAACAACATGTTTGTTTCACATATAATAAGTAGAGAAACAAATGCAAATCTCATGAAGGTGACTATGTGGTTGTTCCAAACTATATGAGTGGGTGCACAATCTAAATAGTATGCATATAAATTGAGCGTGATGCATTTATTTTATGGAAAGGCTAATAAGGGATTTCCTTATGCTCTTCTCAAACAAATATAAAATTTAATAAACTCAAAATGAAGAACTGATGTTTTTATATGGAACCTAAAATACTAGCTCACTTGTAAGCAAGATACATAGCTATCTACACCAGTCGAGATCTTCTAGGAACTAAATAAAATCCACTCTAGAAACAAATAAAAACATAACTTTGGTGTTGGAACGCATAACCTAAAATAGCTATGAAATTAATATTTGAAATGATATAAATATACAACTTTAATTCATGTACATGTTGTTTAACTTAGTAGTTTAATGTAGAACAACATAATTAGTTTCTCCAACCTATTCGCATATTCTTCATTAGATGATTATATCTATTAAAAATATTTTCCTATGTATCCATTAAACTAGGAGACAATATGGAGTTAAATAAGGATAAGCAAATTATAGCTTTGAGACAATGTCATAATGATTCATATAATCTATATTGAGAAAATATAAACTAATGACAAACCCGATATTGAACACTTTCTGATACATATGTGGTGATCATTAGGTTCTAAATGTAGATAAACATAATTAACTTCACAACCTACTTTAGGAAATCCTTCACGAGATAATGATATCTCTCATCAAGTTTGTCGTACGTATATTGGTAATATCGACCTCGGATACTATTCGGAAGTTGAAGAAGAAAAAGGTAGTTGTATGGTGGGACAACGTCATAATGAGTGGTATAATCTAAATTGAGAAAGTGTATTTATTATGAAACTTGTAAATTATTTCTAAAACACATTTCATCGTTAGCTTTAGGTGCAAAAAACAATAGCGGAGGAGGGAAGAGCATCTTCATTCTGAAAAATGAAAACGAAAAAGGAATAGTGCAAGGAGAAACTAGACACTTTTTTGATATAGTAAAAGCGGGACGACGTGGGGATTCGAAAATTCGCCCCTGACGGGGATCAAACTCCGGTCTCTAGGAAAAACATCTTCATTCTGAAGGTTTACGTGATGGGGAAGGTGTATTGTGTTAAAACCAATATATTAAAAATACAAGAAAATCATAGAGCTGATATTCCAAGTATGTATTGAAGCATTTTAGTATGAATCACAAAATATAAATTGATAGTGCATTGTGACATGGAAAAAAATGTCTAAAAATAAACTATAGATTCTAAAAAAGAAAGATATGAATAAAGAATTAGTTTTAAAACCCCATGATAAAGAACGTGTCCTCCTACACCAACCTTATTATTAATGGGCAAGATCTAACATATCTTTAATTGCACATAATACCAACTGACCCATTATTTTGATGGATCTTTATTATAATTACTGACAAGCATGTCTCAATTAACCTTCGTAAACATTATCTCCGGCAAGACCATTTTCTTTTATTTGGAAGTCAAAATATATGTTCTGATGACTCTAAGTCTATATGTTATCAACGAAGTTCAATTGGATTTTTAATCTTGCACAAATGTTAAATGAAATAAAATCTACATGCCAGCGCAAGATTGAAAAAAACACTCAGTTGGGTCACCCGTCCATCTGCACAAGAGACAATATGAAAACAAATATTTGGATATAAAACACATACATACTCCAATTCACATGCATATAAAGTTCTAGTGAATGAGGTCACCGGCCGGACACCTTATAAGGACATCACACATGAAATACATGTTGGGCTATGGAAACTAATATCTGTGTAGACAATAATGAGTACACCCAAACAACCATATTACTATTTAGAGTATACAAAATATATGTCCGCGATAGGTGGGACAAGACCTGCACACTTCTAGTGCCATGAAGAGATCAACGAGTTCATGACAGGAGACCCGCACACTAGTGGGAAAAAGCCTATCTGTGGCACACGCTTTTTGGAGTTAGTGCGCCACCACTAGTGCAGACCCCCCTTTAACTCCGGTTGGAAGGTCCCTCTAACAGCGGTTCTACAACCGCTGTTGAGGGTTCGGTGTTAGAGGGGGGCCCCCATTAACACCGGTTCTTATACGAACCGGTGTTAAAGGGTGGCGCACGTGGGGCTGCCGCAGGCCTCAGCCCCCCCCCTTTAACACCGGTTCGTAACTTCTGCCTCGACAGAGATTTAGGCCGTTTTCCTGCCGCGATAGAGTTCTGCCGCGGCAGGAAAACGGCATAAATCTCTGCCGCGGCAGAGTTCTGCCTCTGCCCCGTTCTTGGCGTATTTCTGCGGGAGGGGGGGAGGGGGAATCGATCGGGAGCGGTATACACATACATCGTCATCGGTACATACGAGTACATGAATAATTAAGCAACTATTATTATACACAAACATCGTCATCAGCACATACATCGTCATCGGCACATACATCGTCATCGTTCATTTTGGTGGATATCTAAAGAGTTCTCCGCCAGGCGTGATGACCTCATCAAGTATGAACCCCGCCAATTCCTCTTGAATGGCTCGTATGCGGTCAAATGGTAGGAGTTAGTCCCGCATCCATTCGATCTGAATATATATGAAGAATGGGGTCAATATATATATAAGAATAAAACTCAACACAATTGATGGTAATAAAATAATGTTGTGGACTTTGTTTACTTACTCTAAGTTGTTCTAGTGCGGCTTGGCCCGTCGCACATATCGTGTTGTGAATGAACTCGCAAACATATTACCCACATAAGTTATTACCGGGTCCCTGATGCGCGCACTTTACAAGAGTAGAGAGTTCAATCAAAATAATAATCAATAAAGCATGATATAATGGAATTGGAAGCAGAATCAAAAAGATACGCAGACCTAGCTAGCTAGTATTACTTACATTTTGGTCTAAAAATTTTAGTTCTTCTGACCATTCACCCACGACCCTGCCCATGAACCTTTTCCAAACCCTGTCCGGCAAAGAAAATGGATAAAGAAGTAATTAATTACTTGTTGTCACGAAAGTTGCCGATCTAGTGCGATAATATGATTGAAATTACCTCTCGAGCATCTCTCTAAAGTCTGCCCATAGCTCTTTTTCTTTTCGTTACGAGTCCATGACAAGGACTTTTCTTGAGTCGGGTTGAATGACTAGCAGAATAAAGTGGAACCTACGCACGCATAACTCATCATCAGTTACACTTAACATCGAGTAAGCCGAAACAGAATGTGTACAAGAGAGAGATATGATACTCACGAGAAGTTGTAAGGCAATAGTATTTCCCTTTTGGTTTGTTGTCTCAGTAAAGACGTTAGCAAGTAATCTTCTGTTTGCCCGGGTTTGGTTCTTACCACTTCTTCATGAACTCTATTTGGGTCAACGAACCCAATGTCAAAAGGGCCTCCTTTCCTGCATCCGATAACCTTTTTCCTGCATAATAGTATATACATATATGGTGAGCATATATATATACATGCAATTAATGAAGTTAATGAGATGAGATATAAATTACAGAAATAGTACTTACACACAATAAAGGCTGATGGCAGCTTTGTCGAGTTCCTTCTGATTGAATAGAAAATGCAAGTCTTGAATGTTGAAGTCGATCCCGTCGTCTCCGCACAAGAAAATCTCATCTCTTATATGCGCCGTGATCCATTCTTCCTTTCTCGTCTTGCAGAAATCAAGGTACCACTTGTGCAATTTTCGCATCTTTGTTGGTAGATTCTTGAGCTCCTCTTTCTTGACGAGATTCTTCCCATACTTCCATGGCTGTATGGGGTTGGCAACGCATTTGGGCAAGTTGTCTCCCATGATATTGAAGTATGCAATGTAACTCATCCCCATCTCATTGGCCTTTCTTTGTAGCTCTGCCTCGTAATCATTTATGGGAGAGCGTCCCGTGTGTCGAACATTTGGAGCGGGGCGCATGATTGGTTTTCCTGCTTTCCGAGCATGGGAACTGTTTTCTGGGGTGTCTCACGACTGCTACTTTCAGTCTCCCTATGGCGCCTTGCATCCGCCTTCAAAATCTGGCGCTCGTAGTCCGGCACAAGTGGGGTTTCAGGTTTCAAAAGATTTTTGTAAAACTTCTCCACCACCGCCGGATCTATTTTCTCCTTTGGCTCGGCCCATCTAGGTGCAAAGAATTTCTTGACCTCTTCTTCCGAGATCCTATTGGTCTCCTCGTCACTGCGATTCCACGGTAAAACCTGCAATGGCTTGGCGGAAGGCTGCGGGACGTAGTTTTTTGAACACTTTGGCGTATGGTTTCCTGCGGATTTCTTTGTGGCAGTGCTAGTGATGCTCTTTGTGGCAGTGCTCTTCCGCTTACGCTGAGGAGATGGATGAAGCACCGGAGATGGCTAACGGGCCGGAGATGGCTGGCGCGCCGGAGATGGCTGCCGCGCAGGAGATGGCTGAAGCGCCGAAGATGGCTGCCGCGCAGGAGATAGCTGAAGCGGCTCAGACTACTGACGCTGCGGAGACGGCGGGGGTGCCAGTGGCCTCCAATTTGGAAGCACGATGTGTTCCTTCTTCCAAAGAATGGTTGTTTTCACTGCAAATTTGAGTTGAGTTTCCCCTTCACCTATAGCATGGTCAAGTTGTGCTTCCTCATATTCCTTCACAACCTCGTCCACCCCGACAATAGCATAGCCATCTGGAATCGGTCGGCAGTGGTAAGTTCCACCAGCTACAGGAGGTAAGGCATAGCCGACAGCCACCTTAATGGATAAGCCCATTAATTTCACATGCAGCTCAGCGTGTTCGCTCTCCGTGATCTCATCCACGGGGTATCGAGGACCCGCCATTTCAAGCGTGGGCTGCACGTTCTCCGTGGAAGCCATGCTGCTTTTCGCGATGCAGGCGCGGCAGCTTCCAATGCAGGCTCTTCGTGCCGCTGAGATGGGCCGGTAGCTTGATGGCTCTGTTGTGCATTCACTTGCACCTGCAGCGCCGCAAGTGCATCTTCTATCTGTGTCATCCGCTCTATATGCTCTTTTTCTTTTCTACCGCGCCATCTGTAAGAGTCGCTCCACTCGGCAAACCCATCCTTCCACGTCATACCCCCTGTGCCTCGTGCATGTCCAGGGTGTTCTTTTTTACCGATGGCGCATGTGAACTGGTCATTCTCTCTGTCGGGATGGAAGGTCCTGGCGGATGTTTCCTCGTATGCTGTGATGAGTTCAGTGACGGGTTTGGCAAGGAGGGTTGGGAAGATACACAATCCTGTTTCTGGGTCCAACCTTGCCCTGATTCCGTAGAACCAAGTCTTTACACGTAGGTCCCACCCATCTGTCTGGGGTGTGATCCCTCTAGCGCGTAGGGCCTTCTCAACTTCCTCCCACTTAGGACTCTGAGATATGTAGCCACCTGACCCCGTCCTCTGGTAATATTCCTTCTTCTTGGCATTAAGCGTATTGGTTTCTGACCTCTTTTTAGCTATAGCACCTTTTTTATATGTCACAAATTTGGGCCAGTGAGGTCTTATCATCGCAAAATATGCGTCTTCAAAATTTGGAGTCTCGCCAGCTTTGACAAATTTGTTCAATTTAGTCTTCGATTCTTGAGCGTCGACCATCTTCTTTAGAGTCCACTCTTTGACCTTTTCCTTTATAACCGGGTTGTTTTCATCCTCCTCTGGCGGAAGGGTGAAATTTACCAACAACGAATTCCAAAGCGTTTCTTTGGATCTTTCATCGACAAAGGTACCGTCGCCCTTCTTTGGCTTATTCCAATTTTCAATTATGATTGGGATTTGGTCCCTAACAAGAACTCCAGCCTGACGTACAAATTTGTCTGCGGCCTTCCTGGGCTCTATCGGCCTGCCATCAACACGGACTGCTTCGATCGTGAACTTTGCACGATCTTTCAACCGATGGCTCGCGCCTCGCTTGCTCTTTTCCGTAGAAGAAGATGGTTGCTGCCTGGTCGATCCAGAGGGCTAAAAGAAGAAAGAAGCGTTAATTAATACATGTAGAAGAAGATTATTGGTGGAAGTCAGTAGAGGCGTAATCAATGCATATACCTCGCCGGACTTTGTAATCACTAAATTGCGTTCACCGGAGTCTTCATCTTCTCCATGACTACTTGAGCTGTCATCATGTCCCTCCAAGTTCAGATATTGTGAGGTGTCCTCATCAATAATGTTCTCCATTATTTCTTCTTCTTCAAGGTTTCTACTAAGTGGATCCATAGTTTCTAAAACAATAATATTATCTAGAGTAAGAGAGTAAACATTCAAGTGGACTTGGATTCATACACAAATATACATATTATTCATACAAAAATACAAAAATAAATACACAAATGAAATTAAAACCCTAAGGATGCTTGATCATTTTAAACGAGTTCCGAGGGGTCCAACCCTAATTCGGAGAAATCCCGGATGCATATGAGAGGGGCTAGCTACAGTGGCTGACCGAAGGCTGGCCGCGTTGGAGAGCGACCTAGGGTGCGCGAGGTAGCGTGATGCGGCCTACCTAAAACGGGCGTTGTTCGAAAGAGGAGGTCGAGGCAAACATTATAGCGACGGCAAACAACTTGGTATAACAGATACAATGTGGAGGGGATGTCCCCAAGATAAGCCCCAGACCGAGGGGAGAAGCCACGAAGCTTGCCAAAGAGCTCCCCGCGCAGTCCACCTTCTAAGGCCGCCACCGACATCCGCGAACTCTAGCCACCACTCCGACGACCAACGACACATCGCATCGCCGAAGAGAGGGACGCCGTGCCGTCGTTACCAGCAGACGCACCTGCAACCCAGAAGGACCATGCATACACCCCGACATCGCTGGCATAACGCACCCTACCTAGGCCGCACCAGAGCTTGCACCCCACCTAGGCCGCATAGCGAGCTCGCACCCCATGGCCACCACCGGAGCTTGCACCCCACCTAGGCCGCCCCCGCAGCCGAGAGGGGAGGCCGTCCCCATACCGCGCCTGGGCCCTAGGCCTCCCCGACGAATCCGCCTCCCTGACCCATCCCCTCCACATCCCTGTCGTTGGCCCCAATCCGTGGACGCGCTCGCGTAGCCGCTCCTGCCCGCCACACCTGATGACGCGCTTGCAGTTTTCGTGTCCGATTTGATCCTACTACTAATAAGTACAATGGTTTGATTTATATACATAAGTATATGAAATTGAATAAAAAATCATAGTAAATTTCTAACCCTCTAGCTTACAACATTTCTTGTAGATTGTAAATGGAATCAATAGTCTCCTCGAACGACGCAGAGGCGTGGCGCCACCGCGCGAGCTCACCGGCCGGCGGCGCCACCGCGCGAGCTCCACACCGTACCACCGCCAGGAGGAAACAGAGAAGGGATAAGGAAACAGAGGGGACGACCAGGCGCGGTCCGCTAGCTCACCACGACGCCGGGGTTCTTGTAGGCGCCGGCATCGTCGGCGGCTTCGGTGGCGCGCGCGGTGGTGGTGGCGGTCGTCGGCTTCGGTGGCGCGCGCGATGGCGGTCGTCGGCTTTGGTGGCGCGTCTGCATGGCGAAGCGGCGGCGGCGAGCTGGAGGGCTCGGTGGCGGTAGCAGTGGCGGCGAGGGTTCGATCGATCTGGGGGAACAAAGGAAGGGATGGCATTAATACCCTTTAACACCGGTTCGGGGCTGGAACCGGTGTTAAAGGAGGATTCGTTCAGCCACATTTAATACCCCCTTTAACACGGTTCCAGCCCGAACTGGTGTTAAAGAAGTCTTAACGAAATAAATGTGCCCCCCCTTTAACACCGGTTCGTGTCTGGAACCGGTGTTAAAGGGGGAGCATTTATTTCATGCATTAAAGGGGCATTTTTTATTCAAAAAATAGGATATGAATTTAGAAAATTCATATCTTTTTCATTTCAACTCAGAAAAATATGAATAATATATCATAATTTTCAGAAAAATAATATCTATCCATTCATGTAAAAACATTTTATATTTACTTTAGATGAAAATTTTCAAAATGATTAAAACACTTACATATAAATTTTGATTATTCAATTCAAACAAAAATAAATTGTCAAATCCTAAAACTTTGAACATAAGAAATATTAAGCATCTAAAAAGGAATCTAACCCTTTGATTATTCAATTGTCATATTTTAATGCTGCATCTTTTGTATTAACATTTTTGAATTGATTGGATATTTAAATGCCGCATCTTTTGTATACACTTGAATCTGACCAAGCCTCGCTTAACTTGCATTGGTTTTTTGATAAAATAGCATATTGTGAACATAAAAATGATTTTTGTAAAAATTCATGAGCATCGTATCATGTACCTGTAGTTCATATCTGACCCACTTCCTACGATTCGGCAGGAATTTGTCTTTTTCACCAGAGATGGACGGAAAGGTTTCAGATCCCCCTGTTGGTACATTGTCCATATAAGGTGGTCTAGTATTTTTATAAAATGTGTTGGTGGTTTTTTGAATTAGCCATTTGGTGGTTGCTTTACAAAACCGTCCGTTTTTTATGCTCGGAAAATGGAAAATGCCTTTTTGGTGCGATAAAAAGGAAAACTTCCTCTTGCAACATTGTTTGCCATGCCATGATGCACATGTATGCACAATATGGCCATATTATCACAAACTATGCCTTGATTATAGCCATAACATTGGTCATTTGACCCGAAAGCCAAGAAACCTCGAATGAGATCGGTCATTTTGTGAAGGTTTTTTTGAGACATAATCAATATACCAAGTTTGAGAGTTTTCCTTCTAACTATGTCACATCATATAACACCACGCGAAGGTTTCGCACTATTTCGATCTTTTTTTATTTTTTATCCCCGTTTTAGACTATCGTCAAACTTTGTCGAACAACGGGCATGAAGATTCTTAGCTCGGGACCAAGCCTCGCTCAACTTGCATTGGTTATTTGATAAAATAGAATATTGTGAACCTAAAAATGATTTTTGTAAAAAATCATGAGCATCGTATCATGTACCTGTAGTTCATATCTGACCCACTTCCTACCGATTCGGCAGGAATTTGTCTTTTTCATCAGAGGTGGACGGAAAGGTTTCAGATCACCCTGTTGGTACATTGTCCATATAAGGTGGTCTAGTATTTTTGTAAAATGTGTTGGTGGTTTTTTGAATTAGCCATTTGGTGGTTGCTTCACAAAGCCATCCGTTTTTTATGCTCGGAAAATGGAAAATGCCTTTTTGGTGCGATAAAAAGGAAAACTTCCTCTTGCAACATTGTTTGCCATGCCATGATGCACATGTATGCACAATATGGCCATATTATCACAAAATATGCCTTGATTCTAGCCATAACATTGGTCATTTGACCCGAAAGCCAAGAAACCTCAAATAAGATAGGTCATTTTGTGAAGGTTTTTTTGAGACATAATCAATATACCAAGTTTGATATTTTTCCTTCTAACTATGTCACATAATATAACACCACGCGAAGGTTTCGCATTGTTTCGATCTTTTTTATTTTTTTATCCCCGTTTTAAACTATCGTCAAACTTTGTCGAACAACGGGCATGAAGATTCTTAGCTCGGGACCAAGCCTCGCTCAACTTGCATTGGTTTTTTGATAAAATAGCATATTGTGAACCTAAAAATGATTTTTGTAAAAAATCATGAGCATCGTATCATGTACCTGTAGTTCATATCTGACCCACTTCCTACCGGTTCGGCAGGAATTTGTCTTTTTCACCAGAGGTGGACGGAAAGGTTTCAGATCCCCCTGTTGGTACATTGTCCATATAAGGTGGTCTAGTATTTTTGTAAAATGTGTTGGTGGTTTTTTGAATTAGCCATTTGGTGGTTGCTTCACAAAACCGTCCGTTTTTTATACTTGGAAAATGGAAAATGCCTTTTTGGTGCGATAAAAAAGAAAACTTCCTCTTGAAACATTGTTTGCCATGCCATGATGCACCTGTATGCACAATATGGCCATATTATCACAAACTATGCCTTGATTCTAGCCACAACATTGGTCATTTGACCCGAAAGCCAAGAAACCTCGAATGAGATAGGTCATTTTGTGAAGGTTTTTTTGAGACATAATCAATATACCAAGTTTGAGATTTTTCTTTCTAACTATGTCACATAATATGACACCACGCGAAGGTTTCGCACTGTTTCGATCTTTTTTTTTATCCCTGTTTTAAACTATCGTCAAACTTTGTCGAACAACGGGCATGAAGATTCTTAGCTCGGGACCAAGCCTCGCTGAACTTGCATTGGTTTTTTTATAAAATATCATATTGTGAACCTAAAAATGATTTTTGTAAAAAATCATGAGCATCGTATCATGTACCTGTAGTTCATATCTGACCCACTTCCTACCGATTCGGCAGAAATTTGTCTTTTTCACTAGAGGTGGACGGAAAGGTTTCAGATCCCCCTGTTGGTACATTGTCCATATAAGGTGGTCTAGTATTTTTGTAAAATGCATTGGTGGTTTTTTGAATTAGCCATTTGGTGGTTGCTTCACAAAACCGTCCGTTTTTTATACTTGGAAAATGGAAAATGCCTTTTTGGTGCGATAAAAAAGAAAACTTCCTCTTGCAACATTGTTTGCCATGCCATGATGCACCTGTATGCACAATATGGCCATATTATCACAAACTATGCCTTGATTCTAGCCATAACATTGGTCATTTGACCCGAAAGCCAAGAAACCTCGAATGAGATAGGTCATTTTGTGAAGGAGATAGAACTGGAATTAAAATATAGAATGCAACTAATAGTAAGTTACATAAAGCACGACTGAAAATTAAGATACATAAAAGAACTGAAAATTAAGATACATGGCCAGATTAAGTAACAATCGGCCGAACTTGTTTCAGAATGTTGGAGTGATTCAGTCATGCTCCTGCCTACACCTGTAATACTCGCCACTGTACTCGCCACCTGTAATACCTGCGTGGGCTGGACTTGAGGGTAGCGCAGACGGGGGTTAGAGTCGGCGGCAGTGTCATAGGCCATGCCGCTCTGGAGAGTCCGACCGCGCCACCATAGCCGACGGCCGGCCTCGTTGAAGTTAGGAGGAGGTGGGTCGTCCTCCTCGTGCCTGGCGAGCGCCCTCTCACGCTGATCCACGAAGAAGGCTTCCCAAGTAGGGAAATAGTCGGGATGCCATCTGGGATTCCTCCGCTGCTCCGGCGTGAGCTCGAAGTAGTAGTGGTTCGTGATGGCCATCCGGCGCGCCACACCTAGAGGGACAGGAGGAACTGCACGCCTCGGCGCTCACATCCAGGACAGGGACACGGTGGCCGTGGCGGGTGGTAGTTCGAGGCGCAAAGCGTCTCCGCCTCCCTGGGGGTTAGTGCTATGGTGGAAGCCATGGGAAAGAGTGATGAGGCTGCATATATGAGTCTAGAGATGTGCAATGACAATGGAGGCCAACCCTACATATATATACAGTGAACTGGCGGGAAGAACTGGAGGGAAGAACTGGCGGGAAAAAATGACGGGAAGAAAAATGGCGGGAAGAAATGGCAAGAAAAAATGGCGGGAAGAAAAATGGCGGAAAAAATGGCGAGAAGAAATAGAAGGAAGAAAAATGGCTCATTTAATACATATACTGTTAACAGAAGAAATATGACATTGTTCTAAAAATGGGACGGTTGGAGGGATTTCAGGCTGGGCCAGGCAGCACTAATGATAGGGGTGAGTGTCGACATTATGTCGTGTGGCATGTACCTTGTCCCGGATGGTGTCACCAACTGGGACTAAATATGAACCTTTAGTCCCGGTTGGAGACACCAACTGGGACTAAAGATGAACCTTTAGTCCCGGTTGGAGACACCAACCGGGACAAAACACGAGTCAGCACTAATAATAGTGGTGAGTGTCGACATTATTTTGTAAGTGTCGACACTATGTCGAGCTGCTTGTACTATAAATAGGCATCCTTGTGAGTCCAGTCCTCCAGCCAGTTTGAGGCATCTCCAAGATGGTTTTCGAGAGCAGGGACACCACTACGGCCAGTTTCAGGGAGATGCCGACGGAGCCCAGTCCTCCGGCATCTCCGAGAAACTGGTCATAGAGGCACTCCCTAATATGTGAAATTAGTTAGCTCTCAGGTGTATTGATCTAGTTAGAGAAGTTACAAGCTTCGAGATGATTTTCGAGAGCAGGGACACCACTACGGCCAGTTTCAGGGAGATGCCAACGGAGCCCAGTCCTCCGGCATCTCCAAGAAACTGGTCATAGAGGCACTCCCTAATATGTGACCGCGCGCGTTTGGAGATCAGATCTTAATGGTAAGTACGAATCGGGACAACTTCTTCTCATAGTCCCGGTCCATCCACAAAACAAGACTAACACTCAAGACATTTATTAATATTAAAAACATGAACTAGAGTTACATAATATGAGCATGAACTTCTTGGCATATGTCCTTCCTTATGATCGCTTCAGACGTAACCATGGATCATCTTCTTTACTTAACGGAATGCTTGGGTCAGTTTTCACTATGAAGGGCGGAATTTCATCAAACTTATTATAATCTTCTGACATGTCTGTCTTTTCCTCGATTCCCACGATGTTTCTTTTCCCTGAAAGAACTATGTGACGCTTTGGCTCATCATATGATGTATTCGTTTGGATATTTTTTTCTTTTTTTGGTCTGGAGGACATGTCCTTCACATAGAAAACCTGAGCCACATCATTGGCTAGGACGAATGGTTCGTCTAAGTTCTTGTCTACCTTCATAAGATTGTTGATATCCACCGTTGTCATTCCGTACTTCTTGTCTACCTCAACCCCTCCTCCTATTAGCTTGACCCATTTGCATCGAAACAAGGGGACCTTAAAATTAGGTCCATAGTCAAGTTCCCATATCTCCTCTATGAACCCATAATACGTGGTCTTCTGCCCATTGTCTTCCACTGCATCGAAGCGGACACCACTATTTTGGTTGGTGCTCTTTTTATCTTGGCCTATCGTGTAAAATGTATTTCCATTTATCTCGTACCCTTGGAAAGTACATACAGTCGAAGATGGTGTCCTGGCCAACAAGTACAGCTGATCCCCAACAATGGTGTTATTCGTGAGAAGTCTTTGCAGCCAGCCGCCAAAACTCGCCATGTGTTCACTTATAATCCATTCATCAGACTGCCCCGGGTGTTTGAGGCGTATTAAATTCTTGTGTTCATTGATATACGGGGCAACCAAGATAGATCTTTGTAAAACCGTGTAGTGTGCTTGATTGAGAGGATGCCCGTCCCTACATATCATTGCTTTACATCCTAGGGTGCCTTTTCCACGCAGTCTCCCCTCATGTCGTGATTCTGGAACACCAATCGCCTTAAGGTCAGGAATAAAATCAACACAGAACTCAATGACCTCCTCTGTTACATAGCCCTTGGAGATGCTTCCTTCTGGCCTAGCACGATTATGAACATATTTCTTTAAGACTCCCATGTACCTCTCAAAGGGGAACATATTATGTAGAAATACAGGACCGAGAATGGCAATCTCTTCTACTAGGTGAACCAGGAGATGCGTCATAATATTGAAGAAGGATGGTGGGAACACCAACTCAAAGCTGACAAGACATTGGGCCACATCTGTTTGTAACCCTGGTAGGCTTTCTGGATCGATTACCTTCTGAGATATTGCATTGAGGAATGCACATAGCTTCACAATGGGTACTCGAACATTTTTAGGTAGAAGCCCCCTCAATGCAATCGGAAGCAATTGTGTCATAATCACGTGGCAGTCATGAGACTTCAGGTTTTGGAATTTTTTCTCTGCCATATTTATTATTCCCTTTATATTCGACAAGAAGCCAGACGGGACCTTGATACTGCTCAGACATTCAAAAAAGATTTCCTTCTCTGCTTTGGTAAGAGCGTAGCTGGCAGGAGTTAAGTGGCATCGTTTACCCTTTTTGTTCTCAGGATGCATAGGCTCTTCAGGGGCCTTCAGACATTGCTGGTCCTGCCGTGCTTCCGGTGTATCTTTTGTCTTCCCATACACTCCTAGAAAGCCTAGCAGGTTCACGCAAACATTCTTCGTCACGTGCATCACGTCGATTGAAGAGCGAACCTCTAAGACTTTCCAATAGGGTAGGTCCCAAAATATAGATTGCTTCTTCCACATGGGTGCGTGTCCGGCATCGTCATTCGGAACAGATAGACTGCCAGGACCTTTTCAAAAGATTACTTCTAGGTCCTTGACCATACCAAATACCTCCTCACCGGTACGGAGGACAGGCTTCCTCCGGGGTTCTGCCAGACGTTTGAAATGCTTGCCTTTCTTTCTTACTGGATGCAGGTTCGGAAGAAATCAGCGATACCCTAGGTACACAACCTTCTTACATTTATCCAAATATACACTTTCAGTCTCATCTAAACAGTGTGTGCATGCATTGCATCCCTTGTTTGTCTGCCCTGAAATGTTACTAAGAGCAGGACAATCATTGATGGTTACGAAAAGCAATGCTCGTAGGTCAAATGGCTCCCCTTTGTGCTCATCCCACATACGTAGACCTGGTTTGGCCCACAGCTGTAAAAGTTCTTCAACTAATGGCCTTAGGTACACATCAATGTCATTGCCGGGTTGCCTCGGGCCTTGGATGAGCACTGGCATCATAATGAACTTCCTCTTCATACACAACCAAGGAGGAAGGTTATAGATACATAGAGTCACAGGCCAGGTGCTGTGACTGCAGCTCTGCTCACCAAAAGGATTCATGTCGTCTGTACTTAGACCAAACCTTAAGTTTCTTGCGTCATGTGCGAAGTCCGGGTACTCTCGCTCGACTTTTCTCCACTATGACCCATCAGCGGGGTGTCTCAACATCGCGTCTTTCTTACGGTCTTCCATGTGCCATCGCAACAACTTGGCATGCTCTTTATTTCTGAAGAGACGTTTTAACCGTGGTATTATAGGAGCATACCACATAACCTTGGTGGGAACCTTCTTCCTAGGGGCCGCCCTCAACATCGTCAGGATCGTCTCGTCTGATCTTATACCGCAATGCAGTGCATACCTGGCATGCATCCAAATTCTCGTACTTCTCACCGCGGTAGAGGATGCAGTCATTAATGCAGGCATGTATCTTCTGCACGTCTAATCCTAGAGGGCAGACAACCTTCTTTGCTTGGTATGTACTGTCGGGCAACTCATTATTTCTTGGAAGAAGATTCTTCATTTTTACCAACAACTTTGAAAATGCGCTGTCAGTCACACCGTTTTGTGCCTTCCATTGCAGCAAATCCAGTGTGGTACCTAGCTTTTTGTGGACATCTTCGCAAGTTGGATACACCAATGTTTTGTGATCATTTAACATTTGCTCCATCTTCTCCTTCTCCTTTTTAGTTTCACATTCTTCCTTTGCATCAGTAATGGCCCGACCAAGATCGTCATCAGCGGGCCCATCTGCTCCCTCTTGATCTTAATTATCTACCCCCGTTGCAGTATCATCATATTCAGGATACATATTATGATAGTTGTCATCATCCTCTTCTTATTCGTTGTCTTCCATCATAACCCCTTTTTCTCCGTGCTTGGTCCAACAATTATAGCTGGGCATGAAACCGGATCGAAGCAGGTGGGCGTGAATGGTTCTGGTATTTGAGTTGTCTTTCTTGTTCTGATAGTGAACACACGGACAGCACATAAAACCATTGTGACCATGGTTTGCATTAGCCACAACGATGAAATTTTGGAGGCCCGTAATGTACTCGGAAGTGCGGCGGTCACCGTACATCCATTGCCGGTTCATCTGCATTAATATGTAGTATATATCAAAAATTAATAGGGAGATGACCATTTATATATATAGTACATCAATGACACATGAAAGGATAGTTGCCGACCTCGACCGAGAAGGAAAGAGCAATGAGAAAACTTATTTTGAGCTCTCGGGCATTTCACCGAACACCTCTTGTGCTAATGAAAAAAACACAAACTAGCACTCTTCACACCCTCTTGCTAGGCTCCAAAATGAGATAGTGAAAAAATGGAAGAGTGGGGTGTGTGTGGGCTGCGATGGTGTCTTATATAGCCCCCCTTTAACACCGGTTCATGCCACGAACCGGTGTTAAAGAAACTCTGTGAACCATCAATTGCGAGGTCCTCACGAACCGGTGTTAAAGGGGGGCTCCTTTTTTGCCGCACGGGCCACGCTGGTACGGCCCCCCTTTAACACCGGTTCGTAGAAGAACCGGTGTTAAAGCCCTTTTCCAGGATCAATGAAAAGCCTCGTTTCCACTAGTGCACGAATAAGACGCCACTAACTACATGAGGTTCGTGGCGCACCCCGACGTGCACCACTGACTACCTGTTATCCGTGGCGCACCATGCTGCCGTGCGCCACGAATGTCATCTGTGGCGCACCCTAGTTCGATGCGCCACTAACTAGATAAACGCGTGCGCTACTAACGTGTCTTAGGATTTCAAAAAAAAAAGCAGAATACAGCAGAAATACACAGAATACACAAGAAATATACCAGAATACAGCAATATATCATAGAAATGCACAGAACCTACAGAAATACCCAGAAACTCACTGAAATTCATACAAATTGCCAAAATACATCAACATGGAGAGTCCAAGTCATGTTCGTGGCGCACCCCCAATTCCGTGCGCCACATATAAGTTGGGGTTAGTGGCGCATAATTTATGCGTGCACCACAAATAATGTAGTTAGTGGCGCATAATATTAGGTGCGCCACGAATAAGAGGCCTGTGGATAAGGGTTTTCCCACTAATGGCATCTAAAAGCTCTCAACCGACCTGACGTGCCGTGTCACGACAGGACTTTGATGAAGTATCCTGGACCAGACGTATGTTGAAACGACCTTGCCTAATAAAATGTGTCTGAACATCATGAGTATCAAAGATGTTGGCACCATACCGAGATAGTCAAACCATGTCAGCAGCCACTCAATCCGGAATAAAATGCACGGTCTTCCTAAAAAGGAAAAGAACGCCTCGCTTCCAAGAAGATGGAGACACACATGAAGCCAAATCCACCTTATTGAACTGTTGCCCTAGCCAATTATTTCATAAGTCCGAACTTATGGAAAGACGATAGAAAACATATTTATATTCTCAATATTGACCCTCACGTCCAGGCCGGTGCCTTTCTCTTCACGGGCCTAGGATGTGGATTCGGGTGTCCGCATATATTTATTTTTAATACTACATTAGCCAGGATTTGAACTCAAAACCTCTGGCTCAGATACAATATCAATTGAAGGAGGAATTTGTCAGGAATGATGGATCCATTAGGAGCACCGGTTACGTGTTTATAAGGTAGTGGAACAACCCCACACATGATTTGTTACAAGGGAGTAAGATCGCATGTACAAGGAGGAGGGGCGATCGGGATCGATCTCAACAAGATCGCTATGAGGAGTACTACTCCAATATATTCGTTACAAACATGTTGACATGACTATTCCTAACACATGTTTCACACCATGGAAACAGTTCTCATGACGTGTAAAAAACAGCAAACAAAAATACAAGTCAAATAGAAGGCTGCAAAACCACCACAAACACCCCTCACCTCGTCGTTAAACCATCAGAAATGTACCTTTTCTGGCTGTCGTGCATGCAAGACATGTCGCCGCAAGCAACACACGCGTCTGCATGACACAGGTGTGACCTTTGGCCATGATAGACTTAATGCTTTAGGATTAACCTAATACAGATCTTAATCTTATGGTAGAACACCTAATCATGTGAAGAGGGGTAAAACTAACCAGAATTAGAATTGGGAGAGGACATTAGGGGATAGCTCCTGGCCTGACATTATGGAGATGAAGTTTAGCAGGTCGACGTAGAGGTCCAGTAGTGTCGGCGGCTCTACCCTCCTAGTAGCCAGGGGTGGAGACAGTCTTGTGATCCGCATTAGCACATCATTAGGATCGATGGTTAGGAGGTGTTTTTAACCCATATGTGTGTATGTCACCTCGTAAAACAACCTCATCTTCTGTTATATAGCACTAGGGGTACAGGGATCGAAACAAGCGTTGCTTTTTGGGTCCCCCGATCAGCCACCAAACATTATAAGAGGTGGTTGACCATGACCCACTAGTGCAGAGCCCCCCTTTAACTCCGGTTGGGAGGGCCCTCTAACAGCGGTTCCCCAACCGCTGTTGAGGGCTCGGTGTTAGAGGGGGGCCCCCTTTAACACCGGTTCTTATACGAACCGGTGTTAAAGGGTGGCGCACGTGGGGCTGCCGCAGGCCTCAGGCCCCCCCCCCTTTAACACCGGTTCGTATCTGGAACCGGTGTTAAAGGTTGTTCTGCCGGCCGCGGCAGGAAAACGGCCTAAATCTCTGCCATGGTAGACTTACGCTCTGCCCGTTACGGCGTATTTCTGCGGAGGAGGGGGAGGGGAATTGATCGGGAGCGGTATACACATAAATCGTCATCGGTACATACGAGTACATGAATAATTAAGCAACTATTATTATACACAAACATCGTCATCGGCACATATACATCGTCATCGTTCATTTTGGTGGATATCTAAAGAGTTCTCCGCCAGGCGTGACGACCTCATCAAGTATGAACCCCGCCAATTCCTCTTGAATGGCTCGTATGCGTTCAAATGGTAGGAGTTGGTCCCGCATCCGTTCGATCTGAATATATATGAAGAATGGGCCGTCAATATATATAAGAATAAAACTCAACACAATTGATGGTAATAAAATAATGTTGTGGACTTTGTTTACTTACTCTAAGTTGTTCTAGTGCGGCTTGGCCCGTCGCACATATCGTGTTGCGAATGAACTCGCAAACATAGTACCCACATAAGTTATTGCCGTGTCCCTGATGCGCGCACTTTACGAGAATAGAGAGTTCAATCAAAATAATAATCAATAAAGCATGATATAATGGAATTGGAAGCTAGCTAGTATTACATACATTTTGGTCTACAAATTTTAGTTCTTCTGACCATTCACCCACGGCCCTGCCCGTGAACCTTTTCCAAACCCTGTCCGGCAAAGAAAATGGATAAAGGAGTAATTAATTACTTATTGTCACGAAGTTGCCGATCTAGTGCGATAATATGATTGAAATTACCTCTGGAGCATCTCTCTAAAGTTTGCCCATATCTCTTTTTATTTTAAATCGAGTCCATGACAAGGACTTTTCTGAGTCGGGTTGAATGACTAGCAGAATAAAGTGGAACCTACGACGCATAACTCATCATCAGTTACACTTAACATCGAGTAAGCTGAAATAGAATGTGTACAAGAGAGAGGGTAAGTACTCACGAAGTTGTAAGGCAATAGTATTTCCCTTTTGGTTTGTTGTCTCAGTAAAGACGTTAGCAAGTAATCTTCTGTTTGCCGGGTTTGGTTTCTACCACTTCTTCATGAACTCTATTTGGGTCAACGAACCCAATGTCAAAAGCCTCCTTTCCTGCATTCCATAACCTTTTTCCTGCATAATAGTATATACATATATGGTGAGCATATATATATACATGCAATTAATAAAGTGAATGAGATGAGATATAAATTATAGAAATAGTACTTACACACAATAAAGGCTGATGGCAGCTTTGTCGAGTTCCTTCTGATTGAATAGTAAATGCAAGTCTTGAATGTTGAAGTCGATCGCGTCATCTCCGCAGAAGAAAATATCATCTCTTATATGCGCCGTGATCCATTCTACCTTTCTCGTCTTGCAGAAATGAAGGTACCACTTGTGCAATTTTCGCATCTTTGTTGGTAGATTCTTGAGCTCCTCTTTCTTGACGAGATTCTTCCCATACTTCCATGGCTGTATGGGGTTGGCATCGCATTTGGGCAAGTTGTCTCCCATGACGTTCAAGTATGCAATGTAAGTCATCCCCATCTCATTGGCCTTTCTTTGTAGCTCTGCCTCGTAATCATTTACGGGAGGAGCGTCCCGTGTGTCGAACTTTTGGAGCGGGGCACATGATTGGTTTTCCTGCTCTCCGAGCATGGGAACTGTTTTCTGGGGTGCCTCACGACTGCTACTTTCAGTCTCCCTGCGGCGCCTTGCATCCGCCTTCAAAATCTGGTGCTCGTAGTCCGGCACAAGTGGGGTTTCAGGTTTCACAAGATTTTTGTAAAACTTCTCCACCACCACCGGATCTATTTTCTCCTTTGGCTCGGCCCGTCTAGGTGCAAAGAATTTCTTGACCGTATCTTCCGAGATCCTATTGGTCTCCTCGTCACTGCGATTCCACGGTAAAACCGGCAATGGCTTGGCGGAAGGCTACGGGACGTAGTTTTTTGAACTCTTTCGCGTACGGTTTCCTGCGGATTTCTTTGTGGCAGTGCTACTGATGCTCTTCGTGGCAGTGCTCTTCCGCTTACGCTGAGGAGATGGCTGAAGCACCGGAGATGGCTGACGGGCCAGAGACGGCTGCCGCCAGAGATGGCCGGGCGGAGATGGCTGCCAGCCGAGATGGCTGCCACAGAGATAGCTGAAGCGGCTCGGGAGACTGCGATGCGGAGAGGGGTGCCAGTGACCTCCAATTTGGAAGCACAATGTGTTCCTTCTTCCAAAGAATGGTTGTTTTCACTGCAAATTTGAGTTGAGTTTCCCCTTCACCTGTAGCATGGTCAAGCTGTGCTTCCTCATATTCCTTCACAACCTCATCCACCCCGACAATAGCATAGCCATCTAGAATCGGTCGGCAGTGGTAAGTTCCACCAGCTATAGGAGGTAAGGCATAGCCGACAACCACCTTAATGGATAAGCCCATTAATCTCACATGCAGCTCAGCGTGTTCGCTCTCCGTGATCTCATCCACGGGGTATCGAGGACCCGTCATTTCAAGCGTGGGCTGCACGTTCTCCGTGGAAGCCACTGCTGCTTTTCCGCAGAGTGCGGGCGCGGCAGCTTCCAATGCAGGCTCTTCGTGCCGCTGAGATGGGCCGGTAGCTTGATGGCTCTGTTGTGCATTCACTTGCGCCTGCGACGCCGCAAGTGCATGTTCTATCTGTGTCATCTGCTCTGTACGCTCTTTTTCTTTTCTGCCGCGCCATCTGTAAGAGTCGCTCCAGTCGGCAAACCCATCCTTCCACGTCATACCCCCTGTGCCTCGTGCATGTCCACGGTGTTCTTTTTTACCGATGGCGCGTGTGAGCTGGTCATTCTCTCTATCGGGATGGAAGATCCTGGCGGATGTTTCCTCGTATGCCGTGATGAGTTCAGTGACGGGTTTGGCAAGGAGGGTTGGGAAGATACACAATCCTGTTTCTGGGTCCAACCTTGCCCCGATTCCGTAGAACCAAGTCTTTGCACGTAGGTCCCACCCATCTGTCTGGGGTGTGATCCCTCTCTCGCGCAGGGCCTTCTCAGCTTCCTCCCACTTAGGCCTCTAAGATATGTAGCCACCCGACCCCGTCCTCTGGTGATATTCCTTCTTCAGGGCATTAAGCGTATTGGTTTCTGACCTCTTTTTAGCTATAGCACTTTTTTTATATGTCTCAAATTTGGGCCAGTGAGGTCTTATCTTCGCATAATATGCGTCTTCGAAATTTGGAGTCTCGCCAGATTTGACAAATTTGTTCAATTTTGTCTTCTAGCTGCGGAAAGCGTCAGCCATCTTCTTTAGAGTCCACTCTTTGACCTTTTCCTTTATAACCGGATTGTTTTCATCCTCCTCTGGCGGAAGGGTGAAATTTACCAACAACGAATTCCAAAGCGTTTCTTTCGATCTGTCATCGACAAAGGTACCGTCGCCCTTCTTTGGCTTATTCCAATTTTCAATTATGATTGGGATTTGGTCCCTAACAAGAACTCCAGCATGACGTACAAATTTGTCTGCGGCCTTTTTGGGCTCCATCGGCCTGCCATCAACACGGACTGCTTCGATCATGAACTTGACACGATCTTTCAACCGCTGGCTCGCGCCTCGCTTGCTCTTTTTCGTAGAAGAAGATGGTTGCTGGCTGGTCGATCCAGAGGGCTAAAAGAAGAAAGAAGCGTTAATTAATACATGTAGAAGAAGATTGTTGGTGGAAGTCAGCAGAGGCTTAATCAATGCATATACCTCGCTGGACTTTGTAACCATTAAATTGCGTTTACCGGAGTCTTCATCTTCTCCATCACTAGTACTTGAGCTGTCGTCATCATGTCCCTCCAAGTTCAGATATTGTGAGGTGTCCTCATCAATAATGTTCTCCATTATTTCTTCTTCTTCAAGGTTTCTACTAAGTGGATCCATAGTTTCTAAAACAATAATATTATCTAGAGTAAGAGTGTAAACATTCAAGTGGACTTGGATTCATACACAAATATACATATTATGTCGTGATTCTGGAACACCAATCGCCTTAAGGTCAGAAATAAAATCAACACAGAACTCAATGACCTCCTCTGTTACATAGCCCTTGGAGATGCTTCCTTCTGGCCTAGCACGGTTATGACCATATTTCTTTAAGACTCCCATGTACCTCTCAAAGGGGAACATATTGTGTAGAAATACAGGACCGAGAATGGCAATCTCTTCTACTAGGTGAACCAGGAGATGCGTCATAATATTGAAGAAGGATGGTGGGAACACCAACTCAAAGCTGACAAGACATTGGGCCACATCTGTTTGTAACCCTGGTAGGCTTTCTGGATCGATTACCTTCTGAGATATTGCATTGAGGAATGCACATAGCTTCACAATGGGTACTCGAACATTTTCCGGTAGAAGCCCCCTCAATGCAATCGGAAGCAATTATGTCATAATCACGTGGCAGTCATGAGACTTCAGGTTTTGGAATTTTTTCTCTGCCATATTTATTATTCCCTTTATATTCGACGAGAAGCCAGACGGGACCTTGATACTGCTCAGACATTCAAAAAAGATTTCCTTCTCTGCTTTGGTAAGAGCGTAGCTGGCAGGAGTTAAGTGGCATCGTTTACCCTTTTCGTTCTCAGGATGCATAGGCTCTTCAGGGGCCTTCAGACATTGCTGGTCCTGCCGTGCTTCCGGTGTATCTTTTGTCTTCCCATACACTCCTAGAAAGCCTAGCAGGTTCACGCAAACATTCTTAAATCACGTGCATCATGTCGATTGAAGAGCGGACCTCTAAGACTTTCCAATAGGTAGGTCCCAAAATATAGATTGCTTCTTCCACATGGGTGCGTGTCCAGCATCGTCATTCGGAACAGATAGACTGCCAGGACCTTTTCCAAAGATTACTTCTAGGTCCTTGACCATACCAAATACCTCCTCACCGGTACGGAGGACAGGCTTCCTCCGAGGTTCTGCCAGACGTTTGAAATGCTTGCCTTTCTTTCTTACTGGATGCAGGTTCGGAAGAAATCGGCGATACCCTAGGTACACAACCTTCTTACATTTATCCAAATATACACTTTCAGTATCATCTAAACAGTGTGTGCATGCATTGTATCCCTTGTTTGTCTGCCCTGAAATGTTACTAAGAGCAGGCCAATCATTGATGGTTACGAAAAGCAATGCTCGTAGGTCAAATGACTCTCCTTTGTGCTCATCCCACATACGTACACCTGGTTTGGCCCACAGCTGTAAAAGTTCTTCAACTAATGGCCTTAGGTACACATCAATGTCATTGCCGGGTTGCCTCGGGCCTTGGATGAGCACTGGCATCATAATAAACTTCCTCTTCATACACAACCAAGGAGGAAGGTTATAGATACATAGGGTCACAGGCCAGGTGCTGTGACTACAGCTCTGCTCACCAAAAGGATTCATGCCGTCTGTACTTAGACCAAACCTTAAGTTCCTTGCGTCACGTACGAAGTCCGGGTACTCTAGCTCGAATTTTCTGCACTGTGACCCATCAGCGGGGTGTCTCAACATCGCGTCTTTCTTACGGTCTTCCATGTGCCATCGCAACAACTTGGCATGCTCTTTATTTCTGAAGAGACGTTTTAACCGTGGTATTATAGGAGTATACCACTTAACCTTGGCGAGAACCTTCTTCCTAGGGGCCTCGCCCTCAACATCGCCAGGATCGTCTCGTTTGATCTTATACCGCAGTGCAGTGCATACCGGGCATGCATCCAAATTCTCGTACTTCTCACCGCGGTAGAGGATGCAGTCATTAATGCAGGCATGTATCTTTTGCACGTCTAATCCTAGAGGGCAGACAACCTTATTTGCTTGGTATGTACTGTCGGGCAACTCATTATTTCTTGGAAGAAGATTCTTCATTTTTACCAACAACTTTGAAAATGCGCTGTCAGTCACACCATTCTCTGCCTTCCATTGCAGCAAATCCAGTGTGGCACCTAGCTTTTTGTGGCCATCTTCGCAAGTTGGATACAACAATGTTTTGTGATCCTTTAACACCTGCTCCAGCTTCTCCTTCTCCTTTTCAGTTTCACATTCTTCCTTTGCATCAGTAATGGCCCGACCAAGATCGTCATCAGCGGGCCCATCTGCTCCCTCTTGATCTTCATTATCTACCTCCGTTGCATTATCATCATATTCAGGATACATATTATGATAGTTGTCATCATCCTCTTCTTCTTCGTTGTCTTCCATCACAACCCCTTTTTCTCCGTGCTTGGTCCAACAATTATAGCTGGGCATGAAACCGGATCGAAGCAGGTGGGCGTGAATGGTTCTGGTATTTGAGTAGTCTTTCTTGTTCGACGGTGAACACATGGACAACACATAAAACCATTGTGACCACGGTTTGCATTAGCCACAACGATGAAATTTTGGAGGCCCGTAATGTACTCGGAAGTCTGGCGGTCACCGTACATCCATTGCCGATTCATCTGCATTAATATGTAGTATATATCAAAAAACAATAGGGAGATGACCATTTATATATATAGTACATCAATGACACATGAAACTATAGTTGCCGACCTCGACCGACACGGAAAGAGCAACAAGAAAGCTTATTTTGAGCTCTCGGGCATTTCACCGAACACCTCTAGTGCATATGAAAAAAACACAAACTAGCACTCTTCACACCCTCTTGCTAGGCTCCAAAATGTGAAAGAATGGAAGAGTGGGGTGTGTGGGCTGGGGTGGTGTCTTATATAGCCCCCCCTTTAACACCGGTTCATGCCACGAACCGGTGTTAAAGAGTCTGGGCCATCGATGGGGGACCTTTAACACCGGTTCGTGGCACGAACCGGTGTTAAAGGGGGGGCTCCTTTTTGCCACGGGGGCCACGCTGGTACGGCCCCCCCCCTTTAACACCGGTTCGTGGAA
Source organism: Avena insularis (assembly GCA_023614405.1). Taxonomy (NCBI): domain Eukaryota; kingdom Viridiplantae; phylum Streptophyta; class Magnoliopsida; order Poales; family Poaceae; genus Avena; species Avena insularis. Next base: position 360,128,202 of record CM042691.1, on the reverse strand, counting down.
GAACCGGTGTTAAAGCCCTTTTTCGGGATCAACAAAAGACCTCGTTTCCACTAGTGACCCATGTTTTTTCTCTTGGTTATTGACCAAAATCAATCAAACATTCCCCCCCGGATTGTAAGGTTAACAAACAAAATAAGGCCACTTTAAATAGAAATAACTTACCGAAATAAAATATTACATTGACAACATGCCATGTGTTTACTTGTCCTTCACGACACAACCTTCCGGTTGGGACAAACATGCTCCTAGTGTGGATTTACCTTCTTGAGATCCGAGACAACTTTGGTTAGTGCTTTTTCAGATGTTGATTAGGTAGGTTGCTTGGATGACCGTAGCTCATATGGAGGTTTTGCTTTCTTCTTTGATCCCAACCTCATCTCCTAGAGTGCAAAGAAGTAAGCTACAGTCTCTTGATCTAGTATAGAAGTAGAGAATACATATGTTGCTAATGTTATAGCTGAGGTGATTAGGTTCGGTATTAACTTGAGTAACATGGAGTTAAAACAACTTGGCTGCTGTTTCTATTTGGTGATAATTTTGGAGCAACATATCTAAAATCCAATCAAGTGTTTCATGCAAGATCTAAAACGCATTGAGATAGATTTTCATTTTGTTAGAGAGAGAGAGAGAGAGTTCTCAACAAGTAATTGGAAATTTGTTTTGTTCCTTAAAAGATAAAATGGGGTTCATGAATCCTCTACCAGTTCATTAGTTTGAGGAATTCAAACATAATTTCATCTTGCAAAATTGTAATTAAGGGAAGGTGTTAGCAATAGGAGTAGTTTTGGTTTACACATCTTGTCACAGTAGTTGTAGGTTTATGCGATACTTTGTTCCGACTCTCTCTACATGTAGATTTCCTAACAAGCTCGGCTTCTCTCCTAATATTAATATACGATAGGACCCTCGATCAAAGGCACCGAGAGAACTTTTCCCTAAACTTTGTCAAAGAAATCAACTAGGGTCCGGTTGTGCCACTGACATCGCTGACCCATTTGCGCACGACGTGCGTCTAGCGCAGCTGCAAGACCCCTATGGGGCGGTCTTTCCTAGGAGCGCCGGACACACTAGTGGGCTGCACCAGATGCAACACTACTTTGGGGAGCGGCAGGGCGCGTTTTTTGTGTCTACCACGCCCTATAGAATTTTTGTTACAATTGCGACAAGAATATAACGAAGAACGAAAAACGAAAATACAGCAAGGGGACACAGATTTAACGTGGAAAAACCTCTCCAACAAAGAGAGGAAAAAACCACGGGCGCCAGCCAGCGAAACTTCACTATATCGAGGAGTGTTTACAAACGTCGGGGATTTTCAGAGATGCAACTCATCCCAACTGGCGGCTTACAAGGAGTTTATATATCGGTGGAAACCTAGGTTTTCGACGATCCGTACCGTACCGCTGGAGGCTGTCGCCCCCCCCCCCCCGCACCCCCATAGGCGTCCCTGTTGGCCCAAGCCTCCACCGACGGGCCTCGCTCCACTCGTCAGAAGTTAGCCTATACTTTGTAGAATTTGGATTAACATATAACAAACTCCACCTTGAGACAAATTCCTCCTTGTAGCATCAACAACAACCATCTCCCTGAACAAACAAAGCAAATACTTTCGGCGCCAATAGCCACTTGGGTTAATCAGTTAAACCAACTAAGTTCGAGAAAATCTCAAACTTAGCAACAGGAACTAGTTTAGTCATCATATCGGCAGGATTATCATGAGTGCTGATCTTGCATACCTTTAATTTACCTTGAGCAACAATGTCTCTAACAAAATGATACTTGACATCAATGTGCTTAGTTATCTCATGGAACATCTGATCTTTTGTAAGGTATATGGCACTTTGACTGTCACAAAACAAAGTAATACAAGAATCATCTCCACAAAGCTCAGCAAACAAACCTTTCAATCAAACAGATTCTTTGCAAGCTTCAGTAATAGCCATGTATTCAGCTTCAGTAGTAGATTGTGCAAAAACAGCACATAGCGTAGCTTTCCATTAACGACACAACCACCAACATTAAACACATAACCTGTGAGGGATCTTCTATTATCCAAATCGGCAGCAAAATCTGAATCCACATAGCCAACGAGTCCCTCACCGGTCTTGCCAAACTTCAAACAAGCATTGGAAGTGCCAAGAAGGTACTTGAAAACCCACTGAACAGCCTTCCAATGTTCTTTACCAAGATTAGCCATGTATCTACTTATCAAACTCATAGCATATGATAAATCAGGACGAGAACAAACAATGGCATACATGAAAGAACCAACAGCACTAGAATATGGTACCCTTGAAATGTACTCAAACTCTTCATCAGTAGTAGGACATTAAGAAACTGACAATTTAAAATGAGTAGCAATAGGAGTACTAACTGACTTGGCACCATCCATATTAAAACGATGAAGAACTTTCTTAATGTAACTTTGTTGACTAAGAAATAACAAACCAGATTTTCTATCTCGGGTAATCTCCATACCTAAGATCTTCTTAGCAGCACCAAGATCTTCATCTCAAACTCACTACTTAGGTGTGCCTTCAAAGTAGTGATTTCTTTCATGCCCTTGGCAGCAATTAACATATCATCAACATATATCAACAAGTATATACGTGACCTATCAACAAGCTTGATATAAACACAACTATCATATTTAGACCTCTCAAAACCATGTGAGATCATAAATGAATCAAACCTTTTATACCACTGTCTTGGAGATTGCTTTAATCCATAAAGAGACTTCTTTAATTTGCACACAAGATCCTCTTTACCAGGCACTATGAACCCTTCTGGTTGGTCCATGTATATTTCCTCATCAAGCTCTCCATGCAGAAGAGCAGTCTTGACATCTAACTGCTCAAGCTCAAGATCACGCATAGCCACAGTACTAAACGAAGTGCGAATGGAACTATGCTTTAAACTGGGGAGAACACATCATTGTAATCAATACTTGGAATCTGGCTGGACCCTTTTGCTACTAACCTTGTCTTGTACCTTGAAGGCTCTTTGGGAGACAAACCTTCCTTTTTCTTGAAGATCCACTTGCAGCGGACCACCTTATTTTGTTTGGTCAAGGGCACAACATACCATGTGCCATTTTTCTCAAGTGACTACATCTCTTCTTGCATAGCAGAAATCCACTTCTCGCGGTCAACGGATGCAACGGCTTCATTGTATATAGCAGGTTCAGAATCGTTCTCCACCTGTTCAGCACAACTCAAAGCATAATGAACAAGATTGCACTCTTCAACCAAACGAGGACGAGGACCACAATTACGTCTCGGTCTATCAGCAGCAATGGACTCATGTGGCTGCTGCAAAACAGTAGGTGAGTGCTGAACAATAATATCATGCGCTCAGCAACGTCATTCTGCTGAGGAGTGTATGGGATGGTGTGATGCCTGATCATGCCATCGTTACTGCAAAACTCCTCAAACTCATTAGAACAAAATTCAATACCATTGTCAGTACGTAGTACCTTTACCTTCTTCTTAGTTTTCTTTTTAACCATAACTTTCCACTTCTTAAAAGCATCAAAAACAATAGATTTACGCTTCAAAAAATAAGGCCACACTTTTCTTGAGTAGTCATCAATAATAGTAAGCATGTAATTAGCAACACCAATAGAAGTCTTACGGGACGGACCCCATACATCATCATGCACATAATCTAATATGCATTTAGTGGTATGAACGGAAGCATTAAATTTAACTCTTTTATGATTACTAAAAATACAGTGCTCACAGAACTCAAACTTACTCAAGTTGCAACCATTAATCAGCTCTCTCTTGACCAACTCTGCCATGCCTTGTTCGCTCATATGCCCAAGACGCATACGCCACAGATGTGTTTTACCACAATCATTAGACTCATTGGAAGTAACAGCAGCAACAGCAATACCAGGCAAAGTGCTACCTCTAAGAACATATAATTTAGCAGAATTCATATCACCTATCATGTGAATAAGAGAACCTTTTGATACCTTCAGAACTCTATGCCCACCGGCATACTTGTATCCATCAACGTCCATGGTACTCAAGGAGATCAAATTTCTGGCCATGCTTGGTATGTGCTTCACCTCACTCAATGTGCGTGTCACGCCATCATGTGTCCTGATCTTAATAGATCCAGCACCAACAATATGGCATGGGTTGTCATTCCCCACACGCACAAAGTCTCCAGTCTGCACAGACTCATATGAACTGAACCAATCTTTGTTACAGCAAATATAAAACGAATATGCAGTATCAAGTATCCATATTCATCATCACGAGAAGCACAAGCAGCAAAAACAGCTAAGTATTCACCATCAGAGCTATCAGAAACAACAACAGCCTTACCAGCACCTTCAGACCTATCTTTTGGTTGGTAAGTTCCGTTCCTTTTTTCCTTATTCTGCAACTTCCAACAATCATCAATAACGTGATTAGATTTCTTACAATATCTGCAGAATTTATCCTTTCCCTTGGACTTTGAACGACCTCTGCCGTCCTTGCTCTTATCTCTATTGCCATAGTTGTTGTTCCTCTGCTCGGTCCGTCCATGAACCTGCAGAGCCTCGGCCTTGGATGACGTCCCATCTGACCCTACCATAGTTTTCATCTTTTCCCTCTGTTTGAGGACGTCATGTACTTCGGCAAGGGTTAGTTCATCACGGCTCAACAATATTGTATCACGAAAATGTGTATAGGAACTAGGCAACGAGCATAAGAGTAGAAGAGCTAAATCCTCATCATCATATTTTACCTCCATAGACTGCAAGTCTGAAACAATCTCTTTAAAAACAAATATGTGATTCATTACCGATCCACCTTCTTGCAGCCTGTGCGAGAAAAACTTCATCTTCACGTTCATCTTACTGGTTAGATCCTTTGACACACAAATCGCTTCTAGTTTTTCCCATAGGGCAGCAGCAGATTTCATCTCCTGTACTTCCTGCAAAATATTATTGGACAAATGAATTTGAATCAAAGACAAAGCCTTACGGTCATTCCGCTTCTCTTCGGCGGACCAGGTCTTAGCATCCTTCGCGCCGAAAATCCATCCAGCGCTTCATCCAGATCAGAAGTTTGGGCGAGAATCACCCGCATCTTCACCTGCCACAAGGAGAATCTTGTGGTGTAGTCCAGCTGTGGTAGATCGAACTTCAATGACGACATGTCACAAACCCTAGATTAGAACCTGGGGATCTGATACCACTTGTTACAATTGCGACAAGAAGATAACAAAGAACGAAAAACGAAAACACAGCAAGGGGACACAGATTTAACGTGGAAAAACCTCTCCAATAAAGAGAGGGAAAAACCATGGGCGTCAGCCAGCAAAACTTCACTATATCGAGGAGTATTTACAAACGCCGAGAATTTTCACAGATGCAACTCATCCCAACCAGCGGCTTACAAGGGGTTTATATATCGGTGGAAATCTAGGTCTTCGACGATCCGTACCGTACCGCGGGGGCTGTCGCCCCCCGCACCCCCATAGGCGTCCCTGTTGTCCCAAGCCTCCAGCGACGGGCCTCACTCCACTCGTCAGAAGTTGGCCTATGCTTTGTAGAATTTGGATCAACATATAACACTTTTGGGGCATCCTTTGGAGTGTGCGGCTAGGGATGTTCTAACATGCATGTGCAAGAATTTTAGTACTCGCAGATACAAATGATAAGAAGAGCGAGATCCAGTTAATCTAGAGCTCACAAAAACTATTAGGCCAAAGAATATTAACCAAGATGGGACATCCAATGGAATCGAACGACAAAATTAAGCATTCCTTTTTTTGCGAGAGCTTTCAAATTCATAATGTGTTGTCATACAAGTTGTTGGGTGACCAAACCCGTGAACCACATGAGAGTAACTACAGATCATAGTTCTAGAAGTTCACTCCAATATCTAGAGGCACAAAGTCAAGTACACACGAGTACATTAAAGCACCCACAAAATATGTTGCCTGTGTTCAAGATAAACCCAATATTACAAAAAGAGATACATGAAAGTTCTGCATATAATTTGTGAATCTGCACTGCACAATAAAGACTTCTATTGCCCATGTGGCAATGAATCCAAGAACAAGGGAACATATGAAAGAAAAGGACTGGTGCAACCCGAAGCAATATCACTTACAAAACTGAGCTTCCTTGAATCGATTTCGTATGACATGAGTTGCATCTGTGATCCGTGGCAGCCCTTCCCGCATAATACAAATATGGCATTATTGCACTCTGGGTGGATTGCGATAACTTTGTAATAATCTGCAAAGTTTGAACACTTTGTTCCAATCAATTGCGAGTGAGTGACATTGTGCTTGAGGACCCAATTTTTTTCACTACTATTAGAATCTTCAAGAGCCCAGATTAATAGCTCAAAATCACCTTTCTTTGCCAGATACAACTGTCCTTGTGATTGATAGATATCATGACCAATAGGAGCAGAACATGGCACACGAATAGCCCTGCAGTTTCCCTCGGTGCCAACTGCCACAAGAAAATCTTGAAAAGAAGACAAATACATGAGCCCCATGAAAAACACCCCTTTAGTGCTGCATAACGAAATTGGACTGTCCCAAACAACTGGATGTGTCCAGGCTCCAGTTTTGGACGAGTAGATCCTCACTGCTTCGATCTGTGCACCATCGCCATGTGCGGCGAACTCGAACACGCGAAAGTGGGAGGAGACGTCCGCCGCCGCCGTCGGGTCGAACGCGAGGCGGGCGAAGAGCACGACACTACTGCTGGACCAGGTGCTGCTGGCAGGCACGTCCAGCTTTCCCCTGGTGGCGGGATTGCACACCGTGTAAACAACAACTGGCTTGTCATCAGAGCGGAGCAGGTGGCGACAGAGGAGGAGGCCGTTGCAGCAGTCCAGCAAGCTGAAGTTGAAGGTCTTAGACGTGGGGACGAAGGAGAGGTATGTGTCGATGATGATGCTAGCGCACCAGTTCCCCGACACGCTTTGGTAACCAGTATGCGTGGACGCGAAGCGGCCAGGAGAAACGACGTCGTGCTTGCTGTAGAAGAAGCCGGCGAGGGTCGAGCTGGGCAGCTTGTTGCGGTGGTCGGGGCTGGAAAGGAGGTCGCGCCATCGGACGGAGACGCACTTGCAGCAGCAGGTCGACTTGAAGGACACACGGGAGATGATCTCGATGAGGAGGTCGTCGGAGAGCTCCGACACTGGACTCTTCCACCTCTCTGTTTCCCTCTTATTGTTGTTGCACCTCGGTGCCGCCATCATATCGCCGGACAAATCTGCAGGAGGAAAGAGAGAGGGCAGGATCTGCTAGGAGGCGCCGTGTGCGCTACCGACCGCGTGGTGGCGAGGGTTTATGTTCTTTTTCTCTAGGACCAGCTGGGAGGAGCAGCATGTATACGTATATGGGCTTCATCTGACTTCTGAGCAGTTGTAGTCGGAATTGCATACACGTCACACGTCTATTTTTTTTTTTGGAATATTCACATGTCTATTTATCTCGGAAGAAATTATAGGTCACGGGATACATCGATATACCGGTCGCGAAGGGAATAAAAGCAAGAGTCCGGGCCTACCGTTTCCGTCCAGCCGTAAAATAATACTTTCTCCGTTCTAAAATAGATGTCTTAAATTTATCTAAATTTTGATGAATCTATATAGTACTAAATAGTGTCTAGTGTTAGATGTATATATTTGTATTGTAGTTTTTCCGTATGTTAGGGAGCTTCCTGCATATTCATACTTGTACCTGTATTATATATTATGGTCTTTGGCCCCCAGAGGAATACAAGTTGCATATTACTGACATGGTATCAGAGCTAGGTTAGCCTCCTCTTTCTTGCAACTTCGTCGCTGCAGCCGCCACCGTCGCCGATGATCTTGCCGTCGTCGCCGCCGCCGGTTGCCGCCTTGTTCCGGGCCGTCGTTGCCCGTTTTGTTTTCAGATCGGCCTGCACCCGCCGTCATCCGTTTCGTCTCCAGATCGGTTCGATCTCGCTTCAGATCGGATCGATCTTACTGCCCAGGTCCCGTCGGTCTGCCTCGATATGCTCGACACCGCCAATCCACGCGGGACTCGCCCCGCCAGACCCCGCCAGAGCTGCTGGGCGGCTGCCACGCGTGGGTCTTCACGTGCACGCGGGTCTTCACGCGTGGTGCTCCCCGACGGTATGCTGCTCCACGCGCGGTCCAATCCCGCGTCCTCCCCTGACCTGCCACGCGCGGTCTCACGCGTGGTGCTCCCCTGACGACCTGCTGCTCCACGCGTGGTCCAATCCCGTGTCCTCCCCTGACCTGCCACGCGCGGTCCACGCCACCTGACGCTCCCGACGCCACCTGCTGCTCCCGACGCCACCGGCCGCTCCCGCTCCCGACGCCTCCTGCTGCCCAGGCCGCTCCGTCCGGCCTGCTGTCCGCCTGCTCCATCAGGCCTGCTGCCTGCCGGCCTCGTTGGTTTCGACTCTGACTGCTGTTCTTCGTCAGTTTTCGATTAGATCTGACAGTTGACCTCAAAAAAAACAGAGAGAGATATGTCTTCTTCATCGGGGTATGTTGCGATTCCTCGCTGCCCGGTGATCTTCGATGGTGCGAATTACCCTGATTTCGCTGCCTTTATGCGCGTTCACATGCGCGGTCTCCGTCTCTAGGGTGTGCTCTCTGGCGAGGTCTCCTGTCCGCCGTGCCCCCCTGGTCCTGTGGCTCCTCTTCCACCGACGTCGATTGTTCTCGGTGCTGATGCTTCTCAAGAAGCCAAGGATGCTGCTTAGAGTGCTGATGATAGTGTTGTTGCTGCTTATGACCTGAAGTTCAAGCAGTACTCTTCTGATCTCGAGGCCTATCGACACGCTCTGACTGCTTACACTCAGTGGGTTGATGAGGATGCTCGTGCTGCTGCTGTTCTCACCTCCAGTGTTCTGCCCCAGTATGCTGCTGAGTTCATGAGTCTCCCTACTGTTGCTGCTCAGTGGGCCCATCTTCGTCAGCGCTATCAGCCGTCTGGGGATGCTCTTTACCTGTCTGTGGTTCGCCAGGAGCAGGTGGCGACAGAGGAGGAGGCCGTTGCAGCAGTCCAGCAAGCTGATGTTGAAGGTCTTAGACGTGGGGACGAAGGAGAGGTATGTGTCGATGATGATGCTAGCGCACCAGTTCCCCGACACGCTTTGGTAACCAGTATGCGTGGACGCGAAGCGGTCAGGAGAAACGACGTCGTGCTTGCTGTAGAAGAAGCCGGCGAGGGTCGAGCTGGGCAGCTTGTTGCGGTGGTCGGGGCTGGAAAGGAGGTCGCGCCATCGGACGGAGACGCACTTGCAGCAGCAGGTCGACTTGAAGGACACACGGGAGATGATCTCGATGAGGAGGTCGTCGGAGAGCTCCGACACTGGACTCTTCCACCTCTCTGTTTCCCTCTTATTGTTGTTGCACCTCGGTGCCGCCATCATATCGCCGGACAAATCTGCAGGAGGAAAGAGAGAGGGCAGGATCTGCTAGGAAGCGCCGTGTGCGCTACCGACCGCGTGGCGGCGAGGGTTTATGTTCTTTTTCTCTAGGACCAGCTGGGAGGAGCAGCATGTATACGTATATGGGCTTCATCTGACTTCTGAGCAGTTGTAGTCGGAATTGCATACACGTCACACGTCTATTTTTTTTTTGGAATATTCACACGTCTATTTATCTCGGAAGAAATTATAGGTCACGGGATACATCGATATACCGGTCGCGAAGGGAATAAAAGCAAGAGTCCGTGCCTACCGTTTCCGTCCAGCCGTAAAATAATACTTTCTCCGTTCTAAAATAGATGTCTTAAATTTATCTAAATTTTGATGAATCTATATAGTACTAAATAGTGTCTAGTGTTAGATGTATATATTTGTATTGTAGTTTCCCCGTATGTTAGGGAGCTTCCTGCATATTCATACCTGTACCTGTATTATATATTATGGTCTTTGGCCCCCAGAGGAATACAAGTTGCATATTACTGACATGGTATCAGAGCTAGGTTAGCCTCCTCTTTCTTGCAACTTCGTCGCTGCAGCCGCCACCGTCCCTGTCGCCGATGATCTTGCCGTCGTCGCCGCCGCCGGTTGCCGCCTTGTTCCGGGCCGTCGTTGCCCGTTTTGTTTTCAGATCGGCCTGCACCCGCCGTCATCCGTTTCGTCTCCAGATCGGTTCGATCTCGCTTCAGATCGGATCGATCTTACTGCCCAGGTCCCGTCGGTCTGCCTCGATATGCTCGACACCGCCAATCCACGCGGGACTCGCCCCGCCAGACCCCGCCAGAGCTGCTGGGCGGCTGCCACGCGCGGGTCTTCACGCGTGGTGCTCCCCCGACGGTATGCTGCTCCACGCGCGGTCCAATCCCGCGTCCTCCCCTGACCTGCCACGCGCGGTCTCACGCGTGGTGCTCCCCTGACGACCTGCTGCTCCACGCGTGGTCCAATCCCGTGTCCTCCCCTGACCTGCCACGCGCGGTCCACGCCACCTGACGCTCCCGACGCCACCTGCTGCTCCCGACGCCACCGGCCGCTCCCGCTCCCGACGCCTCCTGCTGCCCAGGCCGCTCCGTCCGGCCTGCTGTCCGCCTGCTCCGTCAGGCCTGCTGCCTGCCGGCCTCGTTGGTTTCGACTCTGACTGCTGTTCTTCGTCAGTTTTCGATTAGATCTGAGAGTTGACCTCAAAAAAAAAAAAGAGAGAGATATGCCTTCTTCATCGGGGTATGTTGCGATTCCTCGCTGCCCGGTGATCTTCGATGGTGCGAATTACCCTGATTTCGCTGCCTTTATGCGCGTTCACATGCGCGGTCTCCGTCTCTAGGGTGTGCTCTCTGGCGAGGTCTCCTGTCCGCCGTGCCCCCCTGGTCCTGTGGCTCCTCCTCCACCGACGTCGATTGTTCTCGGTGCTGATGCTTCTCAAGAAGCCAAGGATGCTGCTTAGAGTGCTGATGATAGTGTTGTTGCTGCTTATGACCTGAAGTTCAAGCAGTACTCTTCTGATCTCGAGGTCTATCGCCACGCTCTGACTGCTTACACTCAGTGGGTTGATGAGGATGCTCGTGCTGCCGCTGTTCTCACCTCCAGTGTTCTGCCCTAGTATGCTGTTGAGTTCATGAGTCTCTCTACTGTTGCTGCTCAGTGGGCCCATCTACGTCAGCGCTATCAGCCGTCTAGGGATGCTCTTTACCTGTCTGTGGTTCGCCAGGAGCATGCTCTCTAGCAGGGTGATTCTACTATTGATGAGTTCTATACTCAGAGTGTTGCTATCTGACGTCAGCTTGATTCTCTTCGTACTGCTGTTTGTGGCACATGCTCGTGCTGCCAGATTGTGCGCTCGGATTTGGAGTTTCATCGCATCTATGAGTTTTTGTCTTGGCTCCGCCAGGAGTTTGAGCCCCGGCGTGCTCAGCTGAATGCTCGTGGTCGTGTTCCGCTCTCTGAGGTGTTGTCAGAACTTCGGGCTGAGGAGACCCGTCTCCGTGGTGCTGGTCTTCTTGCAGTTCCATCTGTTCTTGCTACTCGTGGTCCTCCTATGTCGTCTGCTCCCTCGACTCAGCCGCGGTCCTCTGTGCCGCCGTCGATACTACCCACTCCTCCAGGTCAGGGTCAGAGTCAGCACCAGCAGTTTCAGGGTCAGAATCCGCATCAGCAATTTCAGGGCCAGAGTCAGCACCAGCAGGATCGTGGTCAGGGTCGGCGTGATTCTCCTCGTCACTGCTCTTACTATAACAAGGATGGTCACACTTGGGCCACCTGTTATACACGGGATCCCAGTTTACGTCAGCAGCACCAGGCTCGTGGGCAGTCGGCTCCTTCTGGATCTTCAGCAGTTGCTCTCTCTGATCAGGACATTATTAGGAGTCTTCGCGGTCTGCTTGCTGCTACCGGCTCTTCTTCGACAGGCACTGCTGGTTTTGTGACTGATTCTTCAGGCCCTGCGCGACCACCACCTTCTACACAGTCAGGTACGTCCCCATGGTATCTGGATTCTGGAGCTTCCTTTCATATGACCTCTGAGTCTTCTTTTCTGTCCGCTCTTCGTCCTCTCCCTTCTCCTGTTCGTGTTTTCACGGCTGATGGTACCTCTCTTCCTGTTTCTAGTCGGGGCACCCTTTCTACTTCTTGTTTTTCTGTTCCTAATATTTCTCATGTTCCTCTTCTTAAGATGAATCTGTTCTCTGCTAGCCAGCTCACTGACTCTGGTTGTCGCGTCATTCTTGATGCTGATTCTTGTGTTGTCCCAGGACCGTCGCACGTAGGCCCTGGTTGGAGCTGGCCCTCGCAGTCGTGACTCTTCAGGACTTTGGGAGCTAGACTGGCTTCGTGTTCCTTCCGCTGCCACTACATCTGCCAGTTCCTCTCCAGTCGTCGCCTCTACTACCAGCTCTTGTGACTCTCGGCTGTCGTCCTTAGTTCATCGTGGTCTTTTGGGGTCTGTCTCAGGAGATGGTTCTTTACATTGTCAGGGCTGTAGGTTGGGTAAACAGATTCAGCTTCCCTATCCTACTAGCGCGTCTGTATCTCAACGACCTTTTGATTTAGTTCATTCCGATGTTTGGGGTCCGGCTCCTTTCGCTTCGAAAGGGGGCCATCGCTACTATATTTTATTCATTGATGATTTTTCTCGGTACACTTGGTTGTATTTTATGCGATCTCGCAGTGAGGTGCTCTCCATATATCAGCGTTTTGCGACCATGGTCCGTACTCAATATTCTACCCCCATTCGTGCGTTTCGTGCTGATTCTGCTGGTAAGTATATCTCCCAGATGTTGCGAGGTGTTCTTGCTGAGCAGGGCACCCTTGCTCAGTTCTCCTGTCCTGGCGCCCATGCCCAGAATGGCGTTGCTGAGCGTAAGCATCGTCATCTTCTTGAGACCACTCGTGCCATGATGATTGCTTCTTCTCTTCCGCCGCATTTTTGGGCTGAGGCTATTGCTACGTCCGCTTACCTCATCAATATTCAGCCTTCTGCTGCTTTGCAGGGTGGTATCCCTCTTGAGCGTCTCTCTGGACAGTCTCCAGATTACTCCATGCTTCGCTTGTTTGGTTGTGTTTGCTATGTCCTTCTTGCTCCTCGCGAACGCACCAAACTAACCGCTCAGTCTGCTGAGTGTGTTTTTCTTAGATACAGTAATGAGCATAAGGGCTATCGCTGTTGGGACCCCGTTGGTCGTCGGATGCGTATCTCTCGTGATGTCACTTTTGATGAGACACATCCTTTCTATCCTCGTCCCACCGCTGGTACCTACCCGGTGGAAGATATCTCTTTTCTTCTCTTTCCTGACACACCTCCTTCTACTCCTATTGTGTCATCTTTAGGATCTCCTCCCTCTGATGTCTCTTCTTCGACACCGTCCTCCTCTGCTCCGTCTACTTCTCCTAGTTCTCCTCGTTCTCCGGAGTCTTCCTCTGCTATTCCTTCTTCTTCATCTCCTGAGTCGTCTTCCTCTGATGAGCTTCCCTCTACTCGTCCTGTTCGTCAGCGTCGTGCCCCCAACCGTTACTCTTCTAGTCAGTATGGTCTTTCTGTTGCCTCCGAGCCGACCTTTTATCGGGATGCTGAGCATCATCCTGAATGGCAACTGGCCATGGCTGAGGAGATTGCTGCGCTTGAGCGCACTGGCACCTGGGATCTTGTTTCTCCCCCTCCCGGTGTTCGTCCTATCACGTGTAAGTGGGTCTATAAGATTAAGACCCGCTCTGATGGATCTCTTGAGCGCTATAAAGCGCGTCTTGTGGCTCGTGGTTTTCAGCAGGAGCATGGTCGTGACTATGATGAGACATTTGCTCCTGTGGCTCATATGACCACTGTGCATACTCTTCTTGCCGTTGCTTCTGTTCGTCACTAGTCTGTGTCCCAGCTTGATGTTCAGAGCGCCTTTCTCAATGGTGAGTTGAGTGAGGAGGTTTATATGCATCCTCCTCCTAGGTATTCTGTTCCCGAGGGGATGGTTTGTCGTCTTCGACGTTCTCTTTATGGCCTCAAACAGGCCCCTCGTGCCTGGTTTGAGCGTTTTGCTTCTGTAGTGACTGCTGCTGGTTTCTCCCCTAGTGCTCATGATCTAGCGTTGTTTGTTCACACTTCTCCTCGTGGGCGTACTCTTCTTCTTCTCTATGTTGATGATATGATCATTACTGGTGATGATTCTGAGTATATCGCCTTTGTTAAGGCTCGCCTTCGTGATCAGTTTCTTATGACTGATCTTGGTCCTCTTTGATACTTTCTTGGGATTGAGGTTTCCTCCACTTCTGATGGCTTTTACATCTCTCAGGAAAAGTATATTCAGGATCTTCTTGCTCGTGCTGCTCTTGGGGATGAGCGCACTATTGAGACCCCTATGGAGCTTAATGTTAAGCTTCAACCTACTGATGGTGATCCTCTTTCTGATCCGACGCGTTATCGTCACCTTGTTGGGAGTCATGTTTATCTTGCTGCTACTTGTCCTGACATCTCTTATCCTGTTCATATTCTGAGTCAGTTTGTTTCTGCTCCTACCACCGTTCACTATAGTCATCTTCTCCGTGTTCTTCGTTATCTTCGTGGTATAATCACTCGTTGCCTTTTCTTTCCTCGTTCCAGCTCCCTCTAGCTCCAGTGCTATTCGGACGCTACGTGGGCGAGTGATCCTTCGGATCGTCGTTCCCTTTCTGCTTACTGTGTGTTTCTTGGTGGTTCGCTCATTGCTTGGAAGACGAAGAAACAGACAGCGGTTTCCCGTTCGAGTGTTGAGGCTGAGTTGCGTGCTCTGGCCTTGTTGACTGCTGAGGTGACCTGGTTACGGTGGTTACTTGCGGATTTTGGGGTCTCTATTACCACACCCACTCTGGTTTTGTCTGACAGTACAGGTGCTATTAGTGTTGCACGTGACCCGGTCAAGCATGAGCTTACCAAGCATATTGGTGTTGATGTTTTCTATACACGTGCTCAGGTGCAGGCTCGGGTTGTTGCGCTTCAGTATGTGCCTTCAGATTTACAGTTGGCAGATTTCTTCACGAAGGCATGAGACGAGGCAAGATGATTTCTTACTCTCCAAACTCAGTGTTGTGGATCCACCATGAGTTTGAGGGGGGGTGTTAGATGTATATATTTTTATTATAGTTTCCCCATATGTTAGGGGGCTTCCTGCATATTCACACATGTACCTGTATTATATATTGTGGCCTTTGGCCCCCAGAGGAATACAAGTTGCATATTCCTGACATCTAGATTCATTTAAATTTTAGCATCATGTTGCTGATGAAACTGATGCTTCGTTTGGATTTCACCTCCGCGTTCTCAGGCTCCTAGACGACATGAGAGCATATTTCTTTACTGCACAAAAGAACTGTCATATAGGGTACAAAATGATCAAAACACGTCTGTAGTGGCAGGTCCATACCAGGCTATCGGGTCGTGCCTTCATGGGCTGGCACGTCACGGGACAGCCCGGCACGCCACTTAACGGGCCGTGTTAGGCCCGTGTTCTGGTAAGGGTCGTGCCTAGGCCACGTGCCAGCACGGCACGGCCCGTTGAGGATTTTTTTATTTTTCAATTTTAAACCATTATTTTAATTATTTTATTATAAATTTAATAAAAAATAGTATAAAAGGTCTTAACGGGACAGCACATTAGGCCCATTTAGCTAACGTGTCGTGCCTAGGCTTTGAGGTTGGCACACAGGCCGGCACAGTACGACCCGTTAGCTTAACGTGCCTAGGTGGGTCGTGCCTCTCGCGTGGCTCCCCAAGGCGACGACAGGGGCCCCCATGCGTCGCTGCCAGAGCCCCCCACGCCTGCCTCTCTCGCCGTCGATGTTGCCGGCCCTCGCCGCGATGGCGGCGGCCCCCAGCCTTCGAAGGAGGTTTAGGATGGTGGTTGCCGGAGGTTCCCGCTAGATCTGCTGGGGCAAGGATCGTCGGCGTGCTGACGTGCAGCGACTAGGGCGACTTCCCTGGTCGAGGTGGTGGCGGAGATCCTGTCCCGGCGGCGCCATGGGTAGCGGAGGTGGGGTTGGACCCGGTGGCCATGGACGAAACCCTAGATTAAAATCTGGGTGTCTCCTGTGCCGTCCCCAAATTCATCTTCGATGCATGGTTGGGCCGGATCCGGTGGAGGGTCGATCCTGCTCTGCCACTGCCATTCCTGATGCTATTCTAGCCCACAGGCTGCTGCTAGGGGTTGGAGCGGCGAATCTTACAGGTCGTCGGGCGGTGGCATGGGGGCTACCGGCTAGTCATGAATAAAGGTGGTGGTCCTCGGATTTCTCGCACATCAAGACGATGATCTACTTGATATGTGCCTTCATGGATCTGTCTGGAGTGTCTAGTCCCGGAAGACTCTGTTGGCAACCTCCCATGGGCGCATCATGCCTGGAGATTGCTGGATCAGAAGGAATTCGGTCGTGCGCACCTCTGTTGTTTGCTGGCCGTTTGGTTTCAGATGGAGCGTGGCAAAGCTCTGCTATATGTTACCATCATGTGTCATGTCTTTGACGATAAATGGTGAAGTCAGATGTGGAGAATTTCATGATGACAAGAACATAAGGGCTAGCTATGGTGGATTGAGTCTTTGGGGTGTTGAGGATCTGGCTTGGTGATCTGTGTCTCGCAACATTTTCTATTAGAGGGGATGACAACATAGGAGATGTTCGCAGTCTTTCCTTGCAGGGTGAAAACCCAAGGTCTGGCCTTTATTGGTTGTGCCTGGCAATGGCCTTGCATAAAACATAGTTTTGCGAGAAAAGACTTCCTCCAGGGTAAAAACCTAGGATCTTTGATGAGGCAACGACAGCGCTTGAGCAATGTTTCCTTCTTGAAGGCGTCGTTTTTGGAGGGGTTGGACTCTGGTGTTTTTTTGGTGTTGTTAGCGCCGCTGCTGCTAAGAATCTGATCGCTTGAGCGGGACTTTTCTTTTTTTGTAATTCTTCTTCTTTTTTTGGTTGTGTGCAACCATAATGCCAATAGGGTAATGTGTTGTTGCAGAGGCTGGGTGTAGAACCCCGGGTAAAACCACTACTAGAAAACCGCATGTTTTTTTACTATGTGCATCATCATGACATCATGCATTTTTATGCCTTTACGGAAGTTAGAGGTAGCCATATCTTTTGATGCCTCTTCCTTCGTGTTTTGTTTATCCGGAGTGCTCTCTCGACGAACATGAGCATCGATCCTTGTTGGTGGTGTCGTGGTTTTCAAGATGGAGTAAGAATCATTGTTAGTGGTGTCGCGAGGATCTACACTAAGCGAGAAGATTCAGATCGTTGTCATTCGTCCCCGTAGGGTACGGGCGGATCTGGAGGACGAGATCCATTGTTAGTGCTGTCGAATTGTAGCACCCCGGGTAAAACTACTACTAGAAAACCGCATGTGTTTTTACTCTGTGCATCATCATGACATCATGCATTTTTTGTCTAAAAAGTTTTTCCAAAAGATTATTTTGTTTTCTAAATTAGTCCCCTTCTTTATTCAGACTAAACACATTATTTCCGGATATATTTTATCTATCTACAAACTATTTCTAAAAGTTTTATAAAAATAAGAAAATAAAAAGGGGAGGCAGACCTCCCAGCCGGCCAGGTGAAGCCCAGCCCGACCGGAGGCCCACCTACCACCCAGTTCCCACAAACCCTAGTTGAATCCCAGCCTAACCCTAATCCCACTTCTCCCCATCTGTCGCCGCCACTTGACACCTACCCACACCCCACACAGCCGCTACCTATCTTCCCGTTCCTGGCCCGACTCTCCAACCCGTGACGCCACCCTCGCGACACGAACCGCCCTACCCCGCAACACACACACGACGCAACACACATGCATGTAGGCGGTCGAGAACCTCCCAATCCCGCTTCCCGTCTCTCTCTAGCTCGGCCCCACCTTAATCCCTGGCCCACCACTCCCACGTCGCCCACCCCGTCATCTCCTTTCACCAACTCCACATGGCCCCGCCGCCTCTGGCCGTATCTCGTGGTCCCCCTTCCCCCTCTCGTCTGGTTCTCTCTCCTGCGAGGCCGCTGCCTCCGCCTTCCATGCTTCGGCGCCAGCAGATCGCCTCGATGCCAAGCGTCGTGACAGCCCACCGTCGCCCTGTCGTCGCTCGCTCCGGTCGTCCTCCGCGCCGGCCAGCAGCATCGTAGCCCTCGTCCTCCCTCTCCTCTCTTCCGGCACCGCCCCGCAGTGCGTCGGCCTGAACCACAAAGGCCACCTCAAGACACGTCTCCGCCTCGAGACGGCCTCCTCTGCAAGCGCCGCCGTGAGACGCTCCTTCCGGCGTCTGCCCGAGCGCGTCGTCCTGCCGGTGCTCTATTAAAAGGAGTACCCTAATTTCCAGTAGATTCCCTTGAGGCCCCGCTACAACGGGCTAGCAGGACAAAAGATGTTGTGAAAGTTCTCATTGTGAACATGTATGACTATATATGGAACACATTCCTATGATTGTTTAGTACTTGGATGCTTTACCTTATTTATCTGCAAATGCCCTAGGTCTTGAAGTTATATGAATAGTCTTGTCCATGCAACGCCCGTCCATCCATTCCTATACCTACCGCACTCGAATCCTACTGTTTGCTACTATTGTTACTACTGCCTTTGTTTTACAACTGATGTTACTTTGATATTGCTACTACAAAACTGTTGCTACTGATAAACCACTGTGAGCAAGACTATTTCTAGGTGCAGCTGAATTGACAACTCCGTTGCTAAGGCTTATACGTATTCTTTGGCTCCCCTTGTGTCGAATCAATAAATTGGGTTATACTACCCTCGAAGACTGTTGCGATCTCCTATACTTGTGGGTCATCAAGACTATTTTCTGGCGCCGTTGCCGGGGAGCGTAGCTTTATTTGTAAGTTCACGTGGATCTATTAATGTTCACTACTATTCATCCATCATGGGTAAATATCGTGATGGAAAGTATCCTATTTTACCATCCACAACAATAAGAGATACAGTTCTAAACACCTCTGCTGCTCTTGATTCACCGTCTGTTATAAGTAAGCTTGTTACACCACCACCACATACACATGCTACACACACTGCTACTACGTACTGCTGAATCTGAAATTGCTTCTCATACTCATGATGTTACTTCTACTGTGCTTGATGAGAGTGGTTCATTAGGTCCTTTGCTAGATGCTACTATTGCTAGACTAGGAAATACCGAAAGTCCTAGTGAAGAACCTATTACACCTGTTAGCTCACCTAAGTCTAGAGAGAGATATGATATTAATGATGGTTACATTGAAATGGCTGATAAATTTATTGAAGAATATTCAAACACACGAGGTGCTAGTGCTATTAGGAGTCTCCTTGAGAGACGTACTATTATACCTAAACCGTCTCCTGATGCTAAGTTTGCTACTTCTCCCATAAACATTAAAGATAAAGATTATGATTTCTCTCTTGATTTATGCTATATAAACATTGTTGAGAAATAACCTTTTTGTGGGACTAAGAATGAAAGGGGTGTGGCACATATGAATGAGTTTTCTACTATGAGTGCCTTATTTTCTGACGATGTTAAGATGCGTACCTACTTTGTTGCTAAGATTTTCCCTTTTTCACTAAAAGGATAAGCTAAAGCTTGGTTTAATAATTTACCTCCTGAATCCATTGATAGCCCTGATTGCTTGATTGCTACTTTCTTTCAGAAATATTTTCCTCCTAGTGCTAGACATGTTGTTTTGTAGAAACTTTTTGATTTTAAATAGGGAGAAGAGGAGAAATTACCTGAGTCATGGACAAGGTTCTGTGCCTTGATTCATGAACATCCTGGATGTCCATTACCTAAAAATGTGCTTCTTGATATTTATTATAATGGACTAACTGATGAATATAGGACATACCTGGATAGTTTTGCTGCTTGTCTTTTCAGGAAAAGAACTCCTGCAGATGCTAAAGAATTAATGGCTAAAATAAGCAAGAATTATCATGATTGGACTACAACTGAACCAATTACACCTGAGCCTACTACACCTGAACCAATTGTGCCTGAACCAACTCCAACACCAACACCAAAGAAGAGGAGAGTGATTGAATTAAATGATGAAGTGATGATAGAAGCCAAGAAATGTCTTAAGGAGAAGGGTATTAGATCTGAAGATGTGAAGAATTTACCTCCTATAGAAGAACTATGTAAGCCAATTTCCCACTCATCCACTATTGAGGTACACTTTCTCCAACACTTTGATGAAGCTGATATTCCTTATGGTGAACCTTCTGATCAATGCTTAGAGGAACTTGACATTTTTATTGTTAAACAAGGTAATTTTAATAAACAAGTTCAGAATCATTTATTGGAAAACTCTAGAGCTATTAATCAGTTGAAAGATATTATGGAAAGAACTGCTAATGATGTTAAAATGTTTGTTAAACACTTTCAAATGGTTCAAACCCAAATTGATCAACTTGCTAAGGTGCAAAAAGATATGCTAGTTAATGCTTCTGGAGATAAACATGCTTATGAAATTAGAACTAGGAGTGCTGCTGCCACTCAGGATCCTTTATATCCTAAGGGGCATCCTAAAAGAATTGAGCAAGATTCTCAACAAGTTGAAAATAGTGGCATTTCTTCTAAGAGAAAGAAAAAAGAAACATAAAACAATTATCGAATCCCCTGAACCTGCTATAGATCCTAATAGTATATCTATCTCTGATGCTGAAACTGAAAGTGGTAATGATAAAAATGATGCTCCTGATAAGGAAGAAATTGAAGAGGAACCTGAGAGTCACACTAAGAACACTAAGTACACTAAGGAAGATTTTATTACTAATAAACATGGTAGAGAAAGAGAACCTTGGGTGCAAAAATCAATGCCTTTTCCTAATAAGAAACACAAGTAAAAGGAGAAAGAACACTATAACAAGTTTTGTGAATGGATGAAACATTTATTTTTGCAAATTCCTTTGACTGATGCCATTAAGTTGCCTCCTTGTTCAAAGTATATGAAGGATATTGTCTCTAATAAAAGGAAGATTCCTAATGAGGAAATTTCTACTTTGCTTGCTAATTATTCCTTCAATGGTGAGGTTCCAAGAAACTTGGTGATCCTGGGATTCCAACTATTCCTTGCTCTATTAAAAATAATTATGTTAGAACTGCTTTGTGTGATTTGGGAGCTGGAGTTAGTGTTATGCCTTTTTCTCTCTACAAGAGACTCTAGCTGGAAAAATTGATACGAACTGATATATCTTTGCAAATGGCTGATAAGTCTACTACTATTCCTGTTGGTATATGTGAGGACGTTTGATGACCCATAAGTGTAGGAGATCGCAACAGTATTCGCGGGTAGTATTACCCAATTTATTGATTCGACACAAGGGGAGCCAATGAATACTTGCAAGCCTTAACAACTGAATTTTCAGTTCAGCTGCACCTGGAAATAGTTCTTGCTCACAGAAGTTTATCAGTAGCAACAGTTTGGTAGTAGCAATAGCAAAGCAACAGCAATAGTAGAACAAGAGCAATAGTAATAGTAACGGTAAATAGTTGGATTCGAGTGCGGTAGGCATAGGGATGGATGGACGGGTGTTGCATGGTCCTCGCCCGCTGAAGAGCCTGAAGCGCCTCTTGCCCCACGGTGGGCGCCAACTGTCGTGGTATTGCCGACGAGAACGCCATGGAGGGGTCCTCACAGTGGGTGTTTAGAGACATGGGGTAAGGCGGACGGTTGACGGGTACGAGGTAACACACTTTCCCAGGTTCAGATCCCACAACGGTGGCGGAATCCTACTCCTGCTATAAATCACTATAATGGCAAGACGCCGAGTTACAGAGATTAGGTTCGCCGTGCGAGGTGTGTGTAAAAACGATGCCCTAAAGGCTCCCATAGGCCCGACTTATATAGTCGCCAGGTCCTAGGGTTACAGGGAAAAGTCCTAGCCAGACAGGTTACAGAGTTCTACACCGTCTATTACTAGTCTTGTGTATCTTGCACTCCAAGGCTCCGGGTAGCTGGTGACTCCACCGTAGCCTTCCTTTATCCAGCATGGGCCTCCCTTCTGGATCCACCTAACTGGACCACCCAGTAGGCCATAGGCCATGCTACCGACTATGGGCCACCCGGGTTAGTCGGATAAGAGACATGCTATGAGGATACCCATATAGCATATCCCCAACAGTAGCTCCCGGAGAACTCCGAGATCTTGCGTCGTCTTGCCTCCTCTCGCGAAATGCTCCGTCTAGATGGATGTCGGCAAATCGTCAAGCAATATCTTGTAGTCCTCCCAAAGAACCTTGCAAAGGTTTCTCCGTCTTCTATGAGTAAGTCGGAGAAATGCTGAATCTTCCATCGTACGCTCCCGTTGTCGGATTAAATCCGTCCATGCCGGAATCTTCGATGGGACGGCTCATCTACCATGTCAGTTAAGGCGACATAGGCTGTAGGTCAGCGACGCCTCGTAACTCACACATGCAGAGAACACAATCATATCCGATTTTCCCATGCGAGCGACACGAACCGTTGACGGCGACAGTTGGAGACATGGCAAAATTACCACGCACGTTCACGAACACGTTGTCTACGCGGCAACCGTCCGATTAGCTGCACGAATCTTGATGCAGAGTAAGATAAATAGCGACCGTGGGACACTTGCCACTTTTTCACCCCATTCTCTCGCGTCATCGTCTTCTTCCTCCAGCCGCGCGCCTCCTCGAGCTCTCTGCGAAAACCTCGAGAAACCCTAGCCTCGCTCTCTGCACCAGTCGCGTCTTCTCCCTCCTCCATGGCTAGCAGCACCTCATCCCCATCAATGGCGGCGTCGAGCGAAGCCGCGGCGAAGCCGGCGAGCTCCGTCATCGTGCCCCCAGAGGGCCTGGTCATCCCCACATCGGCGGTGATAGAAACCACCGGCGGCGACCATAACCTGGCGGCGCTGGAGCCCCTGGAAGAGGAGCCAGACTCGCACAAAGGCTACTGGCGCGGCTCGGACATCACCGGCCGCGACATCCAAGAGATGGTCGCTGAGGGTTATCTCCCTGCGACGGAGGGGCTCGCCTGGCGGGCGGCACCGGCCGGCGAGGTGACCCCCTCTCCCCAAGCCGAAGAGAAAGTATACCTCAAGGTGCAATTGGTACGCGGCGTTTCTCTGCCCATCTCCCACTTCTTCCTGTTCGTGTTGAATCACTTCAAAGTCCAACCCCACAGCCTCTCCCCCAATAGTATCTTAGTTCTTAGCAACTTCGCGACACTTTGTGAGGGTTACCTGGGGATTAGGCCTAGGTTAGATTTGTTTGTGTACTTTTTCACCGTCAAACGTGAAGCCGAACACAGTAAGGAGGAGCTTAGAAACTGCGGCACCATAAGCTTCAAGATCCGTCCTGGCCGGCAGTTCCCCGACATCGTCGGCCACGAGTCATGCAAAAATTGGCAGCGGACGTACTTCTATGGCCCCGACATTCCTTTGGCGGGCCGAGAAGTAACGTACCCGGACTTTGTGGATGGAGCCGCCGCCGAAGTCGCCACATGGCGGTCCCATGCCTCCCTTCCCTCCGACCTCGACGCTTCCCGCGCAATAAGGCGGATCGAGTGGTTCGTAGAGACGGGTCTAACCGGCTTGGACCTAGCCATGTGATGGTTCATCAGGCGGATCCAACCTCTGCAGCACCGCACGAAGTATATGCATGAGTACACCGACGACCGAAGGGATTCCCTCCGGATCTCCGAGGACAACTTCTCGAGCGACTCCGTCAAGTTCCGCCTCAAGGACATCGTCAAGGTGAAGGATAAGAAGCGTGGCTTCACCCTCACCTACGACATGTTCGGAAAGTGCCCAAAGGTAGACATTTATTTTCCGTGTATGACATGCTCCATTTTTTCCGTCTTGCTAATACCATCTTGTCTAACACAATGATTTCTCACTTAACAGCTTAGCGATCTAGAGGAGGGCAACCTGGCTGCCCAAATCTATGATCCCAAGATGAAGGAAGTCACGGTCGTGTCCGGCGACGATGTCCCGTTGGCGCGAAAGCGGAAGAGCTCCACCTCTGACGCTGCCGACGGAGACAAGAAAAAGAAGACGGAGGGTGGAGCCTCCAAAAAGAGTACTGCCTCCCTGGAGGCGGAAAAGAAGAAAGCTACCAGGATGTCTGCTAAAGCTCCCCCTAGTGTAAGCTTCTTATTCTCCGACATTGTCTCATTTATTTGTCTTATTCCTGTACTTATGCATTTTGCACGTTTTAGGAAGAAAGCCACAACCAGCCTCAAGAAGTCCTCCAAGACTCTTGGGGCTTTTAGAAATATTAAAGATATGCTGCATCGCGACTCTTCTCCCGCCATCTCCCCTGCCACTCCTGCCGTCAAGCCCTCCTCCGCTCCGACAAGCTCTCCAGTCTAGGAGGCACCAGGCCCTTCCGCCATGGAAGTGGACTCTGGTGCTTCTACCGAACTAGCTATTGTCGGCGAGCAGGCGGCGCAGGAGACTGCTGCTCTTCAAACGGCTGAAGCTCCGGCTAAGGATGCCATCGGTAGCGGCAAGGCAGTGATGGGAGCTGGTACCTCTGCCGAAGGCGGCGCCTATGCTCCCCAGAAACCCTTTGAGTTCCCGAAGATTGTTTTCCCGGCGCTCATGCCGAGTAACACCACTATGGTTCCTGGAGGAGTGCCGTCATCTCCGACGTGCGGTCTTGAGGAGCTACTCCGGCAAGCAGACATCTTGCGCGGAAACAGTGTTGCCTTTGGCAAGCTGCTGGCCGAAAGCGCTACCAACCTCAAGATCATCGCACTTGTAAGTTTTACTTTACCTTTTGCATTTCGTATGAGTATCCCACTATAGCCCCCGAGAATGTAGAGAGAAAACCATTGGTTTTGCATCTATATGCTCTAAGAGTGACTAAGTTAGAAAAAACTCTCGCTGTAGCCCCCAAGCATTTATATGGAAGAAAATATTCCGACTAGATGCTTTAAGAGTAGCATACACGGTGTTCATAAATTTAAATGCCGTATCCCCCAAGCCTCTAGTTGTAACTGAATTAGTTCCAACTAGATACTTAAAGAAAAGCTAAGCATTTTCCGAGTTAAAACTTTATACTGTAGCCCCCAAGCTTCTAGTTGAGAACTGAACTAGCTCCGACTAGATGCTTAAAGAAAAGCTAAGCATATTGCTAAGTTAAAATCTTTTGCTGTAGCCCCCGAGCGCCTAGATGGAAAATCTCCGACTAGGGGCTCCAAGCAGACTAAACAATGCCTTGACTTTGTATTTATTTCCACAGAACGAGAATGCTTGGAGGGGCATGGCCAATGATAAGTAGCAGAAGATGCGCGCGGACCTTGAAGCTCAAAAGGGTAAAACCGCCATCTTGAAGGAACAGATCATCAAAAACAAGAGTCTGTTTTCTTTTTGCGCATTTCCGTCTTACTTTGGTGCCTATAATCTCCGAGTACTCAATGTGTACTTTGGTTTCTCCGACTTGCAGAGCATGTCGCCAAGGCCAAGGATATTGTCGAGCAGTCCAAGCACATCCAGCAGCTGGACAGCGAGAACAAGATCCTTAAGAAGGAGAGGGAAGAAATGCTGAAGATGCACGAGGATTCCATGAAAGCCCTGCAGGACTCCGCCTCCGCTGAGATCAATCGCTTGAAGGAGGAGCTTGAGATCCTAAAGGATCAGAAGCAAGCTGCCGATGAGAAAAACCTTCGCCATAGTGAGGCGTTTAAGCTCCTCCAAAAAGAGAATGAATCCTTGGCGGACGTCGTCTGGTAGGCTAAGGACAGCATCTTCAGTAAGTATCCTCCGCCTTGTAGTTCTGTAGTCTGGATACTTAGAATTTTTGAACTCATACAATCGTTGTCGGAATTTTCAGCGCCCCTGGGTTTAACCCGCTCGCCTCCTTCAGACAAGGAATGCATGATTCTTGCCGACAACTTCATCAACACCGCCATCACTCAAGCCAAGGAGATTGCCACGCCCCTGCAGATTTATATCAAGGCCTCGGACTCCGTGGTGAAGTACTTAGAGATTCTGCGCCGAGCCCCCGAGCGTGTTGCGAGCTGGAAAGCTTCATGTGCACGGGCTGGCGCAAGGATGGCGCTGTCTATGGTGAAGGCACACTATGAAGATGACGACATCGACATGGTGACACCTGGTATCCCCGACGTGGATGATGACGGCAAGGATATAGATCACGAAGCCATCCTGTCATCACTCGCGGGATATGATACCAGGGTTGCCGAGTTGGTGGATGTTGACGTCTTCGTGCCCAGGAACTTTCTCGACAACGCCAACCCGGAATCCTCTGAGTCTCACCATAGCACCGATGCTGAGGGTGATTCTCCGGCTGGTGATGATGCGACCTCCAAGTCTCCTGCGCCCAAAGAGTGAAAAAACACTTTGTAATTTCTGTTTCACCTCTGGTGTGTGCGCGGGAAAAACTTTGTTGATGTAATCTTAAGGCGGAAAACAATGGTTATCGTATCCTGCTACTTAAGAATTAAGTTTCAGCATGTATATATTTTTTAAGCAAGTGCTGGCTTATCCATCACTTTGGTTCTTATGCTTGACTTTTTGTGAGTCGGAAGACTCTTTGTCGGAACCATGCGCTTAGGTGATGATGCCCAATGGCACCATCAATAACCTGAGCACAAAATCGTCGACAACAAGTGCTGGAAGTCACTACTCCAGAATCCACATAAAAACAACAAAGAACGTGTAGACCAGAAAACTTAAGCTAACGCCTGTAGGCGAAATTTTCACAAGTGCAATCGCAAAGCTTGTGCATAAAGGTTTATATGATCCAAAAATGAACACTAAAGGAGGTAAAAGACTCAGCAAAATGAGTGAACCAAAGAGCTTTATTTCATTGAACATATAAGAGGTACACGATTAGATAAAAAATGCTAAGTGTAGAAAGGACATAGCTGTGCTATGTTCCATGGCCGATCAAGCTCCGGGTAGTCATCATCCGGTTCATGTCGCTTACGCTTATGATCCTCATTGGGTCTATCCTTGAGTTCATGATTGTCGACAAGGTAGTAAGACCCATTGAGCAGCGCCTTGCTTATGATGAACGGTCCTTCCCATGGCGGGGATAATTTGTGTGACTTCTTCTGCTTAAGTCGGAGCACCAAATCCCCCTCTTTAAACGAGCGATGCCAGACGCGGCGACTATGGTAGCTGCATAGCTTATGCTGGTAGATGGCGGATCTTTGGCATGCCAAAACACGCTCCTCCTCGAGAAGGTCCACATCTAGGCGTCCGGATTCTTCAGCGTCATCTTCGTCGTAGGCGGCAACTCTTGGTGCATCGTGGAGGATGTCGGAAGGTAGGA
This sequence comes from Avena insularis, assembly GCA_023614405.1. NCBI lineage: Eukaryota > Viridiplantae > Streptophyta > Magnoliopsida > Poales > Poaceae > Avena > Avena insularis. The sequence goes on along the minus strand of CM042691.1, from coordinate 360,101,016 downwards.
TGGCTTATGCTCCATATACCATGAAATAGGGGGTGTAGTCGGTGGATCTGTTGGGTGTAGTTCGTAAACTCCACAGCACAGATGGCAATTCTTCCGCCCAAGCTCCAGCTGCTCTATGTAGCGGTGCCTCAAGACGTGGCTTGATTCCCTGCAGAATTAATCCATTGGCCCGCTCAACTTGACCATTGGATTGTGGGTGTGCCACAGATGCAAGGTCAAGTCGGATGCCTTTGTCCCAGCAATAGGCCTCCACTTCTCCGAGTGACAAGTTGCTTCCGTTGTCGATGATGATGCTATGTGGGAGACCAAATCTCACCACTGGATCCCGGACAAACCTGAGGGCAGTTGCCCCATCAAGCTTTCTAATGGGCTTATCTTCTATCCATTGGTGAATTTGTCAACTGCTACAAGCAGATGCGTAAACCCACACGGTGCCGTTTGTAACGGCCCCACCATGTCTAGCCCCCAGACTGCAAACGACCAAGTTATTGGTATTGTTCGCAATTCTTCAGCTGGAACATGTGGCTGTCGGGCATAGTACTGGCATCCTGTGCATGTCTCAACCAGATTGTCGGCGTCCGCCTTCGCGGTCAGCCAGTAGAATCCTTGCCGGAAGGCTTTCATGACCAACGATCGGGGAGCGGCGTGATGCCCGCAATCTCCGATATGGATCTCGCGCAGGATTTCCATACCTTCCAGCTGGGAGACACACTTTAGGTATACACTAGTAGTGCTCCTTTTATAGAGTTGCCCATTGATTATGGTATAACCCTTTGCTCGTCGTACTACTTGCCGTCTTTCGACCTCGTCGTCGGGCAAAGTTCCGTGTTCGAGATATTCCATGAACGGTTTTGTCCAAGCCGAAGGGATCTTTGTCACCATGTTGATGAAAGAGTCAGCTCTATCCGGGTTGTCGATGTCGGCACCCTTCACGGATGGTGTGCGTAGATTCTCTTGGAAAACTCCTGGTGGAATTTGCTTGCGCCCTGATCCAAGTTTAGACAGTAGATCAGCCGCCTCGTTTTTCTCCCTAGGCACATACTTGACTTCGTAGCCCAAGAAGCTCTTGGCTATCTCGTCCACTTCATCGCGATATGCCGCCATCATAGGGTTCCGCGCATTCCAGGTGCCTGCCACCTGCTGGGAAACCAAGTCGGAATCTCCACAGCAAACTATGCGCTTGATGCCAATATCCTTGGCTACACGCAGTTCGTGAATGAGTTCTTCATACTCCGCCATGTTATTTGTAGCCTCGAAGTGGATCTGCAGAACATAGTGTAGCTTGTCTCCTTTTGGTGACTATAGCAATACACCAGCCCCCGAGCCGTTGAGCAACTTTGATCCGTCAAAGTGCATCACCTAGTACTCTGGTTCTGGCAGCGGAGTGGCATCTGGCATCTCCGTCCAATCTGCAATAAAATCCGCCAAGGCTTGTGATTTGATAGCGTCGCGTCTCTTGTAGGTGATCTCGAAGGCGGCAAGTTCAATGCCCCACTTCGCGACCCTTCCTGTAGCGTCGCTGTTGTTGATAATGTCGGACAGTGGAGTCTTGCTCACTACTGTGATTGGGTGCTCCTGAAAGTAATGCCTTAACTTCTGAGAAGCAAGGAATACTCCATAAGCTATTTTTTGGTAGTGCGGGTAACGCTGCTTGGACTCCGTCAAGACCTCGCTTACGTAGTAAACTGGTCATTGAACTCCGTACTCATAGCCTGGTTCCTTCCGCTCTACCACGACGACGATGCTGATAACCTGGTTGGTTGCCGCCATGTAAATTAACAAGGGCTCACCAGGCTCGGGTGCTGCAAGGATGGGCGCTGAGGAAAGAATCTCCTTTAGCTACTTCAATGCTGCATCTGCTTCATCCGTCCATGTGAATTTGTCCGCCTTCTTTAGCAACTTGTACAGCGGCAGAGCCTTCTCTCCAAGTCGGCTGATGAACCGACTAACTGCTGCAACACAACCTGTTAGTCGTTGGATGTCCTTTAGGCATGTCGGACGGTTTATGTTTAAGATGTCCTTGATTTTCTCCGGGTTGACCTTGATTCCGCGCTGGGAAACGATGAAGCCCAACAATTTGTCGGCTGGAACCCTGAAGACGCACTTCTTAGGGTTGAGCATCATGTTGTATTTCCAGAGATTATCAAAGGTTTATTTTAAGTCGGAGATTAAGTCATTTGACTTTTTAGACATCACCGCGATATCGTCCACATAGGCGTGAATGTTCCGACCAATTTGGTCGTGAAGGCAACGTTGCATTGTCCGCTGGTAGGTAGCACCTGCGTTTTTTTAGCCCAAAGGGCATCGTGACATAGCAAAACGTGCCGTAGGAGGTAGTGAACGAAGTGGCCAATTGGTCCGACTTCCTCATTTTGATTTGGTGGTATCCTGAGTATGCATCGAGAAAACAAAAAAGTTCCGAGCCAGCCGTCGAGTCAATGACTTGGTCAATGCGAGCCAAAGCAAACGGATCTTTGGGACACGCTTTGTTCAAGCCGGTGTAATCAACGCACATTCTTAATTCAGTAGTTCCCTTTTTGGGGACAAGTACAGGATTGGCCACCCATCGGGTGTGAAGGACTTCTCGGATAAAACCAGCCTTAAGTAACCTAGCTATCTCTTTGCCAATGGCGTGTCTCTTCTCATCTCCTAAGCGTCGTAGAGGTTGTTTCACTGGTTTACATTTTGGATCTATGTTTAAGCTGTGATCGGCAAGTTCCCTAGGTACATCTTTCATGTCGACAGGTTTCCAGGCAAAGATGTCCCTATTCTCACGGAGGAACTCGACGAGCGCGCTTTCCTATTTGGGATCCAGGTTCGTCCCAATGGCGACGGTCTTGGAGGCATCGCCTACCACAAGTTCCACCGGCTTGGTCTCGATGGCGGCCTTGAACACAGGAGCGGAGTCGGAGATCTGCTTCTTCGACGCGGGCATCTCTGAGTCATTGACCTTGCTCTGGATCTCCTTGAATTCTTCGCTGTAGAGGACAGCTTCTGCAACGGCTGCTTCATTGATCTCGCAGTCCCTTGCCTTGGTAAAGCTTCCGGAGATGGTGATGACACCGTTTGGTCCGGGTGTCTTGAGCTTGTTGTAAATGAAGCATGGCTTGGCCATGAACGTGTGGAATATGTCGCGGCCGAATATGACGTGGTACACGCTCTTGAAGGGGACTACCTCAAAGGTCATGCGCTCTTGGCGGTAATTATTAACGTCGCCAAAGGCTACCTGAAGTGTGATGCACCCAAGGGACCGAGCCTCCCGACCAGGCACTACGCCATGGAACATGGTGTTGGTCCGTCTTAGGTTTGCCTCCGTCAAGTTAATCTTCCGCAGTGTATCCAGGTACATGATGTTGATGCTGCTTCCACTATCCACCATGCACTTGGTGAACTCCACGCCGTCAATCAATGGGTTGATGACCATGGCGTACTGGTTCTCCGTGGGCACAAGGTCCGGGTGGTCCGTCCTGTCCCAAGTGATTGGAACTTCCGACCAGCGCAGGTATTGGGGAACTAGGGGGAGAGTGGCCATTAGGATCCTTAGAGAGGTCTTCTGTTATCGGACGGTGGGGGTGCCAAGGAAAGTGTGGTAGACTAGGGCCTTCTTTG